>CM031238.1:398115672-398730672 GCA_018340775.1 Taxus wallichiana var. yunnanensis
GTTTGAGGATTTTATAGGGGTGATTCTAAGTGAGGAAATTTGAAGAAAAATCTCGGTGAATCTTCTACTTCAAGGAATGCTTTGACAGTGGAAACTAGAGGGAGATAGAAGAATAAAAGAAGCCATGGAAAATCAAAGGATCGAAGCAAGGTCAAAATCCAAAAGCAAGATAGTATGTTGGCACTATGGAAAGTCTAGGCATGCAAAGAAGGACTGTTGGGAGCTTCGGGACAAGAAGAAACAACAGGAAGAAAACAAGGAGGCAAATGTGGCAACGGGTAATGTATGTCAGGATGCTTTGATTCTTTCTTTACACAATATTACTAAATCTTGGGTTTTAGATTCGGGGGCTTCTTTCCATGCTTCTCCACATAGGCATTATTTTTTTATTATGTTCAAGGATATTTTGGGCATGTTTTTCTTGGTGATGATGAGCCTTACAACATAGTTGGAAAAGGTTCTATTTAGGTTAAGATGCAAAATGGGAATACTTGGCTATTGAAGGATGTCATACATGTGCCTACATTAAGATGAAATTTGATATCGGCGGGGTAGTTGGGAAGTGATGGTTATATTGTGATATTTACAGCTGACTCTTGGAAGGTACCAAGGGTGCTCTTGTGGTGGCAAGAGGTAAGAAGGTTAGAACCTTGTATTTAACCACTTATAGCACTAATGTTTTTAAATTTTGTGGCTTCAGAAGTAGATACAATATTGTGGCACTATAGGCTTAGTCATATGAGCCATAAGGGCATGGAGATCATAAAGTAAGATTTACCCGGCATATATATAGAAACAGTTTGGAGTTCTATGAGGACTGCATATATAGAAAATAGAAGTGAGTAAGGTTTCTCAAGGTTGGACCTACAAAGAAAGAGAGTAAGTTAGAGATGGTGCATTCTGATGTGTGGGGGCGGCTTAGGTATCATCTCTTGGGGTTCAAGTTATTATGTTACTTTTATTAATGATGCAACAAGGAAAGTTTGGGTTTATTTTATTAGAAACAAATCTGATGTATTTGACACTTTTGTTAAATGGAAAGCCTTGGTAGAGAATGAAATAGGTCTTAAGCTAAAATTTCTCAAGTCAGATAATGGAGGGGAGTATTGCAGTAATGAATTTGATGATTATTGTTCTAAGAATGGAATCCATAGGCAAAAGATGGTTCCAGGAACTCTATAGTAGAATGGGGTGTCAGAAAGGATGAACAAAACAATAATGGAATGTGCTAGGAGCATGAGGTTACATGCAAGACTACCTCTTTCTTTTTGGGTAGAAGTGGTGAGCACAGTTGTGTACTTGATAAACAGAGGACCCTCAAGTGCCTTGGATGGAGGAATACCTGAGGAGGATTGGTATGGTAAGAAAGTTGATTATTCATTTCTTAGAGTCTTTGGATGTGAGGTGTTTGTCCATATAGACAAGGATGATAGGACCAAGCTAGAGGCTAAATCAGAAAAATGTACTTTCATTGGTTATGGTGGTGATGACTTTGGATATAAATGTTGGAGTATTAAGGACAAGAAAATCATTCGATCTAGGGATGCGGTATTTAATGAGAAATTCATGTATAAGCAGCAGTCACAGGAAAACATGGAAGAATCCAAAAAAGAATATGCAACGGTAGAGGATCTTCTGGATGAGAAAGTGACACATGAATCAGTTCAGGAACCTCCTCAATAGGAACCCCAAACTCCTATATTGAGGAGGTCTTCTATGGTAAGAAGAGAACCTGAACGTTTTTCTCCTTCTCTTTATTATTTATTACTCACTGATAGTGGAGAGCCAGAGAGATTTGATGAAGTAATACATGTAGATTCCAGGAAGAAGTGGGAGCAAGCCATGGATGAGGAGCATCTGGCTCTCATGGAGAACCAGACATTGGATTTGGTGAAGCTACCCGAAGGCAAAAGATCATTACAAAATAAGTGGGTGTTCAGAGTCAAAGAGGAAGAAGGAGGAAAGAAAAGATACAAGGCCCGATTGGTGGTCAAGGGGTTTGCACAGAAAAAAGGTATAGATTTTGATAAGATTTTTTCTCCTGTAGTAAAAATGAATTCTATTAGAACTGTTCTAGGAATAGTTAAAGCAGAAGACTTGCACTTAGAACAACTTTATGTAAATACTAAATTTCTCCATGATGATTTGGAGGAGGAACTATATATGTAGCAACCAAAGGGCTATGAGGTCAAAGGTAAAGAGGAGATGGTGTGCAAACTGAAGAAGAGCTTGTATGGCTTGAAACAAGCTCCACGTTAATGGTATAAGAAATTTGATAGCTTCATGATGGAGCAAGGTTATATTAGATGTCATTCTGACCATTGCGTGTATACAAAGAAATTTGAGGATGGCAGTTATATTATCCTTTGTCTGTATGTGGATGACATGTTGGTTGCAGGTAAAAACATGTAGGAAATAAAATTACTCAAGAAGTAGCTAAGTGAATCCTTTTCTATGAAGGATTTGGGGGAAGCCAAACAAATCCTTGGTATGAGGATATCTCGGGATAGGAAGGAACGGAAGTTGAATTTATCTCAAGAAGAGTACATTAAGAAGGTCTTGGAGAGGTTTAATATGCAGGATGCTAAACCGGTTGGGACTCCTTTGGCAGGCCATTTCAAGTTATCAAAGGAATAGTGTCCTAAGATAGAGCAGAGAGAAACTAGATGTCCAAGGTACCTTACTCATCAGCAATTGGTAGTTTGATGTATGCCATGGTGTGCACTAGGCTTGATATTGCCCATGCAGTGGGAGTGGTGAGTAGATTTATGAGTGATCCAGGTAGAGATCACTGGCAGGTAGTAAAGTGGATCCTTCAGTATTTGAGAGGGACCATGGGGATAGTTTTGTGCTACAATGGATCAAACACCACTTTGTGTGGTTATGTAGATTCAGATATGGCTGGAGATGTAGACAACAGGAGGAGCACAATAGGTTATGTTTACACTGTAGGTGGAACAACAGTAAGTTGGATTTCATGACTGACTACGAAGTTGGTGGCTTTATCAACCACAGTAGGTTTGAGTATGTTGCTGCCATAAAGGAAAGCAAGGGAATGATTTGGTTACAAAGTAATTACTTGAGGATTTGGGACATAAGCAGGAGGAAGGAAAGTTGCATAGTGATATTGAGTGCTATACACCTAGCTAAGAACTCTACATTCCACTCTAGGATGAAGCATATATAGTTAAGGTACCATTTCATTAGGAAAACTTTGGAGGAAGAGAAATTAAAGTTGGTGAAGATTCATACTAGTCAGAATCTTGTAGACATGATGACCAAGGTGGTCACAAGGGAGAAACTGAAGCTATGTTCAGCTTTGGTTGGTCTTCACAAAACCAAGTGAAGGGTTGAGAAGCTTGCTCAGAGGAAAACTAGTCTCTAAGTGGGAGATTGTTAGGTTGTGGAGCCTATTTTCATTTGTGAAAGTGTTGAAGACTATTTACTAAGAGTAATATACATTTTCCATGTTGTCTTGCTTTGGGGTTGGGGTGCAGCCCCGAGAAAAAAAAAAATTGGCCTTAAAATGTGCCCGATATATCGGGAAACGTAATTTTTTTCTCATATGGGTGGGATTTTGACCCATAGGTTTATGGGACGGTTTTTGCCCATGGTTTTGATACCCACGGTTTTATAAAACTACTTAAGTAGTTGTCTATTTATATGGTTTTATGCATATGGTAGATAGATGAAACATTACAGATGTGTTTTGAATTCGGGTGTGAATTATGTAGAGTTTGTTGAGCATAGCTCCAAACAAATCTGGGTATTGTATTGAGAGAGCGGTGGCTTGTAATAAAATCTGAGCAAGTGATTCTTGGTGGACGTGGCCCAAATTAGGTGAACCATATTAAATATTGTCTCTTTGTGTTGTGTTATTTTATTCTACAATTTTATTTGAGATCTGTAATATTTTCTACATATTAGTTTCTACTGTAGCAATTTTGTGAGGGATTATTCCACATATTTTATCCCATATTTCCTAACACTAATACCTTCTATCACATTTCCTTCTTTGTTTTGTAGAAGAATTCCCCTACTCATAGGGCCACTCTACTAGAAGCGCTGGGTCTTGGTCATTTAACTAACGTCACCCCTCCTCTAGAAGAAAAAATAAACCACGTGGACTTTGATGTCTATCCTCCAGGTCATCCTAAAAGAGATGTTATATTTTTATTCAACATTAACAAGATGCCCACGGACACTAAAATAGCTTGTAGATGAGATCCGATGTTATTTTTACAAGTTTGTATTTATAACAACTATGTAAAGCGTGTGATGATTGATGATGGGGAAACAGTCAACATAGTCCCCTTCTCTTTCCTTTAAAAGCTAGGGTACAGAGAGACCAATTTCTCTTCAACACGAAATACATTGAGAGGCTACGATAGCCTCAAAGCAATGTCAATCAAAACTATAGTGTTTCCAGTCACCCTTGGACATAAGATGGTATTAACTGAGTTTTATATCATAGATCAGGAGACCAACTATAATATGATCATTGGCCATCCTTAGATTCATCGTGTGAAGTGCTTCCCTCCACTTTGTTTGAAAAAGTTAGGTTCCTAAATTTAGGAAGTTCTTTATGGAACAGGTGACTAAAACCCTTTGACATACATATAGCTAACTTGAAAAGGAGGCTAGGGATCTGCTCAGAATTTGAGCTTCCTAAAAAGCATTTAAATAAACCTACAAGCTCAGTACCAGAGGAAAATTTGGTTCCTACAATGGAATTAGAAGTCATGGGTTTGATCGAAGGTGTTTTGGCAGTCAAAGATGAAACCGTCCTCATAGAGATAGTATCTTTGGGAACTACATCAAAGATTGTCGAACTATTGGAGAAAGATTTACCCATTCTCCTTCCTTTCGATTTTATGGGTATGGGACATACCCTAGGACTCGATTCTCTTCCAGCAAATGAGGTTTGTATGGTTGAGGTAACTGAAGTAAAGGAGAAAGATTCAAAATATGATCCAACGTCTATTTTTCCAAGTAACTGTTAGACTTTCTATTTTTATGAATCCAAATGTCATTTTGGTGTTGGGCTAGGTGTGATTCTTACCTCTCTTAAGGGAAGGATTCTACCTTTTCCTTCAAATTAAACTTCGAGTGCACAAATAATGGGGCTGAATACGAAGCCCTTCTACTTGGTCTCATCATGGCTGAAAGAATGGGTGCTCTTAATATCGGGTGTTGGGTGATTCACAACTTGTTGTAAATTAGGTATCCGAAGTATATGAGACTAGAGTTGAGCATTTACAACTCTACAAAACAACAGTGCTGAATTTAACAAAGATATTTGACTTCATATCAATCAAATAAATTCCATGAGAGAAGAATCTCCTTGTAGACTTGATAGCAACTTCCACTTCTCACTTTACTCCAAGCGGTGAGTTGGAAGATTCAAACTTCACGGTCTCAATTCGTGCATAACCTTTGGTTCGTAAGACACCAAGTAACTCCAATGTTGACATACATAGAGACTGAGAGTGATTCGTCATTACAGATCACGTTGACATTGACAAAGCAACTCTAGGATATCTAAATACTCTCATAGAATTACATCTTACACATCATGAGGTTAATATTTCTCTAATTCCACACTCTTCTTCCTATTTTGGAAATCCCATGATAGAATCTTCCCCTGGGAGGGAACTTGAAATTTGTGAGGTAGGAGAAGAGGGGGATTTAGAGTTACCTCTAGCCCCACCTAAGTTTGAGGAAGGAAATGCCTCCTTAATCAAGGGAACAATCAATATAAATATTGGGACTAAGGAAGAACCAAATATTTTGAAGCTAGGGTCCTCTTTAACTCCTGAGGAGGTTGAAATACATACCCACATTCTCAAGGAGCATCAAAAATCATTCATGTTTAACTACAAAGAAATGATAGGGATTGCATCACACATTGCAGTGCACAATCTCATCACCAAACCAAATGCTAAGCCAATTAAGCAAAATTCAAGGCCCATGAAGCCAAAGGTGGCCCTCATGGTGAAGGAAGAAGTGATGAAACTCCTCAGGTGGGATTCATCAAGCTAGTTGACTACTCATAATGGGTGTCTAACATATTCCCGTTCTCAAGAAAAATAGAAAGATTTGCATCTGCATAGACTTTTAGGATATAAATAAGGCTTGTTCGATTTCCTGTTACCATCCATCGATGTTATTTTTGATGCAACATGTGCTTTCGAGTTGTTGTCTCTTATGGAGGGATTCTCTAGGTATAATAAGATCAGGATCTCGGAAGAAGATTAGACCAAAACTACGTTTATAACTCCTTGGGGAACCTACTCTTATGCCATTATGTAGTTTGGGATTAAGAACATTGGTGCTACGTACCAACGGGTGATGACTTATATATTCCATGATATTATACATAATATTGTGGAATCCTACATGGATGACCTGTTGGCTAAGGCCAGAAAGTGTTGTGATCACCCAGAGGTGCTTCGTATCATCCTTTCTCACTTAATTGAATACGACATCACATTGAATCCATAAAAATGTGTGTTCGGTGTAACAGAGGAAATATTTTGGGGTACATCATATCTTCATGAGGAATTGATGTAGACCCAGCCAAAATCCGAGTTGTATTGGAAATGATTCCACCAATGGATGAGTCTGGCATCAGATCTTTTCTTGGAAAACTTGGGGCAATCCAAAGATTTATCCCTGACTTGACCTTTGTTATTCACCCAATCAATAATTTGTTGAAAAAGGATTGCTACATTGATTAGACAAATGAATGTGATGAGGTATTTGAGTTGGTTAAACAATTCTTATTATCCCCCCACGCCCATGCCGCCTAGATCGAGATCTCCCTTTGATCTTTTATTAACAAGCTACAAATGTTTTGCTAGCCTGCATGTTGGCTCAATAAGATGATGATAAAAAGATCATGCATTCTATTTTATTAGTCGAATGTTGTTTGATTATGAGACACATTACACCCAAGTAGAAAAATAATGCCTAGCCATAGTCTTTGCGATAAAGAGTTTGAGACATTATATGTTGAATCAAGAAATGAATGTTATTATTAAGTTAGATCACTCGCGGGCATTCCTCACACAAGGATCCTTACCTAAGAAATGTGGGTGCTTCATAACTAAGATGGGCGAGTTTGAGTTAACATTTTTAATCAGAAATCCATCAAAGGACAATTCATTGCAGATGGTTGGGCTGATAATCCGTTAGATGGAGGTGATCTGGTAGATTTGGACTTCCTCGATGAGTGTGTATGCTTTGTCGAGACTAGGCCCCCCATTTCTACGTGTCCATGGTAAACTGACATCATTAATTTTATAGTGGACCATACGTATCTAGAAGGTTCAACATCCCAACAAAGAAGGCAATTATGTGTCATTTCCGCTAAGTACATTAATTTGGAGCAAGTGTTGTATCATAGAGCCTTCAAGGTAATGTTGTTAAGATGTGTTGACGTAGAATAATATGAAAATATTCTTTATGAATCGCATGACGGGTATGTGGAGGTCACTTTTGCGGCCATGCTACTACTCGAAAGATACATCGGATGGGCTATTTTTGGCCCACTCTAGAGCATGACGTAGTAGAATTTATGCGCAGATGCCACAAATTTCAAGAGTTCTCCCATGAGATCCACATACCAACACAAGCTTTGTAACCAATTGCAATGTCATGGCCCTTTTCCACGTGGGGCCTATATTTGATAGGGAAATTCTCTCCCTAATCAATAGACGGCCATAACTTCATAATCATGGCCACAGAGTACTTTAATAAATGGGTAGAAGTCATGCCTCTTGTCATTATACCTGAGTCTGTGATCGTTAAGTTCATCTTAAACTAGATCATTTTTAGGTACAAAGTCCCATAGGTCATTATCTTGCATATGGGCATGTCCTTTAAAAATTATGAGGTACGTGAATTGTGTGCAAAGTTCAAGATAAGTCATCACACGAATTATCTTTATCATCCTTAGGCCAATGGATAGGCTAAGGCTACAAATAAGCCATTAAAGTCCATCCTCCCTAAGACTGTTAAGGATAACAAACAAGATTGGCATTTAAATATTTTTCGGGCTTATGGGCCTATCGAACATCAGTTAGAAAACCGATAGGGTAAACCCCTTTTCTTTGGTAGTGCGGAATCATTTTTACCACTTGAGGTTGAAATAATGAGTCTTTGTATTTCACTGCAAGGAATCTTGAGAGAAGAAGGCTATCGAGAAGCACAACTCTCTCAATTAGAAATTTTGGATGAGGTTATACTCAACATTGAACAATGGCATAACATTTACGTTGACCAGATGGCTCGGCAATATAAAAATAAGGTTTACAAGCATGAAATATATGAGGGATATTTGGTCTTAAGACTTGACAGCCGAATAGACAAAAAGACCAGCGAAGGAAGAAAATTCAGACCCAGGTGGTTGGGTCCATATTGAGTAGTAGAAGACTACAAAAATGGGGCATTTTTCTGTGTACACTAGAGGGTGAGGAGTTTAATGAATATGTGAACTCTCTTTACCCGAACAGTAGTACGCATGATCCATTAGCATTTTCATATGTACATTACTATATCTGCATTGCACTTTCATTTTCCAGTTCATTCTGTAAAATTTTTTATCAAGGGACTTATTCTTATAGAAACTCCTAAAAAATTATGAAAAACAATGGCAAAACATTCAAATCATATCTCTTCAAATTTTCATGGTATCATCAATTGTTTTCAAATCATTTCATCAATTCAAGTAGGATAGACAAGTTTTGACTGTAACCACACCAAGGCTTGCATATTTGGTTCTACTTATAGTCTCTTTCTAGATTAGGTATCTTTGCCTATAGTCTATTTTAGAAGCTTCATGGTGTCACATCTATCCCATAAAGATCTCTTTGGAAATAAGAACATACTAAACATTTTTCCTAGATGAGTAAGTCAAATGCAAATCCATAGAAAAAAATTATTTTACACATTTATTTTCCCTACCAACCTTCGGTGTTGAGCCTGCATCTCTTACTGGTGATGTAGGGTTGGGAAAGGAGAGAAATGCCCTTACTCACCTATTCCTTGTCCATGGTGATGAGCCCATGCTTCCTACTAGTAGCATGGGGCAAGGTGTAGGGGGTCTCTTTGATAAACTTGAAAGTTAGAAACAATCCATTCAAATATTGTGAAATCATAAGTCAAAAACAAAGTGAGTTAGATGTCCAAAATTCCAAAAGAGTTTAAAACCTCAAAACCAGATTTTGTCAACCAAGTAGCCATCTACAAATCTAATTCTAGATAAACTGGAAAGTAAATCACATTCTAAACTATGAAGTAGCTTGAGTAGGGTGAGGTTGTAGTGTCTCAATTTGGTCTTGTCAAACCATTGTCTTTCCCTCATCATTACCATTCAATAAATTTTCATAACTTGTGCCCTTTTTGGCTCTTAGTGTTGAGCCCTCGCATCCTACTGGTTGCATGGAGTTGGGAGTGGGGCAAGTACATTTACTTATCATATCATTATATCACCACGTTTTTCCAAGAAAATATGAAGTATCAAAGATTTCTTAAAGAAACTAAAGTTCAACATCACATTGTGTCCACATTATCATATATCAGCATTATAAAATACAAAAAGAAATCATTCTATTATCATTTCACATCCACTACATGCATTTTGAAAAGCATAGAAAAGTAGAAATTCTAAATGTCTAGAGTACACATGAGAAATAAACCAAAAGAAAGTCAACTCAGATACAATGGATTACCAAACCAAAAATAAAAGTTTGTATATAGCATGGTGGGTCAAGTTTGTATACAATGTCATCACACACTAAGGCATGGTTAAAACGCTCGTAATGAGCCCATAATATGTAAAAAAATCATATAGTTCCTAAAAAAATTGAAGCAAAGCAATAAATGGCCCAATGGCTTGTTAAACCTTGTGGGATCCCTCAGATGGTGCACGGCCACGTCCAGGTATCCTACTATGGCTACGATGACACTAGGAATGAACTAAATGGTGTGAATGCTCGTGGTGGTGGTCATTGGCTATGGTCTCACTACGGGAATGAATTTTCCTTGACAAACGCTCGGCGGCCTCATAACAAGCCATCCTGGGTACAAAGGGATTTCACCACCTTCGTTATCTCCAAATACGAGTAAACACGCTAATTTTTTTTCGGGAAGCGGCAACCGACCGAATCCTCATTCATCTTAGCTCGAGTCTTCCCAAGGGAATCGTGAAGGTGTCCATGAAAACCCATCGATAATCTCTTGGCACTCCTGTGTAGTTGGTGCAAGCAAGGAAACAAGAAGAAATAGATAAGTTAGAAAACCACAAAACACAAATCAAAAGAGAATACCAAAACTAATATTTCAAATTAACAAAGTCAAGAGAAGAGTATCAAACATACTTGGATATCCAAGCATCTAGGTGGTGGGATCGGTGACTATTATTATTGATACCGTTGGAGGCATGTGGGGCCTCCCTAAAGCTATAAGCCAAATGCTTTCAATCACATACTCGATGATCTCGCCACCCCATCTATAGGAAATGGCTCCTCTAAGACCGAGGTCTCTCTCTCTCGCACTAGCCTCCTCATGAATGCCATGCCACTCCAGATCACTCTCCTCCACCATATGGGTTGCCTCACTAATCTCTACATCACCCCCTCATCCTCCTCCTCAATCTCCTCACCAAATCACTCCTTCTTGGTCTCATCTCTTGTATGCTCCTCGAAATCAGAGTCTACATCAATAGGCTCATCCTCCTCTTCGATGTGAGCAGGAGCGGCCAAAACTGGGGTAAAGGTGTTTGAGGGGCACCATCTTCTGTCGAGCATGGACCACACACCTAAATATGATAGGAACCCCAGGGTAACTACTTTCCAATCGGGATCTCCTCTAGGTCCCTTCCGAACCTCCCGAATGGTCCGGCAAAACGATGCCCCTTTGGAGGAAGTATGTCAATATATGGGAGGCTGAACTACTGAGGGACCCATCAAATGGATGTGTCTCAAGTATCCCATCCCTATCAACTAACTGACTAGTGGTGGAGTAGGCTACCACCTTGGTCATCTTCTCGTCCCCATAACCCTAAAATATCCCGGTAGAGTGTGGCAATCACGTCCATTATGGTCAAAGAATCTACTAGCTGGTGTGGTGTCCTAAGAACTGACATAGTTGTCCACCTCACTACCCGGATAGCCCTTTGATCCAATACATGTACTCCCCTTCCATAGGGGTGATGTGCTCATATACCCAGCTCATAACAAGAGTGGGGTGGCTCAGTGACTACCCCTGTAATTAGATTAACCTTTATAAGTCTTGGTAGGTATTTCCTAGGATGTATTCCCTCAAAGCGTACCTATGGCCATGTCCCTCAATATGTGTGATAATAGGAGCCCAAGAGTAGAGAGGGGTTTTACCTCCCTTGTCCTCAATTAATCACGAGCACAAGATACCCATAATGGCTCTTTGAATGATAGGAATAGGAGCAGTAGAAATGGACCATACTTTCATCCCCTTCTTCAAACCAGATGAGACAATGGTGTCTCCCACATACGTGACATTGATAACTTACATTGATACCAGTTTACCTTTGAAAATCTTACGCACACCTATAAATTTTGCGAAGAAAATAGAACAACTAAATACGTGAAACATCACTACTAATAGAGCATATGATTATTGGATTTCTCCTGGCAACAAGGTTTAATTACATGCATGACCATACAAGGGCCACAGCCTCCACGAGTCTTTGGTTATGATCCTCAGGTCTTACAACACAATGGGCCTACTAACCAATTAGACATTAACACTAGTTTGCGTACATTAGTATTCATATCTTCACCACTTCCACCAAACATTATTACACAACTTTCCTTGTTGAATATAGCAACCGATCAAGCTAAGAATTTCTATAATAGACCAGAAAATTGCCCATAAATCAAAGTGTGGCTCCACCACATCTCTCATTCTTACTTCCATGACCTTGTCTATAAATCCATACGAGGTGCCCGTAAGTCCATGTCCCTCAATCTGGTGTGATAATAGGAGCCCAACAAGAGATAATCATATCACCTACCTTGTGCATGATCAATCACGAGGAAAATATACCCATAATGGCTCTCCAAATGATAGGAATAGGAGTAGTAGCCATGGATCAGACTTTCATCCCCTTCTTCAAACCAAATGAGATAATGACGTCTCCCATATACATGGCCCATTGTGTCATCGCAGGCCCTGGATCCCATTATCTCCAAATTCAATCTCCTCCTAAGAATCAAGAGCCCAAGGATGCGGTATACATCCTCTAGAGTAATGGTCCACTCACCCGACACTGAAAACTACAAACTGTTCCGACCAAGCGTCCCAGTAGGAAAACAAGTCACATAGTATGTGACTAGCAAGGGCAACATGGGGCACCTATGTAATCCTCCGATACCTACCCTCTGCAAAATGTCCATCTCATCCTAGGTTAGCTGATCCAAAATCCTAGGGATCCAATCACACTCCCTCTCTCGAATCCAGTGTATGTACTCTTCCTTCTTCGTATTCACCAAAACATGGAAAAAAAGAGAAAGTTATTAACGTATATAAGAAGATAATCTCACCAAAAACATGAAAAACATGAAAAATCCAAAAAAAATCAAGTTAATGTATGTTTTTTTCATTCTGTTCAAACCTGCCACCCAGTGCACGACGGTAATTCCAAGACCACCACCCAAGCAAGGTGGCGGTCCCATGACCACCACCCTACTTTGGGCGGCAGTCTTGAGCCGATTTTCCAAACGTGCCCTTAACCCTAAAAATGCAAAAATGCAAAAAAATACCATTTCTGATAAAATAAAAGAATGCCCTATGGGTGCCCCCCTTAGAGACTCATTTAAGAAAAAAATGAAAATAATCCCCCTAGGTGAAATTTTCAATGTTTTTACATTTTAGGTATGAAAAGAAAAAAGTGAAAATAACCAACCTTAGACTACGATGGTCAATCTCCCGCATGTGGAGGCATGATCACTATCTCGCAACAGTCATTTCAGTTGTACTCTCGTCGAAATGGTCACCATGAATCCAGAGCTCCAAATTCACCAAATCAAGAATGCACAAATGAATTGAAAAATGGGTTTGTTTTGATATATATATATATATATATATATATAATATTATTTTAATCTCGTTTTGAGTGTATGTGTTCATAGGGATGGAGCATTGGCACAAGTATATATTTATATCCTCACACAAATGTTCAGTCATCTTTTCGTTTTAATTTAGTATTTATTTTTCAATATTTTTTTCTATTTGCACTTGAGTCTTCTTTCTCTTGCAGGTAGCGAGAGTTTAGGCGGCAACGTTTTGACACATGAGCATGTCATGTATAACTTCTAACTCCCCTTTTTGGGAAAGCCATACTCAAACTCTACATTTTATGCCTTTTCATGGCTAAGACGCTTCTTCGAGGGGAAATATGTATGCACCCGAAATTACATGTGCTACATTGTCGAAATTGGTTACAAAATTCCCATGCTTTTTTCCAAATTTTTATAGTTTTCTACACATGTTTTGGCCTTTAGTGTCAAGACAGCCACCCTACCCAGGCGTCGGTTCTACAACCGCCGCCAGACAGTGGTGACAGATCTGAGACCGCCGCCCGCATAGGGCAGCGGTCTTGAACGAATTTTCCATATTCCATCATATGTGTTTTAACATGTGAAGATTCACTTAAGTTTACTTTTAGCATGCATCCATGGGCCAAATTGTCTAAAAATAGTTTTGATTGCGTGATTATCCTTCCCTCTTCTATCTTTGCATGTGCTTTAGTTAGTTAGAACTACCTCTTCTTTCCTTGTGCATGAAGGAACATCCCAACCAATTCTTATATATTCCATGCTTGTATTCAAGCAAAAGGCCTAAGAATTTTTATGTATCTTGCATTATATTGCTGCCACAATATTTCTAGGAATTACATAGCCAATCTTAGATCTCTTGTGTTATCTCTCTTCTACTTGCATTGCATCCAAACTACCTTCAAGCTACCATTACTCAAGTGTCATCCTCCTACTATTGTTCTTGCATTCCCAATCCCTTTGACTCACATGAACACTTAGAGAAAGAAAGGAAAAACTAAGGGACAGATATAGATACAACCAGATTTGCCAAAGCTCTTTCTTGTCAAGGTTTGAATTTTGTTTTTTTTTCTTTATTTATTAAATTGTCAAATTCAAATCACTAGTTTCAATTACATATCAAATAGAGTAGTAAAATTGTTCATTTCAATAGGTTAGAAAATCATAATTAGATCAAATCATTAGAAAGTTTGCTCTTTAACATTACCAAGGAAGTTGTGGGGAACAATAGCCCTTTTAGAGTCATGATTTTTATTCATCTCTGAGGTAGGGTTTGAAGGGTTATGATTGGTTTAGGTTATTTATTTTAGGTGAGATACACATATTCACACAAGTAACTAGTTAAATACGATTGATTACTTGTCTTTAGTTTATTTAATAGATTAAAACGCATTGTTTAAAAATTAGAAAAGATCATAAAGATTTCCTTTGATAGATTATTTTGCTTTTATTGTTTTGATCCGATATATTATGAAAAATCCAAAAACATAGATTATATTTCCTTCAGTAATTAGTTTTCTTATCAAAATCACTTTATTTCATTTTGTATGACCATCAATGGTCCACAACAAGAAAATATGTATAGTTTTGATCCCTTGGTCCCACAACCCAACGAGATAGAATTGATAACTGACATTGATACCAGTTTACGTTTGATCAGTCTTATGCACACCTGTAACTTTTGCTGAGAAAATAGAACAACTAAATATGTTAAACATCATTACTAATAAATCCTATGATTATTGGACTGCTCCTAGAAATAGGGTTTGATTACGCGCATGACCATACAAGGGCCACAACCTCCATGAGTCTTTGGTTGTGATCCTCAAGTCCCACAACCCAACGGCCTGCTAACCAGTTAGACATTGACACTAGTTTGCATACATTAGTATTCAGATATTCACCACTTCCACTAGAAATTATTGCACAAATTTCCTTACTAAACATAACAACCGATTAGGCTAAGACTTTTTGGACTAGACTAGAAAATTGCCCATAAATCCATGTGGCTCCACCATGTCTCTCGTTCTTACTTCCATGACCTTGTCTGGAAATCCATACGAGGCACCCATAGGTCATTTTTGTGTGTTCAACAACCAACAAATAGAATCTCGACAGAGCTCGATATTGATTGGAGTCTCCGAGTAGTTATTAAATCAGACCGAGCCATCACACCACTTCTAGTTAGGAGAGCATTACTTTCCTTAGACTCGCAGATCTTGATATTACATGTTGAAGATATAATATTTCTCAATTATCTTGATCCATTTCATTACACTCACATTCACATTAATTCTACACCATTTATCTCGGCACGACCTCAATAGATTGAGTGTGAAGAAGGTCATGTGTTGATTTTCTATCATATAGTCTCCTTCCTTTTGCAAGCCTTGTAAATTCCTACAGAAAGAAATATTTTAAAATAGGTATGATGACATGAAAATTTCTGATATACTAGCCTTCCCTACCATGGAAATTCAAGCAACCCCTACTATCTATTCATGAATTTGTTGACTTATCGGCTCACCCAATGGAGAGGTTTCTTCTTTGCCAATATAATATAGATAAATGGAACATCCACTTATGGAAAAGTGGTATAGATTCCAAACCCATCAATCTTCTTAAGAATGTAATCAAGTCACCGATTTCTTCAAGAAAATCAGATCTACTTAAATTCAGCTAAGTCAAGCACCGAGGAGGTTATAATCCATGATTTTTTCTAGAGGGGAGTTAAGACTGGAATTTAACTTCTAGGAATTCAACAAGATCTTCATGGCTATTACGACTCTCACAAAAACCTTCAAGATCACTCAAAACTCGGACTGAGCCCTTTAAAAATATTTATGGGGATAAGAGAACTAATTTACTTACGCATTTGAATCACACTCTATTAACTTGTTACCTTGAAGGTTAAAATTATTGCCAAACACCACCACAATATTTTCTTGGCTTCCTTAAACATACTTTTCTCCGACTCTCCTTAGGGATTCTTCAATATTTTTAAAATTTTGAAGTTGTTAGATGCAAATTTCTCCCTTTAAAACATCAAGTCCTTATATTTATTACCTCTCGATCCTGTCATTAATTGCTGGAGATTACGCTCGTGGGAGGATTTTGTAATTCGCGTCTTTTCTTATTTTTTAATTGTTGCGAGCTTTGATGTCTCATATTTTACACGATCCTTCCACATGGGTCATATAACTCATGTATTTATGTAAGGGTGTACACATGTAAACCTTGAAAAATGAAATTTGCACTCCCTTATCCATTCCCAATTGTATGTCACGTGCATCATTGACTCATTGTATCCTTACCGAGGTACTCGGGGAACATTCTAGCAAGTTGCATCCATAAAGGAGACATGAGATGTAATTTACTTTTTCCATACCTTCTTTCAATCGTGTGCCATGTATCCCTTTACATCGGAATCTCGGGGATGGGAAACACCTTACATCATAAAAATACATGTAAAGGGTGCAAGTTGTTATGTGCATTTTCCACACCACCCCGAGATTCTTCTCAAGAAATTTATCTTACAGGATTCAAAGAGGGACCTACATTTTTCATCTACATAATATTTGTTAATCCAAGCAAGTATCTAAGCATTCTTTTGTTAACTGGGAATTTCTACCCCCATTTATTTCATAGTTCCATAACCAAAATGGTCCAAACACACGGTCAAAGAACACAAGGTGAACACATAAAAATGATGACCAAAAAGAGAAATGAAAACATCACAAGACAAAACTTAGAAAACATCACAAATTCAGACTAGGAACTAACCAAAACTAAGAAAAATATTCACAAATGGTGTGGAGATTTAACAATGTAAATAAAGTCACGAACAATGGATCTCGGCTCAGGGACGAACTCCCCTATGGGTGTATGAAGAACCACATAAGTATTCATGGATGGTAAGGACCAGACACTTATCCATTGGGAAACGTAGTCCCAAAACAAGGTGACCATTTCACACATAGATCTACACCATATGAGCCACCTTGACAAAAACTGAAAAAAAAAACATAAAACATGAACAAAACAATAAAAAACAACACAAAAAAACAAAAAAGAACAAGGGAAATTGTACACTTTACAATAATACAAAGACATGCCACCTAATCAAGGAAATGTTTTGAATACCTTCCATTGATAGGAAATTCCATCATTTATCCATCCAAATCCCTTGGGAAAAAGGTATGTTCGTCGATTATGACATCTATGGATTAGGGGCCCATCCAAATGTCATCGAATTTTCCATGTTTTCCCTTATCCTCATGTTTTTTGTTCCATAATAGTACCAGATCTCCTACATGGAAAGTTCGAGGAGTGACCTTTTTATAAAATAATTTCTTAAGTCTTTCTCTAAATTTAACATGCTTCAAATAAGACTCTCTCTTAATTTCATCCAACTTAATAATTTGATTTATTATTTCCTCATAAGGGTTAACACCATCCCCATCCTCCAATTTCTGCATAAAATGGTAAGAAGAAAACTACAAATGAAGGGGAAAAAGAGCTTGAACACCATAAACTATCTCAAATGGGTTCTTACCATTGGATCTCTTAGTCGTAACTATGTAAACCATAATGCAAATTTTAGTTGTTCCCCCATTTCACGGTATTTACCTCTAATGTTCTTCAAAGTATCTTGAGCCAATTATTATTACTAGATTTTTCTGCTCATTTCTCTTGCAGATTGTAATGAGAATTATAAGTAAGGGTTATTCCAAATTCATGGCACATTTTAGCCAAATTTTCAGCCCTAAATCTCATGGAGTTGTCAAGTAACTAATTTAGCAAGAACACCAAACCTACAAATTATGTGATTAAGGATAAAATCCATGACCACCTAATGAGTCACTTTTCTAGTAGGAACAACCTCAACCCATTTGGTAAAATAATCAATAGCCACTAATATGCACTTGTGACCTACACTCGAAGGTTGTTCCGACATGTCACCAATGGAGTCTAACCCCCATTTCTTAAAAGGATCCTCTATTGAAATAGGCTATAAAGGGAGAGACCCGAAGCTTTTAATCTCCCAGAGAAATGTTGTGCAGTTTTCACACCTTCTAGCCATTAAATCAACATATTTGAACAAGGAGAACCACCAAGTAGCGAGATCTCATAAGTTTTTGCATAATAACCTTTCCAAAAAAATGATCCCCACACATGACCCTCCATGAAATTCATGAACTATTTTTGGGGCCTCTTCCTTCATAATGCATCTTAATAAGAATCCCTCTAGTATTTTCCAATCCATTCCACAAGTATATCAAAATGTACTTCTAGGACACAAGTTTGAGTGTTGTTATCTAATTTGTTTCTATCCTATCAAGACAATTCAAATTTTTGAGATAGTACACAATTTTTGTGTCCTAGGATGAAAGACTTACCTTTATGTGCGAGACATTGCTCATCATTATCAACAAAGTGTGAATTTTAACAATATGCAAGTTTTATTTTCCTTTAATCTTACAAGACCAAGACCATGTACTAACTTGGTAGTTTGAATTTCTATGTAATAATATTATAGTTTGTTAAGCCATCTGCACATTTTACTAGAAATTTCCATTTGAGACAGGATGTCCTTCACTATAGTGTGAGGTACATAAACTACAATATTTGAACCGAGAATATAAGGTCTAAATATTTTGGTCACTTTGACCAAAGATAAATATTTATTTTCCATGATGGATTAGTTAAATTCAATTCCTTACAGATCCTTGCTAAAAATGCAATAGTCTTCTCATGGCCTTATTCATTCTTTTGTAGAAATACGTAAGCAATAGTGAAGTCAGAAGAAAAAGAAAAAATCTAAAAATCTTTTTTATAATCGAGACTGACCAATACAGGGGCAATCTTGAGTGCCTCCTTCACCCCTTTGAAGGCTTGAATCACCTCATCACTCCATTTTATTACCTGGTCCTTATTCATCATGCTAGTAATCGGAAAAGTGATTTTAACAAATTTTTAGATGAACCTTCTTACAAAATTAATTTTTTTGAATAAATAAGGGATACCTTTTTTGTAGAGAGGGATGGGGACTTTGCCAATACTTTCCAATCTCTCCATATCAATCATGACACCCTCATGGGAACGATGTGTCCGAGTAATTTTTCCTTCTACACACAAAAATGGTGTTTCTTAGGATTTAGTGAAATTCCATATTCCCTATATCTAATAAGTATTTTTCTAGATGTATCAAATGATCGCCCCTTCATTTAGAAAATACTGTAATTTCATTTTTATATACAATGATGAAATTGTTATCCATATTTCACCCCAAGCCAAATATTGGATCAGCCACGACCCCGTATAGAAGGAACCTGAGAAAACTCATTTGGATCTGTAAATTGGTCGCAGAGGGACTCAACTATGAAATAACAGGGGTAGACAAGAAGGGGCGATGCCGCAGAGGAACTAGAAACAAGAAGGGGAAGAAATGGTGAAGATCCAAAGTCCTCGGGCTTGGATTCATTGAAAAGGGTCCAAAATTGACTAAGTATGGGGGAGGTAGTGGAAGGAGCCACGTGTCCTAACGGCACTTCTCCAAAGGTGAATCCAAAAAGGGAAACCCAAACTAGCACCAGACTGTCGTGTGTCTCAAGGAAAGCATGTTTTCAGGGGAAAAGTTGGTCTTTTGCCCCTTGTTTTTCTAAAAGGGGTAAAAGTTACAAAATGCCCCACAACTCCACCCAAAGGAAAAAGTCAGCGTTCGAGCCCGAGTCAAAGCCAAAGTGGGGAATCGGAGGAAAAGGTGAAAGTTTTCCTTTTGTCAAAAGGCACAAAGATAAATATGGAAGTGCATCCCCTAACCAACCAAAGGGTGCCACATGTCTAGGCAGAGTTTTGGGTGAGATTTTTTGAGTTTTGTGTTTTTTACACAAAAGGGAAAAAGATAAATTGCAGACCGCGAGCCCGATTTTTTCTCTAATTTGGCTGCCACGTGTCCCATATCAAAAAGGGGACCCATTTTTCAAACTATTTTCCCACCCATTTGTACGGACTCGATAAAAACTTTGAAGGGGCATATCTTTCAACTCAGGGCTTGAAATATTGCGAATCTAACACCATTGGAAAGATCTTGGCCTCGCCTACGCCATAGAGGTCTGAAACTTTAATTTTGAGGAGGTTAGGTAAAGGAAAATGGAGGAAATGTATTTGGTATTTCAATGCATGATCTTCTTGCCTCAACAACCAGATCATATTTGATCTATTTTATCATTTCCTCTTCCTTCAAGGCACCGAGCCAAAGATTGATGCAGTAAAGACAAATTTGGGGAAAATTTTATTAAGGGCATTAACGGCATTAGTTGGACTTCAACTCGTTTTCCCACTTCCCCCTCTCTTTCTCCCCTCTGATCGAATCTATAAATATGGGGGTAGGATTCATTGTAAATGGGTTGACATTCCTTGTTTTAGCAAAGGAATTTGTGGAATTTTAGGCCTTTCATCAAAGTTGCAATATATTTCTTACCTCCGGCTGTTTTTAATGTATTGTATCAATTTAGATCAATAAAACAAATTTTTGATTGATTCTAGATCCTTTCTGTCTCTTTTGCTCACATCTGGTCTTTTGTTATAAATTTGGTTATCTGTGTTTGATTATTGCATGTATTTGTCTATTTGTTTCTATCAAGTGAGAACTAGTTTTCATCATTCCTTCGGTGCATCACCTTGTAGTTTAGTTATTGTTTATTTCTTGTACCCCTTTCTTATCCATGTCTCATTGGCAAGTTTTAGATTAGGTATAGAGATAGATCCTCTGTAAATTCTCACATATGCATCTAAATAGAGGAATAAGGAACTAGCCTTTAACTACGGAGAGCTTTTCCCATTTTACAAGGTCCCACACCTTGGGGAAAGTTTAATGTTATGCAATCACACCAAATGAGTCTACCTTAGAAAAGCATATTTTTAGAACTCATTTGGGGGTGTTGTGATTTCGCACTAATAGTTTTGGCATGCCCGGTGGGATAGAGAAGTCTCCATTCCATCGCAGTAATATTGATGTGCACTTGTTGTGATCTTCAGCTTATAAGAAGCTTCAAATTTGCATATCTGGTGACTCCAACAGAGGAAGAATCCACTGGTTTCAGCAGCCCAAGCTTGGGAGATTCATGAGAAAAACCTAGTCTAGAGAAAGGAAAGAAGGTATATTTGAATACTTACATCTATCCCCAAGTAGAGAAAGGAGAGGAAGAAGAGTTCAGAGGTCTCCATCTCCACCAAGCAGAACCTTGTCAACACCTCCACTTGCAAGGCCTTTCTTTCAGTTTACAAGGGTTCTTAGGCCAATCAGAATGGCACAACCAAATCCATATGTCAACTTCATTGGTATTAGCCCACTCACCCTGAATGCACAAAATCCAGTCCCGATTGCAGCATTAAAGAGCATCCCATATTTCACTAGGAAAACCAAACTTCTCCTGGTGACCATGTCTAAGATATTGCAAATGTCTGTATAATCCACGAAATCCATGAGATGGACATTGCAGTCAAGTTTCCATCCTCTTTACTCAAAGGAAAAGCTTCACATGGGTTCAAGAGCCTTGAGGTAGGCTCTATTCAAAACTGGAACTAGTTGTGCACAACTCTTCACAACCAGTTTGGAGAAAAGGGTGATAACCTATCTTTGTTAGAGAAACTGACAACAATCAAGAGAGCCCCGAATGAGCAACTGATGGATTTCAACCTTAGGTTTTAACGGACCTAGGACAAGATTCCAACAGCAATAAAGCCCACTAATGAAGGTTCCTTCTTATACTTTCTTAGGGCTTTAAATTCTGATATTTCTTTGATGATTAAGTCAATGGGGGGCACAACCTTACCTACAACCTATATCCTTTCCATAAGAGATGAGAACTATTTGATTCAGGCTGGAAAACTTTCCCTAGGCCATTCATGCCTCTGTAACCTGAGTTAGGAAACCCAAATACTAGCCAAATGCCTACATTAGCTCCTATACCCACCCCCAGGAGTCAAATCTTATATGAAGCTTCCACTTCATCATCTAACACCTCTAAGGAGCTTCAAGAAGTGATGAAGCAACTGCAAAACCTGGGAAATGAGCTAGTGACCATCAAAAGACAACAAGCTCAGATTTCCAGGCCATATCAGCCCCAAGCTCAATATCAAGCTAGACCCCAAAGTATCAACACAATAGACCACCACCTCAGACTATAAATCGAGCTTGAGACATCCTCCATTCTATGTCTCATTGATTATTGGAGACAAATTAGTGCACAATTGTATGATTGATTCTGGGGCTAGTAGTTTTGTGATGCCCAAACAAATAGCTGATCAACTGGGTCTCCAATATGAAGTCATCTCTAGAGGGGTAGTGTAATTAGATGGGACAACAATGACAACTATTGGAATCATCAAATATCTAAACCTCACTCTACATGTTTGCCCCAATGTGATTGTTTTGTAAAATGTATCCATCATAGATTTTCCACCACATTTTGCTTTGTGTTTGTCCAGGGACTTCACTGCCAAAATTGGAGGCTATCTGTCTACTGATTGGTCACATATGCTCTTTAGAAAAAGGTATGGGGAAAAGGCCACAATCAGATTTAAACCCATTACTGATTATCATATTAAATCTTATGTGCCTAGGTCAATCAATGTTAACTACTCAACTTTTGATCAAGAAGACCTCCTAAGCATTTTTGAAGTAGATACCAAGGTGGGATGTATCCCAGACTTGAATCTCGATGAGTAGGCCAACAAAAGACATGATTTTGACACCTATAAGGAGATGGAAGAATATGAGCTAGGTGTCTACTGTCTACATGAAGAGAATCATCCTCTTCCTGACTTAATTAAGACAGAATATAAAGATGACAATGAGGTATGGCAATTGTTATTTGATGGCTCAACGAGTAGACAAGGAGATGGAGGAGGAGCTATGATCATGTCCCCCAAAGGTATGAAATATTATTCAGCCTTCAGATTTCAATTTGCTTTCTCAAACAACACTACTGAATATGAAGCTTTGGTCCATGGTCTTCATTGGGAAAGAAAGCTAGGAATCAAGAACTTGTAAGTGTTTGGTGACAGTGAACTGGTTTCCAATCAAGTCAGAGGACTTAATGTTGTCAAAAATGACCTGCTCAAGAACTACAAGAGTAGGGTATGGGATCTCATGGAGGATTTTGAGGCCTTCAACATTGTGTCCATACCCAAGAAGGAGAATGAAGCTGTTGATAGACTTGCAGTAGTTGGAGCAATGTTTGATGTGGTTGACAACATCAAGAGGGATAGAGAACCGCCACATATCCATGTAGTTGTGAGGCTAGCAGTGCCGGATAATAATACATTCTAGCATGTGTTTGAGAATGATTAGTAGATCATTAAATTTTTGTAAGAAGAAGTTGAATTCTCAGCTATAAACCAAAGCAAACTAGAGTAGAAATATGGGAATCAGATAGTATAGTTGCATACAAACAAGCTTCCCAAAGGCTTAGTGACACTAGAATCTATTTTCAATCCTAATGATCAGTTTAGAAAAGAGAAGGCTAACTTACAAATCAAAGGAGAAGATTCAGAGTCAATCCCAGTTGGAGAAGACAAAACACTTCAAATTGGAAAAGTGGCCACCGAGCAAGAAAGATATGAATTCATACAACTTTGCCAATAATTTCCAGATGTGTTTTCTTGGAGTTATGAATACCTAAGAGGGTTTAATCCAAAACTAGCACAACACACAATCAAACTAGATCCAGTTGCTCAACCCATTAGGCAGAAGCAAAGACCAATAAACCCACACATTGAGCCTCTGATGAAAAAAGAGTTGAACAAGTTGATAGAGGTGAGTATCATATTTCCAATCAAACACTCAAGTTGGGTTGCAAACTTGGTCCCAGTCAGAAAGAAGAATGGAGAGATTAGGCTGTGTGTTGACTTTAGAGATTTGAACAGAGCATCTCTCAAGGATCACTACCCACTCCCCTTGATGGAGCAGATTTTGCAAGTGGTGTCCAGATCAGAGAGGTTCTCTCTCCTAGATGGTTATTTGGGATACAATCAGATCATGGTAAAAGAAGATGATCAATTCAAAACAACTTTCACCACCAAATGGGGCACCTATGCCTATAGAAAAATGCCATTTGGATTGTCCAATGTCGGAGCCACTTTTCAAAGGGAAATGGATATGGCATTCAAGGGGTTGATCAACAAAATAGTACTGATCTATCTAGATGACATCACTATTTTTTCCAAGAATGTAGCAGATCATCTTTTCCACCTAAGGCAGGTATTCCAAAGATGCAAGAGTTTTGGGGTGTCATTGAACCCTAAGAAATGCATATTCTTGGCCCATGAAGGCAAGATGCTAGGCCATATTGTATCAAAGGAAGGATTGGAAATTGACCAGAGAGAGTTCAAGAAATAAGAGCATTGCCATTGCCAAGTCACAAGAAGTCTCTTCAAAGCTTCTTAGTAAAAATCAATTTTTTCTGCAGATTTGTTCTAAACTTTGCTACCCTTGTTAAGCCAATAACATTGATGCTAAAAAGGAGCTTACCATCCAAGTGGAAAGATGAAGAAAAATCAAGCTTTGAGGCTATCAAAGAAGCCATATCACAAGCCCCAACTCTTGTGAATCCATATTTTTCCAAAGACTTCATATTGTATGCCTTTGGTGGTAGTGACAAGATTTTTGTAATCTTGGTTCAAAGTAGAATAGAGAAGGTATAAAATAGCCAATTGCTTTCTTCACCGAGTCCGGAATATTATGAGATGAGGTACTCCTTCATTGAGAAGTGGGTCTGGTGGTGATCAAAGGATTGAAGAATTTTAGGCATTTGGTTTCAAACAACAAAATCCAACTATTGGTCTCCCATGCGGGAGTTAAATAATTCCTTCTCAGCAAGGACCTGAATGAAAAATGTGCAGGATGGATCACTCGTGTCATGGAATATGAAATTGAGATCAAGTTCGCTAAGCTGGTCTGTGGGAAGGGGTTGTGTGAACAAATAGCCTCAGGTCAACAAGATGAAACAAACAGTGAAAAGGAGGCAATTTTTGTCCTACAAGATGATCAAGAAGAAGGGAGAGATGATGTACCTGCTCCTTATTGGACCCAAGAAATGGTGCACTTCCTTCAAATAGGCATGTGTCCTCATGGGATGAGTAAAACAAAAAGGAGACATTTCAGGTTACAGGCCATCACATATGTTCGTATTAATGGTGTCTTGTTCAAAAGAGACATCAATGGAATTCTATTGAGATGCATTAAGACAGATCAGGTGGAGAGAGTGCTACAAGAATTCCATGTTGAAGCAGTGGAGGCCATTTTTCTCCAAGAGTGACAAAGACTCAAAATCATTAAATTAGGTTATTATTGGCCTAGAGTGTTTAGTGACTACTACGCATGGATCAAGAGGTGCAAGAATTATGCATTCTTCAAAGGCAAGGAAAGGCTAACAACACTTCCATTACACCCAATCTCAGTCAACCAACCTTTCATGCAATGGGGATTGGAATTCATTGGATTCATCAATCCAAATTCAAGCCAAGGCCACAAATGGATTTTGACAGTGACATATTATTTCACCAAGTGGACCAAGGCAGTGGCACTCAAGGAAGCCAATGAGTCTAGTATCCTAGATTTCTATGAAGGGATAGTGACCAAATTTGGAGTGCTAGCCACCATCATATCAGATAATGCATTAGCATTCATAGGTTCCAAGATCATAGGATGGGTTGTTAAGAATGGGACTTACTTGAGCACTTCATCAAACTATTACCCCAAGGTAATGGCCAGGCCGAGTCCACCAAAAAGAACCTGCTAAAGATCATCAAAAGAACTCTTTATGAGAATCAGAGGACTTGGCATACAAAGCTCAAAACATTATTATGGGCTGATATAATAACACCCAAGAGATCTACAAGAAGCTCTCCATTCAAACTTGTCTATGGGAAAGAAGCAGTGTTGCCTATATCATTTGATTTGTCAGCATTGGAGCTCATAAAGCAACTAGAGATGTCTGAATTTGAACCAATTGAGGCCAGGTATGCAGAGCTGATAGAATTAGAAGAAACCAGAGAGCATTATCTCCAAGAAATAGAGAAGAATCAGGCTTCAATCAAGAAATTCTTTGATAAGAAGGCAAAAGCAAGGACCTTCAGGAAGGAGACCTGGTTTTGAAATGGGATGCAGATCAAGCAAAACTAGGAAGGCATTCCAAATTTGACACCCTCTAGAGTGGCCCCTATATGATCACAAGATGCAAAAGTAGCAATTCTTTCCAATTGTCTACATTAGAGGGTGAAGAGTTATAGATTCCAGTGAACAGGATCTATCTTAAGCACTACTACTAAAAGGAAAGTCTCGCCCTGTACATATTAGTTTAGTTTCTCTTTCCTCTAAGTTCTTGTGCACATCGCATTGCTGTAGTGTAGGTTTTTTTTTCCTAAGTTCTTTACATGCTCTGCATGTTCCATTTGGAGCATGTATGATTTCAATTTTGTACATAGTTGTGGTGTTGTTTTATTGCTCTTATGTAGTCCATTTGGAGCAGACAGATGAAGCCCTAGGTCAAAACAATTTTCTACTCTCAAAACCTTCATTTCGAATATTTCTTATGAAAATTGAGAGTAAAAACAAGCTGAGCTCATGAATTAGAGGTAGAATCAGTATCAGACCATTGTTATTGAATCCATGCCCAATAGATATGACAAGGCATTTGGTCTTTTCATCTAGCAGGCAGATACCCCTATGAGTCACCAAATTGTTATCCATATTTCACCTGGGCCAAATATTGGATCAGCCATGACCCCACATAGAAGGAACCTAAGAAAACTCATTCGGATCTATAAATTGGTCGTAAAGGGACTCAAATATGAAATAGCAGGGGTAGACAAGAAGGGGCGATGCCATAGAGGAACCAGAAACAAGAAGGGGAAGAAACGGAAAAGATCCGAAGTCCCTAGGCTTGGATTCATTGAAAAGGGTCCAAAATCGACTAAGTATTGGGAGGAAACAGAAGGAGCCATGTGTCCTAACGACGCTTCTCCAAAGGTGAATCTAAAAAGGGAAACCCAAACTAGCGCCAGACTACTGCGTGTCTCAAGGAAAGTGGGCTGTCGGGGAAAAGTTGGTATTTCACCCCTTGTTTTTCTAAAAGGGGTAAAAGTTACAAAATTCCCCGCAACTCTTCCCAGAGGAAAAATTCAACATTTGAGCCTGAGTTAAAGCCAAAGCGAGGAATCGGAGGAAAATGTGAAAGTTTTCCTTTTGTCAAAAGGCACAAAGATAAATATGGAAGTGCATCCCTAGCCAACCAAAGGGTGCCACGTGTCCAAGCGGAGCTTCGGGGCTGCGGGAGTTTTTGAGTTTTGCATTTTTACGCAAAAGGGAAAAAGATAAATTATGGACCTGCGAGCCCAATTTTTGCTCTAATCTAGCTGCCACGTGTCCCATATCAAAAAGGGGACCCATTTTTCAAACTATTTTCCCACCCATTTATACGAACTCGATACAAACTTCGAAGGGGCATATCTTTCAACTCAGGGCTCGAAATATTGTGAATCTGACACCATTGGAAAGATCTCGGCCTCGCCTATGCCATGGAGGTCTAAAACTTTAATTTTGAGGAGGTTAGGTAAAGGAAAATGGAGGAAACATCTTTGGGATTTCAATGCAGGATCTTCTTGCCTCAACAACCAGATCATATTTGATTTGTTCCATTGTTTCCTCTTCCTTCAAGGCACCGAACCAAAGATTGATGCAGTAAAGATGGATTTGGGGCAGATTTTATCAAGGGCATTAACAACAGTAGTTGAGCTTCAACCTATTTTCCCACTTCCCCCTCTCTTTCTCCTCTCTGATCGAATCTATAAATACAGGGGCAGGATTCATTGTAAAGGGTTGGACATTCCTTGTTTTGTAGGCTCCCTTTTTCTTCTAGCAAAGGAATTTGTGGAATTTTAGGCCTTCCATCAAAGTTGCAATATATTTCTTTCCTCTTGGCTGTTTTGTAATGTATTGTATCAATCTACAGAGCAATAAAACATGTTTGTGATCGATTCTAGATCCTTTCTGTCTCTTTTTCTCACATCTAGTCTTTCATTATAAATTTGGTTATCTGTGTTTGATTATTGCATGTATTTGTTGGTTTATGTCTATCAACAGAACTAATGTTCATCATTCCTTCGGTGCATCACCTTGTAGTTTAGTTATTGTTTATTTATTGTACCCCTTTCTTATCTATGTCTCCTTGGTAAGTTTTAGATTAGGTATAGAGATAGATCCTCTAAAAATTCTCACGTATGCATCTAAATAGGGAATAAAGAACTAACCTTTAATCTGGAGATATTTTCCCATTTTACAAGGTCCCACACCTTGGGGAAAGTTCAATGTTATGCAATCACACTAAATGAGTCTGCCTTAGAAAAGCATATTTTTAGAACTCATTTGGGGGTACTTGTGATTTCGCACAAATGAGAACTCATTGATGAACTCGAAAAGAAACATTCATGAATCTTTGAAACATGGATCATGTATTCATCAGTCCAAATGGCATTCTCGGCATACACATAAGTACCCCATGGAGTGGTGAACGTAGTTTTCTACTGCTCATATTCCTTGACCACAACTTAGTTGTACCCTGAGAAACCATGTAAAGTAGACAACATTTCATACCCCGTTACATTTTGTAAGACATTATCCATGTTTGGAAGAGGATAATTATCTTTGAGTGAAGTCCTATTTAAAGTTAATAAATCCATGCAGAGCCTTATATCCCCATTCATTTTTCTCATCGAAACTAAATTGGCCACCCATGAGGAATATTGATTAGGTTTTATGATGTTTTCATCTCATAATTTTTTCAATTCTTCCTACATCTTGGCCATGAGGATAGGGTCGATAGGTCTATGCTTTTATCTAAAGGGATTAGTGTGGGTTTCCAATTGTATCTTATGTTGGAAAAAATCTTCTTTATAAAATTTTAGTTTATAATAAGACCAAACAAGGAAGTCCATCATATACTTTTTTAGTAATTTAGTATAGGTATTTCTTTCTTCCTCATCCAAATTTCTTCCCGACCATCCTTTTCAAGGATCTTAGAAAGAACCCACATTACATTCCACAACATCCCTTGGTGAAGTAGTAGATCTATGAACTACTCTATCAAGACTATCAAAGTCAAACTAAAGACTAACTAATCCCCTTGGGATCACATTAGTCTTTAATTGAATTACTTATTTTCCAAAAAGTATTTCCTTCCCCTCACATACCTTTACCATAGGTTCCAAATCAATGATATGGTTAGTGAACTCACCCTGACAACTCAATAATCTTTTGATATGTGAATCATCATCAAATACTTGTCAGTGTTGGATATTATTTATTGCATGTAAGGTCAAAATAATAATTCCACCTCAAATCTAAAGTATAGGGAAAAAGCCTCATTTTCATATTGTGAGGCCCGAACAAAGCAAGCCTATCATTTGTTGTATTTTGTATTTTGTCATGGTACTCAATATTGAAAGAATCAAACAAATTAATGGGATCCCACACTACAATCTAGTATTGTTTCAACCTTTGATTATTTTCCACATATAAATTCCTTACCTACTTGATTACCCATTTAGAATCCCCTTTACAAGAAGATGCTTTATTCCATGTCTCTAAGAATTCCTTACTCCTAACAAGAATGCTTCATACTCGGTTATATTATTTTTACAATCAAAATTTAATCTGAAGGAGAAATTGAAATATTTGTTGTTCGAGAGAATTCAATACTACCCCTTCCCCATTACCATTATTGGAACATGCTTCATCAAATATCATGTTCCACGAGGTCATGGTGTCTTCCAACTCATCATTTATATCCAAACATTAATCCTTAAGACCAGCATTTCCTATAAAATTCTCCAAGTCTACATCAGCAAAAAGTACGTCATAAGAAGCATTATTGCAGCATTTTTTCTTCCCTATATAACTTGACCAACTTCCCTCAAATGGTATGGAGGAATATGACATATCCATTTATACACTTTCACCCATTTGGCTACCCACGTTATTGATAAAAGCATTCCCCACTTTGCGGGGCAATCAATAATGACAACGTTCATAGTCAAGTACTTTGGGGTAAGCATTCAATTGTATAATCAATCTCGTTACATAACCCACCACAAGTACTTCTCTATAATCCATAGCAAAACATTTCCCAAAAGTAATAGTTATCTTGATATTTAAATCATTCATGACTGGTAGGGGTATTATGTTACATGAGGCACCAAAATCAAACATAAAATTTTGTATGAGTCATCCATTTACAATGAGAGAGGTGAAAAAAGGGTAAACATGCAATTGAGTTTCTACTAGGGAAGTTCCCAAGTATATTTCAGGATGTTTTTCTATTTCTTTTTAATTTTCCTCTACCTCAGCCTCAGAAATTGTGGGGGATGATTCCTTATTGACATGGGTATTATTCTTAGCAATCATATCTTCTTTGAAACCCAGATATTCAAAATTTCTCTTACTATGCTAAGGGATCCTTAAAATTTCCACAATGGTAAATGTGATCTTTATCTAGATTAGGAATTGGTCCATATCACATGCATTATACTTAGGAAGGGGCATATTGAAAGGCACTATGACTTTTTATCTTATGGAAAAAAATCATAGTGGAAAAAGGGGATGAACTACTTGGCCCAAGCTATATTATAGGGTTCTTGTTTAACACATTTCTTTGGGGAGCATCCTTGGTCATATTGAAAAGAATATGCATCTTAGGTTTAGCTATAGGAATAGATCCCTTGATTTTCCTATTCCTCAAGTTGTACTCCTTTTCTAAGCAACTACAACATTGATCAATAACTCCATTTCCTCTTTTAAAGGAACCTCACCATCATATTTATTTATCATTAAGGATCTTAAATACTCAAAATCATGATTAGGTAGCTCAAAATATTGAGCCATATCAACCTCAACATTAAATTCAATAGGGAGGAACTAACCTTTTTGACATGGATCAAAAATCAACCACGTTTCGGGAATAGAGGAGGTCAGTAGAAGATGCACCAAGCTCAAAATCCTGTTGACATTCCAACACACAAACATCTCCATAATCAGCTTCATCATTTCTATCCTCTGTAGGTCGATCACAATGCACATGGGGTAGAAAACATTTATCACACTAATCAATGGCATGCTCTTCCTCTATAGCGATCACTCTTCCCGCCAAAGGGTCGGGAACTGATTTACTATCTCTAAAAAAAATTGATTACCAAAGTGTGACCCATAGGTCTTTTTCCTCTATCATCCCCCTAAAATATCCTTTGGCGTGATTTTCAAACCTATTATGTCTAGTGTTCGATGTTGGCCTTGCAGATCGGGAGATAACCCTTTTTCATCCGTGTCAATTTGTAAGAAACTTCTTTAACACCACCACCAAAGTCTTGAAAATTTCTTCAAGGTCGAATTTCTTATTGGTCTAGGGATTTTCTAGGTTAACAAGTTTTACACCCTCTCTCTTTGGTGGTTTCTAGTGGCTTTGATATTATTCTCGATCTTAATAGCCATGGTGAAATCATGTGAAAGAGTTCGAGGATTCTTATCTCTTAAATAGTATGTTGCCTTTTTTTCAAATGTGTCTAACTACATAATAAGACAAGACTCGTCACTAGGCCTTATATTATTAGGAAACCTCATCAGGGTTTTGTTGAATCTAGTGTTGAATTCCTACACAAACTCATTAGGATTCTTTTAATATTTTCAAATTCTAACAACAGAAACATTGGATATATTCCGTCACCATACGAAACCCTGAATGCATTTTTATTTATTTCCATGAATCAATTTATCCTTCAGGTAGAGCTCTAAACCATTCACCAACATCTTCTTCTAGAGTGTGTACAAACAAATTTACATAAACATCCTCAAATTCAATTTCGTAATCATCCATCATATTTTGAAATAATTTTAAATGGTGATCACCATTGATAGCATTATTATTGTGGAACTTAGGAAACCTCATCCTAATCTCATTAGGAACCTCATTAGGATAACCTTCCATGCCATTGAAATTTATGGGTCCATACGCATGAACTTTGAAAGGTTCCCTAGGAGGGGGATTGGCCATGTTATTTTGTGTAGGTTCTTCAAATGGAGGATGATTAAACCAATGTTGAACAAGAGGTTATTGGATCAAAGGAGTTTGATTAGCTTGATAAGGGCCTCTAGGAGGGATATATTCTAAACCAAATCCCCTATTCTCATTGGTAAAAAAATGAATAGGATTAGGATTACTTCATGCAATCTCCAGATTAGGACCTTGTCTAAACAAGGAGTGTAAATGAAAATTAGGGCTAGATGCTTCAAAGATGTCAAATGTGCTAGAGTAGTCCTCAACTAATGGGTATCATGCTTATAATCTTGAGAAAAAATGTCCTTTGAACTTTGACCTGTTATAGGATTCCAGATCTTCTTTTTCTTCTTTGTTTCACCCCTTCTAACTCCAAAAGTAACTTCTTCATGGGATTAGATTTAAAAGAATACTTAATTACTTCCATCTTTGCAAAATTGAGAGTAAATATGTAAATATAGTTAGATGAAACTACTCTATTACATAATTATCTTGAGGATTCACCACTAGAATATTAAATTCTAGAAATATTTAGAACTAAATCTGAGAGGAATATTGCTTATTACCTCAAAGAGAACTAAAAATGCAAATGCGGGAAGAGTTTTTAAAAAACACATATACAAACAACTTAAGCCCATATAAATAAGTATTCCTTTTAAGAAGAAACATGTTACAAATCTCATGAAAAAAATGAGACAATTAAATTTCATCGGAAATGGGGCCACTTGGGATTTGTCTCCGAAATTACACTTTGAGGTTTAAGCAAGTGATATGGAGTTGTAATAACCTTTTGGGAATTATGAATATGAAATATATTATCATTAACATTTGGGGATATATTTAATTATTCATCCAATGTCTCAATTCTAAAGTAAAATGTGAGGAGGGACCTTAACTAATGGGATGGCTTGACCCCGCTACTTTTGGCTCTACCAAAACCAAGGTGAGATGACATAGGGATGATCAAAATAAGGAAATGATTATTATAGATTTATTTCCTTAAAGATGGGCATGGATAAATTTAAGGTAAGTGCAGTCATGGATACAATATGTAATCATAAGAGTTATCACCTAAGTATTATATGCACTTAACACATCAAACACAGATCATTATAGATCGATAGTGGATGATTTCGAGACATCATCTTTGCGTAAGAGATTGGCTAAGGGAGCTTCGATGATGTTTGAATATTAATTTTTAAATATTTTCAAAAAATAAACGTGGCAAATAGTTGAGGTGTGGCTTTGCAAGATAAGGACATATATGGTGTATAGGTCTAATGTGCTTGATGTGGAGATTGTGAGATATTTTATCTAAAATAGAATGATGGAGGGTAGTTTCTTTCGTGACCTTGGTATACCAATATTTACATAGGGAATCTAGCTACGGTTTATTGTAATATTTAGAATTTGAAATCAACTTAATAAAATGCTTGAGATAACATTTTTATTAATTGATACTCAATAAGTGCATATGTTACTTAACAATATTTAGGATCCTAGACACAAATTATTAAGCTAAGAACTTTGATCAAATATCACCTTTGCTTTTTACACCCATAATACCCTTAAGAGATGAAAAAAATAATATTAACTAATGTTCCTAACAGATTTTAGAACTGAACCAAAATATTTCAAGGTATAACCTACTCTTTCAATACTCATGCAAAGAATAAGAGAAATGAAAGATCTAGGAGTAATCTTTGTGTATTCTACAATTAAAACTAGCATAAGATTGGAACAAAGATTATATTTCCTTGATCATACATTCAAACATATAATATTAAAATGTGATGTAAAATAAAGAGAGACCATTCATATAATTTTTAGTAAGGGGACATAAACAAATGCCTTAAAACCTACTAATGGTTGTTTATAACAACCACCTTAGCATATTATCATAGATATAGACACTTACGAAGAAGCACTATAAACTAAAAACCGGAGCTAAACCAAACTTATCAAAAAAATACCACAACTACCAACCCCTTAAAATGGGGAAAAGCCCCATTCTTATAAAATTTATTTTCTTAAAATATTTCCCAAATTCACCCCAAAAACTCCCAAGAGAATCAAAGTTTCTCAAAAGGGGGGGGGGAATTCTAACTCAAAAGATTATTTCCCATCGTTATGAGTTGGATGGATGATGTCACATGATTTTTATTAGATAGGGTAAAAAAGCAGGGATAGGCTCCCAGAGTCTGAGTACAAAATATTACATCGTGATAGAAGAAAAGTGAGACAAAAAAAGAAAAGGACCCCCAAAGTTAAATAGACTTAACTCCAAAAATAGAGGAAGGGGGCCAAGAAATAGCGAGCGAGAAGAGAATAAGCCAAAAAAAGAGAAAACAGAGGAAATTCCTTGAAATTTGTAGACATTTCGAAAGAAATTCCACAAGGCAAAGATTACTTTTCTTTTTTAGGGATTATCCTCCCTGATCTCCTTTTTCATGCTAGATTCTAAATTCTGCTTCATCTAGGGGTTTCCTTGACGCCCTCCTTAGTTTCCTCCTCAGGATCCTCCTCCTCCTCAGACTCCTCCTCTTCCTCAAAATCCTCATCTTCCTCTTCATCAGAACTAATCCACCTCCTTTTCCACTTCTCTTTTTCTACGGCATCCAGACGAACACCCAACTCACGAACCAGAGAATCCAACTGCTTGATATCCCCATGGATGTTCTTCTGGGCCAAGAAAATTTTATTGGTGGCTTTGATGCTATCAATCATCCCCTTTCTCACCACCGAGTTGGTTTCTTCCAGGACCTAGACAATCGACTCCAAATACTGAACTTTGTTTTTCCACATATCAATACCATGCTCTCCTTCCAAGGTAACTTTATCCTTCCCCTTTGACGGACTAGCTTCCTAGTTTTCCATCCCTTCCTCATTCTTCCCATCACCCATCTACTTAGTATCTTGATTTCCTTCCTTCATTTTAGAAAAACACTCATCTAGGGTTATGTCCTCCTCCTCAGCAGTTGGGAGCATTTTTTTATCTCGAGCTTGATTCCCATTTCAAAATAAGAGAAGAATGAGGCCCTCATGGATGGGAGACTCCACCTTATTCCTTTTACAATATCTCACGGAGGTGGTCAGAGACATAAAAAGATAGAAGGGGATATTGAGAAACTTCTCATGTGTAAACATGTTCAGAAACGACAAGTGGTGGGTATATATCTTATGATACTTACCCTCAAGATTCAGATACTTCATGATGTGCAAGAAGACCTCTCTCCACACTTTAGGAATGCAGGTATGAGCAATACCATCAGTGAAGTAATGGATAGTTTCCTTTCTGACAAAGAAATTATTGATTTCATACTCTCTTTGATTTCTATCCTTGAAGATTTTTAGACCTTACATGTCTATACCAATATTGATGATGCCACATGATGACAAGTGAGGAGAAAATAAATATATATTTCTATCCTTTCAATAAAAAATTTCCTTTAGTAAAACCATATTCCATTGAGATGGATCATGTGCTTGAACATTTTACAGAATATTTTATCAATCCTCAATTTTTACCTCGATGGATTGTTCCTCCAACCTATCCCTTGTCTTGTCTAAATAAGCATTAAATTTCTCAAATAATTGAAGGATAGATTCTTCATTCGGCCCTGGTGATAGTGTAAAATTATTTCCTCCCGGCACTATTTCCTCCCAGTGTAACAAAAAAATAATTTTTGATTTCATTAGTGGAGGGCTTGCCCAAGGAATCCTTGTGACTTGGTAATTAGATGGAGTTACCTCAGCCCTAAGCATATTGGATTTAGGAGCTATAATTTTCACAAATCTTTCTCCCTTCTTATTTAGACTCATCTTGTACATGACTTTGGCTTTCTTGGGTGGCCTAAAAGGTTAAGTGTGACAATATTATGTAGATCATCTTCATCCAACTGAATTACCACCTTCTTCTTCTTTGGGAGAGCACCCTCTACCCAAGTTCCTATTGGTAGCCCCTATTACTCAAGTGATTGTGGTATTGAATTTTTGGGGAAATTTACCATGGATTTGGAGGATAGAGTCGCATAAGTGCCTTCGATTTCTATATGCATTGTATCCTCTAGAAAACCCTGATGTATAAGCTCAACATGGTCACATGTTTCCCTTAATATCTCAAGTTGACCCTTTACTTCTCCCTCCTTTGCACTTGAGGATGGTTTTGTGTCAGCTTTACTTTCTGATTGCATTAAAATTCCAGCCATTTCTTCCTATAAGGAGTTGTACACCGAGATTCCCGAGGAACTGTGCTAGTTGTCCGAAATTGAACCTCATAATATATGTAGTTTCCTCGGTGATTTGGAGAACCAATATACTTGTGAAATTTGTAGATTCTCCTTATGTACTTCCCATCATAGAGTCTTCTACATGAAATGGTACTACTATTTCTTATGCAAGCCCTTTGGTGGGCTGAACCATGTGTTTATTACTCTCCACCTCCCATGCTACTACTATATATTGAATCTCCTCAAGGGTAAGATCAACACTTACCTCAAGTATCTAAATTAATAGTTCTTTGTTGAAATAACATTCTAATGTTTTTTCTTCTTCACTTTTTATTGGGAATTCATGTCAAAGGTTGCGGTAGAGTAGTTGCAATTGGCTTCTCTATACTAGGTGAAGCAACTTGCATTGGTGGGGAAACATGGGATTGGTGGACAAGGGTTAATTCTACAAGAGATAGAATCCTTGGGGTTTGGGAAATGGTTTGTGGAGGTAATGGAGTACTCAAAAACATTGTTTCCCTAATTTCCCTACTTCCTTTAGATCGACCCATTCGAGATACCTTGGTTCTCTTCCTTTTCCATAGTTGAATTTTCTCCTCCTCCTGAAAATCCTGTAGGATTAATTTTTACAAGGATACCTCATGAGAAATATCATGTTAACCTATTCCCTTGGATTTATTTGAAGTATAGTTCACCACCTTTTCTTCCCCTTTGGTTCTAGAGCTGATGGCGAAACAATTTTTATAGGAGTAATAGAAATAGTAGGGACTCTACTCATACTTCATGTAAGTACCTACTCAACCTTATTTGTTAACTAGGTAAGTGAAGTCTCGGTTTTTCTAATCTGAGCACTCACATCATCCCTTTCTTGGGTTTAATTTAATCCTCTAATCTATAATTTGATTCCCTGCCTCCCATGAACATCCCTACTTGTATGAATTTTCCTATGTGGGGAAGAATATCCTTAATTATTTTTTTATTTGTATTCTCTTAATGAAAGGTAATTTGATAATCGATATCTACCCCTTGAGAGAATAACCACTTTAGATACCTTATGATGGCATTATCTATTTTGACATGGTTAGAACCCACTTCATCTCTCTCCAAGTTGACTTGGTAAATCTTGAGAGTTAATGTCATCCTTTACATACTCCTCACTAATTACATTGTTTTCATCTTCCACGCCCTCGGGAACTTGGATGATTATGAAATCAGCCATCTAGGAAATTTTCATCCTTGATTATTCCTTATATATAACATCTTCCTCATCCTTGCAATCCATCCAGAAGTCTTCATAATGAGGTTCATGTTCAATCATAGGGGCAGAAAAATTTTGCACAATTCGTTTTATATCATATTGATGTCTAGCCTTAAATCTATCCAACATGACCCTACCCATTTACGGATCTAGCACTTTTTCTTACGGATGTTTGGGCAAGTGTAATTTCCAATAATCATGGGAAAATTAACCGGGATGTGAGATGATTATTAGAAATGATTTGATGCAATGGTATTAAGCTGTCTTACTAAGTCCACCAATGCCCACTTGTCATCCACATGTCTGGGAAGTAAGTAAGAGTGCCCTTCAAAACCACTGACCTTGATATAAGAGAAAGTATAAAAGCTGAATGAATTAAAACCCATACTGGGTAATGATCCACTAGGTGTCTTGGAAAAATATTTTAACTTACAATTCAAAGCGGAAGAGGAATATTTTAACTTAGCTCATCCCAAGGGAGAGGTTTCTTGTTTTCCAATATAATTTGATTAAACTGGAACATCCACTCATGGAAAAGGTTGGTAGATTATAAACCCATAAGTATGTTTAGAAATGTAACCAAGTCATCAATTTCTTCTATAAAATCAGATCTACTTAATCTTTTTGGGCAATCGGTGACATAACCCCTTGGTTTAACCAACTAATTTTCTTTCAAACACTTAGTCCATATTCATACACGAGCATCCCAATATAACTATGATGATTGTATGGATATAGTGCCTTCTTCCAATTTTTTTGGAAATCCCAACATCATGTCGAATTCCTCCTCTTGGAAATATAAAACCAAGGATCCATTCATATCCGAACCTCTCGGGTTATGGGGTTGTAATTATGGGCACACATCCATATAATTTTTCAGGTATTGTGCAAGTAGGGGAAAAGTGGAAGTAAGGTCAATATAACTATTAGCCACACAGTTCATGGTTACAATTCATTCTAGGGCATGCAACCTCTTATTAAATTCTTCTAAGTTGATGTTGAGGAGGTCATAATTCATGATTCATTCAAAGGGGAGTTGATACTAGAAGTTAACTTCTGGGAATTCAATAGGATCTTCATGGCTATTACCACTCTCACAAAAATCTCAAGCTTACTCAGAACTCATACTTGAGCCCTTTAAAAATATTTATGGTGATAAGAGAACTGATTTACTTACCCGTTCAAATCAAAATTGTATTTTAGCTTGTTACATTTAGACTCGATCAAGTTCTTCAAACACCACCACAATATTTTCTTGGCTTCTTTAAATTTACTTTTTCTCTTACTCTCCTTAAGTATTCTTCAATATTATAAAAGTTCAGATCTTTTGGATGTAAAGTGCACCTTTGAAAACATCAAGTCCTTATATTTATTACCCTTGGATCCTTGTATTAATTAGGGAGATTTTTTGTAATTCTTAGCTTTTCTTATTATTTAACAATTGGGAGCCTTATTGTCTCATATTTTACTTGATCCTTCTACATGGGTCATACTAATCATGCATTTATGGCCCGATCCAACCCTTTTAAGGGAATTGATAATAAAATAGAAGGGGGCAAATATGTAAACCTTGAAAAATGCAAGTTGCACTCTGTTCTCCATTTCCTTTTACACACCATGTGCTTCATTGTCTTAGTGTATCCTTTTTGGGTACCAAGAATATTATTACAAGTTGCATCCACAAAGGATACATGAGATGTAATTTACCTTTTCCATCCCTTCTTCTAATCATCTACCATGTATCCCTTTACATCGAATCTTGGGGTATGGAAACACCTTACATCTTAGACAAACATCTAAAGGGTGTAAGTTGTTATGTGCATTTTCCATGTGGTCCCTAAGAGTTTTATCAAATGCTTTCTCTTACGGGATTTGGGTATAGAGATGTATTTTTCATTTGCATAATACTTATTAATCCAATAAGCAACTAAGCATTCTTTTGTTAATCGAGAATGTCTACCGCCATTTCTTTCATAGTTGTAGAACCAAAATGGTCCAAACATGGTTGAAGAACACAAGGCGAACACATAAAAATGATGACCATGGAGAGAAACAAAAACTTCATAAGACAAACCTTAGAAAATAGCACAAAGTAAAAGTAGGAACCGACCAAAACTAGGAAAATTATCCGTAAACAAAGGCAAGGATTTAACAATACAAATAAATTCACCAACAATTTCTCAAAATGGAACATGGTAAGCGGCTTGTGATTCCTATCCATTGTTGTAAAAATTATGAAAAACTTTCATTTGATTGTTGTTTCACATTGCACAAATCTATCATAGTGATCTCAAAGTTAAGGGTGAATGAAAAGTGTTTCACAAACTTCTCTGAGAGGTCTACAAAATTAGTTATTGATCCCTTTGGAAGGTGTAATAACTAGTCCAAATCTTATATGCCCGGACTTATAGGGAAGAGACATAATAGAAATATATCATTATATGTTACTTCTTGGCATGCCATGAAAAATTCCTTAATATGCTCTTGTGGGTCATTTTTTCCCTTATATTTTTCAAATTTTGGCATCTCAAAATATTTTGGGAAGGGTATGTGAAAGATGTCCTTATCAAAAGGATATGGACACAATTCATCAAATTTGAATTTTTTCATTGGTGTTGGATACCTGAAATTGTTTCTTTCATCATTTGTCATTCTCGAGAAAATGGTGAATTATTTTTTGGGATAAAGGAAGTGTTATCATTCTTCATATTGTTTTACTTTTTATTTTTCACAATATAATTTTGAAAGGGATCATCATTGTTCTTATTTGATTATTTTTCATTTGTATTGGTAGTGACTTTAGAAGATATGAGATCCAATTATTTTTCCATTGCATTTATTTGATTGATCAAGGCTTGATTTGGCTCGAGGGCGAAGCACTAGATTTACCTTTATCATTGGCATTCATTTTTATTGGTCTGGCATCATCATTGTTATTTGATTTGGATGGTATATCATTTGTGGATTTAGGTTGACTTAGTAAGGTTTTCAAAATTTCCTCATCAAAGTCTAAAGATAGTTTCGATCCTATCTTGAGGACATAGTAAAAATTGGTCCTTATTTTTTCATAAAATATTTTTTTATTTGGGCTTGTTCCTTGAAAGAAACATTATTTTTATGATCCTCAAGATGATCATCATATTAGTCTTCAAATTTAATATGGAAAATATTTTCATCATCTATTCTGAAGAGATTATAGTCTCATTGTCTTGTTCCTACCATTTTTAAAAGAGGGGAGTAGCGAAGAAAGGTGTGATAGATCACTCAACCCTTAGAAAATTGAATGCTAAGATGGAAGAGGGGTTTGATCGGACTAATCGAACTCGATCTCTAGTAAATTGAATGCTAGAATGGAGGATAGGATGAAAAGATTGATCATATCTGACCTATAGCAAAGTGAATACTAGATTGGAGGAGTTTGAAAATGATTTTGATGTTCTTGACCCTTAACAAATTGAAAGTTAAGATGGACAAGGCTTAGCAATGAAAAGGAAAGGCTCAAATATCAACAAAGTGAATGTTGAGAAAAGAGGTGATGAAAATGACGATGCCTAAAATTTAACAAAGTGATTGTTAAATTTATATACGTAAAATGTAAGAATGCTTAAAGTTTAACAATGTCTATGTCAAATTAAAATACGTAAGAGAAAGATAAAGAGATAAAATCTTGATGAAATATAAGATCTTGATGACACTTGATCATGATAAAGTAGATATTATGATGTCAAGACTTAGGTTGCGAATGAAAGTGCTCGAGTAAGGACGTGGGTATCCACAACTCAAGAATTAACTTTAAAGGGAAAGAAGTTTCTTAAACTTTGGGAAAGTGATCAAAATATTTAAAAATAAGGAATTATAGGAATAAATCGAGATGAGAAGAATCTAAAGGAAGAAATTTGTAAATTTCCAAAATGGGTGATGAAAAATCCAAATAGAAGGTGTATGGAAGATTCGAAAAGAGAGGACAAAATTTCCAGATAAAGGATGCAAGATCCAAATAAAGGAGACAAAACAAAGGTCCAAATAAAGGATATTTGGGGGATTTTAAAAGAGAGAATGAAATATCCAAATAAATTATATTTGGAAGGTTTGAAAAGATATTGATAAAATACAAATAAGAGGTATTTGGATTATTTGGAAAGGAGACGAAAGAAAGGTCCAAATAAAGGATTATTTGCAAGGTTGGAAATGAGATGATGAAAAATCCAAATAAGGGGTATTTGGAATGTTTGAAAGGATATGATGAAAAATACAAATAATGGGTATTTGGAAGGTTCGAAAAAGAGAGTGAAAGATCCAAATGAAATATATTTGCAAAGATTCAAAAAGAGATAGAATATGGAGAATGAATGAAAGAGTGTGGAACAAAAACTTACTAACATGTAAAAATAAAAATAAAGGAAAAAAATATTGATTATGGAAGGTGGGCCTCTAACTAAGATTGGCTTGGATAAGGCATGGATTCATAGGATAAACTTCTCCCTTAATGTCAACGGTTTATCCGAGCAAGCACTCAGTACTATTACTAGTTGTTGGATTTACTTTACCCTCCTTTATACGATAATCCAAATTTTACTCCACTCAAAGGATCAAGATGGGGACTCCATTATGTATATCTATGACTCTAATCTCTCAAAAAAGGTGTACTAACCAGCTGGATGGAGGTACCTATTTTTTTATTCAATTACCTCAATGCGTCCACTACTTTGGGGTTTATGTGGTACTCCTCACAATGAGTTTCTGGCCCCTAGCCATGCACTTTTTGGAAGAAAAATGGACCTAGATGGGGCTTAAATCATTCCTTAAAAAAAATTAAATCATATTTCATATGCTTATTCAAAACATAAATACACTTAACCATCCATTAATGTGTGCACATAATCAAATATCACATACGCAATGAACCATGAGCAAGATAATCCACATATAACACAAGATATAAGTGGGAAATCCTCAAGGGGACAAAACCCACTGAAACAAAATATTTATATTGATATGTTTCAAACTTAGTGAGGCACCAACCCAACAAGGAGCACTAACCCCTAGTTTAGTACAAATGCTCAACCCTACAAGGAACACCAACCCCTAGTTTTTGAAGCACCTAACTCCACAAGGAGGCTACAACCCCCAAGATGACCGGCCAACTAAACCATTTTATTATGTTCTAATATCTGATATATTTCTTCCACAACTAAAATAGATCACTAATTTAGCTTGCACTTCTTTAATCACCGGTTCAAACCGGGTCTTCAACTAACATGATCTAGCTCTTTCTTCACTTATCAAGATTCAAACTCTTGAAAACATGTTTTATGACCTTCCTTGACATATCACACAATTTATCTGATCTCAATTCATGTGTATACATCTGCAAAACTCTCACACATAGGTCACACTTCTTACAAACACACAATTAGCTCACAAAAGCACCTAAATTTTTTTTTATAAGCTCCTTCTTAATTAAAATTCAAAATCAAACCTTTTCCATCATATTTCATGACAGTTACATCATAAAAATATATCATATACTTTTCATAACAGCTACAAGTGACCCATTTGGGTTGGCCTAACAGAAACCCTTCTTCCATGCACCAAAAATCCTCAAATCCCATGCAGTAAAATGACAAAAATATCCTAATCCCAAAAATATTTTTATGCAATATCTATAATTCATCGCACATATTTAAAATAAAATTTAAACATCATACATGGTCACAATTATCATGAACCAATAAAATTATTTCGTTTAATGGGCCTAGTGGCTCATTGCCTTCACCAAACACTTGTTTCCAACACCTTGTCTTCACCTTTTGGCTTCAAGGTCACCCAAGAACACATAAAATATGGCATGTGAAAACTCTATGTAAATTTTTGGAACTTTAAAAAACTTAAGTAAGTTATAGTTAATGAAACATCCATTGGTGTAAACCACAACAACGTTTGCCTTCACCAAATCAAGCTTCCCAAAAATTAAATTTCAAAATGCAACTGGATTTCACCCTTCCTGATACTTTCAAGACCTTTAAATGGATTCATTAGATCCCAAATTAATCCCAATTAAAATTACAGGTGATATAAATCATCATCCAATCCATCTCATGCACTAACCAACTCAAACTTTCAGAAAAATTAGTCCTGTCTTGGAAATCCCAAATTATTCTTATTTACAAACTAACCTAGAAACCACATCAAAACTCATCATCATGAAGAAAAATTTATATAAATAGAAATATATTTGCATACTCTTTCCATAAAAACTAAATCATCTCTTAACTCCTCATGTATCTTCTCGTGATGTCCACTTTACTAAAGACTCGCTTCTAATCGCCTTAAAAGCGCCCTTTGACGGTACCAACCTAAATAAGGAATACTTGACCATAAAAATTCATCACCATGACCTGAAAAATATTTTTAAATAAATAAAAACTCACATACATCACACAATGGTCATTTAGTTTTCTACTCCTTTGGACAACATTGTCCCAAAACAAACTTCTTCAAAAATTGACCTATTTGAGTGGGGTCCACTCATCACCATAACCTCTATCATACCTTTATATAAATATGGAAGATTCCTCTACATGTTCCAATCATCATCCAGGAATAATAAATAAAAATATCCATTTAGGAGTCAATTCTCACAACCTATTTTCAAGTTAGGGTTTCAAACTCATAATAAGTTGTTTACCTTCTTAACATGCGTTCATAATAACTTGACGATGAACTTACCTCATTATTTTTGAAACCTTATAAAATAAATTTAAAAACATCCCTAAAATCCATAAGGTCCCATACAAAGCACACAATTAAGGGTGAGCATCAGAAATTCCAATTCGAGCTAGAAAATTGTATTGTTCTTGACCCTGTTTCACTAAAATCCTCATATCTTGCAAAATTCACATCATGAAAACCTGAAATTTTTCCCACAGCACAAGTACACACCCTACTAACATCTCCAATCATCACCATGCCACAAATATCTCTCAATATTTCCAGCCACTAAGACTTGTATAGCTATCCCTTAGGGTTTTGACATTGTAAAGGCTAGGGTCAACTAAAAGAACACTATAACTCATCATGAAAACACTCAAAATGGTCCTAACATACCTATTACATCATGATACAACTGAATACATGCATCCATGAACTAATATATCTCTGCAACTCACTTTCATGATATCTAACATCCATAGATGGTTCAAATGAGCACCTGCAACATGGTCACCAACTTGTATATGCATCCTAAAACTCATGTGAGTTCCCAAAACTCTCAAAAATTTCTCTCCATCATTCTAACATGCTTCTCAACAAACCAAGAAGCTCCAACCTTCATGTTCCATCACCTAGGCTACCTGGGTCACCTGAATATTCTTACAAGAACAATCCATCCTCACTGAATCAACATGTGCAACCATGAACATACCTGAATCTCCATGTAATTATCACTTTGAGAATCATGTAACTCTAATCCATCATCCACTTTTTCACTAATGAGGTTTTGCATCAATGACAATACCTATATAGTAGCATGCCAACAATCTCCCCTTTGTCATTGATGGAAACCCACTTGTACTTATCCCCCTTTTTACATTAATGAAAAATGATACTTGTACTTGCATGATATTCACTTTTCTCAAATTTATAGGATCACCTCTTGGTTAGAAACATCAACCAAAGGTGTCAAATAAGCTCAAAATCTTGAAATTTCACTCAAAACCTTATTTTTAGCCTCTTTCCAAACATAGACACACTATGCTCCCCCTGGGAACAACATATACATCATCTAATATTTCCAATAACCATGAAGAAAACATCATCATACCTCTTTCTAGGAGTAATTACACCATCATTCACCTCTAGGCATGCAAAAACTTGTCCTTTTACCTCCAACTCTATTTTTACCTTCATTAGCCCATTGTAGCAGCCATGTACCTGAAGAAAACTCTTCATGAACATGTCAAAAATGATGCACAAGAGAAAAATATCCTCCTTACCTTTATTAATGGGCAAAACACAACTTGAGAAGACATAAATTTGACTCTAGGTCTTCCTCTTCTTGTCATTTCTCAACCTTTGGGACTAATTTCCCTAAATAAGCATTTCAAGTGCATTCAAGACCAATTTTGATGAGCTCTCACACACCATTCAAGCTATGGCTCAACATTCCATAACTCTCCCTAGAATTAGGACCACCATCTTTAGTCAACAATAAAAATTCAAGAAACTTGCCTCACTATCGTGACAACAAACTAACTCGGTCACTTTTTCCCTTCCCTAAAGCTCTATTTCATTCTTTGACAATCATATTAGGATAACATAATGCATTTATGAATAATACCTTTCTTGTTCTTAGATAAATCACCCAACATATAACTTGAATGCCTTTAATATCTCCATAACACCTTCTAGAAGCAATCTCACTTGTTCCCCCTGACTTGTCTGGGAACATACACATTGTATATACTTGTAGAAGCATTCTTTTACACCTTTTATACCATGAAAACCATTATAACATCATCTTTACTTGTAAATTTAGCTTCAACTTGTCAAGAGTATGCTTTTCTAGCTCATGATCTCACTCACATACATTTTGGTCACTAAATTTGGGTCATGATCCTATAAAATTGCTCTCTAATGGTCTAAAGTTGATGCAGGGTACTGGAGGTGTAAATTACTAAAATTTTCATTGTTGGAGGTATATGACCTTGGTTTTGGTCAATAATTTTGGTTTTATTCCATTTCTTACCCCATTTCCTTTAGAGTCGTTCAATTTATTTTTTCCTCCAAAAATATTGTAGTCTTTTATTTCACCAAAATGCCCAAGGCGAGCTGGCACATCACTCATCCAAAACTGAGAGCTCACCTGAAGTGCACAACGGTACTAGGCCCCTCATTTATGGAAGCCTTGTCAAGGAGTTAGCCTGATAATCATGCACATAGACATATTCCAAATCCATAATAAAAATGAAGTGATAAACCGTAAACAAATCTAGGTCATAACCATATGCAAGAATAACTTATACAAGAATCAAAATTAGGTTTACCATACAAGGACCAATCACATATATGTCAACATCCAATACCCAACCACAAATATCCATTTTATTAATTACAAGTAAAACATAGAAGTTGAATACATACATAATAGTGTCACCATAAATCATACACGCTCATAAACTATCAACATAGCTATAACAAAACAAGGATCCCTAAACCGTGTAAATAAATACACATTTATAGGTAGTGGGGACTTTCCCTTCACTACACATGCATCCTCAAAATAGGACACATGCTAAGAATAGCCATGCGCCCGTACATGATAAATACAAAAGCATGCAAGCTCTCTAAAAATATATTATCTAATAATATCAACTGCAGATCTAATCCTATTAATAACTCAAAACTATGCATGTCACTTGATCTTCCACTTTCCCAAAATAACCTTGCTTCATCCTCAATTCTTCATGTTGATTTGTACCCCACACTCAACATCTTTATTTATCTTTACCATGAGAAGTGGTTAGGTCCGATATCACGCTTTCCGGGTGCACCCTTTTCCACTATACTTCCACGCACACCTCCACGCCCTATGCTGCGCACCCAATCCTTATGTGCCTTCAATACTTAGGTTGTAATTCATCATCCCAAAATTACCACACACTTGCATCATTTCCATCCCTAGAAATGGGTAACCATGATTCATCTTTCCATGAATAAATAATAAGGAATAAAAGAATAATTACACACAAGAAAAATGAAAGAATACTTGGGTTCTCTATCCCTTTACAGGTAGAATTAACTCTAGATATTCACTCTTTATCTATTCTTCTAACTTGTTCCAATCATTGAGTGCCTTATTATTTTTGTCCTTTTCGTAACGTCTTCTCATGGATCCATCACATGTATAATTCATAAATATTTTTGCAAGGGATTTTTTTCCTCTAGGTATTTCCAAATCTTATCTTTTGTCTCATCAAACACTTTAATCTCTAAAAAAATATATAGAAGGATTGCACTAAAACTTATCTTGTCCCCTTGGTGCACCTCTGTAACAATAGTCTCAACAATGAAGTTGGCCAAATTGTAGATAAATCCTTCTATTATCTTCTTGGCAACATGCAACCACACTTTGTTTACTTGTGGCTAATGCTCTTAATTATTCAACTTGGTGAGGAGGTGCACTGCCACCTGAATAAAAAGGTATTTACACAACTTAACTATATCCATTATGCACCCTCCCTTTATGTAACCTGGTGCTTTCTTGGTTGCTTATATGCCCTCCTTATCGGTGGATCACTTTGTTGTCTTTAGTTTATGAGATTCTTAACCCTATCGGTGTTCCAATGGGGGCACGGTAAGCCTCATTCACTACCCAACAAAGTAAAATAATTCCTCATGGACTTGGCTCATCAACTACTGATAAATCTTCTCTAGTTTTCCAAAGTAGGGGAGTTCATAAAGTTACAAAACTCCCATATTTGACAATATTTTTTCTCCTACATTGTCGTACACATCCATATTATTCTTTTTTCACATATATATTTTTACCACCAATAACATGTCTAATTCATCTTTATTATCCTTGGTCATGTGGTTGTAGTCACTTACTTTACGGCATTAGACATGTAGCTCCTAATCACAACCACGAATACTCCTTCTAGATATTGCATCCCCAAAAATTAACTTTTGAGGGTGTCTTCAACTTTTGTTTCTACTTTTTTTTCTTTCTAACCCTTGTAGTCACTCAAGGTGCTCATTTAGGTGTCATAATGACTATAAACGTGTGTTCTTGCATTCGATTCGAGATCTGCAGGTTCAAAACCCGTGTGCCCTAGCTCAAAATTCACATTCCCTAGCTTAATACTAGAACCATAACTACCAATTTTCTTCCTTGCACGCCTTTATTTTTCTCAAACACTTTCTCCAATGGAGTGCTAACCAATCCCATGCACAAATACATCTTGTCAGCTTTCTTCTCACGGCTCTTCGCACTCATCGCACAACTTACTCTTAGCTCGCTTGAATGCTTCTTCTTCACAATCGCAAGGTAAAAATGATTTCACAACACCTCCTTTTATAATGTTTATAAACTTTTCCACATTTATTTCTCTCCACCTACCATTGTACTCAACATTGAATGATGTTTCTTTCCTTTTTCCACATTGATCTTTCTCGTGTCCCATTCGAACCTTCCCGATGCGCCCACTACTTCTCGGCCATAGACCTCCTTTCACGTGCCTTCATGCATTGAAGTACCTATCCACTATGTCTTTCACCAAGTAGTTTCCCATGCTGCAACCTACCTTATATTACATTGTGTGTCCATTCATCCACAAGTGGTCTTTGTTTATGAGCAATTTTTTTGTATCTACACCTTTACTTCAAGCACCTACATAATATCTCCCTATGCATACCCATATTTAATAGAACATTCAAAATCAATCCATTTATCCTATATATACTCCACCCACACTAAAATTATGTGTAGTACTCTTCTCATGAATTCAATAGATAGTAATCGGATGCTCACGCGAAATCGTGCTTATTCCATAAAATAGTGAACTAAATTGGCAAGGCATAGTGACGATGAAAGGAAACACATATAAAGGAAATTCATTAAATGAAATCTAATCTAAATGGAAATACTACCTTATTACAAACACCAAGAAGACTTATTTATAGTAGGACTTCATCCTACTCCCATTGAAATAACCAGGAAACTATGTCCCATCCAGTGGTCAGAATTGTAACTAGCAAGCGCCTGAATCAATTATGTAAGTCACAACATATGGTCCTAACCAATGCACTTTGAGATTTTTAGGGTGGTGCAATAACTTGAAGTCATACAAAAGAACCATCTATCCAACTTCAATATTTTTATCCTTAATATTCCTATCACACCATGCCTTTTGTCTGGTCTTTTCTATCTTTTGACCCCATCAAGCAATGGCATGCCTTTCATCCAACTACATCAGTTTATCAATATATTCTTCAAGTTATTTTTCATCATCCAAACCTCTTACGCACACAATACACAAAGAAGGTAACATGAATTTTACTATTAAAATAGCCTTCGTGCCAAACACCAACTAAAAGGGTGTGGGTTTGTTCAACATCTTGTAGGTTATTTTGTATGCCCAAAGGACGGAAGAAACTTTATCATCCTAGTCCTTCCATCCAACATCATAAATTTTAGTCAATGTATCTCCCAATATCTTGTTGAAAGCCTCAACAATTTCATTGTCCTATGGGTGATAGGGTTTTTTTATGGTGTGCTACCATTAATTCTACCAATAGCATCCGATAGTCTCATTAAGGAAATGATTTCCCTTATCACTTGTCAAACTCAATGGACATCCATGCCTGCTGATAATGTTCTCCCACATAAACCTTATTGTTGTAGATGTCGTGTAATCTCGTATAGACACCGCTTCGCCCACCTTGCAAGATAATTTATATAATTTATAATGTAATGTGATCCGATCCTCGCACACGAGTGGGAAAATAAGACCCACAAAGTCAATTTCCCAATTTTCAAAAGGTTATGCACTTGCAATAGGCCTCAACAACATTTCATCTCTATGCCGGGCTTTCTAAGGTGTTGATAGTGATCGACACCTGGTATATTCTTTACAATTCTTATACAGTGTTTCCCACCATAAACCAACCAACAAAATCTTACGCGTGGTAGCATCCCCAACATAATGTCCACCTGCAATCCCACCATGAGATTCCTCCATAATATTTGTGTGCTCATGTTCAAGTACACACTGATGCAAAACTTCATCCCATCCTATTTTGTATAAGTCTCCACTAATCAACATGTAATGAACGACGTGTATGGAAAGTTGTTTCTTCTCTAAACTCTTCATCCCTTCAGGAGACACACTAGTGTGCAAAAATACAACAATATCTTATAATTCAAATGGCGTGTAATTCAATCGAACAACTATGCATCTGAAATCATGTTTTCAATGCTATGCGCATCCTTGCCTAAATTAATACTTGATAGATGATATGGTCCACAATTGCTCTTTCCTAGCTTTACCACCACTATAAAGTCAAATTCTTGAGACAATAGAATCCAATAGCATATGTGCCCCTACAAGACGAGATTTTTCACCAATTATTTCAATTCCATATGATCTATATAGAATATAAAATGATTTTCCAGCAAGTTTTGTCTAAACTTATGGAGAGCATAAATCATGGACAAGGCCTCACACTTTGTAGTTGTATAATTTTGTTTAGTTGGGGTCAAATTCCTGCTCAAAAACAAATAGGATGATCAACAATATCTTTTCCAAGATGGGATAATATTGTGACGATGGCCATGCGAGGCGTCCACATGCACATGGAATGGTTTAGTCCATGAAGGAAATCATATAATAGGCGCTATAGTAAGCCTTTCATTTAATGTTTCAAACGCTTTGTTGTTTCACTTCACCCCAATGGAACTTTCCCTTACTCTTCAATAATTCCTCCAAGGGTGTGGAAATCCTAGCATAACCTTTGATAAAATTCTGTAATAACCTGTGTGCCCCAAGAATCCATGCACCTCACTCTGGTTAGTAGGTTCCTCTAAGCCTAAAATATTAGCAACCTTAGCGGGGTCTACTAACAAATTCCTAAAGGGTGTAGTAAAAATGTACTTCTTAATGTTTAAGGATATGTTCAACTATTGGCACCTCTCAAACATATCTCTTAAATTGTGACAATGATCTTTTACTAGCCCATAGAATGTCCAATCATCTAAGTAAACCTGTAAAAACTTATTAATGAAGTCCTAGAATGCTTGCACAACAATGCGTGAAAATACTGCAGGCACATTCTTCAATCCAAAAATCATGACCATATATGTAAAAATTTCCCATTTAGTGGTGAAATTTGGCTCCTCTTGATCCTCTTTAACAATCCTCACACGATAATACCAGAAAATCCATCAGTGAAGGAGTAGATCTCGCGCCTCTACAATGCCTTCTAGAATTTCTTCAAGAAAAGGTGTGGGAAAGGTATCTATTACACATACAAAGTATTCAAATCCCTATAATACAAACAGATTCTTCTCCTTCCATCTTTCTTTATCTTTATCACCATAGGGCTAACCCACTTTGACTCCTCAATGGGCTCAGTGATCCCAGATTTCAACATCTTATCAATTTCTTCCTTTACCTTGACGTGTAGATTAGGATTCATCATGTAAGGCCTCTTCCTAACCGGGCACGCACCTTCCTTTAACTTGATCCTCATTTCAGCCAGAGAGTGATGTACCCCTTTCAACTCATGATATCCCCTTGGAAATCACACAACAACTCAATTATCTTCTCAACCTTTGAGTTGGACCAATAATCACCATGATGGCCTCCTTAGGTTTTGCATTTGTCTTAATGTTGACCTTCTTAATTTTCATAGGCTCATGGTACACACACGCCTTCTCATCTGCATTATCTAAGACCTTTCGCATACCCATAGTATGATCAACATCCATTTTTTCCACTTATTCATTATCAATCATGTAGACCATTTTACCTTTTTCTTTCTCTAGGAAGGCACGCCTAAGCTACTCTTCATTTATCTCTTCTTCTTCAAAACGTGCCTCTAGATCTAACTCACCTAGTAACTCCTAAATAAGCTCCTCATCCTTTACACTATCTCAAATAGTCAAGTGCTTCATAACCTGTAATGCCTCATTCACTGGAGGTTTAGTAGAAGAATAGTCAAAGGTCTGAATCATACCTATAGTTAGTTCTTGCTAATTAATTATTTCTCTATTCAATTTTGTATAGATATACCATGCGCGCGTAGCCTCGTAAGGTGAAATAAAACTTGTGCACCCAAAATGAAGGTGGTAAGGCCTCATACCCCTCTATTCAAAGTCTCTCACAATTCTACACGTGATGCGAAGAAAAATCTTTCCCATGGAATTCACATGTCTTGGTAGGTGCATTTCTCGAAGAAATATAGTAGAGAAGGCAATTCTCACTTCTCACCACTTTAAAATACCATATTTGTGTACCATCCACCAGCGTACATTCTTGTCCCATGTAAATTATACACTAGCATATTCCTTCTTTCCACTTGGTATGTCCAATGGGCCTCCATAATGCAGAAATATGTCTAGATTTCCTCGCCCATGTACCTTGCTACTTGGTTACTACCCAAATGCCTAACATAGCATGACCTTTTTACGTGCATAATTACACTCTTCATCTCATGGAAAATCATTTCATAGGTTCCATATGCCCTGGTTTTCACAAGTAACTTATTTGGTTGTATCACTCATGACTGTGCATCATCCCATTGAATAACTCCTTCCTTTGATGGCTCAAGCACTTCAGGATCTCTAATGGTGCGAACATAAATTTTATTTAAGTCCTCTTCACTCAAAGGATTCACATAAGGTACATCTTTTCTATGTGTCAAATGGATGATCACGCACTCTTCCTTGTTCTCAAAACTGATGTAACCCTTGTTGAAGTGCAGATCAACATTATTTGCATAACACCATGGATGCTTAAGAAATGATGGAAAGTTATCTACTTTGGCAAGCTCCAAGACTTTAAAATCCCCAGTAAACTTGGCCCCTTGTATAGTAATAGTGGCATCCTTTAAAACTCCAATGGGCATGTCTTTAGTCCTATTTGCCATATACATCACATTTGAAGATGGTTGTAATGGTGGCCTCCCCATTTGGTTCCATGCATCCAAAGTGAGTACATTCACTTATGCACCTATATCAATCAAAATATTACTCAGCAGCCATCCATCAACAACAACATTTAGAGTGATCTCTTTATCATAATCCAGACTATGAGGAGGTAAGTTAGCATGTAAAATTTGTCTCTCGCACTCAACTCCAACGCGTGACATCTTTCCCCTTAGCCATTCCCCCAATAAAGGAATGATGTTTTCTTGGCGCAACATCTTACAAACCTCCTTCAAGTCATCAACATCTTTCTAAGGAAGCTCAACTATTTTTTCCTGTTCCAACTTCATTACTTCTCCTTCAAGCACTGTATCTCACCCTACAAATTTTGGATGACCTCCATAGTCTCTTGATAGACATCATTTTGATGGGTAGGATATGGATACTTTACATGTAATACCTCATGTTTTGTAATAACAGGTTTTTTTAAGTCTCACGCATGTGCACAACCTCGGGGTGTAGTAATCTTCATAGTTATTAATATTCACAGTATTACCTCTAGGTCATGAGCTAACTTTAACATCCACTCGATCTTCTACAATGCATTGTACATCAACCATTCTCATTCCTTTATCCCGCTTGTGATTTTTTCTCGGTGTTCATAAAAATATGAGAATTATTCATTATTGTGATTCTTTCGCACTGGGAGAAAATAAAATTTTGAGGGCACTCACACTTATAATGATCGGGGATCCGCGGGTATAACATGTTCCACGGGGAACTCACTCCTTACACCGCCACGACCTCGGCCCTCTGAATCCTCCACGGTATCCTCTACCTCAACCTCCTACATCAAAGCACCCTTCATTTTGATTATGATCATGGTTCTCACCTTGTTCCTTAGAATTGTTTTCAACACTAGCCTGACGTACACTAGTTTCAATGACATCGTGAATCTGATCAATCAATTTGTAATTCTCTATATCATGAGTGGTAGACTTATAAATCTTACAATAATAGGAAACATTCTTTCTTATCACGCATTGCAATAGTGGGAACCTACTTGAATCATGATCCAAGTGATAGATCTCGCAATCCAAAAACATGGCGCACACCAATTTACGAGGAAAATATCCTTAGTATGTCTTTCTACTTCACAATCTATCCACCAAATACAATTGCACATCTCATGAGTTGAATTAGCTGACAAAGTTTCCAATTTTTTTCCATAAATACAATTTGAGCTTCCAAAAATGAGCTAACCCCTTGAGTGTATACACTCCCAATTTCCTCGAATGTAGAGTTGCCTCAAGTGCCTCGCACATGGTCTATATAAGTCTTTTGTGAGATTTCCCTTTTGAAAGGTGTGATAAAACCTCCAACGAACCATTGATCATGCGGCCGGGTGAATGTCATAAGACAAATTTAATTGCAGAGTCTTGAATCATGCATCATACTCCCTAACGCTCTCAGCCATGCCCTACTTGATGTCCTTTAGTGTGCTGATGCTTTTATGCTCAAACTCAGGTATATGAAACTCTACTAAGAAATCATCATGTAGCGCGGTATAGTCTACACAAGTATGGTTCATATCATATTTACTATACCAACTATGTGTGTGCCCTTGAAAAGAAGTAGAAAATTGACTTTCCTTAAGCTCAAGAGTTATAATCCCCTTAACACACTATAATATCTCACACATATGCACATGCTCAGCTACATCTTCAATTCCTCTATACTCATGATAGGCAAAGGGACATCGCAAAATAGATTTTTTGGGGTTGGTGCGGACCATTCCCACCAGATCCAAAACTTATGTTTCCTCCTCCTCTAGAACCACCAGACCCACTAGATCTCAAGCCACCTGATCCTCTTGATCCCCCTCCTGTAGTGGGAAACAGGCCATAATATGTACTACCTTATGTTCTAACATTTGTGCTAAACTGAACTCCCAAAGTCTGCAAAGTTATACTACTTCCAAAAGTTATACCAATGTTTTGTGTGCCCATGTTCTGTGTTGATGAAGCGCAGAAAATATACCTTCAACTGGACCTCCAAATAACGCAAACAATGATTCAACCACCATAGATGAATTTTCTATCTGATTAACTCCTGAAATTAATAGAAAATGAAATCTATTTGTCGCTACTCTACCACCCACACTAGCTTTTTATCAATAACTGTCGTAGAAATTGGAAAACCAAGCACAAGGGCTAGGTCACCAAGAGGGACCAAATACATGCCTGAGGTCCTTGTAGTTTCAACGGCATGCTTTCATCCGAAAGTGAAGAGGTTTCTCTACCATTCTTACCCAAATGGGGGAGTACCAGATGCTCCGGCTCCATGTATTCTACGTGAGCTCTAAATCCTTCATGATCCATCTCTCTCCACAACACCATTCGTTCTGCAACATCACATTGCTTCGCCAAATCCCTCTCACATGCTTCATTAAATTTAAGCCACCTTTCTCCTCTATATCTTTCTATTTCCAAGTCCGCCATCTTTCTCCACACCTGCTCCTACCCCCACGCATGGTGGATTTTAGCTATCCATAGGACATTGTTCTAAATCTAGGGTCACGATCAAGATATTAATCGCTAAATGGATAGCGAGCACATAATATCCTCTGGGTTTGTGTAAGAATTGAAACTCAACAACCTCTGGATAGGAATAAGTAGAAACTACATACTCCAAAATGTATCTATTCAAAACACCACTCCACCAATTATCTACAACGCGTGTCCAAGTCATATCAACATCATATAGAGTCTAGAATTCTTCCCGTGTCCAAACAATTTCTTTAATACCTCTAGTTTCTATTTGATGCATATGCTACCAGCCACTCATACAAATCTATAGGGAAACAACATAATAACGTCTCATATAGCTCATGATATAGATTTTGATCATCCCATGTGCATGCATCAAATTCAGGTCGAGTACAAATATATGAGAAAAATCTTCCTCTAAACAATCCTCAATGTTGGCCAAAGTCAACCCTTACGTCTTCATCATGCAACTGCTTGAAAATATCTTGAAAATAGGTCCGAAAGCAGAACCAAAATGTGGTATTTTATTTCACTAAACAACCTAAGGCGCATTGGCACATCACTCATCCAAAAGCGAGTGCTCACCCAAAGCACGCAAGGGTACAGTACCTCTTTTATGGAAGCTTTGTCAATGAGTTAGCATGATAAGCATACACATAGATATATTCTAGATCCATGATAAAAATGAAGAGATAAATTGTAAACAAATATAGGTCATAACCATATGAAAGAATAACTTATACAAGAATCAAGATTTTGTTTACCATACAATAACCAGTCACATATATGTCAAAAACCAATACCCAACCACAAAGATCCATTGTATTAATTCATCAAAACACGAGAAGATGAATACATACATAACAGTGTCACCATAAGTCATGCGCGCTCATAAACTATCACCATAACTCTAACAAAACATGGATCCCTAAACTATGCAAATCAATACATATTTATAGGTAGCGGGGACTTTCCCTTCATTACTCATACATCCTCAAAATAGGCTACATGCTAAAAATAGCCATGTGCCCTTACATGATAAATACAAAAGCATGCAAGCTCACTAATATTAAATTATCTAATAATATCAACTGTAGATCTAATCATATTAATAACTTAAAAATATTCATGTCATTTGATCTTCCACTTTCCCAAAATATCCTTGCTTTGTCCTAAAGTCTTCATGTTGATGTGTGCCCCGCACTCAACATATATATTTAGCCTTACCATGTGAAGCAAATAAGTCTTGATATCACACTTTCCAGGCACACCCTTTTCCACTATACTTTCACACACACCTCCATGTTATATGCACGCATTCCCAATCCTTATGCACCTTAAATGCTTAGGTTGTAATTCATTAGCTGAAAAAAACCATATTTGAACATTTGAATTTCCAACTTAGAAAATAGGTGTGTCCTTTTATTTTCTCATGTATGTTTGAGCATGATATTTCATGGGAGGATAGGAGAGACCTTATAGTATATTTGATATTATTTTCTTGTCTTGTTAATTTGAACCGCATGTCTAATTCAAGCACAAACATGACCTTTCTTCACCTTGGGTTGATAAAACCAAGGGTGGTTATGTTATGAATGAAAATCAATGCAAAAGGGAGAGATGAGGATGATTAATTCGAGGAAGAACAAGAAGAATGTGATAGGACCCTTTGGTGAAGAAGAGAGAAACATTGCAAGTCAAAATTCAGAGTCTCCTTGGTGTTTTACAACTATAGTCCCATGAGACCAAGAAAACAGAGTTTTCTTTTTCCATGTAATATCATGTCTTAAAGATGGAGATAGGATTAGTTGAAAATTAATAAAGAAGTATGTATGGTTTGAAGCATTACCATTTTATCATTTGTTACAGTTATAGAAAATTTTCATGCCTTTTTTAAGTTCAAGATATTGTACTATGATTTTATATGTTTCTTGATGCTATAGTGATCATAAAATCTTGTTAGATGGTTATAGATCGATTGGAGGCTTGAACAGAAACAAGTAGATCCTTACATATACCTAGAGAATAAACTCTCAATATCTTTATTGATACAATATGTTCCAGATTAAGAATTTTTGTTGTTTTATTCTTGTTTCTTGTTATAATGGGTGTTTGATAATGGTATGATGGTTTAAATAACATATATTAATTAAGTGGAATATTTTTTGAGTCTAACCTAGGTGTTGAAGACCTAATAGCATTAGAAATTTTGGTTATCTTCCACGACACAATAAACCCTAATTTAGGGTTATGATTCATGTTTAAATAACTATCAAGTGGAAGGATCAACACCTTCATTGGGGTCTCCTTCATAACCTTGATAAGGAACATAACATATGTATATGAGTAGTTGAAAGAACTAAATATTTTGAAACACCTCTACTCTATCTTGTGACAATCTCGGTCGGACTATAGACTCTAAAATCATTTTTTTCTCATTTTATGGTTGATTTGATCTATTACACCTCTATGAAGAGCTCAAGGATCCCATGAACTTCATGCACTTCAAACGGTTCTACACATAATATCAGTTGTAAATGTTCTTAAAACTTAAAAATACAAAACAAATCAATATATTTCAAGAAATCAAGAAAAATCACTACAAAATCAAAATAAATAATGAAATGAATTTTTCTAATGGTGAAAACCATGTAATTTTGGCACCTTAGTCTTGTAACATAGTGAAAACCAATTTTTGGTGCCATGTGTAGGTCCAATTTTCACAACAACCTTGCACTTGGGTGTCTAGCCACTCCATCCTAGCTCTGTCATTCCTTTATTCAAGGTTCATTTTAAGAAGCCTCTAGTAAATTGGAGGTGGAAAATCCCTAACGAATATACTGGAACCACTTTTTCCGAAAGGAAAATTTTCCTAGGTTTCAGAACAAAATTTTCACACGACATTTTTTAGGGAGAGACAGGGCCCAGAGGAAAGTTTTATTTAAGAAGACACATAAAAGAAGGTTTTATTGAGGAATATTTTTCACATGATAACAAGGGTTATTGACACATGTTAACAACCCTTCTTGTCATGTGATAATGAGGTTGGTTGACCCATGTCAACAACCCTTTCTTATCGCATGACAGTAGGGGTTGTTGACACACATCAACTAGCCTTGTTGTCATGCAAAAAAAAGGTTTTTAACATGCGTCAAGAAGCCTTGTTGTCATGCGTCAAAAATTCTCTTTGACTCATGACAACAAGAATTGTTTGTGTGCTTCAACAACACTTGCGGTCACACAACAAGTGTTGTTGATGCAGATTAACAATTCTTGTTTTCATGTGTCAACAAGAATTGTTGACGCACGAGAACAAGGCTCGTTATTATGCGTCCACATCTCAAAGACCCTAATATTTTCCCTATAAATACCCCTTAGGCTCTCATTTTCATGTTCACACTTCTTGGATCACAAATTTTTTTCTCCATTCTCCCAGTCCTAACTACTCGACCCTTAAGCCCCTATATCTCTCCATCAAGTAGCATCCTCTTTAGATACAGATAGTGAACAATTGTCATCATTTACTTTGGAGAGCTTGATTGGTTATGATTGTGAAGCCCATGTCAAAGAGTTTCTTATGCCTCATATCAATCAGCTCATATAATGGGAGCAAAGGGTGAAAGTATTAATCAACGAGATAATAATTCATTATGATAACCATTGGCAAAGGGACAATTTATATGTTGCAATCCAAAATCAACCTACCAAGATGGATGCCTTACTCATCCAAGAAAAATGTGGGACTGTCACATATAACAATAGTTATAACGATAATGTTTTAGATAAAGTTTTGAATAAATTGGAAAATATTAGTGTTGAAGCCTAGGCCTATTTCAACAAATGGTCAAAGGACAAAGATTTGGTGGCAATTGAAAATGTTGAAAGAGATAGAGTTGTTGTAAGTATTATCAATTTGAAACAATATTTTTATTAATTTCTTATTTTAGTAATATGTTTAATTGAGCTCAATGTTTTTATTGTAGTTGAAATATGAAAACTTAAAGAGTCAAGAAAAGGTGTTCCAAGTTCACTTGGAAACCACTAAGAATAGTTTATCCACATCAATGAAGATGAAGGAAAATATTGTTTTGGTTAACAAACAAAACAATACACTTAAGTGGATAATTAAAGAGAATGGCTTCGACCCAGAGATTTTGTTCAAGGAAAAGGAAGTTGTAGATCCTTCTTTGGCATCCCATGGAGATGTTACAAAGGAAGAAGAAGCAATTGTAAAGAATCTAGACATTGTTGCGGAGGATCTTGTTAGTTATGGAATTATTGAAGAAAATAATATAGGAGGAAATCCATTGGGGAAAGCGACATATAATTCACTACAGAAACTCAAAAGGAAAGTGCCAGTGGGTCTGGGGAACCTGTTAATGATTGAGCAAATAGTGACTAGTCCAGTGGGTGTGGGGAACTTGAAAAGTTGAAACTTGAATATTTATTTAATTTGAAGAATGTTTGGAGTTGAATATACGATGCAATGGTTTTACTTTTCATGTAATTTCATTTTTTTACATGTATTATGTTGCAATCTAGATTTTTATATGTTGTTATATAATATATATAGAAATTCTAGATTGTATATGGTGTTTATGTTTGATATGGATGTGATGGTTATGAATATAATAGTGATAGATGATAATGATGATAATCATGATTCATGGATGATGATAATGGATTTAAACATTAGGCATTATTATTTCTCTTCCAGTTAATACAGAAAAATCTTCTTCTCTCTACTTGTAATGATGATGGCATTAGATGTGGATGATGACATTAGAGTAGATATGGATGATGATGAATTGTATTTGGACATAGATGTAGTTTCTATCACGATCATGGATGATGATAATGGATTTAAACAATTATGTTTTAAGAAAATTTAGAATGTGGTATGACAGTGACATCTTAATACAATAAAATCTTCTTCTCTCTACTTGTAAAATTTGAACTTTGTATCAAGTTTCTTCACATTTAAACCTTCTCAAAATCTTATTCTCTCTACTTGCAAATGTGATGTTTTTTGGTGATATCAATTTTTACATGTAATTTGATGCACTCATTTATCATTTCACATGACCTGAGTACATTCAATATTTCATGTAAGGATTATCTTCATCTCTCTACTTGTAAAATTCGAACTCTGTAACAAGTTTCTTCACATTACCTTAGTAATATGTTTCTTCATGTTACCTCTAATTACATGTTTAAGTTTCTTCTAAGAATATCATGGAATGCATTTGTTTTAATGTTGAAAGTTTAGTTATTTACATCTAATTACAATATTTAAAAATAATATTCCAAAAATGCATGCCACAAACACTACATCAAAGCATTTTGCAAATACCAAAATAAATTAAACATGATTGTTAAAAATCCAGGTATGATAGGGTTTAAGGTACCTCTAGTCTTCTAGATGGGTGACAAAGCATATGGAAGGAAAATGATAAATCATCCTTCACAATGAGCTAAACGACCTTCGAATCTAGAGAACTCAACACGAAAAATGGATTAGTATATAGATGGGTGAGTTGCTGAAAATGTCAGTCCCAAGAAGTGAGAGCTTCCTCAGATGGATGTCAACCCACATTTTTGATAAAGAAAAGATGAAATATTGATTGAGCAGATGAAGGAAGAAACAAAAATTAAAGAAAATTAAAGCAAACGAGAAATTGTGCATGTCAACGATGACACAAGTGTCAAGAATGCGAGTGCCATGTCAACGAAGACTGGAGCATATCAACCGAAAGTTTGGAAGAGACTAAGAGTGGAAGAATATGTAGATCTAAACTTTGAAGGCCTTACAAATTAGTATTTGACAAATGCATGTCACAAACACAACATCAAAGCAGTTTGAAAAATCCAAAATACCAATTAAATAAAACAATTTTTTTATAAATAATTGTATTTAAATAAATGTAAATATATATACTGTAACATCTTCAATGATAACTAGAGTTGAAACAAAAAATGTTAAAAAGCCTCCTCATAGTCAATATTTGCATCTATAAAATTACAATTGTGTTACATCTAACTATAAAAAATTATATTTGAATCTATTAATATGAAATTGAATAAATAACAACAATTAAAATGTAAGGTGACAAACAATAAAAGTAAGGTCAAGGTGATACCTATTTAAATCTAAAACAATCCATTTTCAATAGCTTCTTCATAGTCGATATTCGCATATGCAGAGTTTGACGACACACCAATTCTAGTCTCATCATTGAGAACATTTGTACTTGTAGTTGTATTATTTACACCTCTTCTTTCGACAAGGGAATTCCAATGTGTAATTTCTTTGTCGAAAGGAAAGGTTTCAAGGAGTAGCGAGAAACATAACACCTCATGTAAATTTCAAGATTTTTATCCAACCTATTTCTCATTTTTGATTTTATAAAAGATAAAGCATTGAAAACCCTTTCGTCCTCCACAAATCCCAAAATAATTATTTGGCACAACTCATATAATAGAAAATATTCATTGATTAACACACTACTTTGGTATATTTTTCCAGAGCCTTGTAATAGCACCACTCTCGAAAGGTTCATCTAATAATTTATATTGGGTCCTCATTGTCGTTGCAAAATCAGTTGATTGAGACTTTATTAAATCAATATTCAATATACCTTTGATTTTGATACCCTTGACCTTTGACGTCTTGGTGAAATGATCCATTATTGTACCCATGGATTTATGGAAAAGCTTACTTACAAACTCTGCACGAGCACCTTCAGTATTCCAAAAATTTGGATTCATCACACCCATTGCTTCAATAATTTTATCTTTATTGAAACGTTCTCTAATTTTTGATGATAAGGATTCTGTAATTTTTCTAATTTTTATTCTTGTTTCAATCATAATGTGAGAATCAAGCAGTTACATGTCACATGAACTTCTTCTCTTTCGATCCTGTAATATCTTGACATTTTTGTAAAATGTGTAGTGGTATCTCTCTCCCATTAACATTGATAGAGGTGATCATGGATATTAAATCTCAAATAATTATTGGGATTCTTAAGATCTAATAAAACTTTCTAGTTATCAAAAATAGGTGTATCAAAACTATCTTGGGAAGTGTACAAGACATCAAGACTTTGACATACCATTTTTCTCATCCAGTATAAAATCAACAATATAGATTAATCTCTCTTGTGCATGCTTCATCAATGTATTGATCTCCTTCAACATTGGAAGAATGCCAACCAATGTAAGCAATGTTTCCAAATCAATTAAAAGCAGAACAATTCCCTCACCTTGTCAACATCATGATGATATTTGTGCATGAAACCAACCAATGATGGATACTCCTCACAAATTCTGCATGCAGGCTCATACAAATAAATCCACCTTGTCTCAACATCCTTCATAAGTTTTTGTCATCTATAATTCCAATTGAAAATTTTTGAAACTCAAGAAATCGCTTTGGGTTGCTTTCCATATATGCATGTAATTCTCTGATAAGGTCTTCTACTTTAGCAACATTTTCATAATTGCTAACCATTTTATATGCTAAATTCATTTTGTGAGCCATACAGTGAATTGATAGCATATAAGGGGCCACTGTTGTTTGCAATCGAACACACATCCCAGTTTAGTGACCCTATATGACTAATGCACCATTTGCTCCAACGCATACCAACTTTGTAGCAATTTCATAATCATTCATGCCAGCAATATCTTTCAAATGAGAAACAACTATTTTATGTAGGTTTTCAGCATTGCAATTTTCAACCATTTTCATAACACCCACAGATGTGGTGTCCTTATATGATTTTCTAAAGTATAAACATGGATACATACCCATGCGGTGTTTTCAACTGTTGTCACTTCATCAATTGATAGAGAGATAAACTTTGCATTTTTACACTCTCTTTCAAATCTTCCTTCTCTATCATTGTAAGGCATTTAGCCATTTCCCATGCACTATTATGTTTGACCAATGAGACCGAGGAACATTGTGCATTCCATTATATTGATAAAAAACTTTGAAATCAAGGAAATCTGAAATCATTCTTCCTTTCTTAAGGATGTGGAATAAAGTAGAGAACTGTATGATTTTAGCATGTAAATTTGATTGATTCATCTTACCAATTTGCGATGTGATCGTTCCGCCTTTTCCACGAGATGTCTATGTCTTTTCTTCTCTGCTTCATACTCTAATGCGTATTTAACATGCATGCATTCTTTTTCAGTTTTCCACTCTGTGTGTTTTTATTTTCTTGCCATCCTCCTGTTGCAATCAAATATTGTTTTCCATAGTGTTTTTCAATTGTGTCCATCTTTAGTTTCATTTTTTGTTGCTTTCCCAATTTCCACATACATATTGTACATGTACATTCAGATGGGATATCTTCTGAATTAGATGGTTATATAGGTTTGATAAAAGGAAAGTTGGTATCCCACTTGAACTTGTATGTCCTCCCAAGTGTCCACATATTCTTGTTCGTTTTCAATTTTTTAATTTTACAAGTAGAATTTTGAGGAATATCACAATCATTTGGTTTCCTATTTCATGAACCAGAATTTACATTTAATTTTTGTGTTCCATTTTGTTGAGTATTTGTATTTGAGATATCTTGATGCACTCCTGGTTGCACCTCAACAGGAATATATTCAAGCTCTGACATCTCAACAGGAATATCTTCAAGCTCTAACATGGTATCATCATAGGTGTCATTTGGTTGATATTGTGTAGAATGCATGTCCAATTCAATAATACCTTCCACACAATATGTAATTTGATTGATTCCATTGGTAGATGTATGGGTTTTGGTGGTTGCGGTATATGTAGCAATAGAGTTTCCAAAATACTTGAACAAGGAATTCTGATATTTTTTGTTACTTTTTGGGTCTTCTGAGCACTAACAACTTTCATTGTTCTGAATGGCTAAGTTGAACCTTTGTTGTGCATCACTAAAAAATTTGTCGCACATCAGTAATATTGTGTCGTGTGTCAACAACAAGAGTTTCATGTGTCAACAACCTAACCCTTGTCACGTGTCAACAGAATAACCTTGTTGCACGTCAATAGAATAACCTTGTTGTGCGTCAACAAAATAACCTTGTCACGCGTCGTTAAAATAACCTCGCGCATGTCAATGGAATAACCTTTTCGCGTGTTAGAAAATAATCGTATCACGCGTCAACAAATAGCCCTTGTCACTCATCAATAAATATCACTTTTCACACGTCAGTGGTTTAGGCTTGTCACCCAACTACAAATCTGATCTGCACTGTGTACTGGTGCTTCAAGTTCGCAAATTCATGGTACTTGATATGTCGATACCTCAATAAGCTAGTAGTAAGTTACTAGTATACTACCCAGTGAATCACCTAGGTTTATATAGGAGATGTTTTCAAGGGTAGGCAAATCGACCCCTAAAAAAATTATATATTGTAAATTTTAGGTGAACAAGACACTAACCTGTTTGAAAAAATTACCTTTTCAAATTTTCTTAAAATGGAATTTTTGCCATATTACGAATATTCACCACTAAAAAAATCCCTTCCTTTAATATGATCTATGAGTCAATGATTTTATTCATTTTTGGTACCTATGATCTTAGCCTTTATATGGAATTTCCACAACTTTTATAGTTACATGGGAGGTTGTTCTTATGTATCTAATATTTTGTTGGGGCTAGTTAGCCACATTGGTCATATGTACATATCATTAAATGCCATGAGAAAATCCTTAAAAATTAACAAAATATAAAAAATCATAGAAATTGTATACCCCAAAAATATGAAAACATATAGAACAAAAAAATCCTAAAAATCACATAACCCACAAAACCCAAAACATCAAATATCCCAAGAAATAAAAACATTGAATATCCCAAAAACAACATCTAACCTAAAATCCAAAAAAATGGAAAACAATCAATATTCCTAAACTATTGCTTAATCCACATGGCTGGAGACAAGTAGGACATCCTCCTCTGCATTCCATCAACAAATTCTCATGCTTTCCATTTTTTGTCTTTTCGGTATATATTGTTGTCTACGGAAACACATGGCACATGCTAGCTTATATTTAGTACTATCCATCTTACATCCACCACCCTTACATGAATCCTTGATTGGGTCAACATCTTCACCCTTTTCAGAAAATCGAATGAAGGAAAGAAATGGAAAGGAATGAATGGAAGGAACATGCAATAGTTAGGTAAAATCATAGCCTAATATCACATAAAGGAGAACAATGAATAACTAACTCAAATAAAGCAAAGTTTGAATCAACTAAACAAGAATAAGTAAAAGGGAACACACATGAGCAAGTAAATATCAGAGCTTGATCACTGTGAACAAGAACAATAGATTAATAGCATTGACAATAAGATCAAGACAATATTCGCATGCAATATTTAAACACTAACATCTAATGAACATAAGAACATAAAATGCTACAAGAGATAATGAATGGGACACAAAGTTCATATTTCATTAACTCCAAAATGTCTTCACAAAAGAACACAAAGTTTCTTTCTTGAAACAAAGCTTGCACACAAAAGTATTTTCTTCTCCTCTCTCAAAGTCACCCTTACAAATGAGCCTCTAACTTCCTTTTATAACCCAAAAGTTGGTTATAAAGTAGTTAGGTTTACATGAACATTAAATAGGGCATCTTAAATGACTTTGAATTTTTCAACCAACTTTAAAAAGTAACTTGAAAATAGAAACCACTTAAGTTATCAAAAATTTTGCCAAAAGTGAGTTTAATAATAACATCACTTTATAACAAATTTTAAAGTCATTTTAGGAAAAGTACATAAATAAAATAAATGGGTACATGTGGACCCCACTTAAATGACTTGGACACACACATAGACATCCTAGTCAACAATGCGCCACCTAGATCAAGACACCTAGGATCAATGCCTTATCCATTGGGCCAAGAGTCTACCTATCTCGGTCGTACAAGAATGAACTCATTGATTGTGCTCCACAATCCTCCAGATGACAGAGAGCCAAGCTTGAAACTTGATAAATTCATCACACCTCTCATTTGAGCAACATCCTAGTGTGAGAAATTTTGTCTTTATTCACATTTACATTCACAATTACACACAATTCTCCACATGCTCTAAATACCTTTCCATGGTGAATTCTTCATTTGTTGTGAGACCGTAGTCATTATGCCACCTTGGCTTGTCAGAATCCAACTCTAATATTTTTCCATTGAGAAGATCTTCCAAGATTCAAGATTTCAATTCACTTCCTGGAGTTATGTCTTTCATCTTTGTCACCATCCCGAAGTGTTGCCATTGATTCGATCTCGCTCACGATCATCCAATTCGAGAATGCTCCAACTTTAAGACTGGTCGCTGATGAAGTATCACGCCCCTTTGTTAAGCTAGAGAGTTGACAGGGACACACTTGAATGATGTGGCCTTGCTTGATGATCCACACAATTGCACTTGTCATTGGTCTTGGTTTTCGATGAATAGATCCACCACAACGATCAAGTGAAGATAATTGATGTAGACAAGCTTCTCCCATTATCGATCTCTGTCGATAAAAATGGATTTTGACTGAAGAGACCTTTCCAATAGCTATGACTTATACCACATAATGAGGAAGTCAGAGGTAACCCATTGGTGCCATCGAGAATTAATTGCCATGGAGATGAGACAGAGAGCTCACAAGTCATGGTCACTTCCGCTTCGAAGCCATTTGAGTTGAATGCCACACTATGCAGGTGTCGTAGTGCTCTCGCAAGTGATGACCAATTCAGGACTCTATACAGGGACATAGGAAATTTTCCCGTGTGAGAGAATCCGTTTGAAACAACCACCGGGAAACTTATGACTCGCCTTTGGTTGATATGTGATCGCGGAACCGGCTTACGTCGACGTGTCCCAAGTTGGTATCGATGATGTTCTCATACTGAATGGATCATTAAGGTGGGTAGAATGCCCTGGAACTCATACCAAACACCACTTTGTTTGAAGATGACATGATTGTGAAGACATGATAGAAGCGTGATTTTGGGCTATTACTTCCTTACTTCAAAACTACACAAATCACCTCTGAAAACCACCACCAGGAAAAATAACAAATCTTGTTACGAGAAACTCTCACTAGATGAGGGAGTCTATTAAGGTACCAAAAGTTTTGGATCAGATTTTTTTCCCAAATCAAATTCTTCAGTGAAATATTAAAGGTCAAAGTTGACTCTTCTGAAACTGTTAGGAAAATGTAGGTGTGAAACTGTGAAAACTCCATTTGGTTTTAGCCAAGGAAAAATATCAAACGTCACCCTGAGAATCTACAACTTGGAAAAGGCATATGAATGAAGGGGGAGAATTCAAATAACTAAATATTTTCTCTTGATGATCATCCGAGTTCAAAATATCAACTCTCAAAGTGAGTCCCTTGACAGGATGAAAACTGCGCGTGCAGTGAAATCAAATAAATTGTGTTTTATTTGGCTCCATGAAAAATATCAAATGAGGTGATATGCATTTTAAACTTGGAAAATGAGTACATGAAGGTGGGGAGAATTCAAAGAAACAAATTGTTCTTCTCGAAAATCACTCAGGCCGAAATATAGGATTCTCAAAGTAGGCCTTCTGACAAGCTGAAACTGTGTACGCAGCGAAATTCAAACAAACTGTGTTTTATTTGGGTTCGTGAAAAATATCAAATGAGGTGTTGTGAATTTTAAAATGAGTATATAAGCACCTTAACATGAGAAAAATTGTGGGCAATGATTGGTTTTTCACGAAAATCACCCTGCTTTGAGATATCAAGCTCCAAAGTTGATTACTTTGATAGATACAACCTGCAACAACCTTCGTTCCGCATCTATTGTTTTCTTCATTAATTTCATTTTTTTGTGCTGATATATATCTTGTTTGACATTTTTTAAATGATTCACGTGATTTCTCTTCATATGCACAAGTCTTCATCTTCTTTGTATTTTGTGAAAGGTAAGTTTTCTTGTTAAAATGACATGAGCTCTCCTTTTTTGACTAAGTTGTTTTATTATGTGTGGACAATGGCCTTTTCTTAGACTAGCGTGGGTATATGCTTGGGTAAATGCGTGAAAATTTCTTCTTTGAAAATGCGTTGAACATCTTTACCTCTACTGCATGAACAAGAATTATGTTTTTAGCTTGATGGGTTGAAGATTGTTGTGTTTTTTTGGCTTTGCTTTTATACGTGTGGGTATGAACACATGAGTTCCTGCTAAAATAAATGTTTGTAATGGCTACATGGGCCTTTCTTTACGTGGAAAATGCCTCCTTGAAGATGTGTGGAAATGCTTTAATTCGCCATATGTATAACATGGGTTGAAAATGAATGGCATGTTTTGGAATACGTGTGAGAAGTTCTTTGACAACAAACGTGAGCCTATAATCTGGCTATTTTGGATTCTTGGCTTTTGTCTCTTTACAATTTTTCTCTTGTGGAGATATTCTTTGCATGCATTGAATTTTTTTTCTTTTTTATATACCTTCGCGTGGAATCTTTCTTATTTTACTTACCTTTTTGTAAATGCAAAAAAATGCATGGGATTATTTTTTTTATTTATGCCTTGGAGTGAGCTTTCTATTTTTTGCATGTGTGGGAACTTTGACTAATGCATGAATTTTAAGAACTCTGTGAATGCGTGGGGATTCTGGGCGAAATGCTTGTTTGGCATGGATTTTTTTTTGAATGCGTGGAAATGGTTCCTTGGAATGCATTCTTTTCTCCCAACGTGACAACCTCCTCCTTCACATTTGCATAATTGATGGAGCTGCTCTCAGATAGCTTTCTTTGCAAATTTAAAATTGGAATGAGTCTTGAAAAGTGGAGAATCAATCGTCTGTGAAGAATGTGCTATGAATCTTTGGAAAAAAATATTTCTCAAAAAAACATTTCTAAGGGAAAAAGTAAGAAGTTGAAATAATAATAAGAATTTGGAAATAAAGAGCCCCAACTTCTTACTCATGAATTTTTCCACAGAGTTTCATGGAGGAGAGTAAGGAGGATTGAAGAAGTTTTCTCATAACCGTTTATTTCTTTTTCATTGAAATAACCAATTTCCTCCTTCTTCGGGTAGTGGGCATTAATTGCCCGAGGGAATATGGGAAAAAGTTTAACCATTTTCCTATGTGACAATGGCAAAGCAAGTTGGAAATTCCCATCCATTTCCCCATGTGGGAAATTGGGAGATTTTTCCATTTTTCCATCCGTTGGGTTGGAAATCAATAGGAGAAATTTCCACAAGCGGGGGAAAAAGAAAATTTTTCAAGAAAGGGAAAATCGGGAGCGGAAAGCCAATTTGGCATTCCCGGTAATTGGAAGCGGAATTTTAATTTCCCACAAGCAATGAAAAAAAACTTGTCGATTGATTTTTAATGAATATTAAATTAATATTTATTTAATTAAAAACCCCAAAATTTAATAAAATTAATTTTATTAAATAAAAGGGTAAGAAATTAATTAAATATTAATTAATTAATTTTAAACATGGTTTGTGACATGGCGGGAAGTTCTCACCCGAAATGGATGAAACGAAGACCAAAATGATCAGGAGAATAAAACGATCAGTGACGAAGGTGATAAATCATGAGAAAGAACACTTTTGAATTTTTTTAAATTTTCATTTATTAATTTTGTGAAGTCAAAATTAGTTGATAACAACTGGCTCTAATTGGGGACAAGGACTTCATGGACGCAACAATGAACCAAACCCAAAAATTTAATGAACATGATCCCAAAGATGATGATGCACAAAAATGGGATGACAAAAGAGAGGAAACCGAAAAAATAGGAAAAGGAAACAAACCAAAATCCTAATTACCTATGTACATATGGGGGACAACCCATTTTCAATTTTGATAGTGCTTGAGATATTGCCGCATTGTAGGGAAAGAGGAAAATGAGTTCCATCAGGATATGCCAAGTAATATGTGTTATCTCCACATAAATGCTTGATTTTGAAAGGGCCTAGCCATAATGAATCAAACTTCCGTGTTTTCCTTTTGGTTCACGCCTTTGTCCCATAGAAGAACTAGGTCATTGATTTGAAATTGTCTCTCCTTAGTTTTTCTGTTGAACAATTTCTTTACTTTGATTGGTGTTCCTCGATCTTGTTTGCCACTTGACTTCTTTGTTCTTCAAGCTTGCTTAGGAACATGATCCTTTTATCCAACGCATTGGTGAAGCATTCATCGTCAACTGCTTGAGCCAATCATAATGTCGGTAACTCCAATGTGATGGGAATTTGAGCATCGGTTCCATACAAGAGTTGGAATGGAGACATTCAATTTCTCTTTTGGGAGTTATGCGTCAACCCATAATGCATCATATAACTTTTTGTGCCAAGTTCTTTGATTTTCTTGACTAACTTGTGCACGATAGTAATGATGTTTTGTTACTAGATTCTTGCTTGACCATTTCCCTGAGGGTAGTAATCTGATGAATGAGATAAAGATATCCCATACCCATAACAAAAACCTATCATCTCTGCAGAAGAGAAATTGGTGGCATTTTCTGTCATGATCTTTTGTGGAATTTTGTAACAAACCAATATATTCTCTTTGATGAAGTCACAGATTACCATAGTAGATGTTTGTTTCACTTGGAATAACTTCTACCCACTTCGTAAAGTAGTCAATTGTTCCATGAGCACGTGAGTATGACCAGCACTATGGAATTTGGGTTCAAGACCCGATGAAATCCAACCCCCATTGTTGAAAGGGTTCTTCAATGACAACTGGCTTTAAAGGAAAAGCTGCCAATTTAGGTCTTCCAACAAATTGTTGACAAGCTTCGCATTTGGCTACCCATTTTTGAGCATCGAGAAAACATAGTGGGCCAATAATAATGTGCTCACAAAATCTTATGAGTTGTTCATTGGTCAGAGAAATGACCACCACAAGCATGATTGTGAAAAGGCTTCAAGCAATAACTGGGTTGTTGTTCCTTATCAACACATCTGAGGAACATGTCATCAATACCTTTCTTGAATAAGGTGTTGTCCCAAAATGACACTGCAAGACTCTTAATTTGATAGCTCTTTTTCCTTAGTTTCAGATTCTCAAGACATTCGCCATATGTGAGAAAGTAAGCTATATCAGAATACCATTCATCTGTGGTATTGATGAAAACTACTAGTGGTAAAATTTCTTCAACTGGTTCTTCCTCTGAGTCATCTTGTGGCTCGTTCTCTGTGATGAGTTGGAAAAGTCCTCTTCCTCGAACTAACTTGGTAGGCTTGATGTCCAAGTCATATTCTTGGATCTTGGAGACCCAGTTACCTCTTTTAGATCCTGGTTCTTGTTGTGTCAACATTGATTTAACTGGTGTCCGGAACTAAGACTTTGGTGTGAGAATTCAATACATAGTATCTGAAATGTTTCAAGGCTCTAACCACCATGTACACATGCCTCTCAAGGGGAGTGTAATTCAGTTCATGTTTCTTGAATCTGGAACTCATGAATGCAATAGGAGATTCAATTCCCTCTTGATTATGTTGAGTCAGGATGGCAGAGATCATGTGTGGGGAAGCATAGCAATAGATTATGAAATCCTTTTTAAAATCGGGACACACCAATGTAGGAGCTTTTCAATAATAGCATCCTTGATTTTTTCAAATTCTTCTCTACCTTCCTTGACCATTTGAAGGATTCTTTTCCTTTCATCATATCAATGATTTCTTTGGTTAGCTCGGTGAAATCTAGCATGAACCTTCTCAAAAATTTCACCTTCCCAAAGAATGAGTGAACTCAAGCTTACTTGTGGGTAAGGAAAGATTCTTGATAGCTTGATGCACGTTCAGGATCGATCTTAGTTCCTTCTTTAGAAACAATATGACCTAGGAGTTTCCCTTCCGTAACTCCGAACACGGACTTCTTTGGATTAGGGAGATCTTATGAAGTCTGCACCTTTGCAATATTTTCTCCAAATCTCTTAGTGATCTTCTTCTCACTTTTTGAGAAAACCGTCAAGTCATCTAGGTATACCACGATGATCTTGTCTTTATAATCTGCAAATGCCATGTCCATAGCCCTTTGAAAGGTTCATGTCGGCATTGATCAAACCAAAAGGCATTCTTCTATACACGAATGTACCCCAAGGGGTGGTGAACATGGTTTTATGTTGGTCTTCTCTAGCCACTTCAATCTGATTATAACCAGAGAAACCATCTAGCATGGATAGCATTTCTGATCCAGTTATTGCTGCAGAATATGGTCCATGAATGGAAGTGGATAGTTATCCTTCAAGGAAGCTTGATTAAGATTGTGGAAATCCACACAAATCCTAATTTCTCCATTTTTCTTGTGAACTGGGACAATATTAGCTATCCAAGTTGAATGTCGAATAGGAAACACTATTTGTGCATCTAACATCTTTTGAACCTCATGGAATATTGTCCTTACTATCTTGGGATTATATTGTCTTTGCTTCTTGCCTAAATGGAGTTGCACTAGGTTTCAAAGGTATGGCATGCTCCATTTCCCTAGGTTAGAAAGACTTCAAGTCTTCATATGAGTAAGCCAAGACGTCAGAATATTTGGTAAGGAGGCTTACAAATTTCTTGCGCTCCTCAGGTGAGCAACACTTACCAATGTTGACTAGGTGAGGTTTGTCCTTGGTACCAATGTCAACTTGCTCATAGTCAGTAGAATTCAAGGTCCTGCCTGCTCTTTCTCTTTGATAAACCTGTCATGTTTATCAAAAATTTCTTCAAGTGAAACCAATCCTTTTGGAATTTTATTTCCTTTGAGTTGAATGATGTCATCACTAGGATCCTCGTTCTCAACTCCTTGAATGGGAAAGGTGAGGTTGTTGATTCACAAAATGCAGAATCACTTCCTTCAAAGTACAACTGTTCAAAATTATCCCTCTTTTCCAAGAAGGAAATAATTTGTTGATCATCATTGAAGACTTTCCAATTTTCTGCATTGTCAGGAACACTTGGCCTAAAAACCATTTCAATGGTGTATTTGTCTTGATCAAACTCTGAATGAGGATCATTAATGAAGTTTAGACTGCTAGAGAATCTGCTTTTCATTCTTTTCGAGGGATGGATTCTATGGAAAAAGCATGAAGGTTTCTATCGCGTCCCACACTTTATTTTGTAGTGTCTCAAATGATCATTCTTTACTTGAAACTGATTTTTACTTGTTTCACGATCAACTCTGCATCTCCGAAGACTTTCAAATTTTTGATCCCTTTCTCTTCTACAACTTGGAGGCCAAGGATTAATGCCTCGTATTTTGTAGTGTTGTTAGTATTTGAAAATTGGAGTTTGTAAGAAAAAGGAAACATTTTACCATTTGGAGATATAAGCACCACTCTTGCAGGAACTTGTTGAGCAACAACTTCCATCGAACTCAAGAGTCCAGATCTCATTGGGATCTTGGCAAGTGACCTCAGTGCATGAACCTCTGTAGTCATCATATAATTACCCATACTTGAGTTTTTGAACATAGGACATGTGCATAGGGATCATCGGTTTTATTACCTGTGAATTTTCCGAGTCTCGGCATTAGCTTCTTCATTTCTCCACTGATAGGGATCATAGCATGAGACCAGTCCATTTGAATCTCACCACCAGATCTCTCTTGAAAAATTTTCTTACTTAACAACATACCATATGAAGCGGGAATGTCGGCAACTAGAATGGTTACCTTGACTCACTTTTGAGGAAATTGAGCTAAAACCATTTGAGCATCTTTAATCTATGCCCAATCAGAGGAACTTGTCTTGTCTCCATGGAGTAATAAGATCTGAATGTTCTCATACAAGTCAACCCAAGAGCATGTGCTACTTTTGCAGGCATCACATTATCTCGAGGCTCTAGAATCTATAATGCAATTACTTAATTTGCATCCGTTGATCGAAAGGACACAAAGAAAGGTTCAATCTTTTCATTTGAAGGTGTAGTGGCACCACAATATTTTGAGTCTTCCGTCTTTGGGAGTTTTATAATTCCTTTAGAGGAATGAACAAGTAGAGTCACCTTTGATAAACTGGACCAATTTCTTGAGTTGATCCTTATTGGACTTCAAGTACTCTGCTTGTGACATGGAAATTTTTGTTTTATTGATATGATCAATGATATCAAATTTGGGCAAAATGACCATACTTGATGTCTTAGATACTAGTTCTTTCGAACTTGATGATGGCTCACTTTTGACCTTTGCTTCGAGGCTTGGTTGATACTGATGTGGAAGAAGAAACTTTCTTTGTAGCTGATTTATCAATTGATTGACTTGACAAAGGTCCTCCTTTCTTTAAGATAGTTTTGACCTTGGAAACCTCAGTCATCTTGGAATCTTTAGGAGTCTCATTTGTCTTGGATTCTTTGGAAGTTTCTTTAGTTTTAGATTCTTTAGGAACTTCCTTGGAGATATTTTTATCTTCCACCTTAGTGGTACTCTGCTCCTTTTTCTGAGAGCATGTGAAGACATGAAGGATTGACTATTCATATCTTCTATAATTTCTTCATATTCGTCTTCTTCTTTTGAACGATACTCGAAGAAATGATTATTACTTTCTCCTTTAGGCTCTTCGACTTTAGGTTCAGATGTCCTAGATTTTGGCTCTTCTTCGTCAACCTCGACAACCTCAACTTCATCATCACTTTCTTCAATGACATCACACTTTGAGTTAGTTGTTTGGGGGATTGCTTCAATAGCAAGCCTTGTTGGAGTGCCTCGTAATTCTGGCTTTGTTAGGAGTAGCCTTTTCTTGGGATGTAAGTAGCGTAGGTTTACTTTTGAGCAACTTTCTTTTTCAAAGCTAGCACATCATTAGCCAACTTAGTGAGTATGGTCTCAGAAGCATTGGGGTTTCTTGACTCTTTCCCTTGAGGGAAGTTTTCTTGAATTTTCCCACCATGATTAAGTCATCCTCAATTTCTATGGCAAGGATTGAGCAAGTTCCAAAGTAGCCACTCTAGCTCTTCTCAATTGATAGCACACTTTTGGTTGTTGTGCATTAATGAAGAAACATTTTTGTCCATGTCAGGGTTTGGGCAAATTCGGCAGGAACTTTGTTCACCATTTTTTGAACTTAGCCACGAAATTCCTCATGGGTTATGTTGGTTCTTTCTTTCGCATGAGATAGTTGGGTAAAGAAGGGCATGTTCATCTTCTACCATTTTGAACATATCTTCAAACTTACTCTTCATAGTATCCCAGTTTGTAATGCATCCATTTGGGAGATGATGAAACCAATCTACTGAGGCAATGTCTTGCAATGTTTCAATGAAGAGGTGAACAACAACATCTTCATATTCCACCGACAAAATTACACATGTAGCAAAGAAGGCGGAAATGTGGTCATTAGGTGAAGTCTTCCCATCTCCATTGAACTTGGGAAGAATCTTCATCGATCCTCATGGGAGGTCATGTCGAGTTGGTAAGGCCAATGGGCCTATGGCATTTCCCATGGTATGTTAACTTCCATCTTGGGAAAGGTGGTATGTGAAGGTAAAACAACATGAGAAAGAACAAGTGCTTGACTTGTAGTGATTCCTCCCTTACTTTCTCTTTCAGGACTTGATGCAAGGCTTACGGATTTGAGAGTGTTCCTCCTTGGAGGAGATAACTTGAAATCAAACTTTCCTTGAAAATCAAAAATGGGATCAGATCGACCTTTATCTTTTTCTCCTCGTGTAAACCTCTTTCTTTTCAGTTTGAAATCTTTACTGTGAAGGATCACTGCACGTTTTGATCAGCTCTAGCCTTTTCTCTTTGCTCTCTTTCTTGATCTCTTTTGCCTGAATGACTCTAGAAACTCTCATAACTTGATTTTCTTCGTTATCCAATACTGATGTGGCGAGATGAAAATGATAGTCGTTTGTGTGCTTTTCCCAAATAGCTTGCCTCAAATATGATGATATGTCTTCTTGAGTATCTGCAAAAAGAAGATTTGGTTGCAAGATAGGTGAGTTACCTGTAATAGTCATATAGATTATTGCCTTGGTGGAAGAGGGCCACGTCGGTGAACAACGATCAACATGTGTCCAGGAGGTCTTCTGACCACAAGTGTGGGTGCTCTTCTTCTAAGGTATTCAATGTAGATTTCTTTTATGGCTCTATCAATAGCCACAAATTGTTGCAAGCTTTCATAGTTTTCCCAAGCTACTATCTGAAGGTTGGAAGCAATGTCTCCTTGAAAATCTTCGTTGGGCACAAGATTCGGTTGAAGAACTGGAGCTTGTGTAAAGGGGATAGTCATAAAGATTTAACCAAGCACTGGTTAATGATTCTGAATCCCAGCGAAGTCACCAAAATTGTTAGCATATGGATTTGCATGCATGCAAATGACATGCAACAATAAGGGAATGAAGTCCCTCCTCAATGAAGGTGAGGTTGCCTTTATTGAAAACCAAAATAGTATTTACATCTGTACATTCAAAATTGTATGTGGGGGGTGTTTTGGAACATCAAATGGAAAGAAATGTGAATGAGGGAGATGGAATGGAATGAAGGAAAGAAATGGAAAGGAATGAATGGAAGGAACATGTAATAGTTAGGTAAAAGCAAAGCCTAATATTGCATAAAGGAAAACAATGAATAACTAACTCAAATAAAGCAAAGTTTGAATCAGCTAAACAAGAATAAGTAAAAGGGAACACACATGAGCAAGTAAATATCAGAGCTTGATCACTGTGAACAAGAACAACATATTAATAGTGTTGACAATAAGATCCAAGACAATATTCACATGTAAGATTTAAACACTAACATCTAATGAACATAAGAACATCAAATGCTACAAGAGATAATGAATGGGACACAAAGTTCATATTTCATTAACTCTAAAATGTCTTCACAAAAGAACACAAAGTTTCTTTCTTGAAACAAAGTTCATATTTCATTAACTCCAAAATGTCTTCACAAAAAAATAACAAAGTTTCTTTCTTGAAACAAAGCTTGCACACAAAAGTATTTTCTTCTCCTCTCTCAAAGTCACCCTTACAAATGAGCCTCTAACTTCCTTTTATAACCCAAAAGTTGGTTACAAAGTAGTTAGGGTTTACATGAACATTAAATAGGGCATCTTAAATGACTTTGACTTTTTCAACCAACTTTAAAAAGTAACTTGAAAATAGAAACCACTTAAGTTATCAAAAATTTCCAAAAGTGAGTTTAACAATAACATCACTTTATAAAAATTTTAAAGTCATTTTAGGAAAAGTACATAAATAAAAGCAATGGGTACATGTGGACCCCACTTAAATGACTTGGACACACACATAGACATCCTAATCAGCAAAGCGCCACCTAGATCAAGACACCTAGGATCAGTGCCTTATCCATTGGGCCAGAGTCCACCTATCTCAGTCGTACGAGAATGAACTCATTGACCGTGCTCCGCAATCCTCCAGATGACAAGAGAGCCGAGCTTGAAACTTGAGTAATTCATCCACCTCTCCATTTGAGCAACATCTTGGTGTGAGAAATTTTATCTTTATTCGCATTTGCATCACAATTACACGTAATTCTCCACATGCTCGAATACCTTTCCATGGTGAATTATTCATTTTTCGCGAGACCGTAGTCATTACACCACCTTGGCTTGTCAGAATCTAGCTCTTGATCTTTCACCATTGAGAAGATCTTCCAAGATTTGAGATTGCAATTCACTTCCTAGAGTTATGTCTTTCGTCTTTGTCACCATCCCGAAGTGTTGTCATTTTGATCCGCTCACAGATCATCCAATTTGAGAATGCTCCAACTTTAAGAAGGCATGTTAATGAAGTATCGCCCATTGCTAAGCGAGAGTTGTGAGGACACACTTGAATGATGTGGCCTTGCTTGATGATCCACACAATTGCACTTGTCATTGGTCTGGTTTGTCGATGAATAGATCTACCACAACGATCAAGTGAAGACAATTGATGTAGACAAGCTTCTCCCATTATCGATCTCTGTCGATAACCATGGCTTTTGACTCCGAAGAGACCTCGCCAATAGCTATGACCTATACTGCATAATGAGGAATTCATAGGTAACCCATTTTTGTCATCGAGAAAGAATGTCTGCCGGAGAATGAGGCGAGAGCTCACAAGTCGAGGTCACTTCACTTCGGAGCCATTTGAGTTGAATCGCCACACTGTGTAGGTGTCGTAGTGCTCCACACAAGTGATGACCAATTTAGGACTCTGTAGGGACACTAGGAAGGCTTTTGTGCGTGAGTGATCGATTCGAAAGAAGCGTCGGTAAAATTAAGACTTGCCTTCAGTTGATATTTGATTGTGAAACTAGCTTACGTCGACATGTCCCAAGTTGGTATCGATGATGTTCTCATACTCTGAATGGAGCGTGAGGTGGGTAGAATGCTCTGGAACCCATACCACAACCTTGCTTTGTTTGAAGATGACATGATTGTGACAAAAAGTGATTTCGGGCTATTACTTCCTTACTTCAAAACTGCACAAATCACCTTTGAAATTGCCCTAGGGAAAAATAGCAAATCTTGTTTTGAGAAACTCTCACTAGATGAGGGAGTCTATTAAAGTACCAAAATTTTGTGGATCAGAGAGTTTTTTCTCAAATCAAATTCTTCAGTGAAATATTAAAGGTCAAAGTTGACTCTCGAAAGCGCCAGGGAAAATACAGTGTAAAAATTGTGAAAACTTTGTTTTACTTTAGACTAGGAAAAATACCAAACATCACCTTGAGAATCTACAACTTGGAAAGGGAGCATATGAAGGTGGGGAGAATTAAAAGAACAATTATTTTCTCTTTACGATCATCCGAGTTCAAAATATCAACTCTCAAAGTGAGTCCCTTGACAAGTTGAAAACTACGCGTAGTGAAATCAAACAAACTATGTTTTATTTGGCTCCATGAAAAATATCAAATGAGGTGATGTGCATTTGAAACTTGGAAAAGGATTACATGAAGGTGGGGAGAATTCAAAGAAACAAATCATTCTTCTCGACAATCACTCAAGCCTAAAATACGGATTCTCAAAGTAGGCCTTTTGACAAGTTGAAACTGTGTACGCAACGAAATTCAAACAAACTGTGTTTTATTTGGGTCCATGAAAAATATCAAATGAGGTGTTGTGCATTTTCAAATGAGTATAGAAGCACCTTAACATGAGTAAAATGGTGGGCAATGATTGGTTTTTCACAAAATCATCCATGCTTTGAGATATCAAGCTCCAAAGTTGACTACTTTGACAAATACAACATGTGGCAGCGTTTGTTCATCTATTGTTTTCTATCATTAATTTCATTTCCTTTCGCTGAAATATATCTTGTTTGACATTGTTTCAAATTATTCACGTGATTTATCTTCACGCACAGTCCTCGTCTTCCTTTGTATTATGTGTGGGTAAGTTTTCCTACAACAAACATGGACTCTCCTTTGTCTGGCTGAGTTGTTTTATTTAAACAATGCGTGGACAATGGCCTTTTCTTAGACTAACGTGGGCAGATGCTCAGGTAAATGCGTGGAAATTTCTTCTTTGCAAATGCGTTGAACTTCTTTACCTCTACTTGCATGAACAACTATGTTTTAGCTTGCATGGGTTGTTTGACCATTGTGTTTGGCTTTTGCTTTGCTCTTCTATACGTGTGGGTTTATAGCTGTGAGCTCCCTGCTAAAATAAATGCCTGGTAATGGCTGCATGGGCCTTCACTACGTGGAAAATGCCTCCTCCTTGAATATGCGTGGAAATTCTTTAATTTACCTTCTTTATATATATAGCATGCATTGAAAACGAATGGCCTATTTTGGACTGCGTGGAAGAAGTTCTTCATCAGCAAGCGTGAGCCTATCTTTTGGTTGTTTTGGATTCTTGGCATGATGTCTTTTACCAAGGCGTGGAGATATTCTTTGCATGCATTGAATTTTTATGTCTTTTTTAATACCTTTGCTTGGAATCTTTCTTATTTCTACCTTGGCGTGGAAATGCAAAAAATGCGTGGGATTATTATTTTTATTTCTTCCTTGGCGTGAGCTTTCTATCTTTTTCCTGTGTGGGAACTTTGACCAATGCGTGGCTTTTAAGAACTCTTAGTGAATGTGTGGGGGCTTCTAAAAGAAATGCTTGTGCAGGTTTGTTTTCAGCGTGGAAATGGTTCCTTGGAATGCATTCTTTCCTCCCCAACGTGGACAACCTCCTCCTTCACATGCACATCTGATGGAGTTGTTTCAATAGCTTTCTTGGAATGAGTGGAGAATCAATCGTCCGTGAAGAATGTGCTATGAAATCTTGCAAACAAAATATTTCCCGAAAAGCGTTTTTAAGGGGAAAAAGTAAGAAGTTGAAATAATAATAAGAATTTGGAAATAAAGATCCCCAACTTCTTACTCACGACTTTTCCATAGAGTTTCACGGAGGAGAGTAAGGAGGATCAAAGAAGTTTTCTTGTAACTGTTTATTTCTTTCCATTGAATAACAAATTTCCACCTTCTTGGGTAGTGGGCATTAATTTTCAGGGAAATGTGGGAAAAAGTTTAACCATTTGCCTCCGTGACAATGACAAAGTGGTGGCAATTCCCATCCATTTCCCCATGTGGGAAATTGGGAGATATTTTTCCATTTTGCCATCCAATCGGGTTGGAAATCAACAAGAAAATTTCCAACAAGCGGGAAATATGGAGATTTTGCTAGGAAAGGAAAATTGGGTGTGGAAAGCCAATTTGGCATTCCCGATAATTGGAAGCAGGAATTGCCCATGGCAATGAGAAAAACTTGTCAATCAATTTTTAATGAAGGTTAAATTAATATTTATTTAATTAAAATCCCAAAATTTAATAAAATTAATTTTATTAAATAAAAGGGTAAGAAATTAATTAAATATTAATTAATTAATTAATTTTAAATGCGACTATTTACGACATGACGGGAGTTGTTCTCTCCGAAATGGAGGAAGCGAAGGGCAAAATGATCGGGAGAATAAAGCGGTTATGACCAAGGTGATAAATCACGAGAAATGACATTTGAATTTTTTTGAAATTTTACGTTGTAATTTTGCGAAGCAAAAATTAGTGATAACACATATCATAGAACTTATTGTTGTATGCTAATATCAAATAAAAGGCTGTCGAAAATCGTAATAGTTTGCAAGACCAATGGTTATATCCAATCCACTACCCTACTCATCCTATCTACTCATCCCACTTCATCATCAATCCATCAATTTAACCTTCTAACTAGCATGCCTTCACTAACATCTCCATTCTTATACTCTACCAAATCACGAGAGAATAAGTGTTTAAAAACATGCAAACTCGTTGTCAACATGTGTGTCATATAACTAGTGCAATAAAGGGAAATGAAACTAACGAGTTAGACATGTCAATCACGCCAACAAAATGTAGGAGATAATTACATCATAGCATCATAATCATCCATTAACATCTACTATAATCCTACATCTAACATATACTAGAGTCATCCATCTAACTTTTATTATAATCATACATCTAACTTTTATTATAATCATCATCATATTATATTAGAAATTAATAGAAATAAAATTCTATGCAAATACCATATAACACAACTTTAAAATCAATCATGTCATACAAACATCAAAATCGTCATATATAGATCAAAATGAATCAATGTTTACAATCGGTATCAAAAGTATATCATGTACATCTCAAAAATGTTATATAAAAATGTCATATGTCTAATTCGAGTCATCTATCTACATGAATCTTAGATGGAGATGGGATTCTAAGCACATCTCTTGTGAATGAAGCCTCATGTGTTCTTCTTGGTTCTTCTCCATATCCTAACTGCAACCTCAACCCTAGTGGAACCATCCTCGATGGTGTCCCCATTGATGCCCTTAACCTCACTGAACTAGAATGCCTCCTTGACTAGCTAGATCTCACCCTCACTTTGAAAATTTGGGTGTATGCTACATGGTTGGCACTATCATCTTCTAGAGGTTCATGTAGTGTACCGCTTCCTACTTCCATCTATAAAAGTTCCCTATCAATTGGTTTATGTCATGTGAGCCCAAGTTATCGCAAGTTGTATCCCACTCCCTCCATAGTCTCTACACCTATGTATTGATTGTGTCATGCTCTTTGTGTGTCATATCTCTTTATGTATAAAGTGTAGCTTTCTCCGACTATAGGGCATTCCACTCAAAATGTAGTGTATCCCTATCATCCTTTAGTGTGTCCATCTCGACTATAAATTGTCTCTCTCGACTTGGTGAATGTCTCGCTAAGTTCATGTTGTATCTTTCTTAGTTATAAGCTAAATAACCTATGTATCTCTCGCTGAAACCTCCCTTATGTGCATGGTTAACTTTGTAATCAGTAGAACTACCTCCACTATAATTCAAGTTATCTATACATCCACCTATGTTCTCATCCCTACACTCATAAAGCTACCTACCTCAATCTCTTTAACAATGATCTTGATAGATAGAACATGTATCACCTATTGTAATATTGGAAATGTGTTAAACATCCTTGTTATATCCCCACATGTTCTCCCTTGTAAACCACTAGTATCTACCTACATGGAGGATGATCCTCGAACCTTCCCCATCTCGCACCATATCATCATGCATTTACACCATATCCCCTTGCATCTACACCATCTCCCCCACCTCTGTCTCCGAAACTCATGGTTGTTATGCCCACTATCTCGAGATACTGAGTGCCTCCTTCGTCTCACTATAAGGGTTGCCTCTACAACACTCATCGGCCTCTGTCACAAAATGGTAAGGTGTATAGGCATGAATCGCCGATACCATTTTATGCACTCAAGAGTAGACATGACATTTTTGATACCTACCCAAAGGTCCCATATTGTAGCACCCACAAATTACACACCCAATAAATTCATGACCAAATAAACCAGATAAGAAATAATAATAATTTCATTACTTGTTACAAGACAACACATGGGATTACTCACAAAACTCCACATCACATGAGACGATTTTACAAATGTGAACCCACATATACAATAGAATAACACCATATGCACATCAATGTCACACTTTCCCCAAACGAACCAATACAAATAATGTCCCAACCACAAAAAGATCTCAAGGATATGCACGTTCCACAACACATCATTACCATGGTTACATCTTATTTACAATTAAAATTCCAAGAGCATTTATCACGCAAGCATAAATTCTCATTCTCAACCTACATATTCTTAATTTCATTTAAGATTTAACTTAATATAAGTACACTTAATTTGGCTTTTTCTCCTTTACAATAATTGTCCATAACTCCATTGTTATTTGAAACATTCTTATGCTAAGGTTTCGTTTCTCAAAATATGTTTATTTGACATTTAATTTTACCCTCATTACATAAGGGAACTAACATGAAGTCAAGGGGGAGAAATCTTAAGATTTAAAGGAGATTAAGGTTCAAGTTACCTCTTCCTATAAACTTCCCTCCATTAGAGCACGTTATTTTCTGTTATAGTTTCTATAGTTCAAAATTTAGTTTGAGTCAATTTAACATTTACACGTCATGATTTTTTTATAAGAGTTTATGTTTTCTCAAATTCTTGATCTCACCAAGAACAATTTGTATTCATTTTTAACAACATGAGAATGCCTAATTAAGTTATAAGGACTTCAAGTATAACTTTATTCCTAAACCAATATCTCATTTACTCTTGTTCTCATTACACTTACGTTGTTACTTTGGTCTCTTATTGGCGTTCTTTTATAACAAAAAAAAGTTAGAAAAATATTTGCTTAACATCTTGAAGAAATACATGATTGGAAGCATTTTTAAACTATGCATGAATCACAAGTGATTCATGCTCAGTGGTAAGCATTTTATTTACTTTTGCAAGGTAATCACAAGGTAGTTTTTTTTAATCTAGAAAACAAGTTTTACTCAACATTTAGGTGATCTTCGTTATCCAAAATTGTTATCAAAGCAATCCAAACATCAAAGGTAGTAAAACATGAACCATGTTTGCACTCAACCAAAATTCCTTTTAGTTGCATAAGAGGGGGAAAGAGTATTTTCATTGTCGGTGTTACAACTCATTAAAATCCACTGAAGCATATTCATGGTTGATTTTATTTCAATAACCATAAGCGATTAAAAAAATAAGAATGCGTAATCAAGCAAGGAGGAGGAAGATAACCATGCCTATGAGAAAACAAAGCGGGTAACATGGCTCCAGGAAAGTAGAACATGTGCAAGCTACGTGGATGCAAGGAAGGTTATCGGGATCCGCCAAGGACCAAATCATGTTCCCAGTTGCCAACATCATCATCTGATCCCACTGCCAAATTGGATATGACACAAAACCCACGATAACCAATCACACCAAGACACAATACTAAGGTGGAGCGGCCAACCAATGGCCAAGCACAAACACAAAGGCAATCTAGCCAACCAAAACCAAGCGTATACAACACATTCGTATTAAACAAGCTGGAAGATCAATGGCCACATCAAATGATAAGACAAGCAGCCACAATAAAATCAAAGATAAGCAGTCCTTAAACCCACGTTTCTCCCAAGAATTTTGTCAAACAGTTTGTGTTCCAACGTCACGCCAACACATTTTGCATACACATCTCACATGGCAGCAATAGTTTCATCAACTCACAAACTCCTCTATCTTCCTTCATTTTTCTCACTCTTGTGACATCATCCCATCTTCATGTTGTTGCATAAATATGTGACAGGTTTATGTAAGTTTTAGGATTTTTGGTTTCAACTTAAAAAGAGTTTCTAAGGCTCATTTTCCTAGTTCAACGCTACCTTGAGTTTTTACAGACACTAAGCAATGCAGACCACAGAAATGCATCCGGTTCAAATAGCATAATATTCAGTAAATATTCTACCTCATTAAGACGTCCAGCTCTGCCATTGGTTTAATGTCATGATCTCTGCGCATAGATTCAAAATAGTGACACCCTTTCAGCAAACCAATGAGTGAGTTTCCTGCAACCGTGGCGATTAAGGAACCCCAAAACCATCATGCATTTTGACAAACAGTTTACACGCCATGTGTCTAATTCCCCAATCAGTACCAAAAGAAATACACATACAATGTCATTCGTTTTTACAAAGCTCGTATTATAGCGCAGGCAGGAAATGTGGTGGCAAAGATTGGGGTGTCTGGATTTACACCTATCAATTTGCATCTTTTTGAAAGTATCTAGAGTCACATCAACAAACCCATTTTGTGTGCATCCAGCAATCATGGCCGTCTAAGAGACCATATTTTATTTTAGCATTTTGTCAAACAATCTAAGGAATTTCATCGAACAATCTATGTGTCTTGAATCCCTCTTTCTACGCTACAGCTAAAAATCAAACAATACAAATGTTGTCCCCATCCAATCTCACCCTTTTCCAATAGTTCACATGCCAAGTGCATGCTTCCACATTTTGTTTGCATATCTTCCAAGCATTGGCAACTGCAGCTTTTGACAAACTTCCTCTATCATATACGCTAGACGCACTGCCCATACTCTTTTTCATAGATCCCATTTGGCACAACATGGGTGCGTTGTCAAAGGCTATGGTGTTTGGCTCCACAACTGCCAATAATATTCTGATAAGCCCACGTGGATTGGTAGAGGCAGGGGGAAACCAGGTAAAGGTAGACTGATATGGATGGAAACCACTATGCTGAGATGGAAATCCATACCTTGTTCTGAAGTTCCCACTGACACATGTAGCATAGACAACAAAACAAACAGGCGCATCCTCTCAGCCATTGACAAAATTTTCACCATTCACCACCAAAATGGGCGAAAACTACTCCATTCACCCTCATGTTCAGCACATACCAAGAAATTGCAATACAACATTGAGAAAAGTTCCCTGCCTTTTTGGCGTAGAGAAAGAGATTGAAAGACTTTAGGAGAGTGGAGGTTGATTAAACTCTCACAAGCAATTAGAATCCCCAAAATTATTTTCTCCCAAAAACCTTAAGAAACCCCAAAATTGTTTTCTCCCAAAAACATTTAGAATCCTTAAAATCGTTTGATCTTCCTCGAACCTCACCACCTCTTCATCAAAATTCTTTTTCAAATCCGTAATTATTTTCATCTCTAATTATAGTCGTATTTTGTACTACTCAAACAGTCTCGAGCGCTCACTCAAGCGTGTGAAGCCTACCAAGTCCCTCTTTATGGAAGCCTTTGCCAATATGTTAGCATGCATAACCATATTAACCATAATCAAAGTGTATATTCCATCTTAATAATCAGATCCATGAGCTCAAATTGGAAACACATAATAAGAGAGCATAGTGATCACATAATAATTAATATCATATTTACCATACAAGTACCATGAACAAAGACATCAACAACCAATATCCATCCACAATGATCCATTATATTATCTCATCACAAACCAGAAGCTAAATACATAACAATATTGGCATAAAAGTCATGCACGCAAGTTCATACCAGCAACATAACTCTAGTATATATGGTGATCAAAACTCTGAAATCTCTAAACTATACGAGATCAATACATATATATAGGGGTGGGGACTTTCCTTCACCGCCCATGCACTCTCAAAATAGGTTGCATGCTACAAATAGTCATGCGCCAACAACTGCATGATTTTACAAGGATGCTAATAATAGATTAATCTATAATTAAACTCTATCTTAATTATATTATTAGCACAAACTATGTATGTCTCTTGATCTTCCACTTGCTCCCAAAATAGCTTTTCCTTGGTCACGAAGTCTTCATGCTTTTATCTTTTACGTGCTCTGCACTCCATCCTATTTTTAGCCTGATCCAAGCAAAATGGCTAAGTCTGAACTTTTTCTTTATGGTCGCGAAACCTTAGGCGCAATTTTGTCACCCTCTCGCACATACTCATGTGCCCCCTTCTTTCACGCCACTATCACATGCGCCTTTGATACTTAGGAAATATTTCACAAGCCCAACATTACCCCACACTAATATCATTTCCCCCTCGGAAATGGGGTTGCTCAACTTATATCTCCAAAGAATAAAGAATGAAGAATGACTTAAAGAATAAAAGAATTGTATAACTTAAATAATATTTGAATAACTAGCGTGCTTATTCTTCAACAGGTAGTAGGAGCTTAGGGTACTCATGTTTGATGTTAGCTTCCAATTCATTCTAGTCATTTAACCCCTTCTTTTATTTTGCGGGAATATCTCCGAGCACTACATCTATTTCTTCCAGGGTCATATCCTCGCCCTTGTGCTTCAATTCCTATACTACATTTGCTAACCCTGACACCATGCCATCCATTACATCCATTCGCCACACTATCAACTTTCCCAACTCCTTTATTTTGTCATCATGAGGTTCCTTGGATGCCTTAAGTGCATCGCGCTTCTCTGCTAATAACGTCAACCTTTCCTCTCATCCCTGGGTGACATTCTTCTTTGCCACAAGGACTTCATTTTCTTCTTGTAATGTCTTTGTTTTAATAATCTGCTCAAGATCATCACATATCCTCGGCCGCTAAATTTGCTTTCTTTAATTCATCCTTCAAAGTTTGGAGTATGGAATCATACCCAACTGTCTTGCATGCAATATGTTTGTTTGCTCTCTCCTTTTCAAATGCACTTCGCTTTTTTCCGAACAACTATCTCCTCAACACTTGGACCGTGCATGCTAGTTCCCTCATCCAGCATCAAATGTACTAAGGTCTGTAAGTAGTGTAGTGAAGAGGGAAAAGTTCCAGTTACCTTCTCTTCGTATTGTATTTTTTCCTTCAAGATTTCTTCTCCAATTTCCTTGGCCATTTCAAGAACAACATTTGCCTTGCGCCTTGCTTTATCTCTCTCCTATGTCAAGCATTGGACTTATTCCTCCTTATCCTTCTTTTCCTCCAGAAACATCCTAAGGGTAAGCGTTATGTCAACATTCCAGCGTGTGACCTCTGCGAGTTATCTTGGTCAATGCATTTCTTGTTTGCTCATCGAGAAAACTCGTGGGCTTCATTGTCACATGTCTTGGTTGTGGTGTCTTCTTCATTTTGCACACTGGCCCATGATCCCTCACATACATAAAATTTCAGCTCATCTATGTGATTTTGCATACTCCATGAAAATTATTTCCTCGTGCACACATTCGCACCCTCGAGGTCCATCAACTCCCATCCATAAATTTGTTTTGTCACAAGATTTCTCTAGAACCTAGCACATATTATCTTTATTGGGTCATTGATATACCCTAAGTCAAGTGTCTACACCATCTCTTCCTCTCTATGTCTACTATCACGCTCATCTATTTGTTCCTATGTTTCGCGCCTCCGGTATCCCCTCTCCCATTGCCCCGAACCGGTTTCATGCCCACCAGTCTGGTCCTCCTCACTGTTTTCTATTTTTTTGTCTCCTACTGACTTGACTATCCTCTTTATGCACATTGGGTACTCTTGTATCATGTTGAGTATCTTATCCCACAAATTCCTCTTCTTCTTGCACATGTTTACTAGTTGGAGAAACATTATCATGTGCATATCTATATGATGAAATTTCTTCATCACTTTCCCTCGCAGCACATACTTGCACCTTCTTCTTTTCTCTTCTTCATCCTTCTTCACGGGTGTCACACATAATAACCGCCTCACAGTGTGTGAAGGTTCAAAGTGCCCACATCTCGCATCCTTGTTCATCCTACATAATTTTCTTTTATTGTGATCCATTTTAGTATTGTCTTCTTTCACTTCTTCTTCTCTCTCGAGGACATTTTCTAAGTCCTCTTTTTCTTTCCTTGGGGTGTATCTTGATATTTCACTTCATGCCCACAATTTTTTTCCTTTTTAGTGGACACAGAAGTGATACGTCCTCACCAACAATGTATTTCCCATGTTTAAACCATGGCCTTGAATAAACATAAACGCACGCGGTTGTATTTACCACATAGCCATAACCTCGGGAGTGTATCAATGTTATCAAACTCCATTGTTTCCACATATGCCTCCTTTTAGGCTAGACATAAGTTTTGCGCATAATGTGAATATCTACGTCTACCCTATCTCGCATCAAATGTAACTTACATGCGTTACGCAACCTATTCATTCAATCCTTAAACATGATCCTTAAATTCACACAATGATCCTTGAACAACTATAAATTTTCCAGTCATCTAGATATACCTGTAAGAATTTATGAATGAAGTCCTAAAATGCTTACACAACAATGCGCGAGAACACTGCTGGTGCATTCTTCAAGCCAAAGGGAATCCTTGTGTATGCAAAACTTCCCCATTCAGTGGTGAAAGTTGTATTTTCCTGATCCTCCTTTTTTATGTGCACTTAATGTATCCTGAAAACACATGTAAAAGAGTAGATCTCGCACCGACAACTCCCTCAAGAATCCCCTCTATGAATCGGGTGCTAAAAGAATCAATAACACATGAAGCATTAAATTCTCTGTAGTTACATATCGTTATCCTCCCATACTTTTTGACACTGATGACCATGGGACTTAACCACTCAGATTCTTCGATGGGCTCAATTATACCAAACTTGAGCATTTTATCAATTTCTTCCTTTACTTCAACGTGTAGAGTAGGATTCATCTTATAAGGCCTATTCCTAATCGGGTGTGCACCTTCTTTAAGTTTGATTCTCATCTCACCTAAAGAAGGGTGTAATCCTTTTAACTCATGATAGCCCCATCAAAACAAGTACTAAAATTCATGCAAGAGTTCAATAATCTTAGCAACTTCCTGCTCTGACCAGTAATCACCAATAATGGCCTCCGTAGGCTTTGTATTTGTTCCAATATTAACCTTATTTGTTTTCATAGGCTCATGATATGCATGCACCTTTTCAATTGGTGTGTCCATCACCTTGCATGTACCTTCCATGTGGTTAACATCCATGTTATTATCCTCATCATTTAACAGGCATACCAATTTACCTTTTTCCTTTTCTTCCTAAGCGTGAGCCATTTCTTCTTCCTCGGTCTCTTCTAGGTCAAGGCACACCTCTAAATCCAATTATCCAAACATGTCTAACAAGAATTCGTCGGCCTTCGAGTTATCACCCAAAGTAAAGTGCTTCATAGTCTGCGTAATGCTTCATTGACCAAGGTTTAGTAGAAAAATAATCAAAAGTGTGAATCATATTTGAGGTCATATCCTTCCAATTAACCATTTCTCTTGTCGACTCTACATGAATGCCTAGGGTGGCGTAGAACTTATGCACCCAGAGTGATGGTGGTAAGGCCTTACCCCCTCTATCTAGAGTCTCTCACAACTACGAACGTGGTGCGAAGCGGGGACTTACCAAGAAATTTGCATGTATTTGAAGGTGCATTGCTTCGTAGAAACCTAGTAGAAAAGGTGATTCTCACCTCTCACCATTCTAATAGGTTATCTCTGTGTGTATTCCACCAACGTGTTGTTTTCCCACGCAGAGTATATACCAAGATATTTCTTCTTGTCACCTTCATTATTCCACTGGGCTTCCATGGCGCACAAAAATACGTCAGGGTTCCCTTCACCAGTGTACTGAGGTACCTAGTTATGACTTAAGTGCCTATCCATGCGTGGCTCGATCACATGAGAGACGGTGTTCTTGATCTCTTTCCCAACTACTTCATATGTCGCATGCTCCCAATTATCACAAGCAATACTTGTGGTATCACTAATTGAATGAGCATCATCCCACTATATCACTCCTTCCTTAGATGGCTCAGTTACCTCAGGGTCTCTAATTATGCGCGCATATATCTTGTTCAAGTCCTCTTCACTCAAAGGCTCAACATATGGAGCAGCCTTTCCATCTGTTAAAGGTATAATAATGTGTTCTTCCTTGTTCTCAAAGCTAATGTACCCCTTGTTGAAATGCAAATATGTATTATTCGCATAACACCAGGGGTGCCCAAGTAATTTTGGGAAGCTATCCACTTCAACTAGTTACAATACTTCAAAGTCCCTAGTAAAATTGGCTCCTTGAATTGTAATAGTTGCATCCTTAAGTACTCCAAGAGAGGTATGGCCCTAGTTATGTTTTCCATATACAAAACATTCAAAGAAGGCTGCAATGGTGGTCTTCCCATCTGATTCCAAGCATCCAACGTGAGTACATTAACTTTTACACATGTATCTATCAGAATATTGCTCATAAGCCATCCATTTATGATTGCATTTAGTGTAATCTCCTTATCATACTCATGATTATGGGGAGGTATATTTTCATGAAGTATCTTCCTCTCACGCTCATTACCTATGCGTGGTACTTTTTCTCTCAACCATTATCCTAACAAAGGGATTATGTTCTCCTGGCACAACATTCTGTATACTTCCTTTAAATCATCTACATCCTTTTGTGGGAGCTCAACCTTATTTACTAGTTCGTTCATGCACTCTTGCTCCTTAAGGATATGAATTTCTCCATTTAGATCCTTGATAACGTCCATAGTCTCATGGTAAACCACTCTCGATGTGCAGCATCGAATACTTAGGATTTATTACTTCTTGCTTTGTTATAGTTGGTTTATACTTTAGAGGTTCACGAGTGCCCACAACCTCGGACGTGTAGTAACTAATATGGGTTGTAATTTAGAATTAAGTCCAACCTTCGACATCCATTGATCTCCATTTGTGTGTTGAATCTTAATCATAATCGCAACTTTGTCTTGTTTGTGATACTTGCTCATATGTTCATACAAGTCTTGACATTCTTAAAATTTGTGTTGTTTTCCACACCATGAGCAAACCACATTATGAGGGCACTCGCAGACTGATAATGATTAGGAGATCCACAAGTATAACAAGTTCCTCTAAGAAATCCTCCTCTTCCACCTCCATGACCTTGACCTCTATATCCTCCATGAAATCCTCTACTCCCTGTTATCCCCATTGTTGCGCCCTTCATTATGTTGTTCTCCTTGTTCCTTAGATCCACCTACTACACTAGTTTGGCACACACCAATCTCAATGGATTCATGGATATGATCAATCACTTTGCAATCAATAGTGTCATGAGTATGAGTTTTACAAATTTTACAATATATAGACACATTCTTTCGGATCACGTCTGCAAAAGAGGACATCTACTCGCATCATGGTATAAATGACAGATTTCACAATCCAACAACATGTTGCGCACCGACTTGTGAGGAAAAATATCCTTGGTATGTCCTTCAACCTCACAATCTATACACCATATTCCACTACACGTCTCATGAGCTAAATTAGTAGAGAGCTTCTCCAAATGTTTTTCCATAGCTGCAATATGTGCCTCTAAAAACGGACTTACCCAGTGTTCACTCTCCCAATTGCCTCAACGCACAAAGCTTCTTCCAAGGCATCGTGTAGATCCACAAAGGTCTTATGAGATAGTGCCCTTATGAACGGAGTCAACAACCCACCAACAAACCATTGTGCATGTTGACTAGGATGTATGTCATAAGACAACTTTGATAACAAAGTTTTAAAATGCACATCATATTCCCGAACACTTTTTGATAATCCATGTTTTATGTCCTTAAGTGCGCTGATATTTTTCTGTTCAAACTCGGAATATGGAACTCAACTAGAAATGTAGAGCGCAAAGCATCATAATCCACCACGATCGATGCGAGTCATACTTTTTGTAACAACTATGCACGCGCCCTTGAAGAGTAGTAATAAATTGACTCACCTTCCGTCAAGAGGTGATTCCCTTAGCGCACAATAACAACTCACACTTGTGCACATGCTCTACAACATCTTCAATACCTCTATATTATGGAAAGTGGAGAGACATATCATAATACACTTGTTGAGGTTGATGTGGGGGTTGTTGGGGATGTGGACCCTATCCTCCAAATCCAGAACCAGAACCACCACCAGTATTTCCTCCACCACCAGAACCACCTGATCCACTTGATCTCAATCCTCCTAATCCACCTGATCCTCCAACAAGAGGTGCAGAGACAAGTGGATGTATTGTCTTGAGTCCCAACAGTGGTACTAAACTAAACTCTCATAGTTTGTGAAGTTGTAGTACTTCAGACGTATTCCTAATGTTTTGTACACCCACACTTTGTCATAATGATGCGGTAGAAAATATTCCTCCAATCGGGCCTCCAAACAACAAAGATGATTTTTGTGTTACCATAGATGTATGTGTTGTCTGATGCACTTATGTATTCAAAGGAAAATGATATCTACCTAAAACTATTGGATTAGATACACTCACATGCTTATCAATTATTACTTCTAGAACTAGAACACGAGCACAAGGGCTAGGTCACCATGTGGGATCAGATGCGTTCCTATGATCCTTACTATTTCCTCATTTGACATGCACTCATACGAAGCCAAAGGGGATTCTTTGCTTTCCTAAGTGGGGGAGAGCCTGATGCTTCGGCTCCACGTCTTCCACGTGAACTTCAAATACTTCATGAGACATCATCCTCTGTAACTCCACAGAATCCTCAATATCATGTTTCTTTGCTAATTCCCCCCATGATTCATTATATTTAAGTTGTCTTTCCTTTCTCTTCCTTTCTACTGCTATGTATGTCATCTTTCACCACACCCACTCTTGGCCCTACGCGTGGTGGTATGTTTAGCTAACCATAGGTAGGTGCTCTAAACTCAACACCACCATCAAGATCTTAATTGCCAAAGGAATAGTGCGAATGTATGATCCTCTGGGCTCGCACAAATATTAAAAGTCAACAACTTCCGAACAAGAACACATAGACACAACGTACTCCAAAGTGTAATTGCACACAACAACGGCCTACCAATTATCTACATCACACGTCTAGGGTTCATGTGCATCAAACAAAGAATGTTACTCTTCCTCTGTCCAAACCCTTGATCTGTAACTCCAACTTTTCTTTGATGCATATGTGGAAAACCACTCGTATAATTATATTAGAAAACAACAAAAGAACGTCTCATAAAGCTCATGATATAGATTATCTTCCACCCACTTGCACGCACTAAAATCAGGTCCAGAACCATATATTTGCGCAAATTGATTTTTTTCGATTACCCAATCTTCAATGGCCACAAGAGTCAATCGATACGCCATCATCATGCAACATCATGGCAAATAGTTTGAAAAGAGGTCCCAAACGGAACCCAAATGTAGTCTTATTTTGTACTCAGATGCCTAGGCATGCCGACACTTCACTCAGACAGGTCTGAGTGCTCACCTGAAGTGCACAAATCCTACCAAATCCCTCTTTTATGGAAGCCGTTGTCAAGATGTTAGAATGTATAACCATATTAACCATAATCAAAGTGTATATTCCATCTTAATAATCAAATCCATGAGCTTAAATTGGAAACACACATAATAAGAAAGCATAGTGATCACATAAGAATTAATATCAGATTTACCATACAAGTACCATGAATAGAGACATCAACAACCAATATCCATCCACAATGATCCATTATATTAACTCATCACAAAATAGAAGTTGAATACATAACAATAATGTCATAAAATTCATGCATGCAAGTTCATACCAACAACATAACTCTAGTACATATGGTCATCAAAACTCAAAACTCTCTAAACTATGCCGATCACTACATATATATTGGGATGGAAACTTTCCCTTCACCGCCCATGCACTCTCAAAATAGGTTGCATGCTCAAAATAGCCATGCGCCAACAACTACATGCTTTTACAAGGAGGCTAATAATAGATTAATCTATAATTAAACTCTATCTTAATCCTATTATTATCAAAAACTATGCATGTCTCTTGATCTTCCACTTGCTCCCAAAATAGTTCTTCCTTGGTCACGAAGTCTTCATGCTTTATCTTTACGTGCTCCGCACTCCATCCTATTTTTATCCCGATCCAAGAAAAACGACTAAGTCCTGAACTTTGTCTTTTTGGGTGCGAAACCTCAAGGCACAAATTTGTCACCCTCTCGTGCCTACTCACGCATCCCCTTCTTTTGCGCCACTATCACATGTGCCTTTGATACTTAGGAAATATTTCACAAGCCCAACACTAACCTATAAGGATTATCTTAATTATTTTTCCATAAAAATCCCTTTAATAAAAATTTAATTATAATATTTTGAGCTCAAAATTTTAAACATGATCTCAAGTCAAACAAATTGTAAAATAAAATGACATCGTCATTCCATTCGAAAATACGAAGACACTTCCTAGGATCAAGATGGTTTGTTTGCGGAAGGACCTTCACAAGGTCACGAAATTATTTTTATTACTTTGTTTACCAAAATAACCAGATCACAAGCACGACGCGAAGAAAAAGGAATTTCAACCTTACCGTGGCTAATTTGATCTATCGCAACTAGAGTTGACAAGGTGGAAACAAGAGGGGCATTACACATATGGTCATTGTCGGTTCTTCCCAATATGTTATTTCTTTCGTTGTGTCAATGGTAGGGCCCCAATTTGGTATCTCCCCTGGTCACATGAATGAATACATGTGGTTTCGTAAAAATCCCTACCCATATCCAAACTATTGCATTATTATGTTTGGGCGGTAGACCTCCATGAAAAACTCTTGATGGCTTATTATGTAACAGATCGGTTCATGCGTATAAAATATGTAAAAATGTAGTAAGCCATGTCTTAATGGTGGTATATGGTCTCAACATGATATATGGTAGGATAAGCTCATCCAATGTCTCTGTCTATATAATATAAGATTTTTAGTTCCCAATCGCCCTCTTCCTAATCTAACCCACCCAAATACTCTTTGAACATCATCTAGTAGTTTCTCAAAAGGATCAATGGGGTGTCCAACAACAATGTGCTCCCACGCCCATCTCGTAGTAGCGTCATGTGACTAGTACTCTTACCACCCCTATATGTGAGAAGATACAAATCCTTATTAGTTGTGCTAGGACTTGTGGTCCCCAAGCAAACACTTTGTGTTCCTCCATCATATATGTGACCATTCCCATGCCCAACTAAAAGGAATTGGCTAGATTTTTCAGAAGCATGTCACTAACATGGCCCATTAGTACTAGGGCAATTCCTCTATCATGTCACAATTATATATCTTTGTCAACCTCACCCTTGACCTCTCCATGGGTAAATCACCCTAGCTTGTAGCTCGAATCATGCCTTCCACTATACATATGGTATCATAAGGTATGGGATTCCAAATGATGGGAAAGCATAAAATCTCATGAACATCCTCAAGGGTAATACTCATCTCCCTGTTGAGAGATGGAATGTACTCATCTTTTAGTACCATCTCTCATACAAAGTGGTAACCAAGTGGTAATTAGCACCATGGCAAAGACATAATGTTGACATCAATGCAATGTGATATAAACTCGGATAATTTAAATTATCCCATTCATGCAAAGAATAGGTCTTAGATCATCCTCAAGGCTAACAGATAGTTCTCTCAAAACTACAACATTAGCTATCTAATGTGCAACCACAAAGTGGAAAACAAAAACACAAATTTCAAAACAAATACAAATTATGCCATCAACATGTAAATTCAATAAGGCATAGAACGAGTTTTCAGTTGATCTCTCCACTTTGGAAGATTCTATCACCATTTTGATAATTATACAACGACATACCATGAGATTTATACCACAATGAGATCGTTGAGATTGCAACAAACTTGCCACTATATACAATGAGTTTACCAAAAGCGACAATCACGAGTTTTGGTGGCTTCTTCGACACCATATTTAGGGAAATTATTGCTAAATAAATATGATTTTTCAAAAATGCTAAAAAATCTAATACAACTCTTACCATTGCATTTTGAATGCTAAAATTACGAGTAATTTGACGGGGGAAAGAAATGGTCGTTTTTGGTGATGAAACTCATGGTTTTCACTACGATCTCTTAGATCTCCCTTTCTACTATTCGTGATGGTGCAAACCAATTATTTTTTCCCCTCCCCTTCTATATGTAGCCTTCTTCATGATGGTTTCGACCATTGGGATGGTCACGTTTTCAACCTTTTGAGTGCATATTGACTTTCTTCTATCACCCCACAACCATTCGAGGGGTATCATACACACCAAACTAATTTTTCTTCCCTTTGACAATAAATTTTTCTTTGCAATGGTGTCGATAGTGCTACACCCTCCCAAAGGCAAATGAATGTAGAAACCTTAAATATGTCATGTTAGATTTATCTAAGGGTGTGTAAATCATACTAATTTTCATATTCAACTATTAATTAATGACCTTCTATAAACTAACTAATTTTCTCCTCTTAGATACTAATTAACGTAAATTTTTAATTAAAATCCTCTTCACTTATTAATTAATAACCCATTATTAATTTATTAATTCCCCCTCTTCATTATTTAATTAATGACCATAATTAAATATCTCTTCAAATCATCTCTAAATCTCACTAAATTCCTCTAAATTCATCACCAAATATCTTCTACAAGCTAATCTAGGCATATTAATTAATCCCCAATTGATTAATTAAGCCCTCTTTCTTCCCATCTAATTCTCATGGAGTATTAATCCTAATTAATTACTCTTAATCCTACTTAACTAATCATAATCCTACATCTCCATTATCCCACATTCACTAAGAGTTGTACTTTTTCCAAAAAGAAAAGCTATAAAAGCAACCCTCTACCCCCTTACCAAAACACACCTAATTTTCATACTAAGCAATTCTACTTGTGGAAAGCCCAAGAGAGAGTAAGAAGAAACCCCATTTTGTTGAAGAACAAATAGGAGATCCAAATATGTCTCATGCCAATTTGAATATACCTCTTTTTCCATCAAATCACCTCCCTTAACCATCCTATCACATCTTCTCTTGTCTTGCATTCGGTTCAACAAGGATATCTCGTATCTACGAGACAAAGTTCAAACATCCATAGGAGAGGTTTGCAATTCCTTTGCTTACATGCTATGTCTTTTCCTTTACTTTTCCTCATAAATGTGCCATCCTTGATGTACTTATCATTCTTTAAAAATTAATAAATTTGTAGATTAAACTACATAGGTGAAAGTTCTATTCATGTTGTAGATTAAACTACATTTTGTCTAAAAGCTAGCATACATATTAATTGAGAACCTTAGCCTTGATTGCATCAATTGGTACTAAATCATTTTATTTTCTCAAGGTACGTCATTCGGTATCATTTCTTCCCATATTTTTTAGTGTTAGCAAAAATTATTTACAAACATCTTCTAGAAAAAGTTGTATAAAAGGTGTAGAGGACCATCATCAATTCATATGAAAATAGAATTGAAGAATCTTCCAATTAATGAGTTGCATAATAGGTATAAAGGAAAGCATCACAAAACAACTCTTTTATAAGCAAATGGAAAATAAAGGAGATAACAATTCAATAATACCATGAGCTATTAGATCATATGCTCAAGGAGCACACATACTTACAAATCTAGTACGTTTGATGAGAAACATGCGAGCTCATCTAGAAATTATGGAGATATCACAAAAATGAGTTGTTGTAGTTGTAGACAAATAAAGTGATACTAAAGTCATAAAATAAGTGTATGAGGATGTTGAAGAAGCGAGAAGAAATTGAAAAACATAAAAACAAAAAACAAAAAAAAACTTCTGAAATTTTTCGTGAGAAATGACAAGTAAACCCAAATTAGATATTCTCATTTACTCTAAAGGATTGAATCTTGAAGAGTTTATCAATTTGATAGTTGAGTTGGAGAGTTATTTTGAGTATGAAAATCTAGATGATCCAAAACAAGTTTTTGGTGCAAAACCAAAAGGTCACACTAGGGTTCATTTTAAGAGACCTCTTGGAAATCGGAGGTGGAAAATACCTGGCAAATATCCCCGAAACTGGTTTCACGGGAAGGCAATTTTTTTGGGGTTTGTATGCAAAATTTTTGCCTGATTTTCAAGTGGTGTGACAGAAGGCTACATATATTCACTGGTATTTTCCACCTTCGATTTCCAAGAGGTCTCTTAAAATGAACCACGGTGTGACCTTTTGGTTTTGCACCAAAAAACCTCTTGAAAATCGGAGGTGGAAAATACCTAGCGAATATCCCCGGAACCGGTTTCGCGGGAAGGCAAATTTTTGGGGGTTGTATGCAAAATTTTCACCTGATTTTCAAGTGGTGTGACAAGGCTGCAGACGCGTGCAACAGGAGATTTGTTGTCGTGCCAACAACCTTGGAATATCCCTAGAACCGGTTTCGCAGAAGGCAAATTTTTGGGGGTTGTATGCAAAATTTTTGCTTGATTTTCAAGTGGTGTGACAAAAGGTTGCAGATGCGCGTGACGGGAGATTTGATGTCGCGTCGTCAATAACCTTGTTGGCGGCGTCGGGAGGTTTGTTGTCGCGCGACAACAACCTTGTTGATGTGCGACAACAAATCTCTTGTCACACGCCTCGTAGCCTACGCCCTCGGTCACGCGACAAAAAAACTACTCGTCGCGTGTTTCAGCGACATGTGTCAACAAGGTTGTTGACGCGTGCCACAAGAAACTTGATGTCGTGCGACAACAACTTTGTTAATGCGCAACATGAGATTTGTTGTTGCGCGATAACCTTGTTGGACGTGTGACAACAAATTTTTTTGTCGTGCGTCTACACCCTCCGCCCTTTGGTCGCGCGTCTTCTTCCTCTCGCACTCTGCCGCACGTCAAAAAAATCTCCCTGCCGTGCGTCTGCAACCTCCGCCCTCATGTCGCGCGTTTATTGTACTTGATAATACATATGCCCCAGGTGGTATGAGTGAGCTAGTAGTGTTCTACATGGCAAATAATCTAGGATTATATAGGGGATAGTTTCAAGGGTAGGTGAAGCTGACCCCTAAAAAAAATTAAACTGTAATTTTTAGGCGAACAAGTCACTGACCCGCACCAAAAAATTCGCCTTTTCAAATTTTTCAAAAATGGAATATTCGCCATATTACGAATATTCGCCACTAAAATTATCCTGGGTCACACATCTTCATGGTGAGGGCATGTACAAGTTTAAAGATTATGCAAAGGAAAAGCAAAAGCAAGACTTGAAATATATTAATTGTGAAATTGAAGGTAAATTTCATTCCATGATATTATCATGAGTCTATTTAAGAAGCTTTAAATTTTGTGACAAAGGGATATGAGTGTAAGTGATTTCATAAAGAAAATTTACAAGCTTACCACCTGGAAATTTGGTCATGTTGAAGGTGACACAAAATATTTTTCATTATATGAATGCATTGTGCATAGAAATTCAAGATGATTTTGGGATTATTAGAATATACTTTGTTGAGGAATCCTATCAATGTTTGTTAAAGGAAGAACAAAATTAGTGCATGAACAACAATGCATAGAGAAAGGAAAAGGAAAATGCATGTGTGGTCATGGATGAGGTAGAGGTACAAGAAATTTTGCACAAGGAGAGGTAAGTACTTCATAGCATGATGATGGTGTACAAAGGAGCAGAGGTGATTTCAAAGGAAGAGGTCAATGTTGTGGATTGGTATTCATTGGCATATTTTTAAAGTGTAGAGAAGTTGGGTATAGAGTTTCTTAGTGGCCGCACACACATATTGATGGTGGTAGAAATGTAATTAAACATATTACACAAGTGAATGAAGAAAGTATTGCATTAGTTCATCACATTAGTGAACCTAAAACTATATAAGAAATCATGATGATGAGGGTGTTGATAAAACATACAAAAGCGAGATGATATTCTAGTGCCTCGAGTAAAAGCTTATCCAAAACAAATTTTAAGGTAAGAGATATAATTATTGCAAGTTAATTATAGAAAGTGGTGATACAAATATAAATGTTTCGGAGAAGAAAGAGTAGATAAATTGGACTTGAAGAGAATACTTATCAAAATCCTTATATTTTGGTTTCTAAAGGATTGCCACATTTGGTGAATGAGAAATAATTAGTGAATTTTCAGTTTAGCGCATGTAGAGATGAAGTTATGTGTGACATAGTTCCTATGGATGCTTCCCATATTTTTCTTGGAATGCCTTACAATTTTACCATGAGTCACAACATGATGGTCATTGTAATACATACGCTTTGGTCGAAAAGGATAAAGAGGAGCACATTTTGAATCCACTAAAGGATAGGTTTAAGAAATTAGAAACTAATCCCAAGATTATGTAATGTTGAGAAAGTAATTCTTGAGCAAGATGGACGAGTCTAATTATTTTATGTTGCTATCAAAGCCCGCCCAAATGTTGGGGGAAAAGTTTTGAAGGAAAGGAAGAGAAACTTTTTTGTGAAGTGAAAAACATGATTGATGAGTTTACAAAGATTGTTTCTAGTGATCTACTAGAGGTACTAGCACCAATGAGGAACATATGTAATCATATGAATTTGATCTTATGATTGAAACTACAAAACGACGTGGCTTACAAATTAACATCCCAAGATAATAAAAAAGTGTCAAAATAGGTTCAAGAGTTATTGGACAAACAATTGATTCATAAAAGTTAAATTGAGTCCATACATAGTACCACTAATATGAGAACCAAAGAAAAATGGTCAATGGAGAATATTGATAAATAACATAGTGATTAACAAGATCACAATCAAGCACGCGTTTTTGTTACCATAGATAAATGATCTAATAAATTTATTGATTGGTATAATGTGTTTCTCGAAGATTGACTTGACGAGTAGATCCGACCATATTTGTATAAATCATATGGAAAACGCTATTTAAAACAAAAGACTTTATGTATAGTTGGTTATACTATTTAGGTTGAAAAATACATTTGAGTACTTTCGTATGTTTTCATTTTCAGTAATTGAAGGGAGGAACATTTGAAATATTTTTGCAATGTATTGACGAGATTGTGAGATAAGAAGTTGCTCATAAACATAAAGAATTTTAGTTTCATAAAGAAAGAATTGGTTTACTTTGTCTTTGTGATTTATTAAGGTCTGAAGATGGATCTAGAAAAGATGCATACAATAGTTGATTGGTTGTCACTAAGGATTACTTTTGAAGCATGAATCTTTCACAGTTTAGCAAGTTTTTATAGAAATTTCATCGATAATTTTAGTGGGATATGTGCAACAATTTATATGTAATACAAAAAGATAAAGAGGATTTTGTTTGGATCTCTAAAGTAGAACGAAGTTTCCATCATTTGAAGAATAAAAGGATAGAAAAGCATGTGTTTTCATTATTATATTTTGGTAAAATAGATTGTCATGTTATTGGTGCAGTAATAAGAGTAGTGTTGAGTTGAAAAGGAATATCTATCTCATTTTTATTGATAATAACAATGATCCGAAGTGCACATACTCAGTTTATGATTAACAAGTCTACATAATAGTTCAAGCGCTACAAAAATAGAGACTTTGCAAGTTTCCTAAGAAAAACAATTGTATAAAAACACCAAGTGTTACAGTTCATTAACAGTTACGGTACGTTCAACCAAACACATATGGAGCGAGTTGAGTTCTTACATATCTATTCTTTTTTTATTACACCATATAAGTTTTAAGTCAAACAAATTTTTGGATGCTTTGGGTGGGAGGTTGTTGAATGAGTTAGGTGTTGAAGTCATATGATTTGACTATGTAAAAGATTAGTATTATGATTATGAACATTTCAATGAAGCATGGAAACCATGCAAAGAACCATTATATGTGAACTGGTTAAATTGTTTTGTGATTGAAAATTACTAATAAAAAAGTACACTTGTGTATACCTAGAGCTTCAATGAACAAAATTTTGGTCAAGGAGAAATATAGTGGTGGAATGGAATGTCATTTTGGATATACAAAATGTCAAGTTAGAGGAAAGATACTTTTGGTTGCACATGAGTTTAGATGTGCACGAGTTTATTCAAGACTGTAAAATTTGTCAATTTGGCTAAGAGGAGAAGTAAAAATGAACAAAACGTATCAATTGTTTCCTATCCGAGTGGAGACCATGTGAAGATATTAGTATGATTTTTAAGGTTTTCTAAGACACAAAAAGGGGAATGATTCACCATTTTTGTTGTTGAAAGGTTTTCAAATATGACACATTTTGTGGCTTGTAGAAAAACAAGTGATGTGACTAACATTGCAAACTTGTTTTAGAAGGATATTGTAAGGTTACATGGTTTTCTTGTATCAAACAAGTGAAGTTTTTAAGACATTTTTGGAAGATTGTGTAATAATTTGAACACCAAATTCCAATTTTTTTCAACATATCATCCACACAAATCTGGACAATCAAAGGTCGTCAATAAGAGTTTAGGAATTTTTTCGGATGTTTTATAGGAGATACATCAAGAACATAGGATAACATTATGGCATAAGTTGAGTGTACATATAATAATTAAGTTAAGATAGGAATATAGGATAACTTCTAGCACAAGGCGAGTTTACATATAGTAATTATGTTCATCAAGTATAAGAAATGCACCATTCTTGATTATGTATGGATTAATTACAAGAGTTGGGAATTGCACAACATGAGTGTAAAAATCAAAAGTGTAGATGCAAAAATTTCGTAGAGCATATGAGATATGTGCATGAACAAGTTCAAATATAATGGGGAAGACTGAATGCAATATAAGTAGCACAAACATCGGGAAAAGATAAGTTGAATATCAATTTGGAGACTTTGTATAACACACTTACGAAATGAGAGGTTTCGAAAGGGCATAATAATCTAAAGTTGAAGAATAATGTAGCTACAAAGTGTTATAAAAAAATTGTAAATACCATATGAAATTGAGTTAATGGAAGGATTACACCTACCTTTCATGTTCCAAATTTGTATTCATATATGAAGTGCAATATAAGGGAGGTGTAATGTCAAAATTAGGCTTAATCTAATTAAGATAAATTATTGTGTAATGATGATATAGACTCACAATTATAATAAATAAAGCAAACACATATCCTAAATCATGTAGTGATCAAATATGGAATAGAAAATCTCTTGAAAGCTACATAAATCAATTAGGGTTAGATTTTTGTACATATTCATCCCAAAAAAATTGTTGTTGTGGCAATGCTTTAAAATTAATGAAATGGGTTGTGCTTTGTGGTAAATGTGCTTGAAATATATGGTGAATTGAACGAGTACAAGGAAGATTTTCACAACCTGGGAAAAAAATGTCCAGGCATTTCTACCCTCAATGATCTAGCCACATTTGGGTTCACAAGAAATCATGCATCAACAAAAACATTTGAACAATTGAAGTCGAGTTGACTTTTCATTCTATTGAGTATTTTGTAGTGTTGGTGGGTTGTTTCTTCTAGCATAACATCCGTGTTGGTGGATAGCACAAGGGGTCCAAAAATCTGCTCATATCTACCCTCTATAATCATTCTTGTTGCTTTACAATTTTTAGCATCATCCATGATGACTTGGACAACATTTTGGGGGCCCATCGACTCAATTGCCTCTTTAAAAATGTCGACAATATATTGCGCATCTTTGACTTCCCCTTCATAGTCAATGGCTTTAAGAAACATTGCTCCTTTAGGGAATACTGCAACAACATTTATGAGAGGTCTATTTCTAGCATCTTCCATCCATCTGAAATGATGGAAACCCCTATTTCCATCCACGAGTCTCTCGATTTGCTACAAAGTGTTGTGAATGTGTCCCACTTCTTTTCTCAGAGTGTGTTTCAAACTTTTCGTAAAATAGGATTTGTACCCTTGTGGAGCTTCATTGATACCTTTCACCATTTGGTGCCAATATGGAGACCTCAATACATTAAAGGGCAACCCACATGCATAAATGCATCGAGCAGTCACCTCATCAACAATGTCCCTCTTTTCGATATTAAATGTTTTTTCCAATGCGCCTTTTGGCCTTTTTCGTGAGCTCTTTGGACTCTCTTTATCAAAAGGGGAATCAAGTGGATGACTTTGAGTTTGGATGAAAGAAAGAGAAGTAGGTCTGTGTGGGTGGTTGTGATGAAGGCCTTCTTTGCAATGGAATTGTTCTAGTTCTATTTATTTAAGCTTGTCTATCAGCATCCTCTTGCTCTCTTAGGTACTCTGCCATTTTTTCATTTGATATTTTTGGGCATTTCTTTATTCCCATACCTCCAACACCAATCAAATGGATTTTCAGTCGGCTATGTGAAGATTTGTATTGAGTATGACAACTATGACATATCCAAATCCGACCCCCAACACCATCAAGGTTGTCTACCACCTGTCTCATGTCTCCAAAGAGGGGATTAGGATCATGTCTCACAAGAACCAATGTGTTTTGAAGCTTATTGGTCTTGCACTCCAACAGAACAAAACTTGATGCCATCCTAATTTGTTTTTGATCACCAAGATCGCCATAAAGGCATGAGGTGAGAGCATACACTGATTTAGGATGCTTAAAAGTTAACATTTTGCCTTACATAAATAAATTAGTTATGTCATCCTAATTTGTTTTTATCACCAAGATCGCCATAACGGCGAGAGGTGAGAGCATACACAGATTTAGGATGTTTAAAAAATAAAAACATTTTGCCTTAACATAAATAAATTAGTTATGTCACCCTACTTTGTTTTTATCACCACGATCGCCATAAAAGCGCAAGGTGAGAGCATACATGATTTAGAATGTTTAAAAATAAAAACAGGTTTGCCTTAACATAAATAAATTAGTTGTCATTTGAATGTGTTTTTATCACCAAGATTGTCATAAAGGCACAAGGTGAGAGCATACCTGATTTAGGAAGCTATATATATATATATTAACATTGAACAATGCATTTAAATTTTAAAAAAAAAAACAATTTTTACTAATTATTAAATTAAATAACCTTAAACCATGCCATCCTAATATGTTTTGATCACCAAGATCACCATAAAGATGTGAGGTGAGAGCATACACAAATTATGATGTGTTTAAACTCTAAACTTTTTTAAAAATGCAACAAAATAAATAAATAAATAACCGTAATAAAATAAAATAAAAGGATGAATTTAAAAAATTATAATACATGTAGTGTAGATCCTTGTTGCCTCTAAACAAATGCTACCTCCAAGGACCAAATGTGATGTCTACTCTTTTAGTTTTGAATGAACAATAAATTTAAAACAATCTCTTCCTCTCAAGTCTCAACAATGGCTTCCTCTCCTCCTTGCAATGGTGGACTCCAAACAAAAGAAGCAATGGCTGCCCCTCCTTCCAATCTTTGCCTCCTCTAAGCTCTTCAATTCTTCTTTGGCTCTTTGCTCATACACTTGCAAAAACCAACAATGAATTGTTTGTGTAATTTCAAATTAAGGGGTGAGTGTTTTTTATAACTTTTTGAGGTGATTAGGGTGTAGCATTTTATTCATTTTAATTTTAGGGTTCGGTTTTATGTATTGACTAAGTAAAAAAATTAAAAATTAAAAAATCTTAAAAAGACATTTTTAGTGCAGAATATGTGGCGTGTATGTGGGGATATGTTCCACGTGCATCGAGACATACTGTGGTATACCATGGACGTATCCCCACGTACCGGGAAGAACCCGTACCGCACATATCCGCACCGAATACATATTAGGGCGTGGTTCGGGCGGGGGGTGGCTAGGGCAAACCACGACATTATAGTACTTAACCCTCATGACCACGTCAAGGCTCAAGGTCAACATGCGTACAAGCTAATAGAAATAGCATAAAGCATCTAATTAATCGATCAAGTGGGTCACAAATTCCGAAAGCAGAAAGGACTATGAGACGGTTGAAGATTTGATGGTAGATCCTGTCCTCCTTGATCTCCAAAATGATCCGAAGCTCCTTCAATGTCAAATGTGTAGCAATTTACGGATTCACAAACTCATGGGTCTCCCAAAAATCACACGAGGAGCTATCTATGACAAGAAGTGCTTTCTTTGTTTAGGCTGCAAGTCCTCTCTAAAGTGAGATAATTAATGCCTAAACTTCTTGAATGGAGGTGTCCATCATCTAGCGAAGCATGAAGACTGCAAGGTGGTTCTCATGCACACGTGTTGATAAGGCTGATCTTATTAACTGAAACAATCAAATGGATCCACAATATGAATAGAACCAAACCAATGTTATACAATCAATTACTGCACTAACCATGTGGAGGGCCAGTTGCAAAGAGTTTGGTAATGCGTTGATGCATACAACACTATGACAATGGATCAATTACCTTAAACCACTTCAAACTATCTTACCTAATGTTAAAATTGTACCAAGTCGCAAAGGCACAAAACTAATTTCTTATCCAGTGAGGAATTACATTTCATTGCTGCCCCTAGCAAGTAATTATAAACATAATACTACCTATTATGAAACCTGCTCTGATACCAAATGTCATTTTGGATTAAATTGCAAGCAAGAATAACACAATAATCTTCTCCACAGTAAAATTCTGTCACATGATATACACAAACATTGTACATTTAAATAGGATTGTAGATTTCATTGATAGGAGTCAAACCCTACAATCATGCAACTTATTTGTCTGTTTACTGAGTTATAACTCACATAACCATATAGCAACAATAGTATTACACACTAATAAACTAACAAATATATATGCCCACCCACATTATTCTTTGTTTGCACTAATATTTCCTAACAATTTGTTTTGTCAGCCGTTTTTTCCAATCCCCCAAACAATGTTGGTGTGCCAAGAACAAAGCATTTCTTTTTCACTAGCTATCAAATTATAAATTTACTAATAACTTTATTTGTCTAGTGAATTTTAACACAAGATTCTTTTACTTAGTCTTCTGAATGTAATTGTTCTTTAATTTCACCTAATGCTTAAATTTTTGAGAATTGCACGTCAATAGGAAACTCTTTGTATTAGTGTCATAAAGCAAATGGTATTCAATATTGAAATTGTAAGGAGCAGTAGGTCCATGAGAATCATGCCAAGAGTTCTGACGTTATGTTCAAAGTGTTGCATGTTTGTTACAGACTTGCAGTATTCTGTGCTAAGCTGCATAAATGATATTTTTACCAACATTTTAAGTCTCCTATGAGACTCATTATCAGGGTAAGAAGATTTTGCTTCCCAGTATATATATGCATCATCCATGGGAATATCAACAACAAAACGATAATGAATAAATGCATTAACAAGAAATGATAAACATATTTGAAATATGTTTACATAACTTGCATCTGAATGTAGGTTTCCATCCCTGCTTCTGCATATTATTTTAAGAATTTTATTGTGTGAAACAAACCATAATTTATGACTGTTTGGGATCATGCCTTTTACAGCCATATTTTTAACTACAATTAGATTGTTAGATAATTTGTAAGAAGCCTTGCTTGACTCTCTACTCATTATGTTTTATAGTGGCTTTAAGATACACAAATAGCTTAAACTTAGATTTTATGCCATTTCCATTGCATTCCTTTATAAACTCCAAAAAGATAGAAAGTTGGATGTTCAACTGAGACCTTATAGGTTGATATACTCTAGAAGAATAATGGCAATAGATATAAGAAATGAGCAATGCCATACCCAGAAGAATAGTTACCAAATCCGGCCAGATCTGCACAATATCCGGCTGGATCCGGATTTTTTAGCCTACTTGGACAAATCCGGTCCGGGTCGGCCCTAATTTAGGGGGAAAATTATTTTTATTTTTAAAAATTTTCTGTAGTTTTCTGGAAAAAACAGTCAACTATCAACCTTATATATTAAAAAAATAACATTCTACATTACATTATTAAAGTTTTTCATTATATTTGTCAAATTTTCATGTTTGCAAAATTCAACTCGTATATATTTTGGACTAGATTTTTCCGAACTTTTTCAAGAATTCCGGATTCTTTTTCCCTCCCAAACGGATCCCGATTTCCGGACCTGGTAACTATGCCCAGAAGAAACGAATAACATATGCTTCTGTCATTCCAATTATTACTTTGTGCCTTAAAAGTTCAACTGTACAATTTCTCATTTACTAGTACTAAGTTTTAGATACAGTAGTCTCTACTGGTGTGTCAGGATGTGCTCCCCATTCCGTCCAAGAGCCATCATAGACAGCAACATCAGCCTTGCCAAGGCGATGAAGTCCCTACAAATCCATGCAAAATGAAGTCTGCAAGAACTCACAAAATAAAATTTCCGTACATATTCTTACAAAAACGATCTTACCAATGCAAGGACACAAGCAGTAACTCCAGTCCCACATGATGCAACTATTGGAGAATCAAATGAAACAACTGCACATTAATCACAACCAACACACATATTGGAACCACATAACATGGGGGAACCTAACCATAAGCCAAATTAATAAGCAGACAATAATGAAATTATATTCCATATATATATATCAAGGACTGCCTTTTTATTCAAGAAAAATCTCCAGTCAATTTTATCATGTTCCAAGAATTCTAGGATCATGGAGAACCTACTCCCAAGTTACAAAGAATATTAGAGAGATGAAACCCTATCATAAGAACATACCTGTATTAAATACCTCATTAATTAAGGGACACTACATCGATAATAATCACAAGCTAGCCCACAGGGCATGACATTGAAACTGTCAGTGATATTAGTACTGGAGAGAGGGAAGGAGAGATTAAAGATTAATCAACAATATCTGGAATCTATAAATCAATCTACAAAAACATATAGCAGTGAATAAGTCAAATAAACACACAAAAATATAACACATCATAGCAGGGTACATCAATGACAAGCTTGGATGCCCCTTGTCTGTTTTGCAGATCTCTGCACATACATGACAGCAAGGACTTCAATTTGATTTTTTATAAACACTTACAAAAATTTAAAAACTTAACCAAAAAGCCTTCAGGTGGAGGAACCATGGGAAATTCATTCAAAGGAATCAGGATGTGAGGAAGGAAAGGCTGAATTGACAACTGCCAGTTCATGAGGTTGTAGATTTAGCTCCTCATTTGGATGACATACTTAATGAAGTAGCAGAGGAGAATATCCAGCCATTGATTGAAGAAGCGGAAAGGCTGGGGTTTGAGGAAGCGGCGAAAGCATCTCTAGGCCTAGGAGTCGGAAGAACTCCCTGTTCCCCTAGCAAGAGGCAAGGAGTGGGAAATAAGGAAGATTAAGAAAATATTGAGGAAAGAGCCCAAAGAGCTACAGCGGGAAAAAAAAATTCACATAGTCCAAGGATAGAAAAAACATTTAAAAAGGGGATGGGTTGAAGGTGAGGCTACTACCCAAGAGATGCTTATTCCAGATGTTTCAGAAACAAGATCAACCCATTGCAACACAGAAAACACCTTGAGCTGGGACTAAAATTCTCACCTTTGTTGCCGTAAGATTTCAATTCAATAATAGCTCTCAGGAAACATGGGGAGGTAGCCATTAGCTCAGAAATTACAGGAAAAGCTCAAGTAGCAGTAGGAAAAGAAAACGAAAGTACCTTAGAGACCTTCATAATCGGTGGATCACCTCCACCTATTCAACATGGAAATCCTAAGTTGGAATGTCAGGGGCTAAACTCCCTAACAAGAGTCTCTTATTAAAGTGACTCGTGGAGGAGGAAGAATTGAAATTACTCCTTCAAGAGACAAAATTGGATTAAGGTTGCACTCGAATCAATGGCCAAGAGTATTTGGGAAAACCGTGAATGGGTGAGAAGAGGAAAGGGGCAAGCAGGAGACTTGGTTGTGCTTTGGAATCCCAAAAGACTGAAAGGTAAGATCATCTCCCAATCCACTTGGGGTTAGAATATTTTTTTGAAACCTATCGGGAGGATTCAGACTTCATTTTGTCCAATGTTTATGGACCAAAGGAGGTGTAGCACAAGAAAGAGTGTTGGAAAGACCTCAAAAGATTTAGGTGGACAAAATCCCATTTAAAATGGATTGTAGGAGGGGATTTCAATGCTATTCTCAAAGTGAAGGAGAAACTTGGGGAAACTAAATTCTCCGATCTAGTGCAATAGACTTCAATAACTTTCGTCATAACTACGGAGTATTAGACATTGAACCAAGATCGGGTTATCTCAGTAACTTGAAAAAGTGAAACACCGACTTAAAAAAAATTAAAAAGAGATGGAAGAAAAAGAGAAGGAGAAATATATCTCCCCAAGGAGGTCGGTCCTCTTTGGGAGATCATCATTTTGATTTTGGGCACCACCTTTAGCTATATAAGGGGGTCGTTTGGCTTGGAATAGGGGACTTGATTCTTGGAATTTATTTTCTTAGAGTTGCAGCACAAAATTGTTTTTTCACTTGCAATTGGGGACGAAAACCCTCTATGCACTTGATTTGAGGATGAAACCCCTCATCGCTTCATCGGTGATCTCACACAGAGGTCATACTTGAGCTAAAATCTGATTTTCTTGGGAAATTTGCCATTTCTAGTTTATTGTAAACACTCTCCTAGGGTGGCGACTTGCATGGGGGAGGAATTTGGTGATATCTAGTCCACAGCACTTTCTTCTTTGTTGATATTTGTGTTATTCATAATCTTAAAGGTTGGTTGCACTTACGAAATGATTTTGGACCTCAGAATCTCTACTTCAGGCCATTTTTGAAAGTGGGTTCGGTGTTGTCATATATTCAATTAAATAAATTCCAGGTAGGGTTTGAATGCTCATTTATTGATTTATATTTGTTCTAAAATATTTCTAAAGTTCCCTACATGCTTTGGATTGTGTAAAAGATGCATTTTTGGAGAGGTATTGCACTTTCCTTGTTATAAAAAAATCAGACTATTGTAGCTTGTTATAAATTTCAGTTTATTGTGATTTGGGTTGGTGCCATTTCCCTTTTTCTTTCAACTCGGCCGAAAAAGGGCATTACAGAGCATAGATTTTGTCAGCCTATTGGGAAGCATGGAGTTAATGAGTAAAGATGATTTGAGAACAAAACTTTGCAGAGCAGGAAGGAAACTGGAGCAGCCATCTTATACAAATAATGTTTCTCGGTATTTTGGAGGATGTGGCAAGTTGTTTGTCCAGACAAGCCAATTAGAATATCAGTCTATGTTTTGGGTGGTAAATCCATCAATGACTCATTTGCTTAAGCCCAAGATTTCGAGGCACTCAGATCCATATATGAGACTTGTAGTTGTCACTTGTATTAGTGAAATTACAAGGATAACAGCTCTAAAACAGCCATACAGTAATAACACCATGAAGAAAATATTTTAGTTGATGGTGGAGAACTTTAAAGGTCTTGATGACATTTCAAGTCCTTTCTAAGAGTGTCACAACCCTAGAAACTATGGCAAAAATCAGATCGTGTGTGCTAATGCCAAATCTAAAATGTGATGATCTTATCCTCCATATGTATGAACATTTTCTTGTTGTTGTCCACAAAAATCATACAGAAAATGTAGTAACCGCAATGCAAACTAATATGACTTTGGCCTTGAATGAGAGTGATGATACTTCACAACATTTGTTATCCATAATAATGGCTGGTTTTGAACATGAAGCATCACTAATTGCTCAAACATTAGCTAAAAAAATTATTGCTCAGTGTTGAGAGAAGTTCAAGCCATATGTGACAGTTGAAGGACATGGAGAGGTGTTGCTAGATAAAGCTTCAAGGCAAGACAAATAAAGCTCCTCAAGCTGCTACAACAAAAAGGATGGAAAGAATTTTTGCAAAAAAGCAAGACATATGGGCAGCACATGGCAAGAAAAATTCCCCACTTTCAGTTTTAAAACAACAGTCACTTCATAGGAATTTTCAGCTCCTAATCAATGCGCATGTTCTTAGAAAAAGCCTTCCAATAAAAGTAGATTTTTCATTCATGAAATCAGTGTTTGCAAGTGAGCAAGATGGATGTTATCTTGCTGTCTAAAGCATTATAACTCAGCATGACAATGACGGTATGATTTTTTGTAGTAGGAGCATTGATTTATGGGTTTTAAAGCACACTGCCATGAGTTGGATTCCATTCACTGTCATCTCGATTTTGAGGAAGGAAATGCATGGCTACAACTATGTTTGGGGCAGCATGATTGAATTTTTGGAAATCCATTCCTTGAATGAAGATTGGGAGGTGGTCGCAAGCAATGAAAGAGAACTTGCCATAAGATCTATAAAGCATGATGGAGGGATGTTGAAAACTCTAGTTTTCTTTAATGTGTCTATTCTATGTGGAGGCCGGGAATGGAGAAAAAGAAGGAATAATGAATATGAGATTGTAGCGGAAGATGAAGAGATGTCTCCACAAGCCCAAGAAACACACCGGAAAAAATAGATATGGCAACCGAGGTAGAAGAGTTGCTTGAAACATTTGGGGCAGCAATAGGAGTGATTTTTGGTATTGATGTCATCACCTTCACCAGCCACTTGATTCCCCTTTTCATAGTTACCAAATTTGGTCGGATCTGCACAAAATTCGGCCGGATCCGGATTTTTCAGTTGATCTGAATAAATTCAGTTTGGGTTCGCTCTAATTTAAGATTTTTTTTTTTTTAATTTTTAATATTTAATGTAGTTTTCTGAAGAAAAATGTCAACTATCAATCCTATATATTAAAAAATATAACATTTTACATTACATTATTGAAGTTTTTTTATTATATTTGTTAAATTTTCAGATATTTATAAAATTCAACTCATATATATATCGAACCGTTATTTTCCAAACTTTTTCAAGAATTCGAATTTTCAGCCCTACTAACTATGCCCCTTTTGCTCTCATACAAAGGAGTTTACAAGTTCCTTCAAATACGGGAGGGAGGGGGGCTTGCATGGCTATTCCTAGCCCCTACATTGCCTAAGTTGTTGATTTTTGCAAGAAAATTCCACTTTGGTATCTGTTGTACCTTTTTCATGTTGCTAGTCATGAAATAGCAGGTATAGAACTGCTGTTCCCAGAGAAGGACAATTGTAAGTTTGCACAAATTAAGGAAAAATCCTTGATGAAAAAGGTTGGAAAGAAGGTTCAATTGAAGACAATTTTTATGATGACGACCAAGGTACATAGTTGGATGGAAACCCAAGTGTTTTATGGCCACTGTAACTCACTTCCAGCCCATCTACAATCTGATTTTTAACAAATATTAAAAGGAACAACCCACAAAATCATTGGCAACCACCACATTATTTCAGTTGCATTCATTAGAATGAAGAGCGAGGATGCCATATTAGAATATGACTTAGCTTGTCTAGCTGCTGATTATTCATCAATTCTTTGCTCTATGTCTAAGGTTACAACAGTTTGGAAGGTTTTGAGTACAGCTAAGTATGCAGATAACAAATTTGCTAGTGTTGTTTTTGAAGAAGAAAATGAAGACAGCAGGTGTATGAGCTTGTTTTTGCAAGAGCTCTTTCATTTGACAGGCACGGGATCCAGGCTTTTGGAGCACTACAACATGTTTCATCTCTTGGGCATGGTACTTGGGCATGTGAGCTTGCATTTGCTTGAGGGCAAGCAAATTTGGGAAGGGAGGATTGTAATGTCCCCTTTTCTAAATTAGAAATAATTAATAATATTTTAAGTTAAGCCCGGTCAATTTGGGCAACTTAATAATATTATTATTAAGATAAAAAGTATTTTTAAATACTTAAAGTATTTAGCCTATTCATTATTATATGTCGGCTAAAAGACAAAAAAAAAAGTTGGTTGAAAAAGTGCAGCCCTGACTTAAAAAGAAAATTAAAAAGAGATGGAAGAAAAAGAAAAGGAGAAATATATCTCCCCAAGGAGGTCGGTCCTCTTTGGGAGATCATCCTTTTGATTTTGGGCGCCACCTTTAGCTATATAAGGGGGTCGCTTGGCTTGGAATAGGGGACATCATTCTTGGAATTTATTTTCTTAGAGTTGAAGCACGAAATTGCTCTCTTGCAATTGAGGATAAAAACCCTCTTTGCACTTGATTTGAGGACGAAACCCCTCATCTCTTCATTGGTGATCTCACACGGAGGTCATACTTGAGCTAAAATATGATTTTCTTGGGAAATTTGCCATTTCTAGCTTATTGTAAACCCTCTCCTAGGGTGGCGACTTGCATGGTGGAGGAATTTGGTGATATCTAGTGCATGACACTTCATTCTTTGTTGATATTTGGGTTATTCATAATTTTAAAGGTTGGTTGCACTTTATGGATTGATTTTTGGGCCTCGGAATCTCTACTTCCGGCCATTTTTGTAAGTGGGTTTGCTGCTGTCATATATTTAATTAAATAAATTCCAGTTGGGGTTTGAAGGCTCATTTCTTGGTTTATATTTGTTCTAAAATATTTCTAAAGTTCCCTACATGCTTTGGATTGTGTAAAAGATGCATTTTCGGAGAGAATGCATTTCCTTGTTGCTGTTATAAAAAAATCAGATTGTTGTAGCTTGCTGTTATAAATTTCAGTTTATTGTGATTTGGGTTGGTGCTATTTCCCTTTTTCTTTCAGCTCATCCTAGAAGGGACTTTACAAATACACAAGGAAATTACAGAGCAATTATAATGCAATAAATAGGATTGAGAACCAAATGTATACATTCTCGTGATCATTTACAATATTTTAAAACATATCAAGGTTTGTGTACTTAAATTAATGTTTGTAATACTATAATGTATTAAGATTAGAAGCTGAATAGAAATGGACAGAGATATGAACTACTTACCTTCTTTCTCAAATCTTTTCGCAAGCTTGGTTGACTCCAAAAGTTCGAGCTTCTCATTCAAGACCTAGGAAGAATCAACAGCAATGTAAATCCAAAATGAAGTCATTTTTGTAGAGAAACCTTGCCAATATATTACAAACATAAGCTTTAATAGTAATATTATTTTGTGTCTATTAAAATTTTGTTCCTTCACTATGATGATGATTTTTAATGTCCTTAAGGCCAGCATGGTCTATAGGACCAAAATACAGAAGCAAACTCCACAAATCATCATCTATGTCACGATAAAAATAGAAGCCACGTAAATGGTATTTGGAAAGAGAAAAAACTTGTGAATTTTCCTTTATTTGAAATCAGATAACACTTACAATTTTGTACAAAAAATACTCGTGATTAAAAAAAACCACAACGATTAAATCATCATTTAATGCTTATCAATATTATGTTTAAATTTGAAATAAGTTCCATTAAATATTAGTCTCGCCTTAGTACCTTATGATATAGTCACGTATAGAATGTCCATGAATAGATAAAACCACTAATTTGAAATTATAAAGAAGAGATGCAATTTTTATCTCCCCCAACTAAAGATCTAACTATAAACTAAGCTAAATGAAATCTAGGGCAATATTGAACTATCGTGATGCATAACCAGACATTCAATATGTGTGCCTTTTATCATACCAAGACTATTTCAGAATTATCTGTCACATATTTCGCACTTTGCTCTTTAGAGAGGATTGCTTCACTATTCCCCACCAAATTTTGGCATTGTCGGTACTTTGAGGCTAGGTTGCTCCTTTCTATTGGCATCTCCATTAATAGGCTACCCCTTCTCATGTATTCCCTAGATGCCACCCACAAAGCATGTCATCACTAGAGATGCCAGAGAAGACATCTACAGACAGTATATCACAACCCACTTGGATCTCCCCCCTTGAGCCGCTAGCCCCAAGCTTTTTTTTACACCAAGCATTTCTGACAAGTGGTGGATGGTATTATTTATTTTTTTGACAATTCCCGTTGGCCAGATGTGAATGTGCTCTCACCGATTCTGAGTTGAAATCGATCGTCACATTCCTTGACAGGACCGAATCTATCGTCTTTGTGCCATCTAGGAGACAACTTCATTTCAGATATCCCATTTACCATGAGATTTGGGGAAGTTGCCATTGCCTCTATAGGGACTCAAGTAACACTTTACTTTCTTCGATACCCAAACCAATGGTGCTTGGCTCTTTATCTTTGCATGGCCATCTCCCCGTGGTGCAATCCCTTTTTCCCATCCCACTCACGTGACAAGTTGCACTAAACGCCCTTTGGGCACTAGTACTCCACATATTTTAGCCAATAAAGTTGTCAGACAGTTGTACTTCTCTCCGTGCCATTACTACTCAAAGTACTCAAACCCCCATCCTACTCCCACTTGACCTCACCACTCTTCTCCCTTCCATCATCATGGCATTGCCCCTTCTCACTGACATGGATCTACTACTTACCACTGCCCTCAGCAACAGGACGATCTTATATTATGAGCTTACTTTCAACCTATGTCACAAAGTTCGCGAATTTTATCAAAAAAGTTCAAATTTCGCCGAACTTTATTCTCGTCGAACATGAACTCAAACTTTATCCATTACTTTTACATGGGAATTTTTTGACGCAATTTTGCATTATTTAAAAAAATGTTTATATATATATATATATATACCGACTGAAAGTAGTGGATATAAAGCTCTCTCCACTCTGTCCTTCGACATATTTATGCATTTTTCAAAAATAAAAATGATAGAAAAAAATTGTTCGAACTTTAAGTCGTTTTTTTCTTCGAACTTTATCCCTTGGCGAACTTGAACCAAACTTTATCCTCGTCGAACATGAACGCAAACTCGAACCTTGTGACTTAGCTTTCAACTATAATAGCTACACTTTGGCCTTGGATGTTAGGAGATATTTTAGAGGAAGTGTTTTGCTTCCTTCTAGGATTTCATGTCTTGGCCCCTCTAGCCTTGTATACTCCCTAGCCAACATTGTCAAATCTTCCACAAAACTGATGATGGCCCGGATGAATCCTCCACTTCATGGACAGATGTAGATAGTTAGTGAGATTTCTTTCCAGTCTTCATCAGCACATGCTTTAAGGGCTCTTGTTTTCCCTTCATTGCTATTTGTATTGATTCATACCAGTTGTGTTAGTGGCTCCCTACTTTACTTGTCTTATGTACTTTTTGTTATTTTGGTTCTAGTATTCTCTTACTAGATTTTTTTATTGTTAATTGTTGTTTCCTCAAGCTTGATTGACCTTCTTTTGGTCATTTGTGGACATTAATATAATTTTATTTTTTTCTTCTTTCTCATATTGCTCGAATAGGCCCATACTTCATCATGAGGACATTAAATACACCTTCAAAATTATGTAAAGATGTATGTAGGCAAGCACCAAGAAGAGCATTAGGATAACAAAGAGAATCCTCTAAAACCTTATGTTGACATCATTGTGGCCTCACAATTTGGATTATGATGCCATGTTTACATCATCATCATACATAACATTGTCTATACCATTGTCAAATTTTCAAGATACAACTTCCAAGAAATATATTGTCTCTGAATCTTTTAATAGTCATCATGCCAAGCTGACTGATCTACTAACAACAGATGACAATTTATGTACGCGAGTAATAAAAGTAATAATAGAATGTTAAACAGAATACATTTGACTTGTTTTCCAAGGTTCGTTCAGGAATTTCTCTCTACACTAAGCATTTCAGCTGCAAGTACAGAAAATTACTTTATTAAGGACTTGTGCCAGTTTACTGTTATTGACATCGGCAAGTGATATCTGCATCACATTATCAAAATAAAAATCAAACTTGTGACTATAAACTACTCTAGTTATTTCTCACATCAGTGAGCCTGTTCTGACATCGGCAAAAGGGATGTTGGCCGGATTTGATTGCAATTAATATTATAAACATGATACATTCAATCCATATTTCTGTTCTGGAGTCTTATTGGTTTTGGAGCTGGTTTTGAAATCCACAGCAATCTATATCTTCTTATGTCAATCTGTTTACAATTGTGCTTCTTAACAGAGAACCCCCTTATTCGGAAGGGCCTTAGGGTCAGCTAAACCCTTGCAATGTGAAGGGCCTTCAGCAGAGCTATACCCCTAATCAAAAATTCCCCTTATTAGGAATTCTGAATAGCCTTCAAATAAATTATACGCCTTCAGTGAGAATCCCAATATTGTGTCAGCTTTAAAATTAGTTATTCCCCTTGATGAGGTAAATAGGAGTCTCTTCATTGGGAATGGCATTCAAGTCAAAAATACCACTTAACTAGGAAGGCCCTTCAAGTCAACCTTCACATGATCATATCGTATATTTTAGGATAGTCAAGGGTAACGAGTTGGTTAGAGTCCCAAATTAGCAAGGTATGATAATCCAACCAGATTGAGAAGGAACGTCAAGAGAGGCTCTCCTTCAAACAGGTTTGTTGATCGCCATCCACCATATGGAGCCTCAACAATTCGTTAAAATTGACTATTATTGCCCTTTTTGCAATGCTTTTGCCATTTGTTGTCAAGTGAAAGTATCAAGGGAATGATATGAAAAAAATTCCACCCAAATGAAGCCTGCAAATATTAATAATTCTTGGTGGGTTAAATCCTATAATTAGTCAAAAGTTTGAGTATCAATCAATAGGCTAAAAGAAATTCTTTCATTCAACATATGCTTAAGAGTGAGAAAGACAAACCACATGCATCCCATGGGACTAGAGATATAAAAATAATTTATAACTATGCTCAACATGTTCATCTTGTTTCTCCAACACATTTTTTGATAATGGGTGCCATTCGACCCCAAAATCAATATCCTACTAATGATGATAAATGCAAGCCTTACTTCCTTGATTACTTGCAAAAGCAGAAGACTCTTCTCACAGGAATGCTTTCACAAACAAGGTTTGTTTAAGACATCACAACGAACACCTTCTTGATTGAAAATATAAGGAGATAGCCGTGAGAAGGATTTATTTCTCTTGGAGGTGTATAAGTTCATTTTTATAAGAAATACAAGCTTCAATCAGACACCTTTATTTTGAATCCGACTCCACCTAATACCTTACCTGTCCACTCTACAACTGTTAATGCCATCCTTGCTACATTTTCCATCTTCCTCTAGAATCCCTTGCAGATAAATTATAACTACCAATATGATCTACCTTTTCCAACAAATGAAAAGGCTGCCTCACCGATAAAATTAAAGGCATAATACAAAGCAATAAACATTGACCCAGCACATAGCCCACCCTAATGTAGTGGAGGATCCTCTACAAGAAACCGAATAGTAATAGTGGCAATGCACAAGCCTAATAGTTCATTACAGCATCAAGTAAAGGCAATTGAACTAACAAAATAAGCATACCAACCTGTTATCAGCTAATTTTCACTTCACAAAATTACAACGTGAAATTTAAAAAAATAAAAATTGAAGTGTCTTTTCTTGTAGTTTATCACCCTCATCATGATCGTCTGATTCTCATGATCATTTTGGTCTTCGTTTCATCCATTTTGAATAAGCCCTTCTCCTGCTACGACGCAAACTGTGTTTTAGTTATTTAATTAATATTTACCTTGTTATTCAATAAAATTAAATTTATTAAATTTTAGGGTTTTTAATCGACAAACTTGGGAGAACTTTTCTTATTTTTCCCAATTGCCGTAACTGCCATGAGCAATTGCCGAGGGCAATTATTTTTCCGCTTCCAATTGTCGTGGACAATTTCAATTTTGCTTCTATCATCCGGAAATTGGGAAGGAGACGGTTACAAGAGGTTGCAGAAGTAGGAGAAATTGGGAAGAAGGAGAAGCAAGGAAATATTGCAGACATCTAGAGCCGAAGAAGGAAAAGCTCATTCTACACACTCCTCGGCTTTCACACGGAAACCTGGCACGGGCATTAGCTAGAGCTAGGCAACCTTGAGAGTTCAGGTAGTTGTCTCCATTTCGGGATCACAAGCTTACAAGAAGCCATCCTTCTCCATTGCTCTGGATCCTCCATGCTCTGTGTAGAGTGCCTGATCTGTATGGCATGCTAAATTCCGCTCGAGTTCAAATATTAAAAAAATAGACTCAAGTTTCAGAGGTTTTATCTTCTCTACATTTTGTATATTTTTATTTAAGCTATTTCTTTTGTTGTATTGTGCCAGATTGAGCACACATACCAAAAACCAGTCAACGTTGGAATGAAGAAGGAAGTAGAGGCCACATTGCTCAAGTTCACAGATCCACGTTGTCAAAGAAAGAAACTAGGAGCTCACGCACATTTAGTTTAAGGAGCTCAACACGCCAAGCACGTGGAGGTCCACGCACTTACCTGCAATCTGCCCACACATCAAGGGAGAGATTAAAAAAAGGTTATACTTGCATACACATACATTACTCAAAACACCTTTCTCAAACATCCACGCATTCATGGAGTCAAATGGAGATGCCCATGCATAGGAGGAAATAAAACCAGTCAACGTTGGAATTGAGAAGAAAGTCCAAAACAGACCACGTTGAGGAAGTCCATGCATTCCAAGAATCTACCAAAGCCAACGCATCATCTGCAGAAATAAAATATCTTTTTCCAAGCTGTGGGTAACTAAAAAGGAAGCTTTTTGTATTATTTTCCACACAGCCCATGCCAAAGAGGAAGCAGTATACGCATTTACTTTGGCAAGTGTCCACGCATGCCTAAAGAAGATAGCAGTCTATGCAGCCCAAGGATCTATCAACTCATCCCACGCCAAGGGAATGTTCATCATGTCCAAAGAAAGGTCCAAAACACATTGACAGTCCAAAACAAGTATCCCACGCCAAGAAAAGAATCAAGAGGCCACGCATTTACTTGTGGAAGTCAGCAAAAGCTCATGCATAGCCGTCCAAAGAAGTTTAACGCCTTTCAAAGAGAAATCAATCCTCTACGCATGCACAGGTACTCAAAGCAATAGAAAACGCATGATCATGCGAAAAGCCCACGCCAGTTGTCAAGGAGAAGGGAATTTAATAGCCAGATATAATAAAAATGTCCAAAATCATAGCCTGGTTTGTGATTTGAGCTAGTCTCAATTGTTTTTGTTTTTTCCGTTATTTAAAAAAAAATTGTAACTCGGAATCGCTAATTTTCTTTTTATTTATTTAACAATAATAAAAAAGAAAAGGGCCATATTGTTCTTGCAGCAGCGAACGGTCGCTCTGAAGACTTAGACCCGACACCTTCCCAGTGTATGCTTCTTTTGGTTTTCCGCTTTAAAAATTCATAATGGGTGAACGCTCTAACAAATCGGCACTCAAATATGCATATCAAGGATTAATTCCAGCATCGTCCTTAAGCTCAACATACGATAATATTTTAGATACCGATATGGGTCACGTGGATATGGTCCAATTTTACGACAGGGTAAGGAGAGAAGGAAAGACCGTTTTCTCAAAAAGGCTCTATCGTGCCGGCTTACCTCAAGCGGACAGCATTTCCAGTTACCATACAATGCCCCGAGTTTGTTCTAGCTTGTGCCGAACATTACGACCCTAAGCGTTAAGGAGTATTTAATGACATAAATGAACCCCTTCTCCTCAATTCTCCCAAGCATATGGAAGATATGTTAAAAGTGCCACTTTATGAAGAAAATGTTGACATAACGCAAGAATTGGCACAACAATTCTGGGATGAAAATCCCTTGAGATGGTCAAAAAATGGTTAGTAAAAATTGGTTAGTCAAACCAAAGACTCACACTTCAAGGATGCCCAAAGAATGGTTTCGTGTGGAGTTTCATGAGGAAATAGGAGACATGATCACTCTCCTTAGCAGGGTTTTTGGTCTTCCTTCTGCCAAGAATTTCCATCCTTGGATGTACAAATTCATTTGTATTATTCTTGATGCAAAGATGTTCGTTGATTGGGCAAGTATCATCAGCGACACTCTCCATAAGCATGATTGATTGAGGTAAAAATGATAGGTCATTTTTACATGACTTCATATTTGATCTATGTCATAGCAAGGAGGAGGATATTTTCGCTGACAACTAGAAGTACAATGGGTCCTAACAAGAATAGTGTTTTTCACTTTTACCCATAGCTTGAGTTCAAGAATGGTTCTCACCATTTCCGAGGGTCAACGATGCCTTCCTTTTCTATATAATTCGGTCACTAGGGAGAAACCCAGAAGAAAGGTTTTCAGAGGATGCCAAGGTTGTAATAAAACAGTGGGGAACTTGGTATATCCAGTTTCCTTCTTACTCCTATATACGGGTTAGTGGATTTGTGGGGTCTCCTTACAAACTCCCTAAATATGTCAATGACAAATTGGCGTTGATGGAACTTTCACGTCAACTTTTCAAAGTCCATTGCCTACTTGTGGATAAACGTAAAGGAGGCATTCATTTCCCGATTCAGATAGGGAATACAAATGTCCAAGTTCTCGCAGTGCAGAGTTAATGGAAAAGGAATTTGCTCACATCACCATACATTCCTTCACAAGTAGGGCTCAGTTTGATATTAAAGGATCCATGGAAAAATCCCTAGGAGCAAGATATAGGCACAAGGCAAACATAGAAGACTATTGGGCAGAATGTGCGGATGACAGGGAGGTAAGACAACAACAATTTTCTCGTCTCACACTGGCTCAGATAACAAATTACAGATTGAGGGACCCTCCTTTGACCCTTGCCGATAATGGAATTGATCTTATGGATCCTGCCTATGATCAGATAATTTTCACTCCACTCCCTAGTATTGATTGGAGTAAAGGAGATGAAACTTCTCTAGATGCCATGAATCAACCTGTGTTGAAAAGGACTATGATGTGGTATGAGAATCAAATGACCAATCCTCTCCCATTTTAGGCACATATTTCTGAGATACAGAAACTACCAACGAGGGGAGGACTTACACAAAAAAAGGTGGTGCAAACTTCTTCACATCAGTCTCCACCAACATCATCACACACATCTCAAAGGCAAAGTCGGTGGTTACCCAAATCTGTTTCCAACAAAGAAGTGATGCCTCAAAGATCGGTAAAAAGTGTGCATCTTCGTGAAGGAAGAGAGCATGTTTCGGGTATTTCTACCCCAAACTCATCTGTTCACATCACTGAGAGTTCCAATAGGCCCACTAAGGATCCAAGTCATCAATGTCAGACACTGGAGTCCAAACAAATCCCAGTGGTACAGATATCTAATTCTTCCGAGCATCAAGGTGATAAGGGTATTTCACAAGAACATGAGGATAATCAAGAATGTGTTGCAGATGCTACTTCACCAAGGATTGAGGCCACAAAACAACTACCTACTGGTTTTAGTCATGAGGAAGGCAAAGATGATTTTTCTTCCAGTTCTCGACTTTGTTATGCCAAATTAATGAATGAAACACCGGCCTGGGTTGATTCCGAAATCAAAAAGAGGAAGAGATTGGTCAAGGTAGCCAACATTGATTCGGAAGCTCTTTTTGCCCTTTCCAACAAAGTTGTGACCAAAAAGCCTAAGGTCCTCTCCGGACTCAGGGGACCGATGATAGCGGAGATAAATTTGCGAAATCGCAGCCCAACTCTCGAAAAGGATCGTGGGGACATGACAATCATGTTATGAAGTATCCAAAATAGCCCTTGGAAAGACCACTTTTGAAAGTGATGTTTTTATGGCAAAGGATTCAATGAACAGTGTGCTTAAAAGGTTGGAGAGATACAAATCTCAAATTTCCCAACTCAAAGAAGAAAAGAATCAGTTGATCTCATATGTTCAACATTTGATCAGCCCAATTGCATCTTCTTTTCTGTTCCAGAAATGGTGGCCATCCCAGATCAAGAAATTCTCAATCAATCAAAGGATGTGATCACTCTAGGGCACACTCTAAGGTCATGGGTTTCCGAGATAGAAAATGGTGGGTTGAGAACAATTGATGAGGTGATAAAAATATCTGAGAATATTTATGCCTACCTTGATTTAGTGTTTCCATTCAAGGAATGCCTCATTACAAAATTAATAACACTGGATCAGATCTTTCCAAGTCTTCAGGATCTTGCCCGCATGGAATCTACATTCTTAGCCTCGGAGGGAATACTTGAGTTTGATCATCACATGACACGAATTATATGGCTAAATCATGCTAAGTCTAGGAAAATGATTCTGGAAGACTTAGTAATTCAATTTGACAATTTGTGCAATGAAGCTTATACCGCACTCTCTTCCATTCAAGCCTTCATCGAAGAGATTCCTTGTACCTTCATCAATGAACACAACCAAAGGAATTCAATACAACATCTAGTGGAGCAATTTACAAAATTGATAAATGAAATGTATACTCTGTTGATGGTTTCCACTTCTGCTATGGATCAATGTTTCAGGATCAAACACCTTTGTGAAGAGATCGGTGTTACAAGAGGACGCATCCCCCATATTTGACACGTTCGAGATGTCCCGGACATCCGGGACGTGGGGAAACATTTCCCCATGTTTCCTATTGTGTAGAAGTGGCAGGAAACACCCGGGGACGGCAGAGGCGGGAGGAAACGTCCGGGGACGTGGGGACGCCCGGGACGCCCCAGGAACTTCCCCGCATGTTTTGGCGTGTTTTTAAAAAAAAAAAAACATACTTTTTACACTCTAAAAACATTTTTTTAATCGCATAACACCTATAGCATAAAAGTAACATTCCTAACCTAACCCTATTATGGGTTCATTTCATATTCACACCAAGCAAGAGCAAGAGCAAGAACAAGAGGGAGCATTAGCAAGAGGTATTTATTATTTTATTATTTTATTTGCTTACAATACTTGTTAAAGTTTTTTTTTTTTTTGAATTTAGATTATATTTGCATTTGTTAGGGGCTGTTTTTTAGCATTTGCATCTACATTCACAACGTAATCATGCATATAGTTTGAAGGGTTTGGTTATACAAACTACAATGTAAATGGTTACATTTTTTTTTAATTACATTTTTATTTCTAGTTTAAAATTTATATTATATTTGCATTTTTTAGGGGTTGTTTTTTAGCATTTGCATCTACATTCATAAGGTAATCATGCATATAGTTTGTGGGATTTTAAAAAATGCATCTTGCATAGGGTTTGGTTGTAAACTTTAAAATTTAAATGGTTACTTTTTTTTTAATTACATTTTATTTCTAGTTTAAAATTTATAGTATATTTTGTATTGTTTAGGGGTTTTACTTTTTTATCATTTACATGTACATTCACAATATAATCACGCATATAGTTTGTACGATTTAAAAAATGCAGATTGGCTACGTTTTTTAAAAAAAATAATTCATGAATCATTACATAATCAAATTTCAATCAATCATATAGTTATGGTTGTTTTTAATTCATTGCAGCAATCATCACCATGAGTTATTCTTCTGAGTACGAGTATGAATCAGATCATGAATCAGAGCTGGAGAGGGTTGAACGGAAAGTTGAGATAGGTGGCCATGGAAGAGTTGGTGATGCCACGATGGGGGAGAGTGAAGAAGGGACACAAAATGTAGTGGCAACGGCAGAATCGGTAGTTCGGATTGGTAGTGCTACCAATTGCCCTCTCGAAATGTTGTCCAAATTTGCCATTGGACCATTTGATAAGAAGAAGCCATTACTGCAACAATTTGCCCAAATAATTGATAACCCAAGTCCGGAGGGGGAGCAAAGTATGGAAGTGCAACATATGTGCACCGACTGCACTGGCATGGCAAAGATATCACTAGGACCAATGCACACTTGTTGCAGACTACGGGAAGGGGGTTGGCACTTGTAAGGGCCTTTCACTGAGTTTGGCTGCCGAGATAGTGAGAATCTTCAATGGAAATACCACGACAAAGTGCCGAAGTTCGTGGTTCTATGCCTAATACTCCATTGAGCACTCATAGGACTGGCAAACATGGTAATACTCTGGCTAGTTCTAGTTTTGGAGTGTCAGAAGTGGAAAGCAGAGGGAAGAGAAAGACCGTGGGGGCAGCCCCAAATTCAGTTGTTAACATGTTTGATTCAAAGGCAAGGGAAGAGGCAGATGATGCTATTGGGAAATTTTTCTATGTTGCTGGGATTCCATTTAATGCCACTCGCTCTCCTTATTACAAGGAGGCTATGGCTAAGGTTCAGCAAGTACAAGTTATGTGTCTCCGGAGACACAAAACTCGGGACAACAATCTTGGATAGAAATTATTTGAAGGTTAATCTATTGATTGAGGAGATGAAGGTGACATGGGTGTCACATGGATGTAGCATTATCATGGATGGTTGGACGGATATTAGACACCGTCCTCTCATCAATATCATTGTCTCTTGCAAAGATGGACCGTACTTCTTGAGAGCAATTGATTGTTCTGGGAAGCATAAAGATGTTGAGTTTTAGTATCAGATTTTAAAGGATGCCATTGAGGAGGTTGGACCTTCAAACGTTGTACAGGTTGTCACAAATGCAGCTTATGTGTGCAGAGCAACAGCAAGCTAGTGGAGCGGGAATATAGGCATATTTATTGGACTCCATGTTGTGTGCATGCCATGAACAATGCACTGAAAGACATAGGGAAGATTCAGTGGGTCAACCAGATAGTGACTGAGGCCAAAGATGTGCAGAAGTTCATATGTAATCACCACACATCATTGGCACTTTTTGAAATTTTTCGAATAAGGAATTTTGAAACCAGTTAACACTCGCTTTACATCCTATTTTATTTTGTTGGAGAGGATGTCTGAGTTGCAAGAGCCCCTGCAAATTATGATTATGACACAGGATTGGACTAAGTGGCGTGAGTCCAAGACAGATCAAGGGAAAAGAGTGAAGGAAGTGGTGTTGCGGGAAATATTTTGGGTTGATATGAAATACATCATATCAATCATAGCTCCAATTTTTAGTGTCATCAAATATGGGAATTCTAACAGCCCCAATCTTGGTGAGATCTACGAGTGCATTGGACGGCATGCTCGGGCAAATGAAGGCAGCTATTCGGGTGAGGGACCCCACTTTGGAGTTCTATAATGAACATATACAGCCCATTATTCAGCGGAGATGGGAGAAGTTGAACACTCCTCTTCATATGGCTGCGTATGCACTGAATCCCAAATGGTATGTCGAGAGGCTAGGCAGAGTTATCCCATTGGATGATAATGAGGTGAAAAGGGGTCTTATGAAGGCCTTTAAAAAAATGTACACTCCACAAGAGGCTTCACAGATCAGAATGGAGTGGCTCAACTTCACTGAACTTGATGGGTACAAAACATCAGAAAAGGTAGACGGGGTAACAATAGCACAGGAGAAGCCAGTGAGTTGGTGCCGACTGTATGGGCTTCCAGGACTGCTGCGATCACTTGCCATTTGCCTCCTTTCCCAGGTTTCTAGCTCCTCTGCCTCTGAGAGAAACTGGTCTACGTATGGTTGGATACACTTTGTTAAGAGGAATAGGCTTACCTCTGCGAGAGCGGAGAAGCTTGTAGCTGTACACAGTGCTTTGCGTCTTATAGATCGCAAGACACCTGAGTACAAACAGACTCCAACATTATGGTGTGATGTAGATCCCGAGGAGCCGAGGCAGGTTGAAGAGGACAATACTGTGCAACAGGGATTGATTGGGCTTACCTTTGAGGACGAGGATGCTAGTACCAACGAGGATGAGTTCATGGATATTGCTTCAGATGTTGATTCTGATTTTTAGTTTGATACTTGTAGTTGTCCTCTTTTTTTGTAATATTGACAATAGACAATTGTTGGTGTATTTGGCTATGAGATTAATGATATGAATATCAGCTATTGTCACTTGATCAATCGTAATTTAGAATGGTTTTACTTTTCTATTTTATAATATACTTGAAGTTGATATTATAGTATTAAGGAATGTATTTGATCATGATGTTTATGAGTTCAAGTTTCACCTTATTTAAATCTCAAATGGTTTTATTTCAGCTTATTTATATAATTTAGTCACTATATCTTTTTATTTTAAATATTTATATATTTTTAATCAGCTGCCCCCCCACCGTCCCCAAAATATAGAATTTTTTTGTCATCCCGTATACCCGTCCCGCCGTCCCAGGTAACTATGGAAGAGATCCAATCTAGAGTTGTAGAAGCGCATACCATACCGGGTAAGATTCTCGAAATGCACGTACTTTGTGAGGCTGGTCTTCTTCTGAGTTGTTTTCCAGAGGAAGAGAAGATGCTCAAATCTTTTGAATTGGCGAAGAATCAGGATCCTTGTTTCGCCAACAACATGGTGGGGTGATTTCCTATATTATCTAATGGGTGGGAGAGTTCATTTCTCATACGGTTGAGATAGGCAGACCCCATTTCAACGGATAAGGCACTGGTTTTTGTCATATGTTTTAAAAGTGGTGTTTTAAAATGATGTTTTGTTGAACTCACTTTTGGAAGACTTTTGATAACTTAAATGGTTTCTATTTTTAGTTACTTTTTATAAAGTTCGTTGAAAAGTCAAAGTCATTTACGATGTCGTATTTAATGTTTATGTAAAACCCTAACTAATTTGTAACCAACTTTTGGGTTATAAAAGGAAGTTAGGGGCTCATTTGTAAAGGTGACTTTGAGAGAGGAGAAGAAAATACATTTGTGTGCAAGCTTTACTTCAAAGAAAAAAACTGTGTTCTTTTGAGAAGACGTTTTGGAGTTAATGAAATATAAACTGTGTCCCATTCATCGTCTCTTGTAACATTTGGTGTTCTTATGTTCATTAGATGTTAGCATTTGAATCTTGCATGCAAATATTGTCTTGGATCTTATTGTCAACTATATTAATACATTGTTCTAGTTCACAATGAACAAGCTTTGATTATCTACTTGCTCATGTGTGTTCCCTTTTACTCATTCTTGTTTAGCTAACTCAAACTCCGTTTTATTTGTGTTAGTTATTCATCGTTCTTCTTCGTGCAATATTAGGCTCTACTTTTACCTAACTCTTGCATGTTCCTTCTATTCATTCCTTTCCTTCATTCCATTCCATCCCCTCATTCACTTTTCTTTCCATTGATGTTTCAAAACACCCCCACATACAATTTTGAATGTACAGATGTAAATATTGTTTTGGTTTTCAATAAAGGCAATCTCACCTTCATTGAGGAGGGACTTCGTTCCCATATTGTTGCATGTCATTTGCATGTGTGCAAATCCATATGCCAACACAACCCAATAATGGCAGCAATTCTGAATCCTAAAGTTGGGTTACAAGTAGAATGTCAATAATGCTAAAAATAAGGTCGATTACATCAAGCACGTATGGATGTAGTCAATGTTTCTAGTGGTGGAAAAAGACAAGTCCAACAATCTTTGTTTGGTCAAATTAAGAGTAAAAATGAGCATGTACATGAACATGCGAGACAGCACACACATGCAGCATTTTATTAGGATATCTGACGAAGGTACTACTGTTTATTCAAAGATCTTAAGGAAACTTATCTCTTTCCATTATTCTTATGGGTGACTAAAATAGATCAATGGGACTTGTAAGTACATCCAGTTACAATAGAAAAGTAATAGGGTAAAAAAGAACACTTGGAGCTAAAAAAGTATTAAGAGATGTTATACTTTGTTTCTGAAAGGTGTATCAGAATAGTTGCGTCATTCTTTTCACCCATTCCAGCTAGTAGGGCGCCAAGCATCATGTGGATATCATTGACACCTACCCAACTCATAGAAGACGAGTCACATTGTTCCAAGACCAACCCCAATGTTAGACACAGTAGTTGAAACAAAGTGATAACTACCCTTCCTCACTCTTGGTCTAGATCTTGTGATTGAGGTTGTATCATCAAATTTCTGATCTTTCTGAGAATCGTCGAAATTGGATGCCACAAGAGTATCTTTCACACCAAGTACTTTGATACCTCCAAGGATTTACTTCCGGTCAGTCTTTAGACAATACTATCATATTAAATATAGTGACCTAAAGCACTTAATAACTCTAAGAAGCCTCCCTCTACGATTAATAGAGATTAGGAATTTTTATTTTCCTACTCCGACATGTTGAACTCGCCTCTTCTATGCCATTCATAGATTTCAATCTGATGTATCCCACAATTGTAATCTTATACCTAGTTCCATGTACTCCCTCAATTTCGTAGGGGTTTCAAGCTTCCATTTTTCTTGGGAACACACATTTTATTTGCGGAAGGAGATACTTCAGGTCCATTACCCCTATTTTTGATAAAATTATTTGTTGTGATTCTGAGCCCCATTTTGCAGTTCATAAATTACTGGAAATTATTATAATTTCCTTACATTGTTTCTAATAATAGACTAGTTAAACGTCTTTCCTAATGCAACTGTCCTAGTGTCTATTTCTATTTTAATCCTCTACAAATTGGACAAAGAAAAATAGCAATAGAGTTGGCATGCTTATTTGGTAGTTACTTAATATATAGGCAGAAAAACATGCCTTTTCTTGAGATCATTCTAGGCTTTTTTGCAAACTATACTTTCCACCATTCACAATCTGGATCTTACAGTTTCTGCAGCATTTGAAGCTGCAATAGAATCAGATTATATGTTGCTCTGTCATGTCCCTTTCTAAGGCTGACACTGAAAATAAGGGTTTTGATTCAAACCCAAATGACAACTTCTAATTTTTATTTTCAATCACTTTAACCTTAGAGGAACAAACTGAAAATGGCATTAGCAACAAAGAGAAATCTGAATATTTATGACAGCAAAGGAATTCATATGGCAGCCAACAATATCACCACTTAGCCCTAGCGATGAACCTGATTTTCTATTTCCTAGGGCAGCGAACTGTATGGGATTTTCAAGACAATATTCTCATGCAATATAGACTGAAAATCAATATAGAAATATCCCAAACACTTCATAAGTCCAGCAAGATGAAATCTGGAGCAAATATATATTTTATAATTTTAATTCAAGTGCAAACACAGCTGAAACTTCAAAAATTCATAACTCCGTCAATACTTGGAGTTTCAACACAAACAAATGCTCAAAATGATCTCGGAGAGACCAGCTATCAAATAAAACTGAAATCACAATTTTCCAGTGATCCTATACCTAGGCCAATATTTATTTCTTCTTGACCACGGACCCTTATAGGAAATTTATCCTTTTACCAAATTTACCCCAAAATAATCAACTTTAATCAAATGCAATGCAAGAATAAGAACCACACTACAAGGGTTGATAACAGAGTTTGGCAGAATGCCTACATCTCTGAGCTCACAAACTAGCCGAACCAATCCATTATAAAAAACCAATCGTACGGTACAAATAAACTTTACGATACTATAATGAATGTTCAATGCCAGAACCTTTTTTAGTTTGATTTGCCAATCAATCCAATAGAGTTTATGAACTAGTCTTAGAAACTTGGTGCTTCAATGCTCTGGCATAGCTCCCTTATGTGACACCTATTGACCTCCACTCCGCTGCACAACAAACTAACCTCTATACGGTGCTAAGTCGGACAGTGTCTGATGTTGACTTCCACTTTGTTCGTGACAAGATAACTCACAGAGCTAAGTCTCCGTTGATACGACGATCATCTTCCACTCCTTATCCTCCAAAGATCTAAAGCTAAGATGAGACCCAACCTATTCAATGAGTTCAATAATGATCATGACTTTCCTCCACGGCTCCAAAACTAACTTCAAACTCTGATCACGACCAACGTAGACTAAGAATCTTGAGCTTCGCAGTGTGAGTGTACTCTTCCTTATGGTGCACATGGACGACCCTTGGCTTCACAATGGCGTCTCCGGGCTCCCACATGAGAATACTCGAGCTTCAACATTTGCTGATGTCGGTGAGTTAAAAATAATAACTCTAGAGATTTTTTTACAATATTTCATATTAAATAATAGGACTTATTTTCATCATCAATGGCTATATCAATATAGGTCATTTAATCTCTTCACCACCTCATAAGATAGGTCTTCAATCTTCATGCCTATTTACATAAATAGGACTTTAATATTTCCCAAAATATGTGGCCTTCTTTCCCAAGGCCTATCTCCACATTATTCCTCCTAAGCCTTCATATTTCTCCTCTAAGCCTCGAGCTTTGCATTTTGAGGAAGGCTTTTGTTTGAATGGAGAGGTGACGGGGCCTTTTATAGGCCTTAGCGGGCCGCATTTGTTTGCATTTAACCCACATCCGCCAACTACACACCAACTTATTGTGATACGAGTTGGTTGAGGCATGCGAGTTATATGGGAGGTTGTAGAGTTCGACTTCCCGCCTATTGATTGGTCAAGCTTTTGGTTCCATCCGCCATTTGGCTATGTTCTAAATGTCCACGTGTCTCGAGACGTAACCATGCGATTTCACGACCCTACCATTGGATTGTCTTCGTTTGGCTGTTCCACACTTCCGCCCTATCATCCGCATCCGCATGTGCTGAACTTGCCGCCATGTCACCCGATGTATACCGAGTCTAGATTTCTTTGTTCGCTGCCACGTTTGGCATGTGGGCAGTGGGTATTAACCCCACATGTGGATAGGGTTTGTATGTTCAAAGGATTTAATAAGCCTTCTCCTCACTATATACAGTGGTCTGGGCCACAGTTTTTGAAGTTTTGCTCGCCAAAATATATGGCTACCTATCACATAGAAGCTTTAGTTAAGTAGTTGTTGGAATGCCTCAAATCATACGTGGTGTATATCTCTCCTCATGGCTCATTCAAGCAAGTTACTCATGACTCGGTTGTAATGTGGACTTATGATGGTGGAAGGCCAAGTGGTGGCTTCGAGGAGTTTCTTACGTGGATATCCTCAATCGATTTTGTGACGAAATGAATATAGTTTGAAGGCAATGACGATAAAAAGGTGTATCAACCCTAGCTAAGGGCCCCAACCAACTTGTGTTATTAGAAATATAAACATCGTGTCAAGTGGAGTCACGAATTAAGTGTTTTTCACTTTCATCGATTTCCTTTTGCCACGTTTCACAAAATGAAAAATTCAAATAAAAATGCCTCACGGTTGTGCTTTTCAACATTCGACATCTTCAACTTGGGGACGATATCTTGCTCCAACTAAGTTCGACTTTTTGCTTTCTTTTAGGCGATGGAAAGCTCAAAGTCCCTACCGTAGAGGATGGACGTTCCCGATGAAGTTTTGGGAAACTCCGTCCACCGAATTATCCTCTGGATCATCCATCCAATGAATCCCCTCCAAAAATGATCCCAAAATTCTCAAGTGGGTTGATCAAGTGGAGAAGGGTTCCAGACACCAAAAGAACATGCTCGTATTAGAATAGTGTTTTGCTTTGCCATGATGACATCACTAAACACCTTGTTCAAGAAATTTGTCAATAAAGTCCACTTGTGACTCTGAGGGGGGAATGAAGCCACCAATGTAAACACAAGAGGGTTTATGTCTCCAAGTGTGATCCTATGAAGGTTTGGGAGACGTGAAATCAAGGAAAGGGTTTCATCCTTCAGCTGGTAAGAAGAGAAGCTATACTAGCTCCGAAATTCAAGTAAATGTCAAACGATGAATGATAATGATAATGATCCTATAATGTCCCCATTTTAAAGACCCTTAGCCTATACTATTCTCCCGTGGGCTTCGGGATGTTGGGGGAACATTTCTATTAAATAATTAAATATTAGTGAGCAATAATTATTTAATTATTTAACTATGAAGATTATTTAATTTAATTCCTAAAATATAAAAAATTAAATGAGGAATTAATTAAATAAATATTTAGGTGGCTTTTATCGATAAAATCACCCTTTGAAAAAGGACGCCACACTAGGCTAGGGAAAACAAATTGCTTTTATTTAATAATTTCTCTCTAAGGTCTAGGGACCTTTGAATTTTGTGCCTCCTTGCTTTATAAAAGAAGTGTTAGGATCATTATTATTATTATGTTATGATGATATTTATTTTATGCTCCATGTTTGGAGTTGGGATGCATGCCCATTGAGCTTTTTCTCTCTATGGTGGGAGGTGGTATTGATTAAAAGATTAAATTAAGTAATTATTTGTGAGACCCATGTTTTTGGAATAACATTTGATTAAATTTGCAAGTGAAAATCTGCCCTTTTCTACTGTAGGACATCACTGGTTAGAGCTGGGTTTTCATGATCAAATCGAAATATTTTCTATGTGCTTTGCAAATCGATTGGTTGTTGTGTTTCATTCCTAGTAGACTTCTCATGGTGTTTTGTGGACTATTTTTGGAGCATTATTTGATGTGAATCGATCAGCTGGTTGCATGATATTATCTTCTTTTTACCTGACTTATTCAAGCGAACTATTTAATGTATCTTGCTAAACCCTAGCGAATTGCATCCATTGTTTGGTGACTGGTTTTTAGAGTAAATCTATGTCAAGATAGCGATTTCTCTTAGTAAGTATTCTTCTTTGTTGGCTGCTCATTCCCATGCTTGGGGACTTGGTTTTTGCCATTGTTACGCGGGGACGCGTCCCAAGCATCATCAACACGTCCCGGACGTCCGGGACGTCTCGGGGACTTGGGGACGGGGATGGGACATTTCCCCGCCGTTCCCATTTCCAAAAAAAAAAAAAAAAGAAGGGGACATCTAGGGCGCCCCTAAAAATGAAACGCACCGGGGCGCCCCGGTGCAAACTGACATGGTGCGCCTTGGGGACGCCGTGACGTCCCCGGGACGTCGAGGGACGTCACGGTGTCCCCAACGGCTTTCACGCAGGCTAAGGCGAAAGTGTCTTTTTAATCATTTTTATGTTTTTTAAATATTTTCTTAAACTTTTAATGCTTTCTAATTAAAACTAACATGACCTAACCCTAAAAGCAACAAAAAAACTTATAAAAAGAGCATTTCATACTCATTCTAATCACACCAAGCAAGAGCAAAAAAAAGAGAAGGAAGGAGCAAGAGTAAAAAAAGAGAAGGCAAGAGCAAAGAGCAAGGAGCAAGAGCAAGAGCAAGAGGTATGTACATACATTACTAATTTACTACCATTCTTTGTTTTGTTTTTTTAATTTCCAAATGCAAAGTTGAAAGTGAAGGCATTGCATTTGCTTGTATTTTTTTTCCTATTTGGATTAGCAAGTGATGGAATGAGATAAAGCATAAAGGGAGGGTTTTTTTATTGTTTGTTTTTTTAATTTTTAAATGTATTCATCGCTTTTTTTTTTTTTTTAAATGTATTCATCGCTGTTTTTTTTTTTTTTTTTTTAAATGTATTCAAAAATTGCATTCATTGTTTTATTGTATTGTATAGTTATATTGTTTTGTATTTTAATTATTGCAGCTTCAAAATGAGTTCCGATAGTGATTATCAAGCTGAATATGAGGTTGAAATGGGTGTGCAAGGAGAAGGAACACAATCAGAAACACCTAATACTGCTACTAGTTCACAGGGGAGTGTGGACAAGTTCAGTTGCCCCTCTGAAATGTTGAAAAAGTATGCTAGGGGGCCTTTTGATAAGAAAAAACCTTTGAAACAATTTGGTCAAATTATGCAAGGTCCTAGATCAAACATTTCAGGGGGCACTAAAACATGGAAATGCAACATTTGCTCATTATCTTGGTCAGGCAGCATTACTAGGTTGAATGCACATTTATTGCACATTGCGGGGAAAGGTGTAGGCATGTGTGGACAGCTATCACTTGAAGAGAGGGCAGAAATGGTGAGGTTGTATAATGGAGATATGGTGGAAAAGGTTCCAGAAGTTCGTGGCCGTCATGTTAGTGGCACTGGCACCCCTTCTAGTGCTGTGAGAATTAATACCGGTAGTGTTACAGGTGCATCTTATGAGGTGTCTGAATTGGATGCTTTTGGTAGTAGTAGGGGGAAGAGGAAGGTTGTGGCCTCCAATCCACTTGTTGATATGTATGATACAAAGGCTAGAGAGGAGGCTGATGATGCCATTGGAAAATTCTTTTTTTCTATCGGCATTCCATTTCATCTTTGCTCACTCTCCTTATTTCAAGGAGGGTTGTGGCTAAGATAGGGAAGAATAAGGATGACACGAGTTCCTGATGTTGGATAAGAACTCACCATTTTGCGAGATCATCATGGATGGGTGGAGGATTGACACCATAAATATCATTGTTTCATGCGCAGAGAAGGGTCCTTACTTTTTGAGGGCGTTGATTGTTCGGGAAGAAGAAGGCGAGAGTTCCGATTCACCATTTGCGAGATCTTGTTGGGAGGTTGGCCACTGACGTTGTGCGGAGTTGCGGATGTACATATGTGTGCGGGGCAGAGGTAAGCTTGTTGAGGCTCATTACCGACATATATTTTGGACCCCATGTTGTGTGCATGCCATGAACAATGCACTAAAAGACATTGGAAAAATTGATTGGGTCAAAAATGTAGTGGTTGATGTTAGAGATGTGCAGATGTTCATCTGCAACCACCATACGTCATTGGCACTCTTCCGTAGCTTTTCGAAGGAATTCCTCAAGCCAGTGGACACACATTTTGCATCATATTTTATTTTGCTGGATAGGATGGTTGAGTTGCAGGAATCATTACAGTGCATGGTCATGACATCAGAGTGGTCTAGGTGGGATGGGTCAAGACAGAGCAGGGGAAGAAGGTGAAAGCAATTGTGGTGAATGAAACATTTTGGATAGATGTGAGATATATCACATCCATAATATCTCCAGTTTTCAGTGTGATAAAATATGGGGATTCTGAGAGCCCTAGCCTTGGTGAGATATACGAATGTATTGATAGTATGCTTGGCCAGATGAAGGTTGTTGTTCGAGAAAGGGACCCCACCTTGGAGTTCTACCATCAGCATATTCAGCCTATCATTGAGCGGAGATGGGAGAAGTTGAACACTCCTTTACACATGGCTGCATATGCACTAAATCCGAAGTGGTATGTTGAGAGGCCTGGCAGAGTTCTCCCAGTAGATGATGAGGAGGTGAGGAAGGGTTTCTTGAAAGCCCTAAAAAAATGTATAATGCAGAGGATGCTTCACGAGTCAGAACTGATTGGCTCAAGTTCGCTTATCTGGATGGCTACAAAAAATCATCAAAGATAGACAAGACCACATTGGCACATGAGAGTCTAGTTAGTTGGTGGCGATTGTATGGACATGCAGGATTGCTACGTACACTTGTTATTCGTCTTCTTTCTCAGGTTTCTAGTTCCTCTGCTTCTGAGAGGAATTGGTCAACATATGGGTGGATCCACTCTCTTAAGAGGAACAGACTTACCTCTAAGAGAGCAGAGAAACTTGTTGCTGTACATAGTGCCTTGTGTCTCATGGATCGCAAGACACCTACGTACGAGGAGAGCCCAGCATTGCGGTGGGATGTGGATCCTGAGGATGCAAGGCAGGTTGATGAAGATCAGGAGCAATGAGGACTGGTTGATATCTCCTTTGCAGATGCAGATGACATTGATACAGATACTCCTAGTGAGGAGGAGCGGTTTCAGAACAGTTCCTTCGGAGGCTCGATAATGATTTTTGAGTTGTACTTGTCACTTGTCATTTTGGTTATGTAATGTCATTTTGGTTATGAGACATGACATAATATTTCGTAGCATATGTAATGTGGGTGTAGTTGTACTCTTCTCATGTTGATTATTGAAGAGTAAGACTAAGACTTGTTTTAAATTTTCAGCTTTACTATTTACTATTTAGTCTTTCATTGTCATGTTGAAGTTTTGAACATTGAATATAATATATATAGCTGTAGCATTTTGGGCCTTGGCTTATGTGATGAATAATTGGATTAATCATTAGTGGTTTCAATCTTCAAACTTTCTTGTATTAATCATTAGGTTATTGAATTATTCTTTATTCATGTTATATTTGTAAAATTAATAAAATATATATATATATATATATATATATATATATATATATATATATATATATATATTTTAATTAGCCGTCCCCCTTGCCGTCCCCCCGCCGTCCCGAAATTTTCAAAAAAAATTGCCGTCCCGGAAACCCCGTCCCGAGTCTTGGGTAACTATGGTTTTTGCATGATTGTTTGGTGTTTTGAAGGTCTAAGTGACAGCGAACTGTATAGGGGTAATAATCTGAGTTATATGCATGATTTAACCATCATTTAGCAGCGATTCCAATGTCTTCTTGGTGACTGATATATCCCAGTTTGAGTGGACTGTAGTTACAAGTTATTGAGGTGATGCAAAGACTCTTATTGCAGATTTAATTATGAGATATTTCTGAGTTCTCATAAAGTGAATTGATTGGGGTTTAGTATACATTCTAAATGCTCTTAATGCAGCGACATATCTGAGGGGTTTAAATCTGAGTTGATGTGCATTTTCCCTTTGTTTGAACCTTCTCCTTGTGGCTGGTCTATCCTAGGATTAACGAACTAATTATTGCATGGTTCTATGGTGTTCTGGAGTCTTTTATAGCAGCAAACTGTATGAGGTGATGTGAATAAAATATTAAATACTCCCTGACATTAAAACCAATGCTGGTTTGATTGATAAATGAAGCCCTTGTGCAGAGATCATTGTGTGAGTTTATTGCAGCAGTCTGTATTCAATTTATTACAGTGTATTTGGTGTAATTACTTGAGCTATTTGATAGAGGCCATTAAACCCCTTTATTGGGTTTATTGAGTCATCTACTCAACTAGTACAAGTAGTTTGACTGAGTTTAGCTATTTACAGTTGAGTGGTGTATTGGAAGGTTGTTGATTTGCCTAATTTCTATTGAACTCAGAAGGGGGATATTACAGATCCTCCATTTGAATAGCCTTATGACCACCCTCTTAATGAAAGGGGAAGTGCACTTTCAACCTTCACTTAAGAAGACCAGCCTCATAAAAAGGGAACAGTATTTCTTTATCTCCACTATAGCTCTCAAGAAGACCGCCCTTAATGAAAGAGAAGATAGAAGTTCCATTTTGCTTTGTCATTCACAATTATGGCAATGTTCGTCCCCCTTTTTCCTTCATTGAAGCCCAAGGAAGGTGGAATGGACCCAAGGCCTTCATAGTGACAAGCGTGGAAAAGGGGGCATTGCATGCTCCTTATCGAATTTTTACAAACTCTTTTGCTACTTGTATTTGATCATAGCTAGTAACCAAACAACAGCCAAACCCGTTCTACATGCTTTATTCATTACTCATCAAAACTTCACAACACTATATTTCCCCTTGTATTTGTTTATAGCTAATAGTCAGATTGAAAATAGACTGATTCTAAATTTTTGTTTTACTTATTGTTTATAATGTACCTTTTGTGCTGATGAAAAACTAGAGTTGAAACAAGGAATTGAATATTCTCAAAAGTCTCCAAAACCAATATCATATAGTTATTCAACTTCTACTGCTTTCAGATAAAAAGTTTGTTGCAATTTTGAGCTAGACACACAAACAACTCAAATTTATAGCATATTCATATGATGAATATGCAAAATCATCCAATTTCAGCCAGCATAATCTTTTGGGCAATGAAAAATGGTATTCTGAAAACAGGCTTTGCGAATATAAAACCAGGCATCAAGTTTCTAAACCTCTAGTGAGCCATCAAAATGAAAAAGAGAAACTACTGTCCTACTTGAGAGCAGGTTGTTAAGGCATCGAAAAGTAGTTGGAACTGTAGTCATGTGAGCCGCCATGGTTCAAAACATCGTCGTTGTGTTCTTAAATAGTTGTTGTTGGAATTCTAGGTTTATTATGTTTATCTTTTAACTTCTTGTGAGAAGATATAAATAACATTAAAAATCACTTGTGATGCTTGTTGCGAGTCCATCTCAGAGTCAATTCATAATCTTTTGCCACTCTACCAAGATAAAAGTTGCCAAACACACAATGGTCCATGCATTTTGGGCCCATTGCCAAGCTAACATATAGTAACAAGTACTTAAGTATGATTCGATGAAGTCACAAGTCAAAATCATCGCAAAAATGGCTCCCAGGTTTCTTTGTTTGAGGCATGCCATGGTTTCCAACCAGAAGCACCTTATAACCATTTGGCTAAAATTTAAAACACTGACTGGAATGGCTTGTCCAATACACAAGAAAAGAATAAGCAGATGCATAAATTGCATGGCTTTCCTCACAATTTTCAGTTGGGGGCAAGGTTTTGCTTTACTTTTACATTGGTTTAAGAATAAAATATTTTAGTGTTTAACTAAAGCAAATTCATTATGGATCATATACCATCACACTCACTGCTGGTCCAATTGTTTTTAAGTTGAAATTGACAACCCATTGAGCATTCATGATGTACAAAATGTTAGCAATGCCAAACACAATGTACCATCACACCTGAAGGAGCCTGAGTCGTACATTTTTATTTTTTAAAAGATACTTAATATATATGCAACATTTATTTACAGTCGTGCCCACGTTGGGTTTAAAGCTGGGTCTCTACATTGATACATTTGCATCCCCTTGCTGCTTGCCAATAGACCACTCATACATTTGCATCCCTATTCCGGATTATAAACTTCCCGCAATTCCGGATTATAAACTTCTGCTTCCTAAAATCTGCTTTTGGATACCAGAACTCGATTTACATGGCAGCAGCAAACAGCCGCATATCTTGCAGACAAGAAAAGGAGCTTATCTTCTTGAGCCATGTGGCTCTCTTCCTCCAAATTTTAGCAGCCTTTCCCCATCTCCAGAATAAATCTCAAGCACAATTTCATTCAAACAGGAAGGCAATGACAAGGAATGATGAGTGTTCTTTTATTTTCAAACAAGATTAATGTCAATATTAAAGTGAAAGTGTATATATCATTAAATGTTATTACCTGATGCTTATATCTCGCGTTAAGTCAAGAAAATTAAATAAATAATGTTAGATAGATTTATAAATGACTACAGCTTCCACCAACTCGAGAAAGCCTAAGGCATAAAGGTCACAAACAAATAATGTATTTTATTTTTAAGACTTCCATTGTACAAATGTTCCTCTTTCTCTTTGTCTGCATGTTTCAGTCTTTGAAAGAACATAAGATAAAACAATACAAATAGGTATGTTTGGGCTCTTTTTATCATTTTCAACATTGATCTTATTTAAAATTTTCTTTTATATCTGTGCTTCTCATTTGGCAAATTTACATTTAAAATAGGGTAAATATTAAAGAATAAAGATGAAATGTTCTAATACATGCACAACCATATGATACAAAGGCCTTATTATTGCACAAATATTCTTAGATGACCCCCAATATCCATTTAACATACATGAAAATACGCTTAACAAGAAGAAAATATTTCTTGCCTCAGAGAAAGGTATGCATTTACTCCTGGCACATGACCACTTTTGATGCCTTTGCGAGGCTCAGGAGTGAAGCCATCAAACCTGAATCAGAATCACAATTCAATTAAAGACAATCATCATCTCCTAATGATTTAACATGGCATTAAAAGACAAAAATAAACAAATGCAAATTTTTGAACCTTATATCATCCAAGTCATTCCCATGTATCACGTCAAATAATGGCATAAGGAAATGTGTGCCCTTTTTCTAGAATAATTAAAGATAGGACACAAACAAATGAATAGATTGTGATAAAAGAAGTTAACTCAAGAGAAACATCATGGGGAAATCTTTAAAAGAAAAATCGAAGCCAGCGTTTGAGAGCTTTGAAGGAGATTCAACTCTTTTGAAAGAGGATCTGCCAATGTCATTACCCACGTCAAAATGCAATGTTGCATGCAAGAGCTTTGATGGACAATCAGCTGCTCCAAACGAGGATCCACTGCAAACCTTACCAAAGATAACATGCGAGGCTTCTTATCGGAACTGGCCATTAAATGATGTTGATCTAACATCAGTTAAGTCTCCAGGAAAAGCATCATTCAAAGAGGTGTTAGAACATGTGAAGAGAGACAGAATAGACAAAAATAGAATGTACAAAAAACGAATGAAGAGAAACCGGAATGCCCACATAATTACATGCGTGTCTGTCAATTTATTATGTGTGAGATGGTAACAAAATGTTTGAAGTGGTTGTAGCCGTTTTTAGTTAACACTTAACTAATATTAACATAACACTAATTTATAAGCCTTATGTCAAGCCTTATATTCTAATACCCCTCTTAAGGCTTACACTATAGAACATACTGACAGAAGATTAAAGTAATAGAACCAAACAAGACCACGCATTCTTCAAAAGCTTTTCCTTTGAAAACAATGCTTTTACTAGGTAGAACTCCATCAAGCTGCCTCCCTGACCCTCGTAAAGGTGTAGTTCCCAAGCTGAATTCTTGAGTTCCAGGACTCCACCTCCCCAAACTCCTGAAATACAAAATCTCCCAAATTATTGGACATCCATCGATACTGAGCTACTCCCATAGTTCTCCATCAAGTTGTCGGTGGACCCTTGTAAGGGTAAATTTCCGAGATCCACAGACTCCTCAACTGTCTGGGCAGTCATCCATTCCAAGTTTTACCTACACTAGATCCCTTACTGTCTTCAAAGTGTGGGGCTTCTTTAAAAATACGTATTCTCTATACGTGAGATTTCCCTTCCTATATTTAGAAGGAAAACTATTTAATAAAATAGTGTTGGCATCTTCATCATTTATTGTAGTAGTAAAATATGTTGGTTGTCTGATGAGAGACCTCATATTGTATATGGGGCTAGAAATGGTGACTTTGTTATCCATTTTTCACTCCAAATTTAATTTCCAAACCGCAAATTAATGCAGCAAAATGAAAGTGACAGTCTACACTTCAGGTACTGAAAATGAGTCAACAGAAAGAAATAAGTTTCTGTATTTTGATTGTCTTGGAAATTATTGCAGGAAATGTTTGTGTTTGAATTTGTTTGGTTAAGGAATGCCACATTCATTTACCAAAATATTTTGCAAGATAAAACACTACTAAATTCATAACCTTCTTTTGGCTTATAATTTATGCAAAATGTATTACCTTCGATTGGAGCGTGCCCTAATAAACTTAAAATTTGACACTCCCTTTCCTTTCCTTGGCGTCAATTGGGTTTTTTGCCTTTTCAACTTGTATTTATGCCTCTTTGCGACTCCGTTTTCTGCCCTTTTACGACTCCATTTAGCCCTATATTTTTACATTTCATGATTCATCATTCGTTACTATATTATGCCCTTTTTTACTATATATTATGTCCTTTCGAACCATAAATATGACTGTGTTTATGCCTTTTCGAGCATCTGAAACACGATTGTACATATGCCCTTTGAAACCCTTAAAAACTCGCATCTAAATGTGGTATTAATGGTGCAAATGGTATTTGCGACTTTACTTGCTTTGAAATGTCAGATTTTGTGCCTTTCACAACCACAGTTCGGGCCCTTTTTCAGCCCTAGATGCTTCAAACGGACATGGCGGATCTGGTGCCTTTCACGACCATTGTTCAGGCACTTTTTCACCCCTAGATGCTTCAAACGAAAATAATCTGAATGTCTGAATGTTCTTCCTTCGCGACTAAAAGTTGTTGAAGCTTAAAACTTCTGTCACATGCCCTAGATGCATTCGAAAATACACTGAATGCTTCTTCCTACTCTTTCTCCTCGATTTGCAGATCCCTTCAAGCACCAAGGGCACTATTACCAATGTTAGAATATGTGGAGAGAATAGAGAAAGATTAGAAAATGTACAAAGAACAAATGAAGATAAACCGAAATGCAGACATTATTCATTGTGTGTCCATCAATTTATTATGTGTGAGATGGTTACAAAATGGTTGAAGTGGTTACACCCGTTTACTAGTTGACACTTAACTAATATTAACATAATGTTAATTTATAGGCCTTGTACTAAGCCTTATATTCTAATAAGGGGCTTCTTTGAAACTGAAGTGTACGTTTTCCAAAATGAATATCAACTGGCACAAACAAGGCTCTTGGAGCTGTGGAGTAGCAAATAAGGCCACCCTTGTCTTTGATGAGCTACCGAGTAGAAGCCACACATACTTCCATGTTTTATTTAAAATTTTATATTGGAACTAAGTTCCGCCTCTACAAATCATGTGTTTCCTCCTCACCTTCACAAAGGCTCCTTGTATTGTTTTCTTTCTTCCCCTATGATTTAGTTTTTGGAGCAATAATATTTTGTGGGTACACACTCACATGGCCACTACATTAAAACTAAATACATAACTAAATTTTATAAACTTTGCATATAACTTGTATCATAAGTTATACATAACTTTTAAGTTATACACAATTGAATTAATTGTTGTTAAGAGTGAAATGATTCGACCAAAAGGTTCTAACCAAATCACCCACCTTTTTAATAGGGTGATCTCCTATCGAGATTGCTTAGTTGAATCAATTTTGGATGTGTGCATTGATTATTCAATGTTGTTGTCAAGAAGTGGAAGGAATATTTGTTGTTGGGTTATGCCTATTTACATCGTGCACTTCTTCCAAAATGAATATCAATGGCACAAACAAGGCTCTTGGAGCTGTGGAGTAGCAAATAAGGCCACCCTTGTCTTTGATGAGCTATTGAGTAGAAGCCACACATACTTCCATGTTTTATTTAAAATTTTATATTGGAACTAAGTTCCGCCTCTACAAATCATGTGTTTCCTCCTCACCTTCACAAAGGCTCCTTGTATTGTTTTCTTTCTTCCCCTATGATTTAGTTTTTGGAGCAATAATATTTTGTGGGTACACACTCACATGGCCACTACATTAAAACTAAATACATAACTAAATTTTATAAACTTTGCATATAACTTGTATCATAAGTTATACATAACTTTTAAGTTATACACAATTGAATTAATTGTTGTTAAGAGTGAAATGATTCAACCAAAAGGTTCTAACCGAATCACCCACCTTTTTAATAGGGTGATCTCCTATTGGAGATTGCTTAGTTGAATCAATTTTGGATGTGTGCATTGATTATTCAATGTTGTTGTCAAGAAGTGGAAGGAATATCTGTTGTTGGGTTATGCCTATTTACATCAGGCACTTCTTCCTCTTATTATTGATTAATAGATCTGGAAGTGCAATTCTGGTGGGTTTTTACCAATTTACAGGTTTTCCACACTCAAATCTTTTGTATGTGTACATTGTATTTACTTTCTTTATTTCCTTATAATTATGTAATTTATTGAATTGATGTATACCGAAAACTTGTCATATCAACTTGGAGTCTAACATCCCGAACATTTTATTTTTACTAAAATCTTTCAAATTCAGACATAATTGAGGGGCATTGGTGATAGTTTTGCCTTTCTCATAATGCTGGCGGCAAGTGGGCGGCCTCATTCCCCATTAAATAAGTGTTTCTAAAATGAACCCCATGCTTCAATTTTGGGCAACTGATCTTAATCTTAGAGCTTGGCATCTTTTAATGGTGTTATTCACATGTTTTTGGGCCACCCTTATGTTTGAAATTTATCAAAATAGCTTGCCCTCTTCTGTTATGAGTGCATATATGTAATGTCCCGTACGGGACAGATCTAAGAAATTCTAGAATTTCCGGAAACCCTTATACAAAATATAACAGCAATCTGATTCTTATGCAAACCCATAAGATAGAAAATATAGCAATTTGAAATCTTCTTTTATCTATCAAATAATCACAATACAAAAATACCTACAAGGCCAAACGCATCTAGAAACCCTCTCGGTATAAAGGAATGATGAAAACAAATTTTTCCAACCAAAGTCTGAATTTATTTTTATTTATTTTCACACCATAAAACAAGAAAAATACCCACATAAGATAACAATTTTCTCACAAAAGATGCTCCAGATGACAAGAGGAGACCAAAAGGAGACGTTGCAAACTGAAACCAACCAATTCCATCCATTGTTGATGTCTTAAACACGTTACAAACTGAAACCAACCAATTCCATCCATTGTTGATGCCCTAAACACTGATCTGAAATCCAAAGGGGTGTAGACAGCCCTAGAAATGGCTGCAAATCATGCCCTAGCTGTGATGATCTGAAATTACGCTCAAATGTGACCCCTAAGTGAAGCCACCAAGAAGATATTGAGGGTTTTCGTCCTCAAATCTGATCACAATGAGGGTTTTCGTCCTCAAGTGATGGATGCTAAGAGGGTTTCCATCCTCAATAGCTGAAAGTAGAAGCACAAGTGCTCAATTCATAAAATCAAGATGATAGATGCCCCAAATGAACCCCTTCATCCTCCTTTTATAACTTCTCTTTCCTCTTTCTTTCAATTTTGGTGGCCACTTACTTTATTTAAAAGTCACTTTTATTTTTAATAATAAAAAAAAGTTGCCTTATAATATATCCTGAAGTTACATATGGCCGACTTAGTTAAATCATTAATTTTACTTTAAGTATTTAAAAATACTTTTTATTTTAAATATAATATTATTATTAAGTTTCCCAAAGATTAGAAATGACCAAGCCCAACTTAAATAATATTATTAATTATTTTAATATAGAAAAGGGGGCATTACAATAAAGGACAAATCATATAGAACTTGTAGATTTTAATGGAGCTTATCCTCAAAAATTTCAAATGACATTCAACTCATTTGGTTTTCTATTGAAAGAAGGTTGTCAAGTTAAATGGATCAAAATAGGGGCATGTGTCACCAAATAACATCTCCAAACTTTTGAGCTTAATCACTTTTCGTGGTTTCAATGCTTTGGTGATGCATGAGAGACAAGTGACACATATTAACATGTGGCATTCATTAGTCTCCCCACATTCCACAAACTGTTTTGAAGTTAACCGCCTTTTTGTCTTTTCAAGTGCCTCGGGTGGATGGTTGACACTTGGCACTAATCGACATTTGGCAATCATGCGGTGTTAATTTTTTCCCCACTCTCAAACTTTGCAAAATACTCATGCTTGACAAGTGGCACTCATCGGCTCTTCAAGGTTTAAGAGTGCACTTGTTCCTATCATGGATCCATGCCAAATGCGACCATCGATGTCTACACTCCCGCAAGTCTTTGCCTTAAAGTTCTCCACTTTGTAGAGTGCACTCATTCATATCATGGATGTATGTCTTTGCCTTAAAGTTTTCCACTGGAGCACACTACTTGTTGACAAGTGGTAAGGAGAACGCTTGGTGGAAATCAGCGTTCAACATGCTCACAAAATTGTCTCAAGGTTAAGGCTCCTTGCTTCAAAATTTAAAGAAATTTAATGGGTGACGCATTGCATTTTATGGGCACATGGCATCCATCGGCACATAGCATTCTCTCAAGCCTAAGTCTCCCCTCCCAAACCTTATAGAGTTGCATGACACATGGCAATGTGGAAAGATGGCAAAAATCGGTGTCCCGCATCATCTCAAAGATTCTCCACCCTACCTTCTCACTCCAAACAATGTCGAAGCAACAATTGAGAACACGCAGCATAGTGTACACGTGGCACATAATGGTGAGCTCCAAGATTCACTACAATGTCGGTTTATGAGATTAAAATTGAAAATTTCACCTAGTGCAAAATTAAGATTGGTGACATCAAAAAGGGCACGAACACAGGCATGGTGTTTTGATCATATCTTTTGATTGGTACCTCCATTTATCCCGCAACTAGTACCGTTGGAAAGGTTTTCAAGAGATCTTTTCTTTGAGCCTGGTTTTAGAGAGAATGGTTCAAGGATTTGAGAGAAAAGTGTGACAGAGTATTTAGGCATCCGTTGCATATCTTTGTTGTATGGTTTGTTTCATCTTGTATGCTTTCATCCTATTTCAACAAGGATTTTAAGAAAAATCCGAAATTGTTTATATTCGTCCACAAATGGACATTACAAAAGCCACCTGGTGGAAGGGTGCTTTTGGGGAGCATTATTTTGTTGCACCTAAGAATCAACAAATGAAAACTCTTGATAGAGACCAACCCCATCTTTCTCCAAAAGAATGGTGAGAAATTCAAAGCATGGAAGAACCAATGGATTCAAAGCATGTAATGATGCAAAAAAAGCAAGGTGTTCCTTCAAAAGAGGTGCACAAAAATGGTATTAAGAGAAAATATGAATGTAGAAGCCCCTCTCCTACTCGTAGTTTCATGCCTTCGAATTCCAAAGAGTTACTTGAACAGCAAAAGATTAGATGATTTCAATAAATTTGGGGGCAAAAATAAGTCTTGCATGTAAAAGTGATGGTTTTCTTTCACACCTTGCGTAGAATTTGGAATTACATACAGAAAAGAAGGCATGCATGCATGCAATATTGTGTGCAATAAGGCACGTATGATAAAAGCAAGCTCGTGCAAAAATTATGCATGCTCTTTCAGCAAAGTATACTCAAGTGGGATTGAAAGCAAAAAGAAATTGTAAGCATGTCTTTTGGGGAGTTTTTCTTAATTAATAAACAAGTATCAAAAACAATTGTATGATTCTTCATGTAACCGTGGGGCTTGTTCCTTCTTAGATATATTTAACTTTTATAAAAATAAAAAAACAATGGCACAAATCTATTGTTTCAGATCTTCCTAACGTACATTTCACTAATTGTGTGCTTTTGAGATCACCGTTGAAGCTCAAAATTGCACCCTAGATATGATCATTAAGGATCATGAATTCTGAGGCAACATGGGACTGTCTCTCAGTTGTGGGACCTACGAACTGAGACAGACCTCCGGAGAAGGTCGACTTCCTCTACCTATTCCTACTGCTAAAACTACTCCTAGGAATTGAAATGCAACTATCTAACTCTACTCTAAAATTCCAAGGGACCAGGGTGAGAAGGAGATGCATAAAACAGAAACCTAAACTAGAGAGGTGATAACACCAGAAAGAGGGGTGGAGACACTCTCAAGTGAGTGGAAAAGGGAGAAAATAATGAAGGAGAGGGTAGACTTGAGTGCCACAATCCAAAACAACATTCAAAACACCAATTCCATGGAGCACAACACACTTGAAAACCTGCAAGGAGAATAAGAAATGCACAAAACACCTACAGATGCAATGGAAGGCAAGAAAAATGCAATAAAATAGAGAAAGGGAAGAAGAGAGCCACAAAACAAATATTTTATTGCTTCATGAATGCACAATCCATTACAAGAGAGGAGAAGAGGCAAGGATCACCATGCAAGATGTCCAAACATGAGGCCTACAACTCACAAGTGTTCTAGAACCATTTGGACAAAGTTCCATTACAATGAATATCCCCCCTTCTCAAAAATGAGAAGTTACAATATATAGATGGAGAAGAGAGAAGGAAGAGTATCCCAAAAGTCTGCCCTGAATCACAACATTAGCCTGCAAAAGATCTCTAAGCACCCTCTAAATCCATTCTCCAACATTCATGCCTCCTGGAAGAAGAAAATGACCATAAAACATTAAATTTCTGCAATTGGGTAACTGCGATCGCATTTTTTGGTGCTGGACGGTATTTTGCAATTTTCTCTCACCTATCTCCATCAAAATCGAAATCTAGGTACTCCATGTTGTAGGGCTCAAAAATACCTTTCCAATGATATAAATTTTTTGAAAAATCGACAATCAAGTCAAAAGTTATGAACGTGCAAATCTGGGGATGTCGTTTTGCCCATTTAGAGAAAACTTGGGTTCTGGGAACAAAAGCTACGTTATATTTATTAAATATTTCCCTTTTCAACCCCCTTATACTTTAATATTTTTATCTTTTACATTTTAATAATTTTTTGCCCCAAATCCTTTGTAAATCGGATATTGCGGGTATTGAGGGAACATGGGGTACGTGCCTTGTGGGTCGTCGGGGCCCGAATTATCCGCACTGCCTGCACACAACTCTCCACCTACCCGCCCTCCTATTTCCTTTGTTAATCGCCGATCGCGGATTTTAAAGTCCTACGGGAACAAGTTCCCGCATCTCTCTATGCCTCGCGGGCCCTCTCGACCCGCACTCCGCTTCACCGTCTCCCAACTTTATTACGGTTTCCTCAACCTTTTTGGGTATCGCATGCCTGCCTGGTCCCCACCCTTGAGCCCACATTCACCCGCCGCTCTGCAATCAACATGAACTCATCCCCATCAATGTTTTCATGCGGCATCCTAGCTCTGCGGAGAACTCGACCCAGCGGGGCACTTGTTCCTCATGGACCCTTTGTACCCATGCAACCATACCGAACTTCGCACTACTCGCACACGACCCTTGGCGGCCGAATCGGCAATCCGGGAACTCAAGCCCCAAGGGAACTTGTTCCTCGGGGGCCTCCTGGAGCCGATATACTCGAAATACATTGAAAATGACCCATTTTCCATTTTTCTTGAAATTTTCTTTACTCCTTAGGCCAAGTGAAGATCCACAAAGTTGGGAAAAGTGGAAAAAAGTGCCCTAAAAGCCAATTTTATCTAGTTTATCCTTGACCCAAATTGGCGAAGTGTAAACTTGAAACAAGGGGAAATGCATCCAAATGATGCAAGTGCTCCAAAAACATGAAATTACCTATTTTCTTTCAAATTCGCAAATGAAGTCCATCCAACTGCCCAAGTTCAATCTTTCCAAGTTTATTTTTTGCCAAGGAGCAAAAATAGACAACATTTTTGGCGACTCACAGGGGCCATCTGCCTAATAGATGAGCTGATCAATAGCCTAAAGCATCCATTGGGCATGAAGTCAATTTGGAAAACATGGGAAGTGATCTCAAACCTTGGAAATCTGCCCTTGAGCCACTTGAAGCACTGTATGAACCTTGGAGTTGATGCATTTGCTTGAATTTCCCATTTTATTAAGAAAATTTTCTGAATGTGTTTTATGAGAGTGGGAAATTGTTTTGAATCTGAAATTTCACCTCTTTCCTTTGCAATTGATCTAACAAGACAAAGAGATGAACCTTTCAAGTTGTCCTAAATCTGATTTCTTTGTCAAGTTTTGAAGAAAACTGAATTGAATCATGACAAGGATGAAGCACTGCATGGAGTTCTAGAGAACATGTTGATTTGGAATACACTTGGGACTGTTGTTAAAACTGATTTCCCCATAAACACTACCACTTCCAATGAACTGTACAAGAGCAACAACAATACACACGCTATGTGCAAAGAGGAACATATACATGTTCCAAGTGGAAACATGCAGAGTGTGTACAATGCACTTCTTCTACTGAAAATAAACCTACTCCTACCCTACTCTAACCAAAAGAATGGAAAACTCAAACAAATCCCGTGAATCGACAGAAGAAGTAGCCTTCCTCAAAATTTTAGACCATGCATTTGATTTAGCACTAGACATGGCCTTGGATAAGAGTGAAAAACTGACATGGAACCAATTCTCCACCCAATTTGCCAAAGTATCAACAACAAACAAAGAAAATACCTCCTCAAGTTGCTCTGTGTTTGGATCTTGGAGGCTTTGGTGCTGACCTTTGGTGCTTTGTATCTCATCCTCATGCTTTGTATTGAGCATGACTGGTTTCAACTCTAATTTTGGCTCCAAGCTAGCCAAATACTTGATTAGGCAAGGGGCTTTTGGAACCATTGGGTTGATCCTTGTGATTTTCCCATCTCTTTGAAACTCAACTCCATGAATGGAGTCATCTTGCAGACTTTCCTAAAGAAGGTGGTTGCTTGCAAGCTGATTTGAATGTTGCTCTGCCTCTACAAACAATTCTGCCTCCTTCAAAACTGCCTTCTCCATGATGACTTCTGATTTTGCAATGGTGTCATCATCTTCCTCCTGCTAAAGCATGAAGTTTGAAAGATCAAACTCTTCTTCACTTTCTTCATGAGGGCAGATTTTAGCAGGTTCTTCCTCAAGGTTCTCCTCCATGGATGACTCTTGGGAGTTGTCTGCAGCAAGAGGCTCTTTGTGTTGAAAGAAGGATGGTGGGATTGAGAAGGTAGTGATCTCAATGGGCTCTTCCTCACCAATACAATCCTCCAAGTCTGATAAAAATCAGCCTCTTCGCTGTCCTGATTTACAGCACACTCCTCTTGGACGTCATCCTCCTTGTAATCCTCTTCTTGAGCTAATTCTTCCTCTTCTTCGGATCATGCAGGTTTAGATGAATTAGCAACCTCCATGAACATGGTGCCATCATGCACACTACATTCTGAATAAAGAGATTGTTGGTCATCTTCTTCTTGTGTTTGCTCTTTCTGCAAAGTCAGCCTCCACCTTGTGCTCTTGAACTCCAACCTCCGTTGAAGGCTTCACCAGCAATGGCATTTTATTAGAATCAAAATTTAAAGCCCAATCCTTCAAATTTTGTACAATTTCTTCTCTACTAAGTGCTTCAACCTATTGCCCTCCTTGACTGATTTTCTAATTATTTTCTTCCCAACAAGGTTTTGCGAATACAAGAGGAGGGAGGGGCTGGGTTTCAACTAATTCTTTCAATGGTTGAAGTTGTTGGTATCCAAATTGATTCTCTTGCGAGGGCTGAGCAGCATCACGAAACTGGCAGGATGCTTAGAGACAAACAAACCATGATATGAGTCGTTTTGTAGCCGGGAGGGGATTCAGCTGACTCTTTGTCACTCGGGCGTTGGAGAAATGGATAGCACCTCACTGAGGGTTTGATCTACCCTCACTACTTTAGGTTGTGCCTTCAACCAAGGTGAGAGGACCCGTTTTGTAACCCGTGTTGGTGAAGGATATCAAGAAATCCTTCTTTGCACAATTTTCATGAAAACCTTGAGAAAATATGATCAATACAACACAATCTAACTCTCACGAGTTGTCACACTAGAGAGTGGAGATGTTTCTTGGACAAGGTTCGGGTTACTAAAGACAATAATTGAATCTTGATTGTCCTTGCATACTTTGGCAATGGAATTTGTTCATTTGTGGATACACAAGTACAAACAGGGTGGTTCATGTAGGATTCATCGTTTGGGAAATTTTTGGTGGGAAGTTAAGCAAGATGAAGTTGATTTTACCAAATCTTTGAGAACCTTTACAAATATTGGAACACTCATAGACAAAATGCTTCAAAATAGCCAAAATATTCCTTCAACCAGAAGGTGTGTATCAATGGAGGCCCAGAGATGCACGGTTTCACACATTCTTTAATAATTCAACACAAAGGCTCATGTTAAAGACTCAATTAAACATTAGAAATCCATAGTTCGTCACACCTAAGATACACTCATAGGCTTACAAACAATCTTTATCAACATAGTGAGAGTAAAGTGATTTTAAATTGTTTATTTCATTACAGATGAAAGCTCTTCTCATAATGAAATTGCAAATGCCACAATACTAACACACGGACGAGATCTTGTGTGACTCAGAGAGATTTTAACATAAGATTGTAACAGGAACAAGAAAAACTATTTGAAAACATTAGAAATAAAAGCAAACACAATTATGCTCTTGATCAACACAAAGTCATTCAAGGTTCATTAGATTCATCAACAGAGGAAAGTTTCCTCAACAATCTCAGAGTTTGTCAATGGTGTACACTTGCAACCACCTTGACATGATTGAATCCAAAACACAGGAAAATAAACTGGTCTCTCAAACGGTCTCTCGGGAAAATGATTTTTCTCAAACTTTCTCGAAAAATTAACCCCCGACCATTTGTAAGAGTATTCTCATTGCATTTATACAATTTCACTCGCTCACTCATCCCAAATTTCCCCCAAAAGAAGAATATTCGAGGAATCCTTTATTCAAGTTTGTTCTAGAAAGTGATGTTTAACAAATTTACACCCAAAAGTGCCAAGTGGATAAATCATGAACTGATCACATTTCTCAGACCCTCAACTATGACTAGGATGCCATATCATAATTTTTTAACAGTCTTCTTAATCATTCTTTTATTCTGTCATGCAAGAAATCCCCTTTTTAATAATTCTTAGGTGGCTCCATATGGCTTTGATCTAACAAGCAATCCTTTTCACCCTCAAGAATACACCTTGAGAAATGAGTGCCCTCGCATGGATTATACCATATTCCTGCGTTATGAATCCGAGTTGGCAGTGCAAAGAGGAGCCAGCGGAAACCTCCACGTGTCTCCTTGGCGCAACCAGTAAAGGTGAAGTCCAGAGGCAGAGTTCCCAAACGAGTGCGGGCCCTCCACGTGTTCAGAACCTTAGAGAGTTGCACCGGTTGCTGAAAAGTCAAAGTATGGGAAGGTCCAGCGGAAGCTTCCACGTGTCTGTTCGGCGCAACTTCAAAGATGAAGTCTAGAGGCGGGACCTCAAATGAGCGCAGGCTCTCCACATGCCCTGGGCCCAAGAAAGTTGCCTCGGCCATTGAAAAAGTCTCAATATAAAGAGGAGCCAGCGGAAGCCTCCACGTGTCTCTTCGACGCACTTTTGATATGGTGCCCAAAAACGAGACCCCAAACAAGCGCAGTCTCTCCACGTGTCTCATCCCGACAAAGTTGTTGAAAGAGTTTAAGGACCAGTGGAAGGTGCCACGTGCCTAGGGTCCAGAAAGTTTCCTCGGCCATTGAAAAGTCTAAGTATGGGCAGGCCAACGGAATCTTCCACGTGTCTCTTCGACGCATTTTTGGTATGAAGCTCAAAACGACTCCCAAACAAGCGCGGGCCTTCCACGTGTCTAGGGTCCAACAAAGTTCAGGACACTTGAAAAAAGTCTAAGTATGGGAAGATCCAATGAAACCTCCACGTGTCTCCTTGGCGCTCTTTCAAAAGTAAAATTCAGGGGCAAGTCCCCAAATAGGTGTGGGCCCTCCACATGTCCCGGAGCCTAAGAAAGTTGCATCGGGTGCTTGAAAAGTCTAAGTATAAAGAGGAGCCAACGGAAGCCTCCACGTGTCTCCTTGGCGCCACTCCAAAGGTAAGACCCAGAGGCGAATCCTCAAATGAGCGCAGCCCTCCACGTGGAAAAGATTTGAGTTGAAGCGGGCCTGAGAATCTCAAAATGCCCCGCGACCCGCCTCTTCGCTTCTAACTTTTGATGTGGGCCCCAACAGAGTCGCGGCTCACTTTTATACTTTTTCTTCATTTCAAAACAGAGCTTAAAAACTCCAAAGTGCTCCGCGACCCGCCTCCCCGCTTTGACTTTTCAATGCTGACTCAAACATGTGACATTAATTTGTCCCCCGCGGAGTCGCGGATCATTTTATAACTTTGCTCCTTTTCACAAAAAGGCAAAAATCTTCAAAATCCTCCGACAATCCGCCTCTCTGCCTTTGACCTTTCAAACCGCCACGTGTCCTTCGAGGTCAAAGTAAGAAATTTTCCCTGTTGCTTCATATTGTTGAATAGCCAATTATATACTATCGGGGCCGCGGGACCAATTTGGCATTTTTTACAAATGTAACAAAAGTGACAAGTTTCACCAAAAAGACCCACGGGACGCCCAATCAAAAAGGACCACATATCCACGGATGTTGGGACAAGATTTACAAAGGAGACAGTCGTGGAAGACGCCCAACAACAAAAAATTTCCCGCGGAGAGAAGACTATAAATAAAACCAAGACTCAATGGCAATGGCAACCAAATGAAGGAGAAAGCTTTCACACATCCATACAGGGAGACAGAGAATACTTCAAACCATGCGGATTGAGAAATTTTGAACAAACAGGGCGAGATTAAATTGAGCACCAACATCGGCTCCGACTCGGGGATGGGCACTCCCTACGAGTGCTGCAAGAACAACAAGACCATGTGCCAAAAATCCATTGGGCAACGGAGTCAAGAACAAGCTTGCAAAGCAGAAAAACAATAACCAATTCCCAAGAACGAACCGAGAAACCAACAAAACCGGTCACCAAGGACCAGGAATAACCGAAACAAAAAAACACAAAAACAAAACAAAAACAAAAGACTGTACACTGTATAATGATGCATGCCTTGATTCTAAGAAATCAATCAAGGAAATGTTTCAAGTGCCTGCCATTCTGAGTACGACCAAGCCAAGAAGTCTTGATACTTCTTTAACAACTGGACATATGCTTGTTTTTCTTCTCTATCCAAGTTGTTACCTAGCCATATTTTCCAAGGTTTATCTTTTATGCCTTTACCAGATCTAGAACAAACCCAATCAAACATCAGAGTCCAGGGAGAACCAATATGCTCAGGATACTTGCACTCATCAATTTTATGCTCCTTACAATCAGCATAGCCCACAAAATTACCAACATCAACATCTATGTACAATACTTCATAAGAAGCATTGTTAGGGTCCTCAATGAGATATAACATTTTCTTCTCAACGTCAACTTCACAAGGCTGCCCTCAATTGGTATGGTTCGCATAAGACATGTCCGGTTATGACGCTTCCACCCACACTAGTTGCCTACTTTATGGATAATAGCATCCCCCATTTGGCGGGGCAGTCCACAATAACCACATTCATGGTCAAGCATTTTCTGGAAAAGTCGCCAATTGCACTACTAATCCTTGATATATCCAACTACTGGCACTTCTCTTGAATCCATAACAGTACATTTCCCATAAGTTGTTACCTTGATATTTAACTCATTCATGACCTCAAGAGGCATTACATTACATGAGGCTCCTGAATCAAACATGCAATTATGTACCAGCCTATCTTTAATAATCAAAGTGGTAAAAAATGGATCCACATTAAGCTGAGATTCAACCAGAGAAGTTCCCAAATACACCTCAGGTGATTCTCCGGTTCCTCCAATACCTATGGTATTTCTGATTCTGCAATAATGGGAGGAACCTCTATATTATTAACACTTTTTCCCTAAGTAATTTTTTCTTCCTTGAATCCCAAATATTCGAATGCCCTTTTCCTATGCTCAGGGATCCTGAGTAATTCAACAATGGGAATAGTGACCTTGATCTGACTCAAGATTTGGGCTATGTCACAAGGAACATATTTGGGTAGGGCAATATTAGGAGGGAGATTCACAATTTCATCGATAGTATAGGAGTTTTCAAAGTTTGGGCATGGGCAAGAGCATGGTTTTATTTGGGGTAATTAGGCCTTTCCAGATGTATCTTTCTTAGGGATCTCCTTAGGGATACTAGTAAGATTTGGAATCTTTGGCTTGGCTTGTGGCCCTACCCCTTTGACAACCTTACTTCTAGTGTTATATTCTTTCTCTTGAGCAACTATTGCATTCATCAACAATTGCATGTCCTCTTCGGAAGGGATCCCTCCATCATACTTTTTAATCATCAAAGCCCTTAAGTATTCAATATCATTATTGGGCATATCAGATGCTTGCACCATATCAATTTCAAAAGTATTAATAGGAGGAAGAGGCAATACTTGGTAGACACAATCCCTGAAATCTTCAGCAATTTTGGCACTTATCAATTGATTGAGGTCGCCCCATACCGTGAGTTTGCGGCAGGCTCTCCATCATGCACAGATCATTATATGCTTCTGCTTCCTCAACTTCCTGATCTACATCACATGGGGAGTGGGGTAAGAAACACCTATCACACCACTCGATAACACCGGCCTCCTCCAAAGTAAAGAACCCCGACATCAAAGGATCAAGAACCAATCTATTCTCCCGGGTTGAAATTTGTTTATTACCCGATCCCATGAGTCCTTTCCCTCTCGTCATCCGGGTCCGTGATCACCTTTGGGATGATTTCCAAATCTCTCTTGACCGTGTGGCTTGTGCTTGACTCCTCGGGAACTTTGTCCTATCCCTTTTCTGCTCTCTCGCCATTTATAGGATATCTCTTTAACTGCTCCAGCCAAAGTTTTTACAACCTCTTCCAGATCCACAGCTTTGTTTGATTGAGGCTTTTCATGATTGATCAACTTAACACCTTCCCTCTTAGGAGGCTTGCCAACTGCCTTAATATTATTCTCAATTTGTAAAGCCATAATGAAGGCTTGCCTCAATGTTCCTGGGTTTTTATCTCTCAAGTAATAAGCAGCCTTTTTATCAAAAGCATTAAAATACTTAATCAAACAGGATTCATCACTTGGCCTTAAGATTATAGGTAACCTTTTCAGGTTTTATTGAACCTAGTATAGAAATCATGGACAGATTCATTTGGATTTTTCTTTATATTTCAAATTCGAGATAAGAGAGAAGGAAGAGTATCCCAAAAATCTGCCCTAAATTGTCAACATTGGCCCGCAAAAGATCTTTGAGCACCCTCCAAATCCATTCTCCAACGTTCATGCCTCGTGGAAGAAAAAAATGACCATACAACATTAAGTTTCTGCAATTGGGTAACCTGCGACTGCATTTTTTGGTGGTGGACGGTGCTTTGCAATTTTCTCTCACCGATCTCCATCAAAATCAAAATCTAGGTACTCCATGTTGTAGGGCTCAAAAATACCTTTCCAGTGATATAATTTTTTTTGAAAAATGGACAATCAAGTCAAAAGTTATGAGCGTGTAGATCGGGGATGTCGTTTTTCCCATTTAGAGAAAACTCGGGTTACGTGAACAAAAGCTACGTTATACTTATTAAATATTTCCCTTTCAACCCCCTTACACTTTAATATTTTTGCTTTTACATTTTAATAATTTTTTGCGCCAAATCCTATGTAAATCAGATATTGTGGGTATTGAGGAATGTTGGGTGCGTGCTCTTGTGGATCGTCGGGGCCCGAACTATCCGCACCGCCCGCACACAACTCTCCATCTCCCCACCCTCCTATTTCCTTTTTGGTTGGCGATTGCAGGTTCTAATGTCCTGCGTTCCCGTATCTTTATGTGCCCTCCGGCCCGCAATCCACTTCATCGTCTCCCACCTTTATTGCGGCCGTCGGCCTTTTTGCACCAATGCATGTTCTGTCCCGGTCCTTAGGGCCCACATTCACCGTCACTTCGCAATCAACGTGAACTCGCCCCGCCAATGTTTTGTGACATCCCAACTCATGAGGAGAACTATACCTCGCGGGGAACAAGTTCCCCACGGGCCCTTTGTACCACAACCATACCGAACTCCGCACTACTCGCACGCGACCCCTACCTTGTGCGGCCGAATCAGCAATCCGGGGAACTCAAGCCCCAAAAGAACTTGTTCCTCGTGGGCCTCCTGGAGCCGATATACCGTAATACGTTGAAAAATGACCCATTTTCCAATTTTCTTGAAATTTTCTAACTCCTTAGGCCAAGTGAAGATCCGAGGAGTTGATTAAAGTGGAAAAAGTGCCCTAAAAGCCAAAATTTCCCAATTTATTCATCTTTAACCCGAATTGGCCAAGTGCAAACCTAAAACAAGGGGAAATGCATCCAAATGATCCAAGTGCTCCAAAAACATGAAATTACCTTTTTTCTTTCAGATTCTCCAATGAAGTCCATCCAACCGCCCAAGTCCAATCATTCCAAGTTGTTTATTTTTGTTAGGGGAAAAAATAGCGGTCATACTATAGGGATTTTAAACTTTCACAAAACAATCCACGAAGTGTGCCATCAAAAGAATGGAATAGATATTATTCTAATACATGTGCACCAAATTTTAAAGATATATGTAAAAAAAATTAACATTGCCATTTAATTAGTACTAGCATAGCACAATGTGGCTTATCTCGTAGCCAAAGAACAATAAGTGTGCATTTCTTTGCATTCATAAATCTATATTATGACTCTTGGGGATTGTAACCATAGTAAGAAAACTCGGCAGTACTCACCGAGTTGATGAACCAAACGAGTAACCGCCATAAAAACTCGTCATTTTGACTCGCGAGTTTTGTGGGTACTCACCAAAACTCGTGAGTCCATTTTTTTAACTCGTCAACGCTGCTCATACGTGGAAACGCATCAACACACTCAAAAACGCTGAGAAAACATGGATTTTTCCCTTTTAAGGCCCTACATACATTTGCATTCACACAACAATTTGATCTTGCATTGCTTGTGTTGAACGGATTTTGGAGCAAATTCGAAGAGAGAATTTGGAGAATTGCATTTGGAGGTAAGTTTTTTTAAATTCTTTCAAGTTTTTTCAAATTTTGTGCATATTATTTATGTTTTATAGATTCATATTGTAATTCTAAATACATGTAACGTAAAATCGAATGCTTGTAATTTTTTATAGTCATTTGCAGTTGTGCGGTATGTATTTTTTTTTTACGCAAATTCATTCTAAACTATTTAAATTTTATGTATGTGTATGTAATCGATTCATATTGTAATTCTAAATACATGTAATGTAAAATTGAATCCTTGAAAATTTTTATAGTCATTTGCAGCCGGAGGTATGTATTTTTTTCACACAATTTTTTTTTTTTTTTTTTTTGATTGTTAAACGCTTTTGACCGGAGCTATGAACCGGGGGTGGAGGGAATCCACCAGAACAAAGAGAAATGGAGCCGAGAAGAAAAAGACAGGAAAAGAGGAATGCATAGGAGAGAGGGGAAGAAGTGGGGGAGGACCCCGAGAAAGGAGAGGGCCAAGAAGAGGAAAACGAGCCAACACCAAGGCGGGGAGGCACGCGAGCACGGGGGTTGCTCCAAAGAAGATTTTTACAAAAATTCGTTCTAAACTATTTAAATTTTATGTATGCATATATTGTAATCGATTCATTGAATATGTTTTGTAATTTTAAATGCGTTCGATGTGATTGGGAATCATTTTTAATTTTTAATACTCATTTCGACCATAGGTATATAATTTTTAATAAATTACGATGAAATATGGTTATTAAGGCATGTTTTTTTTAAATTTAATTAAGTTTACATTTTTTTAATTTTTAAATGTGCATTGTCTTGCAGAGATAAGAGGTTAACAATGGCATCGGGCTCAACATCGGGTTCGGCATGCGGGTCAAGCATCACTACCAGAACCGTTCTGTGAATGCCCATACCCAAGCTTGGAAGTATGGTGTACATGGAGCAGTTACTTGCAATTTTTGTGGAAGAACAATGTCTGGAGGCGTCAATCATCCGAAGTATCACCTTGCATTTATTGTTTACCGGGACGTCGTGGTTTTCCCAATGTTATGGGAGAGGCAAAGCGAGAGATGAGCGCGGTGGCGAGAGCTAGAGAAGAAGAAACTAGAGAGGGAAAGGGTGCAGGCAGCCAAAGCACAAGCTAATAGACCTAGGGCTGCAATGATAGAGGATTCAAAGGATGATGCGTCAACAATTGTGGGCTCTACTCGTGGTCCATGCATACAGAGTTTTTTTGTGCCAAGGAACACACCTAGAGCACAACCTTCCTTACAAGGTACTGACTGGAACAAGGATATACACGAGGAAGCGAATAAAGCATGCACAAATTTTTGGTAGTACAACAACCTTCCATTGATGTGGCAAAGTGCCCATACTTGGGAGTACTTGGTAACAACGTTGATAGTTGCGGGAAAGGGTACAAGGCACCCTCTCCAAAAGATTTGAGTGGGAAATTGCTATAGGGTGCGATTCTGCAGATGCCACTTGATTCTAGAAGAGCAAAAGAAACAATGGAACAAATACGGATGCACCATTCTTTTGATTGGATGGACGGATGGAAGAGACCGCACCCTTATTAATTTTTTAGCGGCTTCGAATGGTGAAATGGTGTTTTTGAAGTCTATTGATGCCTCGAACATAGTAAAAATGCAAATAATTTGAATGTTATGTTATAGACGGTTGTATTAGAGGTTGGTGTGTAGAATGTCATTCGAGTTGTCTGCACAATGCAACAAACATATGTGGCGGCTAGAGAGTACTGCGAAGAGACATCCATCACTCTTTTGGACTCCTTGTGTAGCTCAATGTCTTGACCTTCTTTTGGAAGACATAGGCAAAATTGATTGGGTGAGGCCGGTTATAGAATATGCAAGAAACATAAGAAAGTACATATACAATCACACTTGGGTTCTGAGCTTGATGAGAGAACACACAAAGGGGAAAGAGCTTGTTCGAGCCGGTGTCACAAGGTTTGCAACTAACTTCTTGACGTTGCAAAGTATTTCTAGTTTGTTGACATCTTTGAAACAAATGTTTGCGAGTCAAGCATGGCTAGACTCACAATATTCAAAGAAAGCGGATGGAGAGAGGGTTGCAAAGATAGTTTTTGATGATATCTTTGCAAAGAGAGCTATAGAGATCATCAAGCTAATTTCAAACTTCGATTTATATTTCATTCATTTATTTTAATTTGTTAAATTATAAATATATTGTTTTTACTTTTTTACTTTATTTGTAAGTTTGTAACCTTACATTTTAATTTGTGTGTAGGTGTCAGAGCCGTTAGTGAGGGTTTTACGATTGGTTGATGGGGAGCAAAACCCCATGGGGTATATTTATGAGGCCATGGAAAAGGCTAAAAAGTCTATCCAAAACTATTACGGGGGATATCGTCAAATAAGGTCCTTTTTGGGAGATTATTGATCGAAGGTGGAACAATCAACTCCACCAATCTATTCATGCGGCAGGTACTAGCTCAACTCCAAGTATTTCGTCTCCGAGGGCTTCACGGATGTGACTGACGGAGAAGTTATGGAGGGCCTTTCAACATGTATTGAAAAGATGATACCAAATGTTGAGACAAGGGACCTTATCATTTTAAAGATGCAAATTACAAACGTCCTACGTGGAGGCTCTTTTCTTCGATGTTAGCTATTCGAGAGAACCACACGAGACACATGGTAATAAAAATTAGAATGTTTACCAAGTTACTTATTAATTCTGATTTGATTTTATTAATTACTTATAAACTTTTGATTATCTTGTTTGTAGGTTCTTGGTGGGAGGATTAGGGAGGAAATACCCCACATCTTCAAAAGCTAGCCCTCAGAATTCTATCTCAACCTTGTAGCGCTTCTGGATGTGAGCGCAACTGGAGTTTGTTTGAGGCCATTCACACAAAAAAGCGCAACAGGTTGAGTCAAAAACGGCTCAACAACTTGGTTTTTGTGCAATACGATCTCCAACTTTGCACAAGAAAAGTGGAGACCACATCAGAGGAGCTTATTGATTTGGATGAGATAGTTCCATATAGCAAGTGGACTGTGCGAGAAGAGGAAATCTCTGCGTTCACAAAGGACGAGATTGCTTTCTTTTGAGAGGAAGCTATGGAGGGAGAAGCACTAAGAAGCTGCAAGAGATATTAGATTGGATGACATCTTTGGAGGTGATCTCCAACATGCAAAGAAAGGAGCCACCACCATCTACTTCTAGGTTTGAGCCAAATTCGTAGCCTTACAGGAGGAGAGAGGAGACGCGGCCGAGTGTGGGGCCTATTAGAGGCACTAGACCCTTTCTCCAATATTTCTCTTGATGGGGAAGAGGAAAATGTAAATTGTAACTTATTGTATATAGTAACTTGCATAGATATGAAATTTATGATGATATTTTTCAATTTCAATCCTCATAAATTCTTATTACTTATTAGCCAATTTGTTGTATTCGCATGATGATGCGATTTTGTATTTTGTATTTGTATTTAAATCTAATAGAAAACACTTCTCAACATTTTATGAAATCATTTGATACATTTTGTAGCTATGTTACTTATAATTTGTGTTTTTAAAGAAATTTGCGTATTTTTTTAGTTGTCGAGTATTCCAGTATTCGCGAGTATTGTCGAGTTTTTATTTGAGTACGATTATTTGAACTATGATTGTAACTACCTTCTAAACATCATAGAATTGTGTTTCGCTCTCAATTAAGCCACAACATGCCAAGCATGTTCCTATTTTCTTGTTTCATTTTGTTGTTACATTGACATCACTTCAGAACCAGAAAAAATGAAGTATTACAAAGCAACCAAATATATCTCATGAACAACACTTCTCTCCCCAATCAAGAATGCTTTTATTCAAAATGAAGAAGCTTGTATCTCTAAACTTAGAAACTGAAGAAGCTTGTATCTCTAAACTTAGAAACTGAAGCTAAGAAAAATCAAGGAAATATTTACTTTTCTCATAATAAATTAGTCTGAATTAATAAACATAGAAGATGATAGTTACTCTATATCTAGGAGAATATGCATAAAAATTCACATCAAGGATCCAAAAGTCGAACCCGGGCTTCCCACGTGCATCAATGTGCTGGTATTTTCTGTCTTGTATATTTTGTCTCACCTATATATGGTAATGAATCATTAGATTTAATGTAAATGGAGCCAGAAAACCAGTGTTATGAAAATATATCACGCATCTAACTACTTGCATATAAATTAGTTAGTTAAATCCTTCAGCAAGTATCTCGTGTAGTATTAAAGTCACAACTCAGATGCTACCATCTCTTCAGTACATGAAAAGTAGAGTATGTAAGCCTAGCCTCCATAGATTCGCCAAAAAAACATAAATTAGAATCCAGATCGTTAAAGAATATGCACTTCTTATAATTTGAGGCATATATGGTGGTGGTATACAAGTCCAACACCACAAAATGTTACTTACAATATTCCTTGAATAGCATCGTAAACTACATTTAATGGAGGAATTGATTAGATCCTAATGATTTAATAGAAATAAAATTATCCGATAAACAACAAATGAATGAGATAAAAATATGCATATCAAACTTGTACGTCTCTCTCTCATATATTTGAGCACATGCCCATGCATATATTGTCACATGTGCCTATACATGCACACACAATCACTTGCAAAACACAAATATACTGGATCTATATTCCAATCATCCTTGTATGTAGCATCAGAATAATGAATACACTCTCCCTAACAGATCTCATGTATTCCAATCATCCTTGTATGTAGCATCAGAATAATGAATACACTCTCCCTAACAGATCTCATGTATCATAGACGCAATTCTTATTGTTGGTTATCGATTGTTTAATAAGTCTTTTCACTTCTTCCTTTTGCATAAAACAATTATGGTGATTGAACTCGAGATTATAGCCCTTAAAACAAAAATGTTAGCATTTACATGTAATATTGTAAAAACTCTGACAGCACAAACTATTGCATTTTTCATTACAACCTTAACTTATGATTTCAATTGTAACCACACACATATATTAAGGCCAAAACATGTGTATGAAACACGGTATATATACATTCCAAGTAAACCTTAACACCATTGTAGCAAAGGTTCATGTCCCTAACCACGAGGACATGTTTTCAAGAGGGATCCATCTTTGAGACTAGAGAAGATCCCAGGAAACATCTCCTTAACATCCTCAGTAAAACAAGACTACGAATGAAAAAATACCTCGTCTTTTGGGACACTCTGACAGCACAAACTATTGCATTTTTCATTACAACCTTAACTTATGATTTCAATTGTAACCACACACATGTATTAAAGCCAAAACATGTGTATGAAACAAGATATATATACATTCCAAGTAAACCTTAACACCATTGTAACAAGGGTTCATGTCCCCTAACCACGAGGACATGTTTTCAAGAGGATCCATCTTTGAGACTTGAGAAGATCCCAGGAAACATCTCCTTAACATCCCTAGTAAAACAAGACTACGAATGAAAAAATACCTTGTCTTTTGGGACACATGACCCAAAAAGGAGACTATGAGACTTTCCACATCCTGTTTTATTGGAAACTCGTCCCTAATAAACAGGGACATGGGACTCACCTGCTAACAAGAATTCTCATTGGGTCAATGTTATTAAATATATTTCATATGGCAGTTATACAGTTGTTAGACGTAAACTGTCCAACTATATTGTAACCTTTTCTAGCATAATAAATACAGGTACCACACATCCCAAAGTGTGCAGTGTGTTGTGTGCCTTTTACATTTCTCTTCATTCTTTCTGTGTTTACATCTTTTGACATTGGTATCAGATCCATTAGTGCTCGATGAATTCAAAGTTCGAGGAAGCCTGAAGAACGGAGACAATTTGCAGAGAGTTTGTGTCTTCTAACACGGCATGATTCGGGATATTGAATGAAAGCAAAGACGAGTAGAGCACGGTTGAAATACACATTACAGTCTGAAACAAGAATTTTTAGTTATTGCAATCACACGTGGAGGGGGAAAATGCAAAAAGGAAGAGATGCAGAGTTCAAGGGAACATTTTCTAACACCATTGTTTTTCTAAGCCAACATGTTCGAGGGCATGATTCCACAACCACCTTATTTTCACAGTTAAAATTTGTGTTCCTTTTCCTGCTGTTTGTAGAAAAAGCAAAGGGCACAATGTTTTTGGGTGTCGTTTGTAGAAAACATAAAGGGCGCATTTCACGTGTGAGGGCTTTTTCGAAGGGCATGTCATGATCTGCATTTTCTGAGAGCAAAGCGAACAATTTCAAGGGCATGGGAAACCAGTAAACTGTAGTGCAGAAAGGAACGCAAGTTACAGTTGAGATTTCCAGTTTTCCATGGTGTTTAGGGCACGAAAATCCACTGCAAATCCATAAACAGCCAGAGGTAATCAGACCTTACACAGAGATCGTATTTATTTTTGAATTGGTTTTTGTAATCAGATCTGTATGCAGACCTTGCGTTTATTTTTGAGTCAGAAGTCCGAATAAAGACTGTGTTGTAAGTCAATGCATCAATTTTGAATGTCCCTTTTAGGGCTGAAAATGGAGAAAAGGGGTTTACCAACTATCCCCAATAAATCTGATCTGAAAACACCTTCAAGTACACACACAACAATCTGAAAGTAGCTAAGAATAACTTAGAATGATTAACCAATTCAAAATCAGCAGTCTCCTAGGCGAACTGCCTATGAGATTCGAGTCCACTTTTCACTATGCAAATCAATGTAGAATGCCACGAAATAATTTATCTAGCCACGACAATATTTATACATCACAAATACATCAAAAGATTGAAGAAATATCTTATTAGCACAGCGGAAATTAATTATTTATAACAGCAGCAGTCCCACCAAACCGAGGGCTAGGAAAAATAGTAAATCTCCACCAAAATTCACCAAAGTTCAGATTACGGCCTTATAAAATATGGAGATTCAGAATATAAAATCAGATTTGAAATTTGTGCCCTAGAAAGCACCAAACCAACTTCAAACCCTAGTCACTCCCCTAGGGAAGAGCTCCAAAAATGATGTAAAGCCTTTGCAATCCTTCTTCTTGATGTCTCCAACTCAAAATGGAGGGTTTCCGTCCTCCACCAAGCCACAAGGAAGGTTTCCGTCTTCCTTGGATGCCACACAAGAGGGTTTTCCTCAAGTGGAAAGGTAGTGAGCAACTAGCCCAACAAACCAATTGTATATGAAAAATGCGCCAAGATGATTGCAAATGAAGTCCTTTAGTCCCTTTTATATCCTTCCCTTGGCACCAAAGGCCAAATAGAAGAGGACCGACCTCTTAAGCCTCACTTTATCTTTTAATTGCTTCTTTATTCTCTCCAAACCCAGCCAACTTGTCTCCTAAAGGAAAACACTTAAAAGAAAGCATTAAATCAAATAAAAGAAAATTGAAATGAAATGCAATTCCTTTCCTTGTTCAATAATTCTTCTTTGCCACGAAAAGGGAATGGCAAGAAGTCCATATTTAGGCCTCGATTCAAAAAAAGGGGGCATTACAGATTTGGAGGTCAAAATTCATGTATTTAGATTTAAGACTGTACTTTCTTTTGCGGGTCAAAATTCATGTATTTAGATTTTAGACTCTACTCTCTTTTGTGGGTCAAAATTCATGTATTTAGATTTTAGACTGCACTTTCTTTTGCTGCATTGATTTGTGGCTAAAAAAATCAAGTATTTTGTGACAAATAGACAATATTCATAATCTTATTCTGCCAGAGGTGCAGAAATTGACTGGCCAGAACTATAATGTCTGAAGTTACAAGATTATGACAATCGCGGAATATCGAGGGTGTGATGGAATAATCCTTGGCATTGCAATCAGGTATTGCAATCAGGCGTACATGGATTTTGCAGATTATAACAAGTTTCAAAAGGAGGTCTTGCTATTGTTAAAGCTATCAGTGTCAGATGATTTGATACTTCAAGTCTAGAACGCTGCTAAGGCTAGTATGTTATGAACAAGTCTGAAGAACAAGTACATGACTTCAAAGAAGAGTCCGGTTTTATACTTGAAAGTTTTGCTATTTTCAACCAAGTTGCATGACGGTGGGTCCCTGTTACAACACCTTTGGATGAAAGATCTCTGAGACCAGCTGTGTTCCATCAATAAAAGGGTGGAAGATGACAAAATGGTGGTGTTAGTTTCAAACAGTTTGCCATCCTCACATGAGTCATTTGCAGAAGCTTTACATTTGATGGTTTAAATTCAGACTCTTAAGTTTTGATCAAGTTAGATCCTATTTGTTGCAAAAGGAACGGAGACAAACACAAAGCCATAAGCACAGTTCTGGAGAAACCAAGAATGCTCTTGCCGCTCAATCCCAAGGGAAGGGAAAACGTCATTCTAAAGGATCATCTTCCAAATACCAAGTACACCGCTACTTTTGTCATGAAGTTGGGCATGTCAAATTTTTGAAAGTGACAATGTGCCCCGCCCTTCCTTATAACAAAAATTACAAAGGACAAGCAAATGCGGCAGCAATTAAAGTTTAACAAGAATCTAAAAACTATGCCCTTATGGCATCATTCTCAGATGTAAGTGCAACCAGATGTTGGTTCGTTGACTCTAGAGCATCAAGACATTCCACGTGTCAAAAGACTTGTATGTAAACTTTCATGCAAATTCCATTTTTTTCCTTATTCAATTTCATTTGATAATGGAAAATCACATGCAATAGAAGGTATGGGGGATATCTACATCATATTGAATAATGCTACAAAATTCATAGTCAAAAATGTTAGATATGTTCCTAAAATGAATAAGAATCTCTTATCTATTAGTTAACTAAAAATTCCAACATTTTTGTAAGCTTCTCTAGCAAGAAATGTGTAGTGTCTGATGTAAAACAAAACAAAGTCATTGCCCTAGGCATTGGGCAAGGTGTCTTGTATAGGCTTGTTGATGCTACCATGGTCAACTTACATGCCTTAGTTGTAGAGGGTAATACCAGCATTTAATGGCATGAGAGATTTGGACATTTCAACCTTCAGTACCTAAAAAAACTCAGCAAAGCCAACATGGTTCTTGGCTTGCATATTATACTGAGGAAAAACATGATATTTGTGCACAAAGAAGCCATTTATGACGGAAGGTGCTTGGCAGGTAAGGAGGCTCTTACATCTTGTTTGTGTAGATCTTTGCAAGTCATCCTGGAAGTCACCTATAGTTCTTGGTGCATGGTAATTTTTGCTATTGGTGGATGATTTCGTGAGAAGACGTTGGTCTCCTTCTTGAAAAACAAGTTTGATTGTTTTCCCTTCTTAGAAAGGTTCAAGGTGCTCATGGAAAACCATACAAGCGGACGGATAAATTGATAACCCCGTAGTAGAATGGGGATATGTAGAGGTGAAATAGAACCATCGTAGAGATAGCCAATTACATGTTGCATATCAAAGGAGTGTCGTACAAATATTGGGTACAAGCGAATAAACATAGTACATATCCTAAAACAAAGTCCTTGCCAAGCTTTGCACGATGTCACACATGAAGAACCACAGTGTCAGTAATCAAACCAGAGGTAATAGCATTTCGTGTTTTTGGTTCAGTTGTATATACTTTGGTTCCGAAAAAAAAGGTGTAAACTAGGTTCTATAAGTACAAGAATTTTTTTATGGCTATAGTAATCAACCCAAGACACGAAGGCTTATTGATGTTTCCACTAACAAGGTCATTGTTAGTCGAGATGATGTGAAGGAAACAAAATCATTCTTTGGTTTTAACCAACAAACAATCATTGATAGTGTTATGATTCCTTTGAAAGATGAGGAATCTAGTTCATCTAGTTCTTCACCAAACTCCATTACAACCACTGTGACACCCATGGATGATATATCTAATACACTAGTATATAAGAGATGCCGACATGACTTGGTTGGCCACATCTAACAAACGATCATCCAGTATAAAACTTTACAGTACAATGGAAGACTAAGTGGTTTTATTCCACTATCAAGGATGTGTGGGAGGATGAAATGCCTCGTTCAAAAGCAAGACCCCAGAGGGCTAGTAAGAAGCTTGTTCACTCAAAGCATGTTCGTTTTGCTCATTCCTACGATCTTTTCAAAGTGCATGAACCACAAAGATATTCTAAATTGAAACGCAAACCTAAATGGGAGACTACCATGCAAAGCAGAATATGACACATTGATGAAGAGCAATCCTTGGAAATTGGTGGAATTACCTCCAAAGAAACAACCCCATTAGTTGTAAATGGGTATACAAGATTAAATGCAAAGCCAACATTACTTTCGACAAGTACAAGGCCCATCTTGTTGTGAAAGGTTTTTCCTACAAGAGGGAATAGACTATGAGAAGACTTTCGCTCCTACAACAAAGATGATCACTTTTCGATTGTTGTTCTCCATTGCACCCCACATTGGTTGGAAGGTTTTTCGGATGGATGTAAAGTATACCTTCTACAACAGAGATCTAGATGAGAATATCTATATGGTGCATCATTAAGAATTTTGGGCACTTGGACGTGATCATTTGATTTGCAGGTTGATTAGGTCCTTGAACCGACTTGAGCAAGCTCCACGAGCCTTGTATATAAAAATTAAGCAAAATCTACAAGATTCTAAATCCAAATGAAGTCTTTCTAATATGAATCTTTATGTCAAAATCAATGATGATGACATTGTGATACATATTGTCTATGTTGATGATATTCCCATCACGGGTAGTGGGGCCACTGTTATTCAGCGAGTGAAATCAGATTTGTGTGCTTCTTTTGACATCACTTATCTAGGCCTCCTACAATATTGCTTAGATGTAGAATTCTGGCAACATGACTATCTAATCTTTATAGCACAGGTCAAGTATGCTACAAATCGTTTGCAGAAGTTTGAGATGTCTGATCATAATCCTTCTTCTACACCTATGGAGATGGGGCTGAAGTTATCAACCCAAGATAATTCATCCCAGATTGATGAATCACTCTTCAAACGGTGAGCAGCCTAATATATATTACGTTCACTCAGCAAGACGTGTGTTTTGTTGTTAGCTATCTTTCTCGGCCTTTACCTAAACCAAAGATTATTCATTTAACAACAGAAAAACAAGTTCTAAGCTATGTCAAAGGCACTCTTGACTTTGGCATTCTATATTAAAGGGTAGCATTTCAGTTTGACAAGCTATACAGGGTCTGATTGGGGAAGTTCATTGGATACTCAAAGGTCTACCATTGGTTACACCTTTACCTTTGGTTCAGGTGTTGTGTCATGGAAGACAAAGCTTCAACACATTATAGTTCTATCTTCCACTGAAGTAAAATACAAGACAGTCATTAGTGCCAATTGTGAAGCAATTTGACTACGTCGGATTTTGATTGAATTTCAACTTCCACAACTATACCTAGTCTACTCTCTATCTTTTGTGACAATCGGGGTGCATTGAAGATGATAAATAATCCAATTTATCGTGATCGCATATAACACATTGAGATTCATCATCACTATATTCGGCAGTTAGTTAATTCTGGTGACATCTCTCTTCACTTTTATGAATCTAAGGAGCAGCCTACATAACTACTGACCAAATAGAGATAGAAGTGGATCATCTCTCTCTATATATAGGGGCACCAGCATACCCGGCATACCTAAGTTTTGGGAATTCAAACCAGATGTTGCATACCCACACACCCATGTAAAGCTTGGTTAAGTTTAGATTGCTTCATCATGAAGCGAAGGTTATTTTTAGAAAATGTTTCCTTCCCTATAAATATGGCAAGACATATTGTAATAAGAACATGATTATTTAGAATGAAATTATGCAATTTTGCAATTAATCGAAGATTGGTTGTCTTCAATATTAAGAGTGGCTCCCCTGTGAGCTCTGCCTATTTTAACTATTGATTGTAATCGGTTCAGATCTGCCATACTATAGATTTAACTTAGAGCTTTAAGAAATAATATTCAGTTCTTAGAAAAAAATCATTTCCAATATTATTTCACAATTTAATTTGACTAATAACAGTTAGATCGCACACATCTTCACTAAGCCACATGTTGAGCCAAAGTTTATCAGATTGAGAGACACTATCAGGATTTCGGAAGATGCCATTAGGAGGTTGGGGAGTCAATGTCTTCATTCAGGGAAGTGTTGAAAGGTAAGTATCACCTTCATCTAGGACCTCTGAGTTGTGTTTTTTTTTTGGGAGGGGGGGGGATGTTAGAGTTGTAAAACTCATCTTTTGAAGAAGAGTTCGTAATATTTGCGGTATCCCTTAGGATTGATGTCAGTGTAGTAAGCAATAGAGTGTTGACTCTCTCCACGCTTTATTAGGAATAGGTAATATAAATAAAGGGCTTTGTCCCACCCACATTCACAGAATGAGATGTCATAATTCATTTTTTTAATTCTATATTTGAGTATATTGTATTTTGGGTTGCCTTATGGGCATCCACCATTATCTTGGTATGCTTGTGTGAATAGTCTGCTGCTGCAGTGGGTGTTCTTTCCTGCCAATCATAGAATCTTGAACTTAATTCTCGCGTAAAAAACGCAACTGGTAAAAATAGATTTGAGTAAGAGAAAAGATAATCAATTAGACATAATGTATAACTAGTTGCTCAGAAATCAATCAGTGGTTCACTCAAGATGTATAGGACCTTACCTTGGAGACTCATATTAACGAACCCAATTCCAAAAGGGAGAATGATGATGAACACCTATCAAGATAGGCTTGTTGAAGGTCATAATCCAGACCATTCCTGACAGATTTAGAAGGGATTTCATATGCACGTATCCAATCCCTAACCAGCTCGTGAAAACATTGTTAATTTCTCTTCTTTCTAACTAGTAATTCTTCTGTACGCATATTTCATTGTTGGGTACAACTGTACAAGGATAAGGGGAAACAATCCATAACAATATACAAGATAGCATACACCCTAATAAAGAAAAATGGTGAACTTTATCATGCATTTGCATGAATTTTTTATTCATTATGTTTTAATTCCACAACTCATGTGGAGAATGATCTCCACAATTTATGATGTATTTACATAATTTGTCAATTCATTTTGTTTTAATTCAACGAAATCATGTGTAGAAGAATCTCCACAAATTTTTGTTGCAGGTAATGCAAAGGGATATTTGTTTTTGTTAGCTGAATTCAACAAGAAATGAAGCAAACAGTTTAGAATCTTAAACACTAAACTTCGTAGTTTCATCATTCCATCAAGAGGAACTAAAAAATAAAGGTAATCATTAGGATTATAAGTTGCACCAATATTTTAATCTTTGAACTCTCACAAAAGGTTGCAGGAAACTAACCTGTTCCAAAGACCAAACTAGATTGGGTCGAAAATATGTGATAAAACTTGGTGTAACCTGCAAACAAAATAAATATTTATATTATGAACATTATGAAGTTAAAACCATCACTTCCAACTAAATGTGATCACCTTAACTCGCCTTACCATATCCACCATATAATAAGCATATTTGAAAATTCTCACTAATGCTGAGCACAGAAATATAAGACTAGTCTGAATTACAATGCAGTGAAGTAAATGGCAGCTCCACACACATTCAAATGTACTGAAATATATTCAATGCCAATGAGAAGTTTCAAATTATGAGGCGAATCATATTTTATGACTTGATAAAAACATTTGTCCAAATATGATGGAGCAAAGAGATAGATTCAAAGAAACTAATCGTAGAGAAAAACCACTCTGGACAGATATAGTATGGCTTAAAAATAAAGCCTTTTCCATATGTGGATGGATCAAGCCAAAATTCAATATATTCATAAAGGCTTCATATGAATGGAACACTTTTTGGATGCAAAAATTGATGGCTTCACAGAATCAACTCTGTTTGGATTAACCCATGCCCTTCCAAACCCATGTTTCATGTCTGGTTCATTCTCCATCGAAGTTTGTACCGTAACCATAGGCTTACGAAACGGCCTAACAGGTGTACCTTGCGCTCAATGTGTTGAAAGAGGGATATAAAGCATAGTTTTTGAAAATGTCAGTTTGCAAGATTTACATCTGGGAATATTTACATCTGTCATATTCATTGGAGAGAAGCTCTCTTTGAAGACCAAATGATTTTTGTAAGCTGGTGGCTTTGAGCTTTTGGTTTACTCTTACAGTTTAATGGTTTACTTCATAACTCTGGTATGTGCCATGTGCCATGTGCCATGTGCCATCCACTCAATACATATATTATCTGCAAATGTAGTACCTCAATTGGAGATGATTGCTTTCCTTACCCGTATACCGAGGGAAAGTAAAGCTCTATCTATCACTTCACCTTTTATAAATGTCTTTCTTGAATTATATATGACAGTTTGTCCCACAAGAAACAACAAAAACCATGTCTCCATTTAAAATAGCAACATGGAACCATCCTGCACACAATTAAAAAAATAAACTAGACTATACAGGGTTTAAATATCTATAATTATGAATGATAAGGCAACAAGAACACAATTAACAGCCACTAGTGGTACATCTTTGACTGAGTTATTAGTCAAAATAATCAATTTTTCGACAACTATAGTAATCATGAATCCATCCAACAAAAAAAACAGCATCAGAGTTGTTTTGATCTTAAAAAGAGCCAAAGAAAGTCTACCAAGAAAACTCTCCAATTTAAGAGCACATTATCCTGCAAATTACACTATAGAAAAACACAAAACATAATTATGTGGAGTAGGATGGCCCTTTTTGTAGAAAAAGGCACATTATCCTGCTCAACTCAAAGGAGACCTCAAAACATTAAGGGATTTAATATGATACGATAACCCACATAGCAACAGTTGGCCACATATGACTATCATACAAATCTCTAATCTAAGTTCACCAACATTTCTCCCATAATATATTTCACTGCTTAAGTGTTTATGATTGTTTTACACTCATCTTTATTTACAAAACATACTACATAAGAAGTACAGTCCTCATGATCTGCAGCAAGGGTTTACACCTCAACTACAATGATTATCACCCAAAAATTACGATTATGGATGAAGATTTATAGCCAAAGATTCGATTTCTAAACGTTTTTAACTCTTTTCAGCTTAAAATCGGACTCAGTTTTGATTTTGTGAAAGTTTTTATAGACATGTTACTTCAACAGAAATAAGATTGATTGAGGAATTCATTTGAACAAAGATATGAAGCAAACAAACACAAATAAGAGGGTCTTTGGACAGTTTGTAACTTAGTACCATAAAAAGGGCCTTAATGGTAATCTACTTGTCTGACTTCGCTTTTCAAAGAATCAACCATCTACCAAAGAGAATTAAAGAGAGGTACTTCCAGATTATATTTCTTTGTTTCCATGAAGAAAATCAGCCACCCTCTTCTTTTGCAAAGCCCTCAAAAAAGTAAAACCAAAAATGCTAAGGGGCCCTATTCAAGGACCTTGGAGGGGGCTGGGTTGTTCAATGCAGCTTTTACCATTAAAAATGGAGACGTAAATTCTTAAACATTTCCACCCTGCCCAGATTTCCAACAAATTTGTTACAGCAACCCAAACACACACTTGGATCTTGAAAGACCGATTAAGAGCCAATTAAAAAACATATTAGGTTCTAATGCTAGAGGACAACTAAGAGCTGAGGGAGGGGGTTCACCTGCTGTTCAGAGCACTACAAGAGGCTTCAGACGTACAGCAGAACCTGGTGGTAGTGGCAATCCTACTTACTGGCAGTAATGTTCCTTCAGGTTTCTCAAGTAATGCAACGACAACCAGACCACAATTTTAAGGCTCGAGTCCATGAACTAAACTTATTCCTCAAACCAAGTTGGAGAGTTCGAATGAACAACTTGGCCATCAATTTTGCCAGGTCCTCTTATTGATGCAATTTGCATGCATGGTGTATAATACAATATTTTTCCTTCAACTGTTCAAGATGTCCATCTGATAATGACTGAGTGTCGTGATTCCTGGGCTTAATAAGGATACACAATTATGTATGTTTGTATGTTCGGAGAAAGAGAGCTATTATTAAACATTGTTCTTATGCTAGAAGTATTATGCACTTGAAGAGTGACAATGTGCCTTATAAATCCAAGATGGCACAATTGTTATTTTATTTGCATGATGCTTTTGCATCCATGAGTTGTCCTCACAATAAAAACATTTACATAGAAGGTTAAGCTTTTCGACTTTTAATACTTATTCTCACAAAGCAGGGAAATCATTAATCCCTGCACTACAGCAACTCAGGAGGGATGTCACTAATGCTCATAGAGTTATGTGTCCTTGGAAGATATAAGCAAAGCACCAAACCAGATTAAGAAAGTATACTAGTTAGCTAGAGAATTGAGATAATCAATGCACAATGGAAGAGCATCCAATTCAAATAATAAAAATAAACATACAATGTAGGAAACTCCACCCATGATATATCATATAGGCTTTTAGAAGAATAGTCAATGGGTATAATCAAACTCGAACAAATCATAATACTTGTCTTCATTGAGAGCATCCAAATCAGCAATTGGTTCATTAGAACTAGATGCAGTAGGACTAGCGGAAGTTTAGTTAGTTATGTTTTTTTATGTTGATTATTGTGTTAATAAAAAATGTCTATTTTCGTTATTATTACAACTATCGTACCCAGATGGACACAACTTTTACTATGTTTTAACCATGACATTAGGGAACCCAAAATAATAGAACTTAAAAGATGCTCAGGCTATTATCAATACTAGAACCCCAGTGTGGGTGGTACCCCAGAATGTAGATATAAAGTTGTGTAAATCAACTAGCTCTGCTACAAGAAGAGTCTGACAACATGACAGATCCCTTCCCGACCACCATCATTCTACATATCGGTTGGTCGATCAAGGGATGTGTTACTTAAACCTACAACCATCAAGTTACAAACCATACTAAGAAAAAGCAAACTACAAGTGTTGACACATGTAATATATAAAACCATATTCAATTATATTTGCATAACACACAACAGCTAATTACAAAATAAGTGACTACATCTATCCCCCTCTACACAAGTAGGCATCCTTATTGACAATAGACTCTAGTACAATAACTCTAACCATGAGGGGGGGAGGTAGGATGAGGAAAACATCCCTGATTGCAAACGATCTGAATTAGAGGATATAATGGCTAAATACAAGGCTTTGCTGGTCCAATTGACCCGAACCATGAAGATCCAACTTTATCAATCTCGAGTTACTTCACATCTGCTGAAATAGTTTGTACTTCCTCCATCTATTTATTCAAATGGCAATTAGCTTTCACTTCCTATAGTTTTTGTGCTTCACCATTTGTACCGCTTCCTACATCTTCCTGGTAGTTCTCTGTTGGCAATTATGATTTGATCTTGTTCTCCCTCTCTCTCCAATAATTGTGCTTGCATCTTCCCTAATAGTTCTCGGTTGGCAACTAAGATTTGATCTTGTTCTCCTTTCTCTCCAATAATTGAGCTTGCATCTTTGTAAACTCTTGCTCCAACACACCTAATGTGATGTTAGATCAACCATCTCACAACAACTACAATTGTACCTCTTTATCCTTGTACTTGTTGGACTGGTACGTTCACCTGTAAACTGCAAAAAACTCCAAACAATTTACGCTGAAAATGATCAAACATTTTCCCAAGTTTCATAAACATTTCTTTATTTATCACCGCAAAAGGGTTTCTAGGGCCATACCACACACAATAAGCAAAAAAATTGTTCAATAAAGAAACAACAAGACATACATAGGTCCAAAAAACAGGAAGGTCATATGATGCAGCACATGCAGGGGATCGATGCTTCAGCACATGTAGGAGGGTCATATATTCAGCACATGGAGATCGGTTGTACAATTCACAAAACAAGTGGGTCGACAACAAAAGTGTGGTCGAAAGAAATATGTGCACAAAGGAAGGTCGAACAATTGAAATATACCAATATGCAGAATATAGTTGTATGGTCAGAACATATCTGTAAGGTCAGACTAGTCATCATGTGGAATTACAACATGTGGTAGCAGAGTAGGGTTTTACCAAGGAAAAAAATAGCTGAAAGAAAAATACAGAATCGTACATGTAGTATCTATAATTTTCAATTCTAATTTTCATTGTTTCTTTACATTATTTGTAATGTCCCCACTTTCCTAGTCGATCACTCAGATGATGAGATTTGCCTATTATCCATCTCCGTAGGTAAATTCAGTGGATAGGAGATGATTCCTGTGGCATGAGATGTTTTTCCGCACTTGAGTCAGGCACCAGAATGGTTTATTTAATGAGCAAATTATATTATTTTAATTAAAGTGACTTTATTAAGTGGGGTTACAAAGTTACTTTATAACGTCATATTATTAAGTCGGAAAAAGTGACTTTATAATATTTAATTATGACGTTAAGTGGAATTTTATTTTTATAAAGTGGAATTAGTATAATTCCACACTTGGGCACCCCCTTTGGAATTGAAGGGCAAATAAAATAAAATTAAAGGTGGTTTGGATTCCAAGGTTTGGGTTTTTATAAAAAGGGTTCATTCTTTCATTTGGGGAGGATCATCTATCATTTTCAAAGACAATTTCAGAGCAGCTCATGCTTATTATTTTCCGAGGATGAAACCCCTTGGAGGATTGTGGATTGGACGAAAACCCAATTCATATTGTGGGAGATTCATTCAGGATTTCCATTTGTGCTTCATTGAAGGATTCAATCAATTGCAATAGCTGTTGTATTATTGCAATTCTGAGAGCTAGCTAATTGGGTGCAATAGCTGATGTATTATTGCATCTTATTGAGAAGATTGTTGAGTTGCAACAGCTGAGGTATTGTTGCAAATATCATTTCTTTTGGCACGGCAGCTGACGTATTGTTGTGATTCAATCGAAGGAAGTATTGAAGATATTTTCAGTTGTTTTTGTGGGCAATATTGAGTATCAATTTAGTCATGGGGGACGATATGATGATCAGAGTGTGTGAGCAATAAACAGAAGGAAATCTGTGCAGCATCATCTCAAAATCGTGGCACCCAAGCAGGTCTATCAGCTAAGAGGAGGTCGATCATTTGTTGCATATCAGGTTCTTCTATTTCATATCATTTTTATAGGCTACATTGCATTGTATTAGTTGCTGCCATATAGTGGTTGTAGTTGCATGAATATTTGGTATAGGACATTGTAGCGGCATTCATTCATGATTCGATGTAAGCCAAGAGTCTTGGCATTGCACTCAGATTGTAAACAACATTTGATAAGATTGAAATAAGTCTATGCATTCAATAAAGGAGAAATAAGGTTGCACAACAAATGTTTGTCAATATGTCATTGCTGTAGTTACTTATTTCAGTTCATATTCAATCAATAGTTTACATGGCAAATGTTTGTAATAATGTCCACTAAGCTGTAGGTGCATTTCTCATGTCATTTCAGTCATATATTGATTGCATATAGCTGTAGCATTGCGTTCCCTTTATTTCAGTCATTTAAATTACTTCTTGCAAGTCCTTTGCAATCATCAAAACAAATCAAAACACCAAATGAAGAAACTACAACAGCAAATACAGACTTGCAAGCCAAGTGTTTGACAATATTCCTTGGAGCTCAAATCACCAAAACAGGGTCGGATTTTCAAGGGATATTTCATTATTACTTTTCTTGCCTTTCTCTAGCCGACCTTCCCCTCCAGCCCCCATTTTGCTCTCGTTTGTGTCACAACACTACTATTTAAGCTCTGGCAGGTCCTCCTATGCAAGCATTGACTTCACTCATCTTCTCCCTAAACATGGACCCATCGGTGAGATCTGTCACATCCCATATTTTCACATTATTATTTTGGAGACTCTCTGATGATCGGGTGGTTGCTGCCACATTGTTATGGCACTTTATATACCGCTTTGATTTGTTTTAGTTAGCATTATGACATGTTTTGGGAATAAAATGGTTATTGTCATTGATTGAATTGCAACAGATGATCGATTTATATTACAATTTGAGGATCACTGTTTACAGTTTGGGATTATTGTTTATACATATATGTTGCTTACAATTATTATTGTTGATTTGATTATATTCAATGGATAATGCACTAGGTATTCTCGTCTACTTGTGTGCGTGTTCTCGGATTGAGAAAGAGTGTCATCAGAGATAGAGGCAGAAAGGTGCAGAAAATGAGTACAAATAGAGATAATTGCCATGTGTGCCCCAGTGCACAAGAAATGGTGTCAAACCGTAAGTTGAGATCCTAGATTTCCCTTCTTGTGTTTCAGCTATGTTTTAAGCGTCGTTTTGTGCGGCAGATAAATTGGTTGCATTGTGACAAGTAGATAGTGTTGTGCACTCTTGTTGCGGCAAGAAGCACAACGTTGCAATGTCGGATTAATTGAACACCACATTGTTGCTTAGCGACAATGGCTCGCTCGTGGTATGACTTGATGTTGAATTAATTGGATATGATAACTTCTTCTAACTGAACAAAGAAAGAATAAAAGAGCAAAAGAATATAAGGGCTATTATTAGCAAAAGTTAATTAATTTTAGCTTGCATCAAAAGGGTATTTTGTTGTAGGGGGTGACTTGGCTTATTTGGTCCTAATTGGCCTTCTGCATCTAAGTTTAGCTTTTCTCCTCCAAGCCCTATGCTCATGTTAACCTCTTTAGCTCGGGCATGGCTAACAAGGTGCCCTATTGTAACGTCCCCTTTTTGGGACATTAATTAATTAAAAATATGGGAGACCTTTAATCCACTCTTCCCATGGATTAAAGGATAAAAATTGGGAAAATGTCATTACTCCTTTTATTTTTAAATTAAATAATTAATTCTCCTCTTATGTTTTATTTTTAAATATTAAAAGAGGGAATTAATATTCTTTTTGGAGTTTGACTTTTCAGGAAAAGAGATCCATATTAAAAGTGACCCTTCTACATGAGAAAATGCACCAAAGGTAGGAGGGAAACTTGGAAATTTGAAATGACAAAGCTATATAAGGAGAAATGGTGACCCCTTGGGGGCATGTTGAGATTTTGTCAAAAATATCTTCATGCTTGAAGAGGGATGTATGCCCATGTGATCACATTATAAAGGTGTTCTTCAACACCACCATTGTTGGAGAGAGTGTGAAGCCTTCTATGCTATTTTGAGTGAATATTGCATGATATGTTCATTCCAAGATTGGCGACTTGGCTTATATGTTGATGCATTAAATTGTGAGGTTAAATCTGCATGTTGTGGCTCAAATTTAAGTGATTTTGGAAGGTTTATGGTGTTTTATTTATTGTTGTTCACTGTTGCATTTATTCCAACTATGGCGACTTGCACTAGGTCATATTTTGGCATGTTTTGAGGGTGAACAAGTTAAATATATAATCTGATCCATTTGGGGGTTGTTTTGAGGTGGTTTCAATGATCAAAAATTCAGATTCCTAGTTCATTGGAAAGGCCTTGATTCATAGTTTATTGTGCATTTTATTTGGTGGCAAAATATGGAATATTGAGTGATATATTAATTTTTGAAGTTTCAATTGTTCTAGTACATTTGTAATTAATTAACTGCTGCAATAAATTTTAGATCAAGAAAAGATTAATGTCCTAACTAGTTCTCCTATCTAACCCACTACTTTGGCTTATTCCAACCCCATTTGGGTTGTATTAATGGTGACATTGGGTTATTTGAGGTCGACCTAACAGGATTTAATCCTTCTAGAGTCAATTTGGTTAATTAATTGGCAGATTTAAATAATATCCCAAAAGGGGATATTGCACCTATGTTATTACCACCTCCCAACTCGGGCCAGCCTTTGGTGGGCATGGTCATAGCCATGACTCTATTATAGTGAAGAAGTGGTTTTTGTTATATAGACTTATTTAGTCTAATGGAGAGTGCATGTGGGATCATTTTCCCCTTAGTGTTAAATGGGGTTTGAGCTCATCGACGAGCCAACCCAATGTTTTGCATCCGAGTTACATTTCCTTGTTTTATGAAACAGAGCCAATCCCGAGTTACTACTGAGTTGCATTGCTTGTTTATCGGTGAGCTAAGCTCAAATCGCCAACTCACCAAGCTAGTTAGATTAGCATGGGTGGCAAAACGCCTGTTAAGGCAAATCTAAAGACAACCAAAAATCCATATAAATAATTAAGTATGATAAAGCCTAGTGAATGTGGGATTAAAAGTTAAGAAGATCCAAGCGTTCGGAAGTCCCAAGATCTCCAAACCGCTTTACCTTTGTTAAACTTTGTATTGCATTAAGTTTAGTTGATCGAGCTCGTGATTCAAGTTAAGTGTCGCCAAGTTTAGTTGATCCAACCTCGAATGGGTAGAGGAGAGTCACCAACAAAGTTTGATCCCGATGACTTGGGGTGGATGGGTTTGGATCAGGATGATGAGCCATTTGTAGCAGCACCGCCGCCACATCACGAGACATAGTAGGCACTAGTTACACTCGTGCTACTCCCCGTGCAACAATACTGATTAATGTAGATGTACTTGAGGATTTGGATGGGTCCGAGTCAGAGCGAGGTCGATGATGATATAGATGAGGATGACCTTGAGGATCCCATTTCTAGCAGCGGTGCAGATTTTGATGACTGATCATTGATGTCATCTAGTTTATTCTAGAGTTTTGTAACTTGTAGTATTTGTGATATGTCAATGATCATAGCATGTTGTTTTTTTGGAGTCTCGGACTATAGAGGCCATTTAGAGCCTCATTGTTTATGTATTTTGTTTCGGAATCTCTCATATATGATATATGTATTGTGTATTGGACTTGGAGTTCATGCCATTTTGCTATAAACACCTTTCTTACATATATATAAGAGCAAACTTTGCATACTTTGTGTGTAATTGTAGGAATCATGGTTTTTAAATTTTAACCTTTCAAATATATTATTTTCATTAAAAATATAAAATTTTATGTATTTTTTAGAAAACCGGTTCATAGAGTTTGAACCGGTCCAATTGCATGTTCAGATTCGATCCGACCCTCGATCGGTTACGAGTCCGGTTCCGATTTTTAAAACATTGTTTTAGACACTTAACACACAATACAAATCAGTCCTCTAGGGCAGTGAATTGCATATGAGGTTCACATCAACATTTAACCATGCAAATAGAGTTGAAATGCCACCAAAATAATTTATCCAACCATGGCAATATTTATCAATCTCAAATACATCAAAAATATGGAGAAACGAATGATAAATCACAATTGTAATTAATTTTTATTACAACAACCATACAGCCAAACCAAGGGTTGGAAAAAATAGATAAACTCCTCCTAAAATCACCAAAATGTAGATTTCGGCCTTATAAATTATGAGGAACAAGAATACCAACTCAAAATACCAAAATGTGCCCTAGAAGGCACCGAACTCAACCCTCAAGCAAGTCACCTAGGGCTGGAAATGTAGATCAACTGCATAAAATCACTTTGAAGTACCAATGTGACCTCTGTGTGAGATCACCCTTACACACAAGAGGGTTTTCGTCCCCTAGTGTGATCCTATTGAAGGGTTTTGTCTTCAATAGGTGACCAAGGAAGGGTTTACGTCCTTTAATGGCAACAAGAGAAGCTACTTGCTCCACCTTCAAGTGAAATCGATATCAAAATCAGCATAACCCTCCTTAAGCAAGTCAAACCACCTTATGTAGGCCTTGAAGTTGTCGATGAGCAAAAACAATCCTCTAGAGAGGCCGACCCCCTAAATGTAGCAAAAAAACCTTGAAGTCACCATGTAGGCCTCCACAAGACCGAACTCCATAATGAAGAAATAGAAATCGTCCTTGCATTGTTGGACAAGTCTTCCACCACCTAGTCGAACCACACCAATGCCATGAATAGTAAATTAAATTAATTTCTAGAGTACAATACTGATACAACCATGGTGATTTTCCCTCCCTAGATCCCTCCTTGATACCCACGAGAAGAGAAATGGGCATAAGCTCTTCCATATCGAACTAACTTGGAAAAGGGGACATTGTTATCCTCCTTCCCAAAATTGCTTGCCCTCAAGCAATTGAAAACTTGGATGCTCCAATAACCTAGATCTTGTACATGTCTAATGAAAGAGCTCTTGCGGACACAAGCTCATATGCCCAAATACTATTATACCAAGATGGCTAAATCCCATAAGCTGTCAAGTGGAACAGCTCCCACCCTGATGGTTGCGGTGATTACTCCTTCCATCACCCCTATCTATGTGTTCTTCCTCAATGAAGCCTTCTACCCAAAGCATGAGAACATCATTCAACCTAGCTTGCATGTAAGCTAAAAATAAGTCATGAAAGTCATAAATCACTCGGAATTCCATCCAATTCAGTACTAGGATGGCTAGGAGGAATGTCTTCACTAGTGGAACTTCACCATTATTATTACCATGCAAGGAAACCTTTTTAAATTGCACATAGGTATTGTTGTTCATTCTTGAAAATATTGTGAACACCAATATAGAAATGATACAAATATGACAAACCCATGCATTCAAGCTTCATTAATATAAGCGATATAGAGGTGGTAGGTGCCCATACAAGGACTGCAAACTTTTCGTTTTCAGCTGCAATCCCATATGCTCCCCCATGTGATTGGGTTAGAAACGAACTCAATCACTCTTTTATTTTAATACTTGTACCTGCACATGGAACAAACTTACTAAAGAAAACAAGAGTTACCCTCATTATGGCTTCTTCATGCCTATTGGACATGATGGCAAGTTCTTTTTCAATCCTTGCAATCGTCTCATATTCTCCCTTCAAGTGTAATGTCCCTTTTTCCCACTTAAGAGCTATTATTTGGTCTTCTTATCATTCCTTCTCCATGGAAAAGAAGTAAAGGAGATGGAAGAGAACATTGAGCTTCCATTTGCATTGCTTTTTCTAATATTTTATATTTTTTTTAAAGTGTTTTCCCTCTTATAGCAAGTCGGTTGAGTTTTAATCAATTAACGGAAAATAATGAAGGAAAATACATCACTTATGGGTCGGCCAATCCTTTTCAAGCTTAGGCGCCAATGAAGGAATATAAAAGGAGTCTTAAGACATCATTAAGTATTTAGTTTTGGCGCATTTTTCATAATCTTGGGCATTGAGAGCTAGTTGCTCCTTGTTCTTCCACTTGAGGACGAAAACCCTCTTGTGTGGCTTTCCTAGAAGGACGAAAACCCTTCATCTTAGCTTGGTATTGAAGTTTAAGGCAGATTTGAGGAGAGATTAATCATTTTCAAATTGTTATTGGCTTCCTACATGTGGAGCGACCTACCTTGGTGTAGGGTTTGAGGGTTTGGTGAACTTATATTTGCATTTTCAGTTTATAATCTGATTTGGCATATTTTCTAAGGCTGGAATCTGCATTTTCATGATTTTTGGGGGTTTCTAGACCCATAATCTATAATTTTCTTGTGGCTGCTCTTCGTTGGACATTTATTAATTTCCAACAGTGTGTTGTTTCAGATTTATCATTGTTCTTGGTTCTATTGGATGCATAAAAGATATCTCTAAATTGTGGCAAGTTTATTTGAAGTATATTTGGTGTTTGGCATATATTTTATACCCTTATTTGAAGAGTTCAGTTCGCTGATTTTAATTTTCAGTCTGCTGCTATAAAAATCAGATTTGAATAATTTGGGGTTTAGTCTAAATTCCTTGGTTATTGGTCTAATCCCTTGAAAGGGTCATTTCATCAAGTGATGGATGTTCAAAAGTTCATTCAGGCTGTCCCAAACACAATTGTAACCATGTATTTTGTTCCCCAAAATCAGAAGGATAGTGGTTGGGATCCTTCTTATAATAGCTGAAAACACATCAACAATGATAGTAGATTGCAAACCCTTCAACCTCATGGCTGGATACTCATCTCTAGTTGTCAAAAGAATGGATAGGGAGCTGAAATTGTTGCGGACAGCGAATGAAACAAAAATACAACAGTTGTCATAATGATTACCTTGGCCTCCAAAAGATGCTTCCAAGCTGCCCCAAACTAATCTCTTCAAAATTTGGCTCGGATCAAAACTTATGAGTGTTGGTATGTAAGTATAACAGCCATACTTTGCCCGGAATTTCATCCCAAACAATACCAAATATGTTGGAACATTGGCCTTAATTGTTCTCAATGAGTGAACCCTCTTACACACCATTTCAAATAAAAAGAATGTCTTCAAACTTGCCCCTCTATTGCTGTCCCAAGAAGATATGCACAACCCAACAAATGAGATTGGGAAAAACATCTCATCTCGGTTGTAGCATTGCATTTCATTACTCAAATTCAGAATTGTAGTGGCCAACAAACATCTTGTGAGAGTTACCCTTACCTTGTCAATGTCACCAGAAGCAGAGCACCGCTTCCTTGTGACCGAAATCCACTTGGTAGCTACAAATAGAATGTGGAACCAGCTGGAAATAATAGCCACAAGATCTAAAATAGCTCCCATAATGATTTGGGGTTCATGATCCACATTTTCCAAACTCATCTCATTCATGTTAGAAAGATGACTTACACCCCAAAGCTCACATGGAATCCATGTCTCATTAGGCCATTTTTATAGGTGTGTTTTAGAGAGCCAATCCCAAACAATAGCATGATCTATTACTCCAACTTTGGTTCATGAAAACTAAATTATTACATACCTTGTGGCAACCTGAATATATAGCCCATGCGGCTGCATTCATATTTTCAATGGATGAATTATCCATCACCTTCACATACATCCAAAAGTGGCAATCTTGAAAGTAACTTGAGTCCCACAAAACCATAGCAAGATGTTTCATACAATCTTGAAAATAACATCTAGTTTGCTTACCATCTTTACACCTTAGGTATTCAGCTGGAATTATCTTCTTTGGTCCATTCCCTATGATCTTGTCTTCATGTGTGTTACTTAGCCCCCAAGAGTGTTTTATTAACCGGAAACATTGATCCTTCACCATGTGGTTAGAATGCAAAATAAACGCTCTATGATTGCTCATAAATTTCCTTTCAATCCAAGTGCAAGAAATAATAGTTAATCTCCTGAAGCAAATCAAACACTTTACAAGTCTATGATTGGCAACCTACTATATGCAACAGGATCAAGGCCAGACATTATGGAAGCAATAGGCATGGCAGTACATTTCCAAGAATCACCAAAAGAAACTCATGTGCAAGTAGTCAAAAGAATATTTAAATATCTAAAGGGAACTTTGGACTATGGTTTGTAGTATCCGAGAGGTGAAGATTTCACTCTAACAGTGTATACAGATGCAGATTGGGCAGGAAGTGTTGATGATAGAAAGAGTATGAGTGGAGGAGCATTCTTTCTTGGCAACAGTTTAGTATCTTGGTTAAGCAAGAAGCAGGCTTTTGTTTCTTTATCCACAACAGAGGCAGAATACATAGCAGCAGTGTCATGTTGCACACAAGTTCTTTGGATGAAGCAGACATTGAGGTAGAATATGATCATCCAATTTCAATACTTTGTGACAACACTAGTGCAATAAATATTTCAAAGAATCTTGTTATGCACTCTAGAACAAAGCATATTCCTATCAAGTATCATTTCTTAAGAGAACAGGTAGCAGAACAGCATGTCAAGTTGGAGTACATTGCCACAAAAGAACAGATCACAGATATTTTCATGAAGCCCCTTCCAAAAGAGACTTTTAAGTATCTCAAGCAGAAATTGGGAGTGATATCTTTTTCATCTAGTCACTAAGTTCTAAAGGAGAAGCATCAATTCAAGGGAAGCTAATCACTACATTATCTTTTAGCTCCATGGATTCTTTGGTGATATACATCCAGAAGACAACTCAGAGAAAGATCAGCTGATAAATATTCTTTGTGATAGTAATGAACATCCCTTTGCCATTGATGTCAAAGGGGAGAATTATAGAAAGGGACATAATTACAAAAGGGGGAGAATTACAACAAGGGGGAGAATTATGTTCTTGCAATATTCACAAATTATTTCTTTGCAAAGTTGCCATCAATGACAAAGGGGGATATTGTTGGAAATATTGTCATTGATGTCAAAGGAGAATTAATGTCACGATGATTTAATTATAATCAAGTGCTAATCTATTAATCATTTATTATGATTAAATTAAAAGAGAATATTTATTATGATTTAATTTAAATATTTGAGTAAGAAAGGGTTGGCCGACCCCTATTTATTATGGCGCTCAAGGTTGGGGACAAGTCGTCCAAATTTAAAAATGAAGGGACGCATCTATTGAAAGGGACATCTCTTTTTGAAAAGTCATACCTCTCCATGAAGAGGCTTCAAGGGCTATATAATGGTGAAGAGAGGTTGGATAAAGTGTGAAAAAAATGTTTTATCTTTCAAATACAAGCAGATTTTAATGAAGGAGATCGAAATAACCATCATCCGTTGAAGAAGCAACATTCAGAAGGTGGAACTTTGTTTCTTTGGAGGTCGGTACCTCCTAAAAGAAGAGATTGGTGTCTCTTGTTAAGTTGGTGCTTAGCAATGGGGATTGGTGTCTCCAATAGGTTGGTGCCTAATTCTTTTGTAAAATAAATTTATCTTATGGCTGGATTTGGACAGTAGATCCAAGCAACTTCTCTTTGTGGTTTTATTCCCAGAAAGGGTTTCCACATAAATCTTGTGTCTCTTAATTGTTAGATCTTGTGTAAATGTTGTTATTGTGGATATTAATTTTTAGTAAGTAAAAGTTTATCTTATATTGATTCACCCCCACTTTTAGTATAAAGTGTATATGCAAAAAGTAACCAAAATGAGCCCCAACATTTGATTTTCTAACCTTTTCTTCTCTTTCTTTGTGGAGCGCTCCATGTAGGTCTCGTATTCTTTTTATTATTTGTTTTTCCCTCATAAAGAAGGACAACCTCCTTCTCCTTTTTATTTTAGTATTTAAAAATACTTTTATTTTAATAATAACAACATGAAGTTGTCCCAACGTAAGAATTAGTCAAGCCCAAATTACAATATTATTAGTTATTTTTAATTACAAAAGGAGACATTACACTGTGATGCTATTTCACTTGCCCAATTCATAGGGGTAAGCAAGGTAAGGTCAAGGCCGGAGCCTTGACCTCATACACTACAAAGGGATCCTCAAAATGTTTTGGGAAGGTGGCACTCAACCCATTTGATGGCTCCAACAAAGGGACAACCGGAAAATGGATGAAGATACTAGGGTTAAACCCTAGACCACAAGAATATGCCAAGAAGCCAAACCCAAAGGGGTTTCTCTTGAAAGGAGAAAAAGAAAATTCAGATCTGCAAGAGGGTTTTGAGGTGGAGTCTCAAGAAGACCATGATGAAGGACATGGAGAGGTGTTGTAAGGTGAAGAACCATTAAGGGTTTTTGATGTAGTAGAATCTCCAAAGAAAGAGGAAGAAGTCATGGAGCATGAACCAAGTAAAGGAGAAAAGTTCAGTTTGCAAAATTATGGAGAGAATTTGGTGGTTCAAGCCAAATCTCCAATTGATAATGATGATGTTTAGCTTCATGGAATATTCAAAATAGCGGCTCATAAGAGCCAAGTTGAGGGTGTTCACGGCTTTGGCAAGAACCACGAAAAGACTCCATGCATGTGACAACAAAATATGGATGAACTCAAGGTGCGAAGAGCTTCACTAGTTGAAAATGAAGAGATCTCAACCAAGCTTTAAGGACAAGTTGAGGATAGCCCAAGGTATTATATCGAAAATCATATTTCAATTTTTTGGTCTTCACCTATGTCGTTGCCATAATTGTGTCATCGTGGGCAGCTTGTTGAAAAGAAAGAGCCTATGCCAAGTTTGATGCTTCATAGTATAATTGGTGGTCATCATGGACGAGTATAGTGGATATGGTGATAAAGTGAAGAACAATCTAAGTGGCAAAGGGTACATAGATCCTTTGAGTTACAAAAAGGAGAAGTCCTAAATGTTTTTCATGTTACTATGGCTAGTGAGAGTTTCATTTCATGCACATGTTTAGAAATCTTATGAGAAACCATATGGAGTTTGTTGCCATTCAAACTCCCTTGTGAAGGATGAGATGCTACAAGATGGCCTCATCATCCCTTGCACTTAGAGGTTACAACAATTCAAGCTCACCTTGGGAAAGCACATGGTACGTGGTAATTTCTATGTGAATTGTAATGAAGATACAGATTTGATACTTGGAGTGCCATGGCTACACTCTTTGGGAAAATTTATCCAAGACTACCAAACAATGGAGTTGAAGTTCAAGCTTAGTGACCAAGAGATGACAAATGGGATTCCTCAAGTTGCTACAACTAAGAAGAGTGGAGGAACTTCTGGAAAAAGGAAAGATATATGGGCAACACATAATGAGCTAAAAGCTACAATTTTATTTTCAAAGCAGCAGTCATATTATAAGGATTTTGAATCCCTAATTGATAAGCAAACTCTTGGAGGGAGTGCTCCAATAGAAGTAGAAGTTGAGTTCATGAATTTTGTGTTTGAAATTGAGCAAGATGGTTGTTATCTTGTTGTTCCGAGCATTGCAACTCAACTGGGATTTGGAGGTGTGGTTGGAAGTAGTAGGACTCTTGATTTGTGGGATTTCAAGCATGTTGTCATGTGCTTTAGTACTGCTGTTATAGACATTCCCAGCTTTTCCAACATTCTATTTGGTGCCATACAAAAAAGGACAGTCATGAGAAGGGGTAGTTTCCAATCTTTTGGAGCATTTTCAGTCAATAACGACTCATTCCCAAGCCCCACTACATTGTTTTTTAGGATATTCACGAAGGGCTTTCAATTTGTCGGTGGTACTTTTTTTTTATTCGTTTTCTGCAACAGTTTCATCTTCCTATCTATTTTTTGACAGCCCGAGATGAGTATCCAAACATGACGATGAAGGGTTTCCAATCTACTATCATCATGGATGTGTTTTCAGCTTTCATAAGAAGGATCCCAGCCAATATTCTTCTGCTATTCGGGACAAAACACATGGTTAAAGCTGTATTTAAGACAGCGTAGGTAAAATTTTGAATATCAATCACTTGAGTGGAGAATATGAGATGATTGCAAACCATGGAAGAGAGCTACCTTCCATACCTAAGATGCATGAAAAAATGATATTGATAGCTCTTGTTTCTTTTAATATGTTTGTTCTTTGTGTAGGCATGTGAATTAAGAAGAAAGAGTAGCTGAATTTGCTATCCATCCAAGCATATGGTGAAGCATATGGGACTACAACTGAAGATGAAGATGGCATAATGGAGGACGGCAAGTTTGTGATTGCAAAAGGTTTCATTTTGCATAGAAATAGAGTTTCTCCAATACTTGGATTCGGAGTGAAACATAAAGGATTGGAGGAAGGTGCATCCTAACATACGACAGTGGGAAGAGGGCAGCCGAGACCATCTTTTGGGCAGCCAAGGTGGCCACACTACAGCAAGGTATCTCTAGATGTTTGACTTTGTATAAGTTCTGCATGATGCTCAAGTTTTTTTTCCAAGTTGGCCATTGAGGGAAGAATGTAATCAAGAGTTGGGGAATGAGTTGTTATCTACCCCAAGTGAGAAAGGGAGTGTTTTTATGGTAGCCATGAGCCAAACTACAATCAATGAGGTTGTTGTCATCATCTCTATCAGCCCCGACCTAATTTCATTTGCATTTGTAATTGGGAATATAAAGTGTTCTTCCACCTTAGTTGACAGGATGGAACGAACAATGAGGATGCCGACTTCGGAGATGTATTAGCTTGTCAAGTTGATGATTATTCATCAATTTCTTACTTTATGACTGAGATTACAGAACCTTGAAAGGTTTTTTCTACCCTGAGTATGCAAAGGAAAAAGTTTTTACTGATGTTTTTAAGTTGAAAATGAAGGGGACTTCAATGAAGAAAGGGACAGCAGGTGTCTAAGTTCGTTCATGCAAAGGCTCTTTCATTTGACAAGCATGAGATCCAAATTAAGGGAGCACTACAGTGTATTCCTTCACCTTGGTATAATGACACTTGGGCATGAGAGATTATAATTGCTTGTGGGCAAGCAATTTTGGGAAAGGAGGACTGTAATATCCCCTTCTAAAACTAGTTCGTTTTGGAGACTTCTAGCCCATTCCACTTTCTGTGGGCCAGAAGAAGGTGAACAAGGGAAGTGTTTGTTGATGTTTTTAGTCTTTTTTGTGAGCATTTACCTTTTTCTTTCGTGGTTTCTCTTATGAGGCAAGTCGGCTGGGTTGGAGAGGTGAAAAGACAAGTTAAAAGATTAAAGCAATCATCCTTAAGAGGTCGGTCTTGGGAAAGACTCCCTAATTGACCTTTGGCGCCACCAAGAAGATATATAAGGGGTCGCTTGGACTCATTTTGGGCATGCATCTTAATATAATTTTACACTTACTTGGTTTTGGGGTTGATTTCTCTATTCCATTCCACTAGAGGGCGAAAATCCTTTGGTGTGGCACACAAGGAGGACAAAACCCTTCCTTGTTCAAGTTGGAGAACGAAAACTCTCCAATTGGTGGTTCCTAAGGCATCAAAGAGAGTGATCTTGCTGGTTTGCAGCTAGGGTTTGAAGGAAAACAATTGTCAAAGTCTTTTACATCAATTTTGCACCCTCTCCTAGGGTGGTGACTTGGGTAGAGGAGGGTTTGAGTGCCTTTTAGGGCACATCTTGGCATTTGGAGTTGATATTCATATTCCTCATAATTTATAAGGCTGATTTCTCACTTTATTGGTATTTTTGGGGTTTTGGAATCATCATTTCCAACCCTTAATGTGAGTTGTACTTCTGCTGATTATTTAATTAATTACAGTTGTGGTTTATCACTTGTTTCTTATTTATTTTTAAGTATATTGGCTGGATAAATATCTTCATGGTTGGATAAAATAGTTGGAAGCATTCTTTGTCATTTTTAACTTGTTATTGCATGGAAATTGATGCCATTAAGTGTTGTTACGGTTCTTTGCCATGAGGGGATTATTCACTGATTTCTAGTTGGTTTTGAAGGCGGTTTGATAGCCTAAAAGTGTGATTTTCGGTTCATTGTTAGGGTTTGATAGTTGATGTTCCACAAATCTAATTTCTCTCATTTGGGTTTAAGCCGAAACCATTATTTTCAGTTTTAGCCCTAGAAAGGGATATTACAGAATTTCTTATTTTGTATTTTAGCATTGTGTCTCTTAAAATAGAGAGTGCCCTTTATTTTAATAATAACGTAAGTTGCCTTTATAATATTACTTTTTGGCTAACTTAGTTATATTATTACCTTATTTCCCTTTTCTCCACCCCTTTATACTATGGGAAATCATGGAAAAGGCCAGGGGTCTTCTTTCTGCATTAATTCCGAGAAGGGGACATTACAGTCCACCCCTCTTGAAATTTCTTTCCCTCGAGCAAATAAAGCAAGCTAGGACGCACCATGTAATGTCCCCTTTTTCGAATTGAGGACAAAAATGGACTTTTGCCATTCTCATTATGTGGCAAAGAAGCATGATTGAGCAAGGAAGGAAATGCATTTTATTTCAATTTTCTTTATTAGATTTATTGTTTCCCTATATAAGGCAAGTCGGTTGTGATTGAGAGATTCATATAGGCAAATTAAAAGATAAAAGAAGCTTAAAGAGGTCCAAGCAAGAGCTATAAAAGGAGATATATGACTTCATTTGCATCCATATTTGGGGCATGTTGTCTATAATTAGATTTTTGGGTAAAGTGCTCATTAACTATCCACTTGAGGATGAAAACCCTCGTGTGTGGCATTCCAAGGAAGATGAAAACCTTCCTTGTGGCTTGGTGGAGGACGGAAACCCTCCATTTTGAGTGAATTAAAAACATCTCTTGATGACTACTTGCAAGTTTAGATCTAGGGCATTAAGGAAAACATCTACAAAGTCTTTGCATACATTTTAGAGCTCTCTCCAAAAGGTGTGACTAGGGTTTGGTGATAATTGGGTGCCTTCTAGGGCACATACTTCAAATTTTATTTGATATTGATTTCCATTAATTTCTAAGGGCGGAATCTATCCTCTTTTTCTCGTAATGTCCCCAATGGACAAATTTGTAAACCCCAAACGGAAAATCAGCAAATCCCAACCAAAATAGCAAGTTGTAGAAGATATATAAAAATTTAAAATGCAGATCTGAATGATTACTAAAGAGTGTGACTTGCTCTAGGAATGAAAATCCACCAAATTTGAAGTAAAACAACTCAATTCTTATCCCAAACAGATCAACAATTTTTATAAAGACAAAAACATTAGAAAAATACCAGATTTTTGGATCAATAATAGGCTAGAATTAGTTATAATATCTGCAGATGAACAACTTACGAGAATTGGCTGAAGATGAAGTTTTCCAAGCCCAAAATATATATAAACCAGCTGATTTTGGCCTCTAAAAATATGAAATAGATGTCGGTGATGAGATCCGGCGAGCAGTCGTGCCCTAGAATGGGTCAAGCTCCACACACATGGGTGTAGATAACCATACATCGATGAATCCAAAGGCAGAAATCTGCCTCAACACTTGTGTCTTCAAACCCTAGCTGGAAACAATATAAATTTGCACTTTTCTCCTCAAATATTGCTGCAATTCTGAAGTAGAACCTTGAAAATCAGTAGAAACCCTTGAGTAGGGCTTCCTCTCAAAAGAAAGAAGAGTTTTCGTTCTTCTTTCTAAGCTTAAAGAGGGTTTTCGTCCTCTAAAGCCAACTTCAAAGGGTTTTTGTCCTTTGGAGTTTTTATGGAAAGCATACAAGCTCTACCAAAAATCAGAATTTGTCAAAATGCAAAAGATATCCTTCCCTTGCAAGTTAACTTTCTTTTATAACAAATCTTGGCCTTTTAGCCACCCACAACCACCAATCACATTTATTTTCCCTCATTTAATTTTTTTCTTTGCCTTTTTCCTCTTTCCTACATGGGTCACATTTTCTTTGGGGAAAATAAAATAAAATAAAGTGACTTCGCTTTTTCTAATTTTATTTTGTCACTTTTCTTTTCTTTTTTTCACTTTGTCATTACTAAATTAATAAAGTGCTTATAATAATATTTTAGGATGCACTTTATGATTAATTTACAATGACTTAGTTTCCTTTTGATTCCTCTCTTAGCCATCGGCAAACAAAATTGGGCTAAGGATCTTCAACCTGTTATTTTAGAGAAGGGACATTTCAGTCCTTCCCTAAATTGTTTTCCCTCAAACAATTACAAGTTCATCTCCGAAGTACCATGTGCAAGAGACAAAACATGTTATAGTGCTCCAAGATTTGAGATCTTGTACTGTCAAGTGTGATAGATGCTTCCACAATACATACCTCTCATGATATTCATACACTGAATTCACATGAAGGGTGCCACATACTTTATATTGCAAATGTGATCCTCACTCATCATTCTTCTCATGAGGAAAATAAATCTAAATATGGAGCCATAAATATGACATTATCTCATTCCTTTTGTACCTTGGAGTGTCACCAAGTTCCTCATTTCTTTTGGTCTTCGTGATATCTTGGTTCTCGTTGCATCAATTTCTTAGCATCCTTGTCCAGAATGGGTTGAATATCCTCATGATACAATTGTTGCAATAAACAAGATGATATACCTCTCCACACAATCTGCATCCCGTGCAATATACCCTCTTTGGAAGGAACTTCCCATGCTTTGGTCATCCACAACTCGAGGAGTACCATTCCTCATACCTTAGAAAACAACTTCCTTTTCTTACACTTTGAACTTCAACTCCATAGTCTGATAATTTTGGATGAATTCACCTAAAGATTGCAACCATTGTACTCCAAGTACTATATCCATTTCACCAATACCAATGACATAAAAATCATCACATCCCTTATGATCTCCTATGGTGAACTCAAGATGTGGAATCTTCTTTTGGCACGAGATTGAATGTCCGTCTCCCACTATGATGTTGAACCCTGGAAGTCTTCCATCTGCAATCCCATCTCTTTGACCAAGCCTTAGTTAATGAAATTATGTGTAGCTCCACTATCTATCAACATTGTGATCTTTTGCCCATGAAGATCTCTTATAACTCGAAATGCATAAAAACTAGGTGGTAATGAGATAGTAAAGCAAGTGTGGCACCCTGTGATAATCACTTCATCTTCCTTAGCTTGGTCTTCACTTCTCCTTGGATCAGCATTATCTCCATCATCTTCATCATCTGAAATTTGCTCAATGTAGTGCATTGACCCCCTTACCTTGACAACGATGGTTGGGTGTCCATGGGTCCCTACAATTGAAGCATAATTTTTTCTTCTTAACTCATTCATTTTCTCTATTTCTTGGTTGTTACCCCTTGCTTATCGTGTTGAGTCATTATTGGTTGTTCAAATGAGTTCTTTTGCTGCCCCAAAGGTGTTGTTCGCTACTATCCAAAATCCAGATTTTTGTCTTTAGGGACTTAACTTTCCAAGTCCAGTGACTTCTTAACAGCTCCTTGTAGAGATGGAGGACTGAAGGCTTTAACTAGTCCTCTAAGTGGCTCTCCAAGTTCTTCAATAAATAAAAACACAAGTCTTCTTTTGTTGATATCTGGCACCATCACTGCAAGCCTTTGGAAATGTGAAATATAGTTATCCAAAAATCCTTCTTGCTTAAATTGAGCTTACTTCCTAAAATGCATCTGCGGATCTGTTCTATCAAACATTAACTCGAATTCTTCAAGGGTGGTGATAGAATCATGTCCTTGTGTGATTCATGTGCAGCTCCCTTCGAATGCAAAGTTGCAGATTTGAGGGCTTCTTCTTCATACATTGGATTCAAAGAAAGATATGTATCTAATTTTTGTAACCAAGCTCTAGCAGAACACTTATCTGAGCCATCATAAGAAGGAAGAGTTACCTTACCCAACCTTTGTTGTATGTCTCTTCTTGGTTGCTCTTGTTGAACTCTTTGATTCCTTCCTGATTCTTTGTTATTCTTCACTTGGCAGTAGTCTCTGAAGGATAACATATCCTCACCCCATGTAACTAAGGATCGCATACTCTTCACCTCATACCTCCATGTCATCAACATCATTTGGGGCTTCCTCCTCAATTGGTTGTTCCTCTCTTTGGAGAAACTTGGCTCTGAAAATTTGATGTGGAGGCTTGGTGGATGTCCTAACTAGTCCAGTTGAGCTTCCTTCACCATTGTTGGTTGCTCCTTGATTTGTAGATATATTGTTCCCTTGTAGAATCTTTGTCAAATCTCTTATGGAACCGGTCAATGCTTCACACATTTCCCTTTGAGATTCCCTCAATACATGATGCATATCTCTTTGACTTTCTCTCATAGACTATTGTAATTCTCTCTGACTCCTTGTGATCACTTCATGTATGTAGCTTAGCTCATCATAAGGAGCTCTCTGATCATGCTCTTCCATCAACACCTTCTTTGGAGTATGCCTTCTTCGATAGACTATAGGAATTTTTCCTGGTTGCATTCATATCTAATTTTCTCCTTCATGAGTTGGGAGAATCATCGCTCTGATACCACTGTAATGTCCCCAATGGACAGCTTTCCCACCCCATTGGAATAACCACAAATCCAAACTAAAATAGCAAGTTGTAGAAGATATATAAAAATTTAAAATGCAGATCTGAATTTTAAATAGGAAAATACGACTTGCCTTAGAGTTGGGAGGCACTCAAAACTGAAGTAAATTCACTGAAATCTTAACCAAAATAGATCGGCAATATTTATCTATGCAAGAACATCAGAAAATTACCATATTTTTTATCAATAAGAGGACTGAAAATTTATTAGAAATCTGCAGATGAACAGCTTACAGAACTAGCTAAAGATAAAGTTTCCCAAGCCCAAAATATATATAAACCAGCTGATTTTGGCCTCTAAAAATATGACAAAGATGTTGGTGATGAGATCCGGAACAATTGTGCCCTAGAATGGGTCAAACTCCACTCGCAGGGGTGTAGATAACCCTACATCAGGCTGAATCTGAAGGTAGAAATTTGCCCCAACACTTGTGTCTTCAAACCCTAGCTGGAAACAATATAAATCTGCACTTTTCTCCTCAAATATCGCTGCAATTCTGAAGTAGAACCTTGAAAATCAGTAGAAACCCCTGAGTAGGGCTTCCTCTCAAAAGAAAGAAGAGTTTTCGTTCTTCTTTCTAAAGCTTAAAGAGGGTTTTCGTCCTCTAAAGTCAACTTCAAGGGTTTTCGTCCTTTGGAGTTTTTATGGAAAGCATACAAGCTCTACCAAAAATCAGAATTTGTCAAAATGCAAAAGATATCCTTCCCTTACAAGTCGACTAGATTTTATGACAAATCTTGGCCTTTTTGCCACCCATAACCACCAATCACATTTCTTTTCCCTCATTTAATTTTTTCTTTGGCTTTTTCCCCTTTCCTACATGGCTCACCTTTTCCTTAGGGAAAATAAAATAAAATAAAGTGACTTCTTTTTCTCTAATTTTATTTTGTCACTTTTCTTTTCTTTTTTCAATTTGTCATTAGTAAAGTGCTTATAATAATATTTTTGATGCACTTTATGATTAATTTACTATGACTTAGTTTCCCTTTTATTCCTCCCTTAGTCGTTGGGAAACAGAATTGGGCTAAGAGTTTTCAACCTATTATTTTAGTGAAGGGACATTTGATTTTCTGCCCCACTTAGCTTGAGGAAAGACTATGAATAAGGTCTGTAACCCCAAAATACCATATCTCTCACCTTAAAATTCCTCTCTATCCAGTGCTGGTCTGCATACAACTTTTGTTGATTTTGCGCACATTTGATGTTCTCCTTCGGCACCTCCAACATATCATGTCTCTGTTGTACCAAATTTTTGGCTCCAAGCACTCTATTATCCATCATAACCAAGTCAACAAAAGAAAGTGCATCATATCCATACAAAGCTCTAAAAGGATTCATACCAATGGACATGTGATATGATGTATTGTAGCAATGCTCATCCATGTGTAAATGAGTTTGATTGTTTCCCGCTACATAATTCTTTAAGTATCCCTCGATCCATTTATTTACTATCTCCGTTTGCCCATCAATTTGTGGATGATAGCTAGTGCTAGGAGTCAATTTTGTGCCAGTCAAACGAAAGAGCTCCTACCAAACAAGCTCATGAACCTGTTGTCCCTATCACTTATGATGTTCTTAGGCAGCCCATGAAGTTTAAAAACTTCCCTGAAAAAGAGATCAGCTACTAGAGGTGCATTGTACTTGGTTGGAAGTGGAATATTTGGTGAGTCTATCAACCACCACAAACATACAACTCTTACCTTGAACCATGGGGAGTCCAATGATGAAATCCATAGAGATACTTTCCCATTTTTGAGTTGGGATGGGTAAGGGTTGCAACAATCCTGCTGGAAAATCTTGCTCAACTTTATTTTATTGGCAAATGAGGCACTCCTAGATGTATTGAAGGACTTCTCCCTTGAGTCCCTTCCAGAAGAACCTTTCCCACACTTGCTTGTATGTCTTGAAATATCCCGGATGACCAGCCAAGGGTGTATCATGTATAGTCCTCAAAATCTTAATCTTCATCCTCGACTCAAGTACTAAATAAATCCTATTCTTGTAGAGAATGAGATCATCCACTACTTTGTACTTGTCATCATCAATTTTCCCTTCAAGGACAGCAGTAGTAAATTCATTTTTGCATATTCATTTGTTATAAGAGCCTTCCAATCCAATTGGCTTCCTAGACAATGCATCAACAACAACATTGTTTTTCCCTTTGACGTATTCAATGTCAAAGTCATAAGCTTGAAGTTTACTCACCCACTTTGTTCGATCCTTTTTGACCAAAAACCTGCCACAAATTAAATATTGCCTAAATTTGGCCAACGCATGCATGATGGCCAGCATTTCTTTGTCATATATAGAGAATCCACGCTCAACATCTTTGAGCTTCTAGCTCTCAAAGGCAATGGGATGCCCCTTTTGCATCAAAACAGCCCCTATACCCTCACCTAGAGCGTCACATTTCGGCTCAAACGGAATGGAGAAATCTAGGACAGCAAGTACCGGACATGAACTCATCACCTCCTTGAGTTTATCAAATGCACTTTGGGCTGTTTTGGACCAGCTGAAAGCTCCCTTTTTGTCAAATCTGTCAACAGAACAAGAAGTTGAGAGAACCCCTTGACGAATCTTCTATAGTGTAGGAGGTGGCCAAGCCAAGATGCCTTGGATCTTTTGTTGATCAACCTGAACCCCTTGGGCGTTTATCACATGGCCCAAATATAAAATTTCAGACATACCAAATTCACACTTAGATTCTTTTGCAAAAAGCGTTTGTTGTTCCAAAATTCCCAACACTATATCCAAGTGTTGAAGATGTTCTTCCCACGTTCTACTATATACCAAGATGTCATCAAAAATACCAAGACAAACTTCCTCAAGTATTTGCTAAAAACATGATTCATACACGATTGGAAAGTTGTTGGTGCATTAGTTAACCCAAATGGCATAACCAAAAACTCGAAATGTCCAAAGTGACATCTAAAAGCTGTCTTTTGAACATCTTCCTCTCTTACCCGAATTTGGTGATATTCAATCCTCAAGTCAATCTTTGAGTAGTAGATAGCTCCATGTAGCTCATCAATTAGCTCATCAATCCTAGGTATGGGATACCTATTTTTGATGGTCTTCTTGTTCAAAAGCAGTAGTCAATGCACATCCTCATGGTTCCATCCTTCTTCTTCACTAGGACAACTGAAGAAGCGAAAGGACTAGAACTAGGCCTGATATGTCCCATCTCCAATAGTTCTTTGATGGCCTTCTCAATTTCCTCCTTGTAAGCTCTAGGATGGCGGAAGTAAGAAGTTATTACTGCTTTAGTGTCGAGTTCCAACTCAATAATATGCTGAAAACCTCTATCCGGGGGCAATCCATGAGGTATAACACTGAAAACCTTAGCATGTTTATCAACTATAGGCTGAATATCCTTATGATACAGTTGTTGTTCTGAAACCTGAGTTGTAGAACTCACAAAACATTGTGCTGCCCAAGCAACCTGCTCGTATTGAAAGCCCTTTCCATTCTCTTAGCTGAGACCACCATAGGGGCTCCATTGGACATTCCACACAGCACTACTTCCTTACCAGCTGATTTAAACTTCAGCTCCATGGTTTGGTAATTTTGGGCACATTCTAGAGAATGCAGCCATTGCACCCCAAGGACTATGTCAGTCTCACCAATACCAACTACATAGAAATCATCATCAATTTTGTGCCTTCCCAATGTGATATTCAATTGTTGAGTTTTCTTGGTGCATGGGATGGTGAAGCCATTTGCCACCATCACATTGAAGCCTTTGAAGTCTTCTACTTTCAGCCCCATCCTAGATACCAATCGTTCATCAACAATGTTGTGAGTTGCATCACTATCAATCAGCACAATTACCCTCTTTCCTTGCAACACTCTTCTCACTCTAAAAGGGTGATATCTACAAGCAGCTGATAATGTGGCAAGGTTGCCATCTATAGCTTCAACCTTTTCTTTTTTTCCTTATCTCATACTCGTGTGCTTCCCCTTCCGGTTCAGGTTCTTCTGATTATGATTTTCCATCAGAAATCAATTCTATATAGTGGACTTGTCCTTTGCCAAGAAAACAGTGACCCGGTGTCAATGGATCCTTGCATGTGAAGCAAAAATTATTCCTCCTTAACTCATTCCTAGTTTCCATTTCTTTGCTCGCTTTTGGCCGCTCTTTTTGTTGGAAACCCCCTTGCTGATATGGCTTCCTTTGCTGTCCATATGGTGTTGACGTTGTCCTTGGCTGCCCAAAGGATGTGGTTCTTTACTTTCTTAAAGGAAAAAAATTTTCCATTGGCCACTGCTGTCTTAAGATCTAATGCCTTCTTAATAGCTTCCTGAAGAAAGACAGGGTTGAAAGCTTTGACTAAACCCTTGAGTGGATCAGCCAACCCTTCAACAAACAGAACCACTAATCTCCTCTCGGTTACATCCGGAACCATTACTGACAACTTTTGAAATTCAGCCACATAATCCTCCACTGTATTGTGTTGCTTCAGCTGCGCTAACACTCTGAAATGAATCTCCGGATCAGTCCTGTCAAACCTCTCAATCAACCTCCTGCTGAACTCTTCGTAAGAGTTGATGAGATTGTGCCCTTGTGTGACCAACCCATGGTACCACCACTCATGTGCGGTGCCCTCAAGGTGAAGGGTTGCAAACTTGATGGCCTCATCTTCCATCATAGGCCAGAGAGAAAGGTATGTGTCCAACTTTTGTATCCAAGCACGAGTTGTACTCTTGTTAGATCCATCATATGTAGATAATGCCAATTTCCCCAAAGCTTGTTGAAGATCCCTCTGGTCAAACCTTGGCCTCAGATCAGCTCTTGGTCCCTCTTTATTTCTCTTTAGCTGCATGAAATTTGTTAGAGACATTTCTTCCTTAATTTCTAGTGGAAGAGACCTGTATTCTGCATAACTGGCAACAATATCATCCATCACTAAATGTTGCACCTCAAGTTACGCTGGAATGGCCTAGCTGTAAATCCAATAATCGTTCTTTGCTTGTTGTTGGCTCTTGAAGTACTCCCTTCCCCATTAGAATTCTTGGGTGCATGCATATTTTGCATGGTATGGGCTAGCTGAGCCATCATATCAGCCAACTGCTCTTGTCCTTGGACAAGCTTGTCCATCCACACATCATCAGGATGTCTATCAACCATGTGTACCTTCTCTTTCCCTGTCTTTGACTCTAGATCTGGTTGTAGAAACCCTTCCGGTGTCTATTCGGGACCCAGCCTTCTCTCTCTTGCAGTACCAAAGCTCTCTGTCACTGCCTTGCATGAGAAGCAACTACAACAAATCTAACCCCTCAGTTGGCAAGGAAATTGCTTTGATACCACAAAAATGTCCACTTTCAAAATAATTCAATAACCCATGCAATTTTCTAATTTCCTACTCATTGACAATTTCCCAAATAGTTGGCAGACATAAAACAAACACATTGTTTCTGATTTCAGTACTTAGGAACAGTTGTAACTATCACAAGAATTCATTGACATATTTACAAACATTTGGAAAACATTGAACCGCACATTGACATTTTCACAAACAATTGGCAAGTATAAAACCAATGTTGATATCTCTGCATTAAATGTTGATTAACATTCATACATTCTTCATGACTAAATTACAAAACCAGAATTTATCAAAGTTGATATTAATATTGAAAACTCAAAATGTAGGGTACTGTAACATACTGTAGCTGCGGTACTATAACATACTACAGCAACGTGTTATCAGCCAATTTTGACTTCGCAAAATTGTTAAAAATAATTAAAAAATGAAAAATTAGAAAATTTTGAAAAGTGTTACTTTGCGTGGTTCATTGGACTCATCATGATCATCTTATTTTTGTGATCGTTTCGGTCTTCGTTTCATGATTTTCGGGCGAGAACTCTTCCCGCCAGGCTTTAAAACGCGTTAAAATACATTAAAATAATTAATTAATATTTAATTAATTAATTGCTCCTTGTTTGATTAAATTAATTTTTAAAAAATCACTTAAGGAGTATTTAATTAAATAAATATAAATTAAAGTTCATTCGACAAGTTTTAGTGCCGGGAAGTAAGCTTTCGTTTCCAACCCGGTTTTCCACTTTCCTGGCAATTTCCTTCAAATTTCCCGCACGTGGGTTTTCCTCTGCCAATTGCCAAATCATGGATTGGCAAACGGGCATAAAATTCCCCAATTTCCCACATGGGGAAATTGGACAGGATTGCCAACCCATTTTGCCATTCCCGTTGGCAATTGCCCGTTGCTTTTCCCATTTCCCCTGGCACTTAAGCCACTACCCGAGAAGAGAGGAAGTTAGATTAATTCCCGTAACTTCCTCCATCAAACCCGTTGAAAAAGTCGTGCGAAGCTTTCAATTGCTTCTTTCTTCAAGAAGACATAATATTTTGTCAGCATTATGCAAGAGAAACTAACGCCATTGTGAAGAAGAAATACAAGAAAGTTTTTGGTTTTGTTTCCAACAGCTCCACGCATTGCATAAGAAGAAGAAAATAACAGCAAAGAAAGGAAGGACAGCAATCTCCCACGCATGGAGAAGGGAGAGAGGAACAGTTTCAAGAAGGCAAGCCGCCCAGCCCATGAGAAATTCCACACATTAAAAGAACAGTTTTTAATATAAAAAAAGGAAAGGAACAGTTGTCCATGCGCCCAACATTGAAGATACCACGTGGGAGGAAGAGAACAGTCTTCCACGCACCTGTCCACACAGGCCACGCACAACCAGGGAAAAGACAAATAAAAGCTTCTATTTTTGTCTAAAAGACCACGATGGAGGTGAAAACTAGCTCCCACGCCCAGCCAAGAGGGTAAAGACCACGCATTGGTCTGAAAGAAGAAGTTTTTAAGCAAAGAAAATAAGAAAGAAAAGAGCAGTTTTTAAAGAAAGAAGATTAAAAGAAGAAACCCGCGCCCAGCCTGAAAAGGAAATAAGAACAAGTTCTCAAAAGGTGCGCAGGTATTAAGAAGTACACGCCTGGCAAAGAAAAGACAGCAGTCTTTAAAACAAGAGAATTAAAATTTCCCACGCCAAAGAAAGGCCACGCACCAGCCAGAGGAAGAAAGAAAACGCGACCACAGTCATGATTAGTTGTTGCAAAATCTTGCAGCTGTAGTAGAAGAACGAGATAAAGTTTTAGTTGAGTTGTCTCGCCTTTTCATTTTGGAAAGTCACTTCCATGGAAGAAGCTCGATCAAATCTTGAGGCAAGTTTTGCAAATGAGGCTGAGATTGTGTTCACTACTGTTTCTAGTAGTGGCCGGAAGTTATTCCAGCGCCTAGCCCATGGGTTTGATATGGTGGTTATAGATGAAGCTACAAGCTAGTGAAGTAGGCGTGTTACCTCCACTTTCATTGGGTGCTGCAAGGCGTGTTCTTGTCGGGATCCACAGCCAACTGCCTGCAACAGTTATTAGCCAGGCAGCAGGCATGTTGCAGTATAGTAGAAGCTTTTTTGAACGCTTCCAACAAGCAGGTTGTCCAACTATGTTGTTATCTGTTCAGTATCAAATGCATCCTCAAATTCGGGATTTTTCCTTCAAGATATTTCTATCAAAATCGATTAAGTGACAGTGAGAGTGTTACCAGGAGACCTGATTAAATTTATTACAAAGATTCTCTATTGAGACCTTACTTGTTTTACGATGTAACTCATGGAAGAGAATCTCATAGAGGTGGGTCTGTTTCATATCAGAATATTCATGAAGCACAATTTGCTTTGCAATTATATGAGCATCTTCAACGAGTCACTAAGTTGGCAGGCATCTGAGAAACCCAGGGATGCATGGCAACAATCTTTGGGAAGAGGAGATAGGATGGCGCCAGAAGATCAACGAGGGATGATAATCGGGTGTCAATGCGACCCGACCGAACCATGGGCAAGTATGTTTAAAAAAATGAATTGTTTTTGTGACTTGTTATATTCTGCATTTTCATCGGCCTTCAGAAAGAACGCGTAATGCATATGGATGGATCTGGGGCCCTGATAAAGCTTACAGTTTAATTGCTAAAAGCTGCAACAAATGAAAGTCACAAGTAGCAAACATAATGCAGCTGTAAGCTTATCCTTATTCTGAGATCCATGGCAGCTGCAGGAAACAAATATTCACTGCCGTGTACAATGGCTTGGGAGAAAACATTCAAAGCTTCATCTGACCAGAGACTAGTTGCTGAAATGGGGGCATTGAAATCAAGTGAAAGTGAATCAGCTTTTGGATTGGTAGGAGGTTCAAGTGCAGCTAACAGTGAAGATTGTTTGGACGCTACAGGAGATTCAAAGGCAGTGGCAGTCGTACTTCCATCATTTCAAACAAGGAAAATGTTATTTTTGGTGATTATTGGTGATGTTAAGTGAACCAATAAAAGATAGGCTGTGCAGTGAGATGGAAGAGTCAGGTTATTCAATTTGTAGAAAGTGTTTGCAAAACTAGACAATGCTTTCGACTTCATCAAATCAGATGTATAGTGCAAATAACTGGTTATATTTATTCATGGGGTGTTTGTTAAAGCCATGTTTTGTAATACCATTGGAGGTGAATTGCAATTTTGGCTCTTGGAGATCTTCTCAATGGCGAAAGACCAGAAGTTGGATTCTGATAAACCAAGGTGGCGTAACGACTACGGTCTCGTGACAAATGAATAATTCACCATGGAAAGGTACTCGGAGCATGTGGATGAATTGCTCAAGTTTCAAGCTCAGCACTCTTGTCATTTGGAGGATTGCAGAGCACAGTCAATGAGTTCATTCCCGTACGATCGGGATAGGCGGACTCTTGGCCCAATGGATAAGGCACTGATCCTAGGTGTCTTGATCTGGGTGGCACATTGCTGACTAGGATGTCTACGTGTGCATACAAGTCATTTAAGTGGGGTCCACATGTACCCATTTCTTTATTTATGTATTTTTCCTTAAATGACTTTTTAACTTAAGTGGTTTCTATTTTTAGTCACTTTTTAAAAGTTGGTTGAAAAAGTCAAAGGTCACTTAAGTGCCTTATTTAATGATCATGTAAAACCCTAACTACTTTGTAACCAACTTTTGGGTTATAAAAGGAAGTCAGGGGCTCATTTGTAAGGGTGACTTTGAGAGAGGAGAAGAAAATACTTTTGTGCAAGCTTTGTTTCAAGAAGAAACTTTGTGTTCTTTGTGAAAAACATTTTGGAGTTAATAGAATAAGAACTTTGTGTCTCATTCATTGTCTCTTGTAACATTTGGTGTTCTTATGTTCATTAGATGTTAGGTGTTTGAATCTTGCATGCAAATATTATCTTTGATCTTATTGTCAACATTAGTAATCAGTTGTTCTAGTTCACAGTGATCAAGCTCTGACTATCTACTTGCTCATGTGTGTTCCCTTTTGCATGTTCTTGTTTGGCTAACTCAAACTCCGTTTTATTTGTGTTGGTTATTCAACTTTCCTCTTCATGCAATATTAGGCTCTGTTTTTACCTAACTCTTGCATGTTCTTTCAGTTCATTCCATTCCACTCCTTTCCTTCTTTCTATTCCATTTCCTTCATTCACTTTTCTTCCATTGATGTTCCAAAACACCCCCCACATACAATTTTGAATGTACAGATGTAAATACAGTTTTGGTTTTCAATAAAGGCAACCTCACCTTCATTGAGGAGGGACTTCGTTCCCACACTGTTGCATGTCATTTGCATGCGTGCAAATCCATATGCTAACACAACGGTATGGCATCACTATAAAAAGCCCCCAATTTTACCAAATGTTCCCTCAAACCCCCCGTCGACCTTGGAGAATAATGACCTAGCTCGATGATCTTAATATGTGCTCAAATGTCGCCTCGAATGAAATCACCCAAGTAGATGTTGAGGATTTTCATCCCCAAATCTTATTGTTGAAGAAGGTTTTCGTCCTCAAGAACCGACTCGCAATTTGCGGTGGTGTGTAGAAAAGATACCCATGAACCCTCCCCTCATTGCCTTTTATAATCTTTTGTCTCTCTTTTCAAGTGGGGCGCTCCATGTGGGATATTTGCACTTTTAATTTTTAAAGTGACTTCCTTATTTTCGATTTTGACATTAAGTCACTTAAAATAAAGAGTCCCCTTTATTTTGGAATAATAACGTAAGTTGTCTTTATACTATTACTTTTTGGATTAGTCATATTATTACCTTATTCCCTTTTCTTCACACCTTTAGCCTATGGGAAATCAAGGAATAGGCCAAGGGTCTTCATTCTACATTAATTTTGAGAAGGGGACATTACATTCTGCTTGATCTCCTTCAAATCTTGAATAGTCTGACTCACACACTTGCCCCTTTTAAATTCTGAAATTAGTGCAACCCGGACTTCTGCTAAGGAAATTGTGCTCAAGTGTGCAGCATTTAAGATTTCCAAATCTCTACAATGAATTATTTGTATCAGTTCACACTTCTTCGTATTGTCATAAGTGATCCTTTTTGCACCTCGTCTAATATAACAGGTTAACAAGTAATGCTCCAAGGTAGTGGACCCATCATACATCTGCAAATTTCCATATAGGCTAGTGACATACGCCATGTTTCCTCCCACAATTGGTTGCCTTCCTCATAATTGAGTTGAACTGCTCGCAGGATTCAAATTAGTTTGCACAGGTGATTGATTAGTGTTTGGACACGTACTTGCACTTGCGCAATTGGATGTGCACTTCAAAATCTCAAATTCCAAGGAACTAGTATTAGATTCCATAGATTCCGAAAAGCTTTTGTGTACTTCAGGATCAATGAGTTATGACTACTACAACCTTCATTTCTCCTCTCACTATCACAAGGAAAACAAATGTGCAATGACTGTTTACCAAGATTGATGTTTGGTCCTCTCACAAGCTCATCTATGTCTATGCTTGCGAGTGCCAAAGTCAATTCTACTTGCACAATGTATGGTTTACTCAACTCCTCCCTAAATTCTATCAACCCTCCTCCTTATACCGTAATTTCTCACAAAATTCCAATTTATTCCGATCCATTCGAATAAACCCATGCAATTAATTCCATGTCCGGAACCAAGGGCATATATCCTAGAAGAGGGGTACTATAGTCTTCTCTAGGCCTATATGGAACTCGCACAATTTCCGTATGTAAATTTCTTCTCCTCCTATGCAAGGCCAAGGTCTCCAAGATGGCTTCACTAAATTATGTTCCATTTGCACCATAAACCAACTCCTAACTACTTCCAATTCCCTATCCCTCATTTCCTCTTCCTCTTCTTTGTCTGTTGTTATCCTTTTCCCAATTCCATTATGAAGGTCCACGGCTCCTTACGCACCCTCCCTGTTCACTTCTATTTTCCGTGCCCTTTTCTTCTTCTACCTTTTCTACAAATTCCTTTCATCTTTCCTCGTCCGTTCTACCTACTTTACTCCTCGCATTTGTCTTGAACTTCCCGACCACAACACTAGTGCTTCCCCTTCTATTGAGTTGCCTTGCTTCTCTTTGCAGTCTTTCTAAATTTCATCTTCTTTATAATCTTTTTGGACCTTTCATTGGCCCTTGTTTCTAGGCCTTTCCCATTTGTCACCTACCAAACTACTCCGTGTTGCACAGAATCGACACCATTGCCTTTTCCACTACCAACATTTTCACCAATAAGCGTAGTTGCTTGATAAATTTTCCTCACAATCCACTAATACACCATTCTTCAACAGAATCAAAAGAGCAAAATATTTGTACAACAATTTTGGTTACAAACCCGTCAATAACAGTGCGCAACCAATAATCTACAGCTCGGATCCATTCAATATCCAAATTACGCAATTACCCTATCTTGTCTTCAATCCACACATACTCCTTGGCTCCAAGTCTAAAACAGTAATGCTTCAGTCTAGATAACCATGTGACTAGTTGCTCAGGAAGCTCACGCCAAAAGATCTCATGGATATCTCCATATATGTGTTTTATTTAGATCCTTTTCGCACAAATTCCTGTCACAACCTCTTCCTTTCGCAAAACGGTTCATCTTCTCCTGTAGAGATCTATCAACATGCCACTGTCCTGGTAGCCATCTTAGGATTTTTAGGTCCCGACAACAAACTCATCAGGACTTGTTAGAATTGTAGTCTAGGGGAATTATTGATTCAATTCATATAAAACACTTAAAATAGTGTGTAGCAAAACTAGGGATAGCAGCATCTAAATTGCGAAGTAGTTACATAGCAGCAAAGTAAAGATTGGAGAACATACAAACTACAGAGACAGAGAGATAGAGGTCACATGAACTGGAAGTATATTATTGTAAGAGCCAAATAACGATCAACTATATTGAGATCATAAGTCAGGATTAGCAATCAATCCTCTGCACAATGCGCTTATATAGTTTTCTACATTCCAAGGTGACTATCAACCTTCCAACCCAGTCATATTCTCTTTTATGGCTACAGGAGCTCTACATATCTACTATTTCTTATATAGACTTTACAAATACATCGGATATCACACGATATACAAAAATATATCATATGCATCAAGTCGTCTTTTAGGCCTCAATACCCTTCCAACAATGGTTTAGAGAACTTTTCATATCATTACAAAGGAAATATCATATTGCATACTAACCTTGAACCTTGTTGATCCGGTTTTTCTTTTGTAAGGACAATTATTGTTAATAGGCCGAACCAGTTCAACACCCCTTGCAAACTTAACAACATGTTCTGAATCTTCGGTTTTATGATAAAAAGCTTATTACACAAAGAAATGGGAAGAAAAGGCCCCAAACAAGGGTAGGGAAGTGGCATCGGTAGAAAAGTCAGCCATCATGAAAATATTACCAGTTTCGAACAGGCTGCAGTGAGGTCAATTTGTCTCTTCACAAGGGGACTCTGCATAAATTACAGCCTTGGATAACAAGAGGTTTTGGATCAAATTCAAAGATGGACTGCACATGGAGCAAGTGTTGAATTGTAATCACCTACCATTCATCCTCTTTCATAAGTGACAAGCTCTTCAGAAACACGCTGGATTTGGGTAACACATGGGTTTAAAAAGGCAGTCAATCTAGTCTCTGCACGTTCTTATCTTCGTATGGTGTTTTGAAGGAAGAGTACTCAATTGGGCAAACAAAAGATAGGGATGCAGATCCAAAATATCCCTAGTTGTACATTTCATTGCTGCTCTTGATCTCAAGGAAAATGAAAATCCTCCTCTTACGCCTCCTATTGAAGCTAATGGAGTAGAGAGTTTTGCTTTTACTGCGGATTGTAGCAATTTTGAAGAATGAGAGCTAAGTGTATTTCGTTTTGTTTTCTGGCATGTATATTAAAGTTGGCCATGGACATTATTTGTGGTAGTTTAGTAAATAAATGTGTTCTTTGTGATTTCTCATCCACTTTGCTTATCTCTGGATAATTTGTCTTTAATTAATTTAAATTCTATATCTTTTATTACTTTAATATTAATCATTTCTTCATGTCATTTCCTCATTCTCAAAGGTTTGGGAGCTTTTTTTTCAATGGCATATGTACCATATCCAAGATTTGTACAACTTACAAAAAAATTAAAATATTAATAGAAAAAGATGTTGCATCACACTACATGATCCATAATCAGGACGAATTTCAAAGTTCATTACAAGTCTTCTCCAAAAGCTTCTTGCTACACACTATGAACTTTGAAACTCTTGGTGTCACCAAAAATTTCACTTGGAAATCTTGGGATACCCCTTTAAAATTTGGTTTTTTTACTTGTGCTGATTTGCTCAAGATTCCTTCAGGAGATTACAAGAGGTTGCTTGGTCCAAAAAGGTGCAATAATGGATTGTATGAAAATAAGAAAAATACTGCCACCACTGCATAGAGCTCGAGAAAATATGCACTTTTAGAAAAAAACGACACCTAAAACGGAGCCACGGAGTGAAAGTTATGGCACTTGCAAATTTTTGCTGCTACATCTTCTGGACCCTTTCCAAAAATGGAAAATTTTATTCTTTGCTTGTGTTTTCTTCGCCAAAAATCCAAAATAGGAAAAATAAAATGCTTCTTAGACCAAAACGTAAAAGTGCAAATCGTGGAAATAAGAGTTGCCCTGCAGGTCCAAATTTAACGCTGTCGTGACTTGTGATTTTTCACGCAAAAGTTAAGTGAAAGAGCCCATGCAAGTTGCACTTTTTAAAGCTGCCTTCCAGGTTGGAATTTAATGCCATAACTTAAGTGAAAAGTGTGGAAATTAGAGTTGCCTGGCAGGTTGAGATTTAACGCCATGACTTAAGTGAAAAGTGTGAAAATAGGAGCTGCTTGACAGGTTGAAATTTAACACTGCCTTGCCCTCATGTTTTTCACACAAAAGTTAGCTAATTCACTTATGCAAGTCGCACTTTTTGGAGCTGCCTGGCAGGTTGAGTTTTAACGCCATGACTTAAGTGAAAAGTGTGAAACTTGGAGCTGCCTGGTAGGTTGAAATTTAACATTGCCTTGCCCTCATGTTTTTCACACAAATTCTAGCCAAAAAGTGCGACCCACTTTGGCATAATTTCATGCTTAAAAGGTGATTTCTTTTTATTATTTTTAGCAAGTGTTGGCGCCAAAGATAGGGAGGAAGTCATTGCATGCAAAATCCCTTTTAGAAGCTTGTGCATGTGCTCCCAATCTTCCAGTTGAGGCCTTCATTGAATTTACTTATATTTGCCTTCACCGGAGTGCTTTCCAGAAGTCAAAATTGCTCATATGCAATTAAAAATAAAAGGTGATGAGTTTTGTTTGAATTGTTTACGGCAAGCATTTTACTGGTACACGTACTGGAGAAGAATTGCAAAAGCTTCAAGGATAAAAGGAGAAGACAGGTCAGAGGCAACACCCGCAAGCAAATCACAGTCAGCTGCTTCCAGATCCAGTTTGGTGAGAATCAAAGGCAAAGAGTCAACCGCATGCAGGAGAAAAAACATCTCAGATTCAAGGCAGAGATATCATCCAAATCATTCATGAGGTGGAAGTGCAATATAGGTTGGATCAGCATGCAAAGTATGGAAGAATAACAAGACTGAGAGTATTGCAACTTTCTTCTGATTTCTCCTCTTTCTTCTTCTTCTCTTATTTTCTCCGACAAAGTAATTGAGTAATCAATTGAATTGTAAGACTTAAGTGATTGGTGTAAAAGCCATTACTTCAAGTTACTGGAAGAAGTCAATTACTTGGAAGTAGGTGGCAAACATGCAGAATAGAAGGTTCTATTTTCGGTGTAAATCGGGCATGTCATGCAAAGAGGGATTCTAGGTGAAGGATTGTCAATCTGTTTATTTTTCTATAGCTTCGAATGCGGGAATTAATTAAAAACTTCCTATTTGTAATTGCCCTCTATGCACTATAAATAGAGGAAGAGCCTACGGGTTAGAAAATAACAATTTGTTTTAGCAGAACTTGTTTAGCAAGAGCTTTTGTAATTTGAGCATTCTCAAGTCTTCGACTTTGTGTTGGAACCAATGTTTTAAAAATCGGTCAAACCGAACCGGAACTAGCCGGTTTGACCTTTTTTTGCACAAATCGTTCAAGAAACCGGATCGGTTTGACCAGTTTGGGCTAAAACCGGTCCAGTTTCGTCCTAAACCGGCCGGTTTAAGACTGTTTTTCCTTATACAATGCAATGCAACTTATAAAAAAAAAAAAATTAATTGTCTTTTTGTATTTTTTATCGTCTCTAAATGCTAATTTGGTGTTATAAAAACACACCCACCTTCTATTCACTTCACACCTCTCTCATTGGGCATCCGTGAGCATTTGTGAGCATAAGATTGAAGCAGTTTATTTTTTGTAGTGAGCTTGGAAGTTGGAGGCTTGGAGCTTGTTTGGCATTGCTTGTGGGCTCTTTCGGTGATATTGGCATCCATTTGTGACCACCTCACCTCTATTTGTGAGCACCTCTCCTATTTGCAAGGATTTCGAGGATTGGGGCAGCATTGAATAGTGTTCATTTGCAGTGAGTTTGGGCATTGTTTGGCATCAAGTGTGGGTTCTTTGTGGTGGCATTTAAATCTACATTTGCAATGTGGGCTCTTTGTGGTGCCATATACAAGCTTGCAGCATTTCTTCACCTCATTTGTGTGCACATTGAAATGTATGCTATATTTTAAACTTGCCCCATATTTATAAATTTTATTAAATAAGAAATATGAAATTTATTTTTTTATTTGCATTTTCAGATTTGTTTGCATTTGCAATGGCCCCCAAAAAAAAAAAAAGACCCTACGTGGACCCATGCAGATGTAATTGATGATCAAGTTTTTGTAAATATTGTAAGAAACACATCAAGGAGGGGGAGGATTCATAGGTTGAAACAACACCGGCTGGTCAAAGAGGCCAAGTTACCCCTGTGTGATGCACCCGATATTTATGCCATTAAGTTGAAAATGGAAAACATGCTTCAAAAACATAGAGAAGAGAAGGCTAGGCAAAAAGAGATCGAAGCTGAAATAGAGAGGAGGGAACATGCCTTGAGTGTTCACGGCAGATCTCGGCTTTGACCCTTCAAAGGATCATTAGAGACCCCTTTCGGTATATGCCTCCCCCATCCACTCATAGTCAAGAAAATCGTTCTCAAAAAAAAAAGACCATTCAAATTTTTTTCCATCTTCCACACCTACTACTACTAGTGCCTCCATGCCAACACAAAATCAGCCCACCATGGATAACCATTGGAAGAAGCAATACAAAGAATCAGCTTTTGAGTACATTGCTAGATGGTGGTATGATGCAGATATCCCTTTCAATGTTGCCCACTCACCTTATTACCACCCGATGTTTGATTCCATTGTTGCTGTTGGTAAGGGCTTCAAAGGCCCTACTATGCATGACTTGAGAGGATCACTTTTGAATAAAGAAGTTGCATCCATAGATGAATATTTGAAAGGTTGCAAAGCTTCATGGGCAAAAACAGGATGCACTATCATGTCGATGGGTGTAGTGATGGCAAAAACCGCACAAAATAAATTTTCTTACCCTTGTCCACAAGGTACAATGTTATTAAAATAAGTAGATGCATATGATAGGGTGAAAGATGCAAATTTATTGTTTGAGCTTTTGAATGAGATTGTTTTAGAGGTGGGGGAGGAAAATGTTGTACAAATCGTAATGTGAGATAATGTCTCTAACTATGTTCTTGTTGGTAAGATGTTAGAGGCTAAACACAAAACAATATTTTGGACTCCATGTCTTGCACATTACAGAGACCTCATGCTTGAGGATATAAGGAAAAAAAATTGGATCAAGAACACTGTAGAAGGAAAAGAACTTCTTAGGCCAAAGATTGGATCACCAAATACATCTACAATCACTCATGGGTATTGAACCTAATAAGGAAGAACACCGAGTGCAAAGAACTTGTTAAGCCAGCCATCACGAGATTTGCAACAAACTTCCTCGCGTTGCGATCTCTTATTTCCCAACAGAACTTGAAAAGGATGTTTTTAAGTGATGAATGGAATGCATCAAAGTGGAGTCGGAACGGGATGGAAAACACAAAGAAGAAACTTTTTGATAATTTATTTTGGAAAAAACAGCAGAGGTTGTGAAAGTTGCCAAGCCTCTTGTTAAGGTGTTCGGTTGGTGGATGGGAAAAATTAGCCATGGCCTATATTTATGAGGCAATGGATCGAGTAAAGGAGCAAATAAGGGCAGCATACAAAGACGGAGGTAACTAAGTATGGGACTATATGGGAGATCATAGATAATAGATGAAACAATCAACAGAGCCCAAAATATCATTACAGAGCTCACTGAGAAGAGCAAACAAGAGAAGTAAAAGACAACGGACGAGTGCCAGAGAGCATGGTCCCTGATGAGATGCAACAACTTGAGGTTCACCAATAGATCAGCGTCTTCAAGAAAGCCATAGGTACCTTTGGGGAAAACCTGCAAAGATTGCAAGGAATGTGGACCAACCAGCAAGAAATTCTAAGTTTTTGAAGTTCATTTTATTAAATATTTTAATGAATAATCATGAATTTTTAGCATAAGACAATCTTTATCTAATTTGTTGAATTATGCTTTAACCTTTAAGTTATAAGTTTATGTTTTACACTTAATTCACCATATGTGGATTAATGTGTAATTATAATAAAGTAATTATTTAATTACTTTAGTTAGTTTAGTTGTTAGTGTGTTGTTATCATCCCTTAGATTGTGGAGGATGTTCTTTAGTTAGAATATTGTTCTCGGATGATTTCCTGTAGAAGCTTTTTATGGGCAATATGCTATTTCTACATATTTGTTTTGTTTAGGAGATTTGTTCCATGTATTGTGGAAGAGATAGAAGCTGTCCAATATCTATAAATATTGTAGCTCTCTCTTTTGGTTGTAATGCTTCATTTTATATTAATAAAATCACAGCAAGCTCCGCCTTGTTTTTGCAATTTAATCTGGTTTACAGATTTCATTTGGTACCAGAGCAGGGGAGTTAAGGCTGTAGATAATTGTTGAGGAAGTGTTAGAAGTTTTGAGGAAGGAGGACTAGAAGCCTGAGCCAGGAGGAGCCATAGATGCCCCCAGCCTCTTCAAAGCCCCTGCCCTACTCCACACACTACAAGAAAGAAAAGCAACAATACAAAAACACCTCCAAGATTGGTAACAAAGTGATTGTATCAATTTTTTTTTTAATACTGTTCATTGCATATGAACTATATACAATTGTTTTTTTTTTCTTTCTCTAATTCAAAGATCCCGTTTAGTGTGATTTAATTTAGTGGACCCCCAATTTTGGAGGCACCACTATTCGGGTTTGGTGTGTAGGTTTCATTTTTAATAAAAAAGAAACATCCACCACCGATTCGCAACTCGTATGCAATCAATGCATGGTATTTGCATATATCTGTGAATTCACCTTGCAGACCTGTGGATTTACCTGATAGCTTCACACCTGCAAAAGAAAAAAAAAAAATGAGCTGGATATTGATCTGGCTGTGTGTCTTCAATCTGCAAGCAATTCCTGTGCGACCTTGCAGAACAGAGCGTAAGAGAGCCTTTAAGGCGAAAGGGCGGCAAAGGAAACAAGGCTGACGACGGAGGAAACAAAGTTGCATGCATGCGTAAGTCAGACCCGCGTTTTCTACGTTAAAAATCATTTTTAAAAAAATTTCCTTTTTTTGGAAAATCAAGTAAAAAAAAATTCCATTTTTGGAAAGGGGCCCGGAAAAAATAATTTTAAAACGGTCATAACTTTCAACTGGTACCTCGGATTGAGGTGCCGTTTTTTTGAAAGTGTGTTTTTTCGAGCTCTACGCTTTGGTCCAGTCAAAGAGGCCAAAGAGCCCAAAACTAAATTTGTAAGGGAAAAGAGGCCAAAGTGCCCAAAAATTTTAAAAAAATTGCGAAAATATTAATTTTTCGTAAACAAGAAGGGGGGTGCAATTTTCTTTTTCTATTTACAAGATGTTTGTAAAAATGGCCGATAGTGCCGAAAAATCATTGTAAAAGGCCAAAAAGGAGCCCACACTCAATAAAAATCAATTTTGGGGGGTGTGTACTGATTTGAGGGGGGATTTGTTTCATGTTTGATTCTCTATCTCTCTTTTCTTTCGTGCACAAATGGCTAACAATGCGCCCAAATTCTTTTTGCCCGATTCACAACTCCTACGAGGAGATAATTATGCTACATGGAAAATGAAAATTAAAACTCAACTTGAATTTGAGGACATAATTGGTGTAGTTGATGGCTCGATAACAAGACCAGAAAATGATATTGCTCAACAACGTGTGTTTGATCGTGCTAATCAAAAGGCAAAACTTATAATTCTATTTGGTGTAACTGATGATGTACAACCTCATATTCGTCAAGCGACAACTGCAAAAGAAGCATGGGATAAACTAGCAACTGTATATGAAGCTAAGAACAAAAATGTTATTTTGCAATTACAAACACAACTCCATTGTCTCAAAATGAATTCTAATGAGTCTATTGAAGGTTTTCTAAAGCGTGTTGCTATATTGAGATCATCTCTCCAAGCTTTGGAAGTAGAGGTCACTAATGAATCTCTTGTCCCTATTGTATTGAGAGCTTTACCAGCCTCATACAAAATATTTGTCACAACTCTCAACATTATGGGTCCAACTACAAGTTTTGAAGAGTTAGTGAACATGTTACAACAGGAAGAGTCCATGAACAAACCTGTAGAAGATGAGGAACAAGCCCTCTCTTCATTCCATAAGGGAAAGAAACAGATTCATACAACTGGTAAGCAACACAAGCAACATTCTCAACAGAATAATCAAGGGAACACTCAACAAAAGCAGTGTCAGATTTGTGGTAGAAAAGGACATGACTTAAAAGATTGTTGGTATAACACATTTCAGAAGGGTTCATCTAGTGGAAAGAAGCCAAATTTTCAACAATCTAGTCAGGGTTATCAAAACAAACAACAAGGACAAAGGAAAAGTAACTGGAAAAAGAAAACACCGCAAAGCACGGCAACATTGCTGAAGAAGAAGATAACTCACCAGATGAGGACTTCCTATTTGCTGCACAATCAACTCAAGAAATCAATTCACCACAGGCAATTTGGTATGTTGACTCAGGAGCAACAAGACATATGACCGGAGAAATGATTGGTTCTTAGAGTTAAAGAATACACCTAACAAAGACTCTGTTTCGTTGGGTGATGATTCATCGTACAAAGTACAAGGAATTGGAAACATCTCCTTACCTCTTGGATCAAGAAAGTGCACAATAAGAGATGTTCTATATGTTCCTGGATTGACAAAGAATCTACTTTCAGTAAGTCAGCTTTTGGAGCACAACTTAAAAGTGGATTTTGATTGTACAGATGGAAAGAAGATGTGTTTAATCAAAGATAAGTCTAAAAACTCCAACATTGTTGCACGAGCTTCTGGTGTAGGTCGTATGTTTCAGTTGGATTTTGTTCAAACCAAAAATCAGGCCCTTGTAGCTAAGGATACATCATCGGCACAATTGTGGCATCGAAGATTTGGCCATGTAAGTTTTGGCTATCTTGAAACACTTCGAAAAAATAATATGGTAAGAGGACTACCAAATTTCAAGAAAAATACAGACAAGTGCACAAATTGTTTGGCAGGAAAACAACATAGAGCTTCTTTTTAGAAAAGCAGTACATTCAGGGCCCGTGGTAAACTTGATCTGGTGCATACCGATCTATGCGGACCTATGAGACCTAGTCATTCAGGGTTTCAATATTTTATGCTCTTTGTTGATGATTACTCACGAAAAATGTGGGTATACTGCATTCGCACCAAAGACCAAGCCTTTGAAACTTTCAAGAAATTCAAAGTAGCTTGTGAAAATGCAACTGGTAAGAAAATAAAAACACTCCGCTCAGATCGAGGGGGTGAATACACCAGTAATGAGTTCAAAGCTTTTTTGGAAACACATGGAATTCATCGGCAAATGGCACCTCCATATACACCACAACAAAATGGTGTAGTTGAGAGAAGAAATAGAACTATAATGGATATGGTAAGGTGTATGATCGATGATTCAAGCTTGAGTAAAACATATTGGGCGTATAGTAAAAAAACAGCAGTTTATCTCACTTCAATAGAGTTCCCACTTCCGCACTTGATGGAATAACACCACAGGAAGCTTGGTCAGGGAACAAACCATCTATAAAACACCTTAGAGTTTTTGGATGCAAGGCAAGTATGCACATTCCTAAGAAAAAGAGAACTAAACTTGATATGAAATCAGAACAACTTATATTCTTGGGATACAGTGATGAAGCCTTGGGATACAGGTTAATGGATCCAAAAACAAGAAAAATTTCACAAGTAGAGATGTTGAGTTTTTTGAAAATAAAGAAGCAGATGCTCCTTCCATAAACTCACAAAACAATCCTACTAAGAAAATAGAAGATGTTCTTGATGAAGATAATGATGATGAGGATAATTCAACTCCTCCATCTACAGGAACAACTAAACGTATGCCTAAGTGGTATACTAATCTAATTCGAGATGCTAAGTTGGATAGTGATCCTAACACATCCACTTCAGGACCTAGAACTCGTAGTATGACTCAAAATGAGGTAAACTTAGCCTTAATGAGTACAGTAATTGAATCAAGTGAGCCCACTATAGTTCAAGATGCCCAACAGTCAAAACCTTGGTCAGATGCTATGAATTCAGAATTCAACTCTTTGATTAAGAATAATACATGGCAACTTACAGATCTTCCACCAGGGAAGAAGGCAATAGGTTGCAAATGGATATTTAAAACAAAGTACAAATCAAATGGAAGCATTGATAAATACAAGGCAAGATTGGTAGCTAAGGGTTATGCACAAAAAGAAGGCATTGATTATGAAGAAACATTCACACCAACAACTAAGATCAAAACAATCAGGATGATATTTGCTCTAGCTGCACAATTTGGTTGGAAAGTTCATCAAATGGATGTAAAAAGTGCATTTCTCAATGGGGATTTACAGGAAGAAGTCTACATGACTCAACCAGAAGGTTTTGTCATACCAGGTAAAGAAGGAAAGGTATGTAGACTCATAAAGTCACTATACGGTCTCAAACAAGCTCCTAGGGCATGGTACATAAAGATTGATGAGCATCTCATCAAACATGGATTCAAAAGAAGTCCATATGATCCTAATCTCTATCTCAAAAAGCAAGGGGGGGAGATAGTGATCATAGTAGTATATGTCGATGATCTAGTCATCACTGGAAGTTCGGTGAAGATGATTGAAACAACTAAGGAAGATCTAAATCGATCATTCGACATGACAGATCTCGGGCTTCTTCATTATTGTCTTGGACTTGAAGTATGGCAAAAGGAAAATCACATCTTTGTTACTCAACTAAAATATGCCAAGACAATGCTCGAGAAATTTAGAATGATGGATAGTATACCAATGGCTACACCTATGGAGACAAGGCTTCAATTGTCTCGCACAGATCCATCAGAACAAGTAAATGTTACTCTTTATCGACAGTTGATTGGGAGTCTCATTTACTTAACTTATTCTAGGCCAGATATCAGCTATGCAGTCAGTTATCTTTCTCGATTTATGCAAGAACCAAGGGTTTGTCACTGGAAAGCAACAAAGAGGGTACTGAGATACATCAGAGGAACCATGGACTTTGGCCTAGAATACAAGAAGAATGATAACTTCTTCTTGACAGGATATACAGATTCAGATCATGCAGGAACATTGATGATAGGAAGTCCACTTCAGGATTTGTGTTCTTTTTGGGATCTAGACCTATTTCATGGGGGAGCAAGAAACAAAATTGTGTTTCAAGGTCTTCCACAGAAGCAAAATATCACGCAGCAGGAGGAGCTGTCTGTGAAGCGATTTGGCTCAGACGGATACTTGAAGGATTGGGAATTCCACAGGATCATCCAACAATCCTACATGTAGACAATGAAGGAGTAATAAAACTTGTTCGGAATCCAATTTTTCATGAACGCACCAAACACATTGAGGTGCAAGTACATTTCATTCGCGAACAAGTTCAGAACAACAACATTCAACTTCAACATTGCCCGACAGAACATCAGCGTGCAGATATCTTCACAAAATCTCTTGCACGTCCTAAATTTGAGGCATTCAGAGTATTTCTCTCTGTTCACTTCAGAATATGATGAATTAAGGGGGGGAATGTTAGAAATAATCTAACACTTAATTCACCATATGTGGATTAATGTGTAATTATAATAAAGTAATTATTTAATTACTTTAGTTAGTTTAGTTGTTAGTGTGTTGTTATCATCCCTTAGATTGTGGAGGATGTTCTTTAGTTAGAATATTGTTCTCGGATGATTTCCTGTAGAAGCTTTTTAGGGGCAATATGCTATTTCTGCATATTTCCTTTGTTTAGGAGATTTGTTCCATGTATTGTGGAAGAGATAGAAGCTGTCCAATATCTATAAATATTGCAGCTCTCTCTTTTGGTTGTAATGCTTCATTTTACATTAATAAAATCACAATGACAAGCTCCGCCTTGTTTTTGCAATTTAATCTGGTTTCTGATTTACAATGGGTAAAAGAGAGTCACTAACGAGTTTGATCTTGATGACTTGGGGTGGACGGGTTTGGGTCGAGAATTTGATGAGCAATTAGCAGCAGCACTTGCTGCCATTGTCACGAGACACAGCAGGCACTAGTCGCACTCGTGCTTTACCACGACCCGTGTCAAAACAGATTATTTGAAATATACGAGGATTTGGATGAGTCCGAGTCAAAGCCAGAGGTCGGTGATGATATTGATGAGGATGACCTTGAGGATCCCATTTTCAGCAGCGGTGCAAAGTTTGATGATTGATCATTGATGTCATCTAGTTTATTCTAGAGTTTTGTAACTTGTAGTATTTGTAATGTATCAATGATCATAGCATGTTGTTTTTTTGGAGTCTCGAACTATGGAGGCCATTTAGAGCCTCATTGTTTATGTATTTTGTTTCGGAATCTCATATATGATATATGTATTGTGTATTGGACTTGGAGTTCGTGCCATTTTGCTATAAACACCTTTCTTGCATATATATAAGAGCAAACTTTGCATATTTTGTGTGTAATTGTTGGAATCATGGTTTTTAACCTTTCAAATATATTATTTTCATTAAAAATATAAAATTTTATGTATTTTTTAGTAAACCGGTTCATTAAGTTTGAACCGGTCCGGTTCTGGTTCGGTTCCGGTCGGACCTTGGCCGGTTCCGAGTCCAGTTCCGATTTTTAAAACATTGGCTAGAACCCTTGGTGTGATTGCTACTAAGACTTGGGATTGAATAAAGATGGATTTCCAGAGAACTTTGTGTCTACGATGCTTTGTTGATCACTTCTATTTAAGGTTTTAGATAAACTTTGTGTTATCTCAGATCTAGGTTAGAAGTCATTTTTTCCGTTTTGTTGAATGTTGTGATTTATCTGTTTATTTAATTTGTGTGGATGAGACCAACTCTGATAACTATTGGATAAATTCAACACATCTTCCTTTCTTCTTTCCCTACTTCTATTTTTCCCCTTCTGCAAATAACCCATCACAGCTGCTTACTTGCTGCAAAATTGCCCAGCTATGGTTCACAAGCTATGGGAATTAAAGTAAAACCCCTTAAAATAGATATTAGGATTCAGCCTTATGAAATTGATAAACATCTTACACGGGAGCGTCACCGTTAAATGAGGGAGATTTATCTCACGACTGCCTAGGTTTTACACTTTGCATAAAATCTAGCCAACAACTCTTATTATAAAATTTATAATATATTACTGAATGAGAGGAGAAAGTTTTCTTTTAACAAGACAACTTCCCACATACATTCTAGAAGAATTTTACAGCTGCAGCTTATATTTTCCAACAATCACATTTCTTGCTCAAACAGGAATTTACTCAAAGTCACAAATATATTACTTGTAACCTCTACTGATGAAATCTGCAAGCGTGTATCCTACACACTGGTATAGAAATCAATGGTTATGCTGACATGATTTAACTTGAAGCAAGCTGCATGTTAGCACATAAAAATGAGTTCCCTGATACAGCAATATCATTATGCTATGCACCTGAACAACCGAAAGTTTCTTTATTGCTTGTGGTAGCCTCATCCCAAAGTGCTTAATCCACTTAAAATAGAAATGCAATGCAAAACTATGAACCTGAAAGAGCGTCTCTAAAAGAAGATAAAACTTGTTTTCACATCTTCACTCACATACAGGCAGAAAAACAAACTGAAGTAAATATTTACAAAAGTTATATTACCATCAGTCCTTGATAAACTTTCTCAATCACTTTACTGGCTTCCATAATCTTCAAAATGGCATCACTAGAAGCACTTGACTCCACTTCGTAGCCCGAATCACGCCATCTTGGTAAGCCTCCATCCAAAACCCAAACTCTATCATGACCAAACACTCTGAACATCCTGCACAAATAGATAACAAGCTTCATTCAATCCCACATCAGTACAATAAATAAGCTCCAATGCTAATGAAGGAACTCTGCCACTAAGATATTGCCAATTGGTGCAACTTACCACCACACACGAGCTGCACTAAAAATTCCCTTGCCATCATAAATAATCACTGCATCTTTGTTTTCAATTCCAAGTGCAGATACTGCAGCAGCAAATGCTTTCTCTGATGGTAGCATATGTGGCAACTGTAAACAAAACACCTTCTTACATAAGTATACTTAATGCAACATTCTAGATAAACAAGGTAGACTTTGAAATTGTAGAATAAATACAAAATATTATACTCAGTCCCAAATGGATAACACATTGTACAAGCATAAATTGTCGTATCATCTTTGCAAAACGGCATAACTTGTATTCCTTCATATCATCTTTGCACAACTGCATTACCTGTATTCCCAGATTGCTTTGAATCAAGCATCATTGTTTTGTTTTGACTACCATTCATTGCATTCTGACACCAAACCATATATCATTGGCTCATTTCTGTTAACTATTATCACTGAGAAAATACTTTTTGCTTTATAAATAAACACAGATTATGTTGTCAACATGTGTATGAGTGATGAATATTAATGAAAATCTTTCAAATCTCAGTTGGCTATTCTGACCATGAAGTACCATGCCCACTTCCTTCTCTATTAAAATCATTTGTAGCTCCCGTTTAGCATGAACCTTATAATATTTTTAAGTTGAGCCCAAATAACTCTCTATTTATGGGCAACTTAATAATATTATTATTAAAATAAAATACATTTTTAAATATAAAACCAAAAGGAAGACCTTTTGACAACTTCCAAAATCAATTTTGGACTTGGACAAATTTTGTGCAAAAAGGCCGCGGAACATTGTTTATTAAGTGTTCTGTGGAATCAAGGAATTAAATGTTCGTGGGTTCTCCTAACCCACGGAAAAACAAAGCATCAATTTGGACTTGGGCGGATTCTTGATTTCGTCTGGAGCTGGCCATACATTTGGTCCAAAGCTGGGAAGAGTTGGTCCAGAGATGAAATTTGGTGTTCCGAGTGTTCTCCTAACCCGCGGAACGAGGGAGCAATGCAAGACTTGGGCGGAAATTCGGTTAAGGAAAGCCACGGAACAAAGAATCCCAACGTTCCGCGGAGTGTCTAAACGAAGTGTTCCACGGGTTCTCCTAACCCGTGGAATTAGGGAATTGAGTTTTGGTCTTCCACGGTAATGAAAAAATGGAGGATAGTGCTTCATAGCAAAAATAGAAGGGTGTGATCCGCCAAGTAAAAGCCATGATGCAAAGGAGAAGTGCTACCAAGAGCCACGCGGCAAAGGAAACGCAATTTGAAAAGCAACCAAGGCCAAAACCCGCAAAACACTATCCCAAGTGTTCCACGAACTTCTTACGGGGCAGTCTTCCGTAGACTCCCCAAATCCGCAAAACAAAGAACCAAACTCGCGGACAAGATAAATGCCACGTAACAATGTCATAGTCTCATACGGACTCCCCAATTTTGCGAAACAACAAAGCAAAATGCCACCAAACAAACGATAAACTCGCAAAAGCCTTAAAAGCCACCAAACAAAGAGTTCCACGTAACAAAGCAAAATATAGGGAAAGTCGCAGAACAAAGTACTAGAGTCTTTTTACCATAACATTCGTTGCGGAGCGCCAAATTTGATGACACCTTGGTGGCGTTGGAACCGTCTCCTTGAGGGTTTCATTTTAGCATCAAGAAACACGAGAATTGATTGAGTTTCGAGAGTCAAAAGGGCAAACATGGGTTTTCAGTGAAAAAGGCAGTTTTACTTGTTCAAAATGCACAGCCATTTCAACTACCTGAATTTAATAATGAATGGCGCCCATACCTTCTTCTGCAAGTTGAACCCAACTCTCCCTATGATGGGGGTTCGGAACTGACTAAGACGAATTAAAAAGGATTGAGCCTGGGAGGTAGGTATTTTGATCTGTTGGCAACCAGAATAGAATTGCTGCTTCACAAAATAAGCAGCAGAACAAGGAAAAATTAATTCTACAAAATTAAAATTTGGTTAATGACAGCGATCCAAGATCCATCAATATATGGAATAAAACTATGGAAACAACATTTGGTTAATGACAGCGATCCAAGATCCATCAATATATGGAATAAAAGTATTGAAATGGTTTTGCATGGCATGGAGGGATGGCTTTGTTAGGCACCCATGCAGTCTTGCAGGGAGTTATTGCATCTGGTTGGTGGTTGGGCTCGAATTTGTAGTGCCCTCTCGCTTTCCCTCTTTCTCCTCCCCTTTCTCTATATATTTGCAAATATTTTATTGTAAAGGAGGTGGGACTCTCTCAGAATACAAAGGCACCATGCCAAAAAGGTTTCCCAAGTATTTGTAAGTTGCAGACCTTCATTAAGTCCTGGAAATACGTTCGTGTGCCTTCTACTTTGCATGTAATGGTTCGTACATACTTTTATGGAAATAAAATCTTGTTTTGTAGCTCCTTCTCTGCCCTAGCTCGTATATCATTGCATTCTAGTCTATCCTTTAATTGTTAAGTATGTTGTGCATGTATTTCTCCTTTGCAAGTTCCATGGTGTGTTTTGTGCGAGAATGGAGGTGTTAAATGCAACTTTGGTCTATGTCACTTATCTCTAACCTCTCTTTCAACATTTTGTCACATCTTTCCCTCATGGAGAATGTCTATCCCCTTTCAGTTTGGTGCATCACCTCCCCTTCATTTTTCAATTTTCTCCTCCTTCAAACCTTCTCTCCTTGGAATTTTAGCTTATGTTAGATAGTTTAGAGTAGGAAGCTGGTATAGGATTAGTTGCAGTGAATTGAGATGAAGGGAACCAGCCCTTTCATCTGGAGAAAGATCGAGAGTAAATCACAAACTCATGTTCTAACAACGTTTCACTGAAATGTTGAACCTTGTTTCAGCTAGGGAGCAAATTTTGGTGATAACAGTTTTGGTATGCCCGGTAGGAGAAGAATGAACAGTTTTACAACTTCATTTCACCAAGTTTGATGTGTTCTTGGTGATATTCAGCCTTCAGAGGCAGTTCTCAACACATTTGGTGACTCCATTGATCCACCAAACCTACCTAATCCGTTAACCTTTGTCTTTCTTCCATTTTCTCTCATTCATGAAATTGTGCAATCATGACTTCATTTCCTCATTGGAACCCTCAATTTCACGAGCAGTATCAATCCCCTCCATCTCTCTTTTATCACCACCCTCCTCCATTTCAGTCTTATGAACTAAATCACAATGGATATGCATATGAGCCAGCCCTTCCTGATCCATATGGTTAACCTAATAACCATGATGTTTTCCAACAACAGGGATATGCGAGAATATGGCGACAATCTCATGGTGAAGATGATTAGCAGTCAAGACCAAACAAATGGAGGCAAACATGGTGTGACAGAGGCTACATGTCAAATGAAGGCAATCAAAATTGTTTTTACCGTGACCTATCCATGGGTTGGTGCTACACCGAATTAGTTTAGCCCTCAACACAAGTTGGATTTCATGGCTGAGTTGTCTCCTCAAATATCAGAGTGGATTTTGTTAATGGAGGCTCATCAATCTAGTGCAGAAACCCCGTCACTAGGGAAATCCTACGCTAGCATCTCATAGCCCTCCCATTTCTTCTTCACAACCTACACAATCTCAGCCTAACTTCCATGTCCCTAGTTTCCTCAAAGCTTCACCTGTTGATCACCCTCTTCCATAAGAAAATCTTGCACCTCCTCCATCCTTTGAACCTTTGCAAACTCAGCCAAGACAGAGTAATCTCAAGAAGAGTGGGGTTGAAAAGCTCAAGCCGCAATTCTATGGTCCATACAGGGTGTTGAGGAGAGTTGGTGAAGTGGAATATGAGCTAGAGTTGGCTTTTGAGAGTAAGATACACAATATCTTTCATGTATCTTGCTTGAAAAAGGCCTTGGGGCAGCACATTATTTCTTCTACAAAGTTACCACCCCTAGATGAGGAAGGGAGGTTGCACTTAGTGCCAGAGGAGATCTTGGATAGCCGAGAGAAGAGACCGAGGAAAAGAGTTATTTGGGAGTTCTGGTGAGGTCGAAAGAGTTACCAAGAGAGGATGCTACATGGGAGGGCGTGTCATATTAAGCATCCAGCTCTTGATTGCTTGGGACAAGCAATCTCGGGAAGGGAGGACTGTAATGTCCCTCTTTCTCAAGTAGTTTGATTGAAGACATTTGGCCCGTTTTGTCTACCCGACGGTCAAAGGGTGTTTTCAAGGGTGACTTCGGTTTATTAATTTTATTATATTGTGCTCAAAATAAATTAAAATATCATCAAAGCACATATAATGAATTAATAGACTGTTTAAGTGACTTTGACTTAGGAAAGTGCATTTAAATAAATTAATAAATTATGAATGTGCCTTCCTAGGGAAAAAAATGCAACTTGCCTTGGGAAGGGTCAAATAAGCCAAAAATGTGACTTACTTGCTAAAGGAAATAATTAATTAAATATTAATTATGCTGATTTGGAAAAAGTGCAACTTGCATCTTTGGAGGGTTTTTTTGAATACAAGGGAAAAATGCGACTTGGGAAAAGGCATTCAAATTATTATTTTTTCTCTGGCAGTTAGCTCGAGCTTTTTGAGACAAAATCAAAGGACAAAAACCCTCGGATTATTCCTCTTCATGGACGGAAACCTCGGGAGCAATGAGAGAAGTTTCCACTCGGGGATCTTCATTGTTTACACAAGTTATTTATCATTCCAGCAAAGTGTGCATTTATACAACTTCCAGAGTGGGGCGACTTATTCTGCAGTTGATTTATGCAGTGTTTGAGGTATTTTTCATACCAGTTTATTGTTGTATATTTCAGCCACAAATATATATCAAATCGACTGGGGTTGGATCATTTACAGTGGATTTTAGACAATATTTGTTATCATTTCATCTGCAGATTTCTATGTGTTTACCCTAATTATTTATCATCAGAAATCAAAATTGAATATATGGCTCCATTATTTATGAAGAAATATGCCATTTAAACCCTAGGCGCCTTTATATAAATTCACCCGGTTTGTGGGGTTTGCATTATTTAATTTGTTTATGCAATATGAGAATGTTGTTCCATGGATTTGCTTGATGTTATCAGTTCAGCTCTACACCTGAGCATTATATAATAAAAAAATCAGGTAAAAGGGGTTCGAGATCTTTCGGTGGTATCATACAGAGTATCCTCCCAACTGTGTAGGAAGGAAGCGAGAGAGTGTATTAAAACAGAAATCAGCTTTGAATGCAACACAAAGAGGAAGGTCCACACAAATAATACACCCTTGCAAAAGAGCACGACTCGAAGCTGGTATTGTAGGAGGTGACAGAATGGAATATTTGGGTGATAGACCTAAGAGTCCTCGAGAGGAACATGCATATCCAGATAGGGATTTCATTCGAGATATGGCAGCCACTCAGAGGCAGTTGTTACAGACCATGCAGCGCATGGGCACTACCTTGGACGAGTTGGCACAAAATAGGACACGGGGACGAGCACGGCAAGAGGATAGATCCATTTTAGTGCGGTGATTACAAGGATCATAGCAGATCACCTTCAAATCTTGGGAGTGTTAGGGGATCGCCACGCCTTGAGCGGAGGCAAACTCATACAAATGAGTGGAGACACACTCCTACATAGGAGAGGAGAACTTCACGGACTGCAGATAGGCCTATGCAGGCTAACTTCCTGGCTAGAGATGGCCCACCAAGATTGAGGGATGACCAGAAGAAGTAGCTTTTTCGGATACTATTATGGCTGTCAGTGATGAGTGGAGGAGTTTACCGTAGCATGTGAGGGATGTATTTCCTCTCTCACAGTATTGTGCTGAGAGGAGAGATAGCATGAGGGTTGGACAAGACAGGAGGCCTAGAGCACAGCAGAACAGCGATTTGCAGTAGGTTACCAATAAGGTAACCCTCTCCACTTTTGATGGTAGCGGAAAGATCAATGTCAGGGCTTGGATTCACAAGCTCGACACTTATCTTACCCTCAAACCCATGAGGGAGCAGGAGGCCATACAATTCGCCAAATTACACCTTGAGGGGGTGGCTTATGATTGGTGGCACCATGGGTTAGTTACACAGGGTCATGAGCTTCTACGGTCATACAGGGATTTCAGCGAGAGGTTGATTGCGAGATTTGATCGTAAGAATGTGGAGTCAGATTATGTGGATTTGCACGACTCCGACAGAGTGGACACGTTGATTCATACATCAACGAATTTCAGCATATAGCAATTATGGTTCCAAAGATGCCTGAGAAGAGGGTGGTGATGTTATTTATAGAGGGCCTTCATGACAGGATGAGAGGATTGGTCAAGGCTCTTAACCCTAGGACATTGCATGATGTCATCCAGACGGCGTTGAACTTGGACACATCCCCCACTTCCTATCAGCCCAATAAGAAGTTTCCCACGAGCTCCAAGCCATTTCGGGCGCTCTCTGTTCCGCAGAAGAGTGCACCACCTCCTAAGGTGGATCAGGTGACTCGTAATGAGTTGAGGAGGAAGAAGCTTTGCTTTCATTGCAAAGAGCATTGGGAGCCTAGACATCGTTACCTTGGTAAAGGCAAGGTGCATCTCATTGAGGTGATTTCGAGGACGGGAGGATGATCACTCACCGGATACTGATCACGAGAGGATGAGGCGGTGACCATGATGCACTGAGGAAGCAGCCCAAGTAGAGCTTGGCGAGAGTGAAGCATTGGATTCATTCGATGTCACTATTGCTACACTTTCAAAAGTTCTACAGTACCATCCCTTTCGGTGAAGGAGTTCTTAAGGGACAATGGATTGTTTGCTTTGTTGACGGTGGAGTTACGCACAACTTCATTGTGAGGGTTGGGCTGAAGCGAGGATTACATGTTGAGGAATTTGAGGGGTTTAGTGTACGGGTGCAGGATAGATTTGCTTATTAGTTGCACTAAGAGGATTCCACGGGTTAGTTTTCGGATGGAGGATTGCACATTGACCGATGACTTCTATGTTATTGGACTTGGTGAGATTGATACAGTATTGGGTATTCAATGGTTATAGTCCCTTGGCAGATATGTGCAGGATTTCCGGAGGATGGAGTTGGAGTTTATGGTGGATAAGAAGAAGAATATGCTTCGGTCTCTTTCTGACGGTGAGCCTAGACTTGTTTCAGCACGCAGGATGGAGTCTATAGTCAGACATGGTGAGGTTGCATGGGCAGCCCAATGTTTCATTTCATCCAAATCTTCTTCAGACAGTGAGCAGCCTTTTCATATTGACATCCAATCCATACTGGATAAGCACGGCCCAGTGTTTGGTGACATTCCTCTAGGTAGACCACCAGATAGAGGGTTTGAGCATGTTACAGAGCTTGAGGGTACTAAACCCGTGATGACTACGCATTATCGCCATTCTAAGACATATAAGGATGAGATAGAGAAGGCCATTAGAGAGCTCTTGGAGATGGGACACATCCGTCCTAGTTCTAGTCCCTTTGCTTCTTCAGTTGTTTTGGTGAAGAAGAAGGATGGGACCATGAGGATGTGCATTGACTATCGTGCACTAAACAAGAAAACCATCAAGAACAAGTATCCCATTCCTCGCATTGATGAGTTATTAGATGAGTTGCATGGATCTATTTACTTTTCGAAGATTGATCTTCGATCGGGCTACCACCAGATTCGAGTTCGGGATGAGGATATTCACAAGATAGCCTTCAAGTGTCACTATGGGCACTATGAGTTCTTGGTGATGCCATTTGGACTCACCAATGCCCCTACTACATTTCAGTCATGTATGAACCATCTCTTTAACAGGTGTTGAGGAAGTTTGTGTTGGTATTTTTTGATGATATTCTGATATATAACAGGACATGGGATGATCATTTGAGGCATCTTGATGAGGTACTTAGCATAATGGAGACTCGGGCTTTATTTGCTAAGATGTCCATGTGCGAATTTGAACTTACGAAAATATTGTATCTTGGGCATGTCATTGGGGCCAATGGGGTCAAAGTCCATCAGGAGAAGATACAAGCAATGCAGGATTGGCCACCACCCAGGAATATCTCTGACTTGCGAGGATTCTTGGGGTTATGTGGTTACTACAAGAGGTTTGTGAAGGGTTATTCTCAGCCGGTAGCTCCATTGACAGATCTTACACGGAAGGGTGCATTCAGTTGGTCAAATGAGGCATAGGTAGTATTTGAGAGGCTCAAGGTAATTATGAGCACCTGTCCAGTTTTGGCTCTTCCAGATTTCTCACGGCCCTTCATTTTAGAGTGTGATGCTTCGAGATTGGGGATTGGTGCAGTTCTTATGCAGGATCACCATCCTATTGCCTTCGAGAGCCGGAAGTTGAGAGATAATGAGAGATTGTATTCCACCTATGATAAGGAGATGCTTGCCATTATGCATGCTTTGGCAAAGTTCAGACAATATTTGGTGGGTGGAAAATTTGTGGTGAGAACCGACCACAACAGCTTGAAATATTTCCTGGAACAAAAGGAACTCAATGAGAGGCAACAAAAATGGGTCAGCAGAATCCAGGCATATGATTTTGACATTGAGTATGTCAAGGGGACGAAGAATGTAGTGGTTGATGCACTTTCTAGGAAACCCCATCTCGCTGCCCTATGTTCTTTGAGCGAGATTTCAGCAGATTGGAAATCTCAACTGTTAGTTGAGTATTCCAAAAACACTTGGGCATGTGACATTATGGATGGAAAAATTCAGGATGGCCAGTATAAGTTAATAGCTGATTTGATTTTGTAAGCGGGCAAAATTTACCTAGTTCCTGAATCGAGCTTAAGCGAAGATTATGCATGCTTTCCATGATGCACCACTTGCGGGACATCCAGGTATTTTAAAACATACAGGCAAATTAGAGAGAGATTCTCTTGGAAGGGTCCCGAGGATGATGTCTTGCGCCATGTCCGGGAGTGTATGACTTGTCAGAAGAACAAGTCAGAGCATACTTTCCCAACAGGTTTGCTACAGCTATTGCAATTCCAAAGCGAAGTGGGAAAGTATTTGATGGATTTCATTACAGTCTTCCCATGGTGCAAGGGAATGATCACATTTATGCAAAAGTTGATCGGTTGACAAAATATGCACACTTTTTCGCTGTCCCTACCAGCTTTAAGGCACCTTATATGGCTGATTTGTTCTTCCGTCGATATTCAAAGTTGCATGGACTTAGAAGAACATAGTTGGCGATCGGGATAACAGTTTAAGAGCATATTTTGGTAGGAGCTTTTCTATCTGGTTCACACTAAGTTGACTCCTAGCACTAGTTATCACCCTCAGACGAGATGGGCAGACAGAGATTGTGAACAAGTGGATAGAGGGTTATCTTCGAAACTATGTTGCAGGACCGCAGAAGGCATGGGTAAAGTTGTTATATTTATGTGCGTATTGCTATAACACCACTTACCATATGTCTATTGGAATGACCCCATTCCGAGTAATGTATGGATATGATGCAAGATCTTTTGTTGATTTGGGATTTGGGGACAGTAGAGCCCCCAAGGCTCAGGAGAGTTTTCTGAGGATAATCAAGACATCCTTAAGGTACTTAAAGAAACTATTTAGCGGGCCCAAAATCAGCAAAAGATGTATGCAAATAGGCATAGAGTGGAGAGATCATTTGAGGTAGGAGACATGGTTTTTCTACATCTTGACCTTGCAGATGAGTACTCTCAAGAAGAGTGGGGCTGAAAAGCTCAAGCCGTGATTCTAGGGTCCATACAGGGTGTTGAGGAGAGTTGGTGAAGTGGCATATGAGCTAGAGTTGGTTTTTGAGAGTAAGATACACAATGTCTTTCATGTATCTTGCTTGAAAAAGGTCTTGGGGCAGCACATTATTTCTTCTACAGAGTTACCACCCCTAGATGAGGAAGGGAGGTTGCACTTAGTGCCGGATGAGATCTTGGATAGCCGAGAGAGGAGACTGAGGAATAAAGTTATTTGGGAGTTCCTGGTGAGGTGGAAAGAGTTACCAGTGGAGGATGCTACATGGGAGGACGCGTCTATATTACAGCATCTAGCTCTATAGTTGTTTGGGTACAAGCAATCTCGGGAAGGGAGGACTGTAATGTCCCTCTTTCTCGAAAGTAGTTCAGTCGAAGACATTTGGCCCGTTTTGTCTACCCAGTCGAACCAAAGGGTGTTTTCAAGGGTGACTTTGGTTTATTAATTTTATTATTTTGTGCTCAAAATAAAGTAAAATATCATTAAAGCACATATAATGAATTAATAGACTATTTAAGTGACTTTGACTTAGGAAAGTGCATTTAAATAAATTAATAAATTATTTAATGTGCCTTCCTAGGCAAAAAATGCGACTTGCCTTGGGGAAGGGTCAAATAAGCCAAAAATGCGACTTGCTTGGAGAAGGAAATAATTAATTAAAAATTAATTATGCTGATTTGAGAAAAAGTGCGACTTACATCTTTTGAGGGTTTTTTTGAATACAAGGGAAAAATGCGACTTGGGAAAAGGCATTCAAATTATTATTATTTTCTCCCTATAGATTAGCTCTCGAGCTTTTGCGAGACAAAATCCAAGGACAAAAACCCTCTAGATTATTCCTCCGGCGGATGGAAACCCGGGAGCGGTGAGAGAAGTTTTCACTTAGGGATCTTCATTGTTTACACGGGTTATTTATCATTCCAAAGTGTGCATTTATACAACTTCAGTGGGGCGACTTATTCTGCAGTTGATTTATGCAGTGTTTGAGGTATTTTTCATGCCAGTTTATTGTTGTATATTTCAGCCACAAATATATATCAAATCGATTGGGGTTGGATCATTTACAGATGGATTTTAGACAATATTTGTTATCATTTCATCTGCAGATTTCTATATGTGTTTACCCTAATTATTTATCATCAAAAATCAATATTGAATATATGGCTGCATTATTTATGAAGAAATCTGCCATTTAAACCCTAGGCGCCTTTATATAAATTCACCCGGTTTGCGGGGTTTGCATTATTTAATTTGTTTATGCAGTATGAGAATGTTGTTCCATGGATTTGCTTGATGTTATCAGTTCAGCTCTACACACCGAACATTATTTATAAAAAAATCCAGGTAAAAGGGGTTCGGGATCTTTCAATAACCCCTGAGGCTATTTTGACAACTTCCAAAATCAATATTGGATTGAGAAAAATTTTGTGGAAAGAGGTCATGACAACACTTTGTTTTAATAGTGTTTCGGGAATCAAGGAATTCGGTGCTCCACGGATTCTCCTAACCCACATAACAAAGGGAGCATCGGTTTAGACTTAAGTGATGTTGTCATGTGTTTTTGCAAGGGCAAAATCCAAACTTGAAACATGACAACTTAACCTAGTGTCGAAAATTTGCTTGAAAACCCTTTTGAACACCTCTAGGATCGATCTGCCCTCTATATCATGCATATCCTAATCGTGCGGGTCCTCGGATGTGTTGTACAAACTTTCCCAAAGTGTCTAAAACATTATGATAAGATCATTCAGTTCATTCAGTAAAGTGTTTTCAGTAGTGAAATCTTTGGTCATCCTAGAACGGTTATTTTTAGCCTTTTATGGACAGATGTGTATTCTCCGAGATGGATCGAAAGCTAAAAATCATCACGAAGTAGTGTTGAAGAGTTTTATGAGTAATGGAACTGATATAGGAAAGTTTAGGCAAGTTTCGGAGGTTTAAGGGTAGTTGCAGTGAAAGCGGGTTTTTCAGGGTTAAGGAGCTTGCAATCTAAAATGGTACCTGAGCAAACAAGTAGTCATTGGAAAGCTTGTAGAGTCCTCTACATGATTGAATCTTGAAAGCTTTCACAAGAAAGGTTTACTTCTCGGGGCAGCTCGGTTCCACCCTAAGTTCACTTCCAAGTTCCTCACATGACACGATAAGCACTCCATGAGCCTATTTACCTATTTCTAGCCCCTCCAGTCATGCAATGAAGTTGTGTTACTTGTCATCACCAGTGCAGGGCACATTTTTATGTCCCTCATGTCCCTATCCCAAGGGGACAGATGGGACAAGAAAATGTGCCCCACTCTAGCCCTAGCTTTGGTTTCTCATGTGATCAAATTTGAGCTCCGCAGTGCTTAAGTAAGCCTTTCCTCACTTCCCCACAACGAATCAAACCTCGCCACTTGTCATCACCACGTGAGGGCACATTTTTGTCCTAAGGGAGAGAGGTGACACGAAAATGCGCCCCACTCCAGCCCCTATCATGATTCTCCATGTGCCCCAGTCTCAACTCTCGGGAGCTAAACAGTTGATTTTTCTCCTTCCCTCATCGAACAATCATGTAGTGCCACTTGTCGAGCCCACATAAGGGTGCATTTTTCTGTCCATCCTATCCCTATCTCAAGGGGTAGCTAGGACAAAAAAATACACCCCATACCAAGAAGTTTGAAAACCTAAAAATAAACTAACTGCTGCTACTTGTTGCTACCCGCTTCTACCTCATTCGAACACCGAAAGCTCTCTTTGGAAGCTTTAAAAACCTAAAATAATTTCTACCCACCTCATTTTTTCACAAGACCTCCATGGTTGTTGAGCAAAAGCCTCCAAAACCTAACATTTTTAACAGAAAATCTGTGAAAATTTCTCCAAGGCTGTCATATACACAAAAATCATAAAAAAACTCATATCTTTCAAACCTGTAAGCGGATTCAGATGAAATTTTCTGAGTTATTCTTCATCCCAAACGCCTTCGAGAAGGTTGTGACAACAAAGAGATGCTGCTCTAATTTTTAATAGTAGCAAACCCTAGTTTCATGCCCTAGAAGCTGCTTTTTCAGTTTCCAAAAATTTCGCGAGCGTATTAAGGTGAAATTTGGAGCACGAGTCCTGAAGCAAGTTGAATCCAATGAAGAAATTTTCATTGCAATCAGAGATGGATAAGTGTTATTTCTAAAAATAGTAAGTATCTAGTACCCTCATTAAAAATAGAAACTTACCTAAAATAGTAAGTCCTCTCATATCAGTGCACTCATAGAACAATGAAGATGACAAACTAGACATTTTTTCCAAAAAGCAAAAAACAACTTTACGAAATAGAAAGCTGTCAAAAATCATCAAGAAATAGAAAGTGAATGTATTCTTAGCATGTTAAGGGTTTCAAGAAATGAATTCAGACAAAAAAACACTTTTTCCCAAAATAGCAACTCCTAAACCCTAATTGCTAAAAAATAGAAAGTCTTCAATTCAATTGCAGAAAGTTGTCATCATCCTTATTTTTGCCGATCTTATTGATTTTTTTTGCGAGTATGAAATTAAACTTTTTGCTTGTCTAAAGCCCGTTTCAGCCCTGGTCTCAAAATACCCAGTGTGGGAGGCAGTGATGTTACTCATATGGACTTGGAAGATCTCAAGAATCAAATGCTTGATGGTCCCAGAGAACCAGTGGAGGACAAGGTATTCAGAAATGGATTGTATGTTGCGGGTGGTCATCATTTATTTGTTTAGACCACGGAGTTAGTGCTTGGCATGTGCCATCAATATGATTCGGAGACAAGAATCATAAGGGCGGGATGATAACTCAATTTTGGTAGTGCTCACTCCTAAAGGAATTTCTCAGTGTATGCAAATTCCGACATGGAACAATATGGTGATCATCACGAAGGAATTTACATCGGGTGAATTTTATATATATATATATATAATATAAATTATTTTATTTTATTTTATTTTTTTATAATTTCAATTATGAATGGTCTAAAACAAAATCATATCTTCAAGGCCTTGCATTGGGATCATGGTTGAAACAGGGAAGAAAGCCATCTCACATGCCAAAAGCTCTATCTAGAAGTGAGTTCCACGAAGGCTTTTCAGATGCAATCATCCTACTGAGCAAGGTGATGGGAGAAGAGGCTACAAGGATTTTCAGGATTAGATGGCGCAGTTCATCCTTGTTGTCATTGAAGGTAAGCAGATGATTGACTAGGGGCAGATAATCAACGACAACATCCATCAACAATTGTTCCCGATTGCCGGCTACGAAGAAGTTTTCAATGACATCCTACTTGGTCTACGCTCTTGCGAGCACAAGACCGTTCAGAGGCCTGACCCTCACTCAAAATATTTCTTAGAAGGCCCCCGCCTATGAGAAGTATCCACAACTAACCTTAAAGGAGAGAAACCACCATTTTGCAAGAGTGAATGATGCATTCACTATGTTTGTAATAAGGTTGTTGGAAGGAAATCTGAATTGAGGTTGTCTTCACAAGTTGCCACTTTGATCAAAAGATATGGTTCTTTCTTCACTCAGTTTGCAACTTTCTCATACATCAAGGTATCTGGATTTGATCTCGCTCCGCGTAAGCTGCCAAGGTACCTCAGCAATAAGATCGTAATGTTCAAGCTATGTAGGCAGCTCGCTCACATCAACGGCAAGCTCAAGAATCGAAAGAAGAAAAGTGTTTCATTCCCCATCTTTCTTGGGATCTTCCCTGTAAGAATGCCAATGATGCTACAAACTTGGAAGCTTCCTTCGCTCTTCTAAATCTCTACTCATACACACCAAGGGTTGACTTCGACATTCGGAACAACCCAGAAACATTCCATTTTCTTGATTTGCACCATGTTCCACAAATCAAGGATTATTGGGTGAATTGCTCAGATGATTTTGAGGTTAGGGAGCAATCATATGAGAATGATTGTTGGACAAATGAGAAAGTTCAAGTTTGATTGGTTCGAGGAAGGAGTCCAAGATGACGGAAGTGAATTGTATAATTCAGAGTATCAAGCAATGAAAGCCTCACCCCTACCACAAGTCTCGTGGAGCATCTGAGAATTAGAAGATATCAATGAAGCGAACTAAGCCCGTAATTTGGAGATCCAAGGAATGGTTTAAGAAGAGGAAGGTTGCCTTCATCGAATCTAGAAAAGAAAGTCGGTAGAATCGAGGTACCGCACTACGAAGGCTTCGCAAGAAGGCAAGAGCAACCTTGGATCCTATGGAAGGTTTGTAACAGCGAGAAATTAATTTGTGTCATCCACTAATCCCTCAACAATCTTAAAGCATCTCCTCCTCCGCTGCTACACCAACTCAACCAACACAAGATGCACGTTCTCACTCAAAGCCAAAAAAAAAATTATGTCCAATGTTCGGCCCAAAACAACGAGAGATATTTCTATGTGTGCGGGAGATGATCGGAGGAGAATCCCTTGCACGGTTGAACAAGCGGTAGTTCTGGATTTTCAAGCCATCTCCACGATGGTGAAGATGAAGAAAGGAAAGTTAGCGAAGTTTCTTCTCACTTCTACGGTGGTGTTTTCGAAAATCGGTATGTGCGAGGTAGTCAGATTGTGATAATCAATTTTGTTGGGAGATGACCTCATCTAACTACGAAATGAGCAACATTCCTCTAGGACCGGCAACACACAAGGGAGATGCCCACATGTTCAAAGTATCGTCCACTCGCCTTCTTACGAGGGCGAGGAGTATTAAGAGAAAATTGAACTGGAAGGCCATGTAAGAACCCTCACCTCGTATGTGCAAACCTTCATGGATCCAAATGTCATTCCATCTCTCCAAATTGAAGAAGTTACTCCCAAAAATAGCTTCAATCCGAATCCATCGAGAAAGACTCGGTTCTTCACAATGCAAGGCAGGCAAATGATAAGTGGGTGAGCAAGATTCTCGAGAAAGGTAACGCGTTGCTTCCCGAGATTCTCTCATTGTTCAAATACATGGTTCTGAATGCTCCAAAGATAAAAATGACAAGAGATGAGATTGAGAAAGAGGAGCACTTTGGGATCGTGTGTTCCCACTCAAGTAATGAGAGATGGGACAAATCAGCTCGCTTCACACTAGTAAACAGGAATGTATTCAACTCGAATCCGAAGATTTGTCTCTTATTTGGTCAAGAACCCTTGTTGCTCAAGATAATACATTGAATCTCAATAAATTTGGACTCATCATGCAACCAGCTCACTACAAAAATGCAAGAAGATATCAATGTAGAAGTATAAAAACTTGGAGTACCCGTAGTGAACGAGAATACTTCAGTGAACGATCTTGTGAAACCATTCGAAGATTTGATCAAGGAGGCTGGAGATCCATTTTCTTTCAATGTAGACACACTTTGAGTCTCTGCTTTAAAATAAGGGTTGTTATTTCTAACACCACGAAGGAACATCAAACATGGTTCATGAAATGCAAAGGTATAAAAGCCACTTCTGAGAATTGACTCAAGGCACTGAGTTTCATACACATTCCCCAAGTGAAAAGGTGGCACACGCATGCGGGCTCAATACAAGATAAGGAGCTAAAAGGGATCGAGATCTTTCCATTGGCACTCTCCAAAAGTCCATCAAAAAGTGAGTCTCCATCAGCAAGTGCATCGTCTTCATCCGAGTAGCTATCTCCTCTCCTTTCTCTCTTCCCCCCCCCTTCCTCTCTTCTTTCATGTTTTAATTCTTTGTTGGGGGGTTTACTTTTCACTTTTGTCTTATTCATTAAAATGTGATCTATAGTTGTACTTTGTAATGAGTTTCCTCAATTAATAAAAAGGGACTCAATTTCTTTCCTAGGAATGCGAAAGGTCACATGTTGTAAAGGTTAGTGAAAAGTCATGTGGGGGGTAGGTGAAGAGTCATTTTGAAAAACTATATATTGTAATGACTTCCTCATTTCAAGGGTTGTCAATTTTGTGAGTTCATGAGTAGATAGCTATAAAGAACAAGCAAAGATAGCATTTCTTCTATTTCCCTTCCATATGTTTCCTCTCTCTCTCATTTGCAACTTTATGAACATGTCAATCTTGCAAAACCAAGAAAAGTGTAAAAGCTTTTGATGAATGAATGAATGAGATTTTATGTTCATGGTTCATTTTGTCTTGTCATAACTAGCAAAGTTGTTTTTCTTTCCAATTGTGTGTTGATAAACTCTGGTTAATACTTGTAAGAATTTTCTTGAGCCTACTTGCAATATTAACCCTCTCTCTAAATTCTCACTCCCAATATCTCACCTTCCTTGCAAATTCTTCCCTTGCATGAGGTGCAAACATTTGCCGCAGGTGCAGTGGAGTGTGCCTGTTGGATCCCCGACCTATTGGCCAACCACAAAGTTGTTTTTATTTGCATACAATAAAGGGAGCCTCCCCTTTTCCAAGCAAGAGGGACTTAGTCCTAGAGCGTTGGTGAAAATCAACTAATTTGTCCTAGCGACAAATTATTTCGCCAACAAGCGGATTCTTGATTTTGTCAGAGCGAGCCATACATTTGATCCGAAGTTGGCCATACATTTGGTCCAAACCTAGGAAGAGTTGGTTCAAAACCAGAATTTGGTGTTTCCGCGGGTTCTCCTAACCCACAAGACAAGGGAGCAATGCAAGACTTGGGCGGAAATTCGGCTAAGGATACTAACGGAATAAAGGATCCCAATGTTCCGCGAAATGCATAAACGAAGTGTTCGTGGGTTCTCCTAACCCACATAACAAAGGATTTGAGTCTTGGTCTCTCGCCGAAATGAAAAACGGAGGATAGTGCTTCGCGGCAAAAATAGAAGGGTGTGGTCCCCGAAGCAAAAGCCACGATGCAAAGGAGAAGTGCTACCAAGAGCCATGCGGCAAAAAAAACGCAATTTGAAAAGCGGCCAAGGTCAAAAGCCGCAAAACATTATACTAAGTGTTTCGCAAACTTCTTACTGAGCAATGTTCTGCAGACTTCCCATGTCCGCGGAACAAGGAACCCGGACCGTGGGCAGTAAATGTAAATGCAACACGGTTATAGTCTTCCGCGGACTCCCCAAGTCCGCGAAACAAAGAAATGAGGCCACAGAATATTAAGGAGCCGCACAACAAAACCATATGCCGCCAAATTGATGCAGAGAAAAGTACTTTTCATCATACTTTTTATAAGTTAAGATACTCAATCCACAAACTTACACCAAGCTCTGCAAAAGGAGGATCTTCCTTGTAGCCTAAAATGGCTTAAATATACAAAAATTGATCTATTCCACTTATGTGGCCTCAAAGCTCCCTATACCCTGCTTTTATGCATCACACAATGTCATTTCATCCATCAAATTGATCTCTTTTCAAGAAAGACTCACTTTCACTTACCTTCCACCAACTTACCCTTCTCCCTTCTTCACTAGTTCTTAGCAACAACTAGCAATTTTGCTCTTTTAGCCTTCTATGACACTTCCCAATGCATGTAACTTGTTTCAACACTTCAAGTAATCTTACATCAATCAATAAAATGACTCAAAAGTCTCAAACCACAATCTTTACCCATCTTATAATTGTTATTTTAGTGTTCTCAAGACCAAGCTATTTGCAGCAGATTTCTATCTTCAAATCACAATATTCTTAAAAACCCACTTGCAAAATGTTCTCATTATTCTACCCTCCAAATTTCAGAACCTATCTCCTCAAAACAAGTGAGTTATGCTCATTTTACCAGGTCTGAGCATGATTTTGTGCTCTCATAACAAGGTCTGGACTGAGTTTTCATCACAACTCTGGCTAAACATATAATATAGAAAAATGCTTAAAAACCCATTTGCACAAGGTTATCATCCTTCTACGGTCCAAATTTCAGATCATTTGAAGTTAGCTGTAAAAATTTATCATGACTGTCTCGTCCTTACCTTATGCACACAATTCAATGTTCTTGCTTGTAAGTGTCTTCTTGTCCTTAATCACCTCTTCATGCTTCTTCCTTGGCATACTAGGGACTTTACAACCATATACACTTGTACACAATATTTTTCCAACACTAAAGATCAAGAATGATTCAAATGTATACGAGCAAACATTTCTTCCTTATAAAAATCAATGAATTCCATCCACAAAGTCATAATACACAAAATTTCCTTCAAGAAACATGGTTTTTTTTTATCAATGGAGTTCTTCAAACCTCCTTGAGACATTTCTAATACAAAACCTTTCCTTTTCCTCTCACCAACCTCTCCCACCACCTTCTTTCACCCTACTATTTGAATTCCTTAGCATGGTTATTGTTGGCTAGATTTTATACAGAGCTAAAAACCTAGGCAATCATGAGATAAATCTCCCTCATTTACCGGTGAGGCTCCTGTGTAAGATGTTTATCAATTTAGTGGGTATGAATCTTAATAACTATTTGTGGGGTTTTACTTTAATTACAAAGCTCATGAACCATAGCTAAGCAATTCTGCAGCAAGTAAGCGATGATCTTTATGAAGTATTTTCAAAGGGGGAAATAATATAATTTGGAAAAGAAGAAAGGATAAGATGTAATTCAACCAATAGTTTTCAGAGTTGGTCTCATACACATAGATAAAATAAACAAGTAGATCTCACAATATCCAGAAGTAAAGGAAAAGCTTCTAATCTAAATCTTAGATAACACAAAGTTTATCTAAAAATCCACACAGAAGTAAGAAGAAAGGCACCATTGACACAAAGTTCTCGAGAAATCCACCTCTATTCAATTCCTTAGCTTTCACAGAAATGACATCAAAGGTTGCAGCACAAAGTCTACAACTCAAGAATGTTGATTAACAAATTGTCCCTCTAACCCGTAAGCTCTTCCTCTATTTATAGTGTATGGAGGAAAATACAAACACAAAACTTTCAATGATTTCCCGCATGCAAGCAGCTATGAAAAAGAGGTTGGCAATCTTCCTCATGGAATTCCTTTTTGCATGATATGCATGATTTATAACTGAAAATAGAACCTTTTATTTTGCATATCTCGCCACCTATTTACAAGTAATTGACTTCTTTCAAGAACTTGAAGTAACGGCTTTTAAAGCCAATTACCTAAGTTTTACAATTTTAATTGATTACTCGATTGCTTTATCGGAGAAAATAAGAGAGAAGAAAGAAAAGAAGTTATTCTAGCTACAACGCTCTCCGTTTTGTTCTTGTTTCATACTCTGCATGTTGATTCAACCTGTATTGTACTTCCGCCTCATAAATGATCCGAATGATATCTCCGCCTTGAATCTGAAATAATTTTTTCTCTCATATCACATTGAATTCATTCCTTTGATTCTCACTAAACTGGATCGGGAAACAGATTGGACCGTGATTTGGTTGTGCGTATTACTGTACCTATCTTCTCCTCTTACCCTTGAAGCTTTTGCGGTTCTACTCAAGTATGTGCACGGTGAAATGCTTGCCGTAAGCAATTCAACCAAACTCATCACCCTTTTATTTTTAATTGCATAGGGGCAATTTTGAATTCTGGAATGGCTCCAGTGCAAGCAGATATATAAGTAAGCTCTAACATGAGTTCGAACTAGAGACTAGAAGCAATATGCATGGGCTTTTGGGAGACTTTGCATGCAATTTTGGAGTGTTTCACATGGGTTGTGTTTTGGCTCTCTGAGGGAAAAACTTGCGTTGAAAATTAAAGAGGGCAGCAGTGTGAAAATGAAAGGAAGGCAGCAGCTTGAAGTTGGCAAACAATAACTCCAAAAACTACGACTTGCACATGACCAGTCTAAACTCAGCCTTTCATTAAAAATTGCGTAAAAATCCATGAAGGCAGCAAAAAAAAAAGGAAGGCAGCAGTTTTAGATGGGAAACTTGTATTAGCTTTTTCAACTTTTGCGAAAAAAACACAAAGTTATGGCAGCGAAAAAGTGGAAGGAAGGCAGCAGTTTAGATGAGTGACTTGTATTAGCTTTTTCCACTTACTTTTGCAAGAAAAACATGAAGTTACGGCAGCGAAAAAGTGGAAGGAAGGCAGCAGTTTAGATGAGCGACTTGTATTAGCTTTTTCCACTTACTTTTGCGAGAAAAACATTAAGTTACGGCAGAGAAAAAGTTATACGCAGCAGGTAGCTTGCAAAATTCATGATTTCTCTTGTGTTGCAAATGTGTAAGATGTTCCTCCCAAGTGGCACTAAAAATCAGAATATCGTCCAGGTAAAGAATGACACATGAGTCTATAAATTCCCGCAATACATCATTCATCAATCTAATAAATGTAGCGGGTGGATTACATAAACCAAATGGAAGTACTAACCACTCATAGAAACCTTGTTTTGTCTTGAAGGCAATCTTCCATATATCCTCCTCCTTCATTCGACTTAGTGATATCCGGACTTGAGATCCAACATCATGAAGAATCGGCATGTTGAAGTTGGTCCAAGAGGTCATCTATGCGGGCGGTGGATATATGTTCTTGATGTTGATCTTATTCAGAGTGTGGTAATCGATGCACATTCTCCAAGAACCATCCTTCTTCGGCACAATCACATAAGGCGAACCGCATGGTAAGGTGCTCGAACGTATCACACCTTGGTCTAACAGCTCCTGGAGTTGTTTCTTCACCTCAGTACTCTTCAACAAGGATTGCCTGTACAACCCGATGTTCGGTAGAGGGGACTTTGGAAATTGCTGAATCTCATACACTACCTCCCACTTTGGTGGTAACCCATTAGAGTCTGAAAAACTTCCTGAAAAGACTGAATAATACTATCCAAATCCTTCATTCCCTGGTTAGAAATATCTGAAACTTCCACCCCATCTTGTTTATCCTTTAACAAAAGTAAACAAAATTGATTATGATTTTCTGAATAAGTCGCTTTGCTTGGTTAGCACTTACCATAGTAACCCTTGACTTATGTTGGTGTGCCCGGATGTTGTAGTTGATCCCATCCTTGACCCATCTGTATCGGTTCTCCCTTCTCATGAATATAGCATCCCTGATATACAAGTAAGGACTCCCAACAACATCAAATGCATCAAGTGGAATAACATCAGCCTCCAATACATCTATATACTGAGAATTGATCCCAAACTTGAACTTACATCTTCTTGTTACCTGAATTTCTACACCCTTCTTCACCCATCCCAAAGGATATGGATGTGGATGCTTGTAAGTCTCAAGACCAAGCTTCTTTACAACTACATCAGAAATCAAATTAGATTGAGAACCAATATCAACCAAAGCATTTACCTTAGTTCTCTTGATCTGGATTTTGATCTGGAATAGTCTACTCATCTCCTCTTCCTACTCTCGGTTGTCCATGTTGGTGGTCATGCATCCAAGCCTCTCGTCTACATCTGAGTCATCCTCTATCTCCACCTCCCCTTCTGTCTTCACAGTTGTCATGGACTTCTTTGAGTCCTTGGTTGATTCTTTGGATGTAACTCCGGATGTAACTTCCAACATGTAGTGTCAGTATGACCGTTGATATCACAATTTTTGCAAAAATTCTTAGGATCTTTACAAGTATTCAAAGTAGTGGCAGCTTGTTTACCTTTCCCTTTCCACTTACCTTTGTTACTTGTCTGACCCTGCTCCTTTGCCTGGTTTGTTGATTGTTTTGTCTTCGACTCTGCTTCTCCTTGCTTCCTTTCATCATCTATGTAGTATGCATGTACACACGCCTCATTGAGATCTTTAAGCTTTGTGGAGATGAATTTCCTTCGAAGGTGAGTGTGAAGTCCTCCCAAATACTTAGTCAGAATGTCCTCATCCTCCAAGTCCATATTCAGCAACATGTCTTGCCTCTGAAACTCTGTACTATAGTCGTGCACACTTTGACCACTGCCTTGTCTAAAATATCGCCATTTAATCATCGGTCAATCTAATGGCCAATAGGATAGAAGTTAGCTCTAAGTAATTCCTTAAAACCCTCCCAATCCGACAATAGGACGTTTCTTCTTTTCGCAAGTGGCCAAATGGGTTTCCCACCAAACCAGAGCATGACCTTCCATTTTGAGACGTGCAAAGGTAATCCTTTATGCCTCTATGACATTATGCACACTAAAGTAGACTTCCAATTGTTTTAACCACTTATCTAACAATTCGCATCTACTTGTCCTTCAAAGCTCTTAATTTCAACCTTAGTTTCAACTTTGAAAGGAGTATGATCAGATTTTACCTTCCCAATTGGAGTCTCTTCTTCACACTCTTCCACATTATCTTCCTCTTCGTGGCTCTTCCCTATGCCAAACTTCTCGGCCAAGGCTCGAACTACCGAGTCCATGGAATCTTGCTTCACTGAAGCCGTCTTTTGCAGATCCGAGAGCTCTTGTTGATGTCTATACAATCTATCCATCATGGTCTCTAGCATCTCAATTCTACGGACCAAGTTTTCTTCCTCCATTTGTCCCCGAATTCTTTGCTTCCACTTCTTTATAGAAATGTCTGGATCGCAAGGTAAAGCCTCTTCGCCTTTAGACCTTGTCATTGTCATACAAATCACAAGAACGAATACCATATTCCTGGATACTTGTTAGCTCTGATACTAAAATGATCTATAAAGCTTCAACTTTGGAATTTCACAAATCACAAATTAATGTTGTTCTACTTTCAATTAGAAAATGACCTGAATTGAGCTAGTGATTGATTCTTGTATGCTTTAGAACTAAAATTGCAAAGAGAGAAATGAAATTAAGAACACAACACAAAGATTTTTATCCTGAAAACCCCCAGTGTGAGGGAAAACTAGTTGGGAAGGGAAACTGCTCTTTCTTCCCACTTATGTATTGGCCAATAATTCAAGAATACAGATTACAATAAGTTTGAAAGGAAACAACAATGTAAACCTTCCTTCCAAATACTTGTTTGCTCTGCTCTCAACCCCTTGCTTCTACAAATTCAATTCCAGCACTAAAGATCTCTTGCTCACTTACTCCCATGAATCCAAATTGCCTTCGATGCCCATTCTCTTGCTCCTCCATGTATTTATAGCCCTTCTCATGTCCTCCCGTGCACTGGAGAATGAGAAAGGTCATGAAAGGAAGAGACACAATCGGACGCTTCAAATCCGAGACTATTCGTGCTCCATTTTGATTTTCCATCAAAAGTGACAGGACAACCACTCTGTTGGGGGCAATTACAGGATCGCCGCTCCGCACAGGAGGCGGTTACGCAAAAATACGCTTGTACTTCATTTTTCTCATTTTCTTCTTCTAGTATGGGATGATCGATGAAGTGGTGTTGTTTTGGATCCCTATGGATCACGCACTCATTAGTGCAAAGAGAGAAATTAACGCCCTACAACAACCCCAGTCAATGCCCTTTCTCGCAAATTTGGGTAGTCAACATCCTAGTGGCAATGTCGATTTAATAAAATTCCACCTCCCACACTCAACTTCCACTCCTCTCCCACCCGTCAACTTCATATAAATTCTTCATCCACCCACGCGCTCCTCTCATTTGCTTTTATTTATTTTTGTTAGTTTAACTTTGATTACAATCATTAGTATCATTATTTAATTTTCATTGTTATAAGCAATTTAAATTGCAAGAATGTGGGACTGAAAATCCACTCAAACTCACATGACCGAGAACTCGGCAAGGTGACAAAATGATTGATAGACCACTTGTGTGGCATCTTCGTATTTATGTATTTATTTATTTTGTTATTTTAAGTTTTGGATTATTATATTATTATTACGAAAAAGTGAATTAAAATGTGATCGTCTACATTACACTCCGAAAAGGGATCGGGCACGACGATTAAAACGGAGGGCACAATATTGGCGAGGCATCATAAATTGTTACGCCCAATGGCAACACAAAATGCACTAGGACACCAATCTCGTCCCAAGATGCTTGGAGAAGTGTTTGTGACTTGCTTCGACTCCTTAGAACAAGGAAACGAGTTCAAACTAGATAACCACAATTGTGCCCAAATTAAAACACACCGCTTGATTCGCGAAGTTTGTCAAGACACGGAGTTCTTTGTGAAGAGAGGCCAACCTTCACACTAAAATGGTGAAATGTTGTGGGGCACTACATCAACAATATAGATTACGATATAAGTAGAATACCAATCTATGGCCAACTCAATAGCCAAGATAGAATACCAAGTGGTGTAAGAGTCATGGATCTAGAAGACAATAATCCACACTCTATCGAAATAGTGGGGTTCAAGCCTATGTCTAAGATAGGGAATGGGGTCTTACTAGAATCCTAGGTTGTAAAACTATACAATGGGTAATAAGAAAGTACTATCAAGTATCTCAGCTAGGGTTGTAAAGCCATGTGGCAGATATAGGCAAGGGCCAATGACAATAATGTAATAGACACAAATATGCTGCTCTATCCTAGTCTAATATTAAATCAGCGATTTTTTGCAATAAATTATAAAACTCATGACAAATTGCCAAAAATTGCCTTGAAAATCATGGAAAATCCCTAAGTAGTGTTTAAAACATCCAAACCGGAAAGCTCATTTCAAAGTGTTTTTCAGCAATTTTTCCTCCGTAATTCAACATACAAATTTATGTGATTTTTGCCCCCACATTTTGCTAGGGTTTCGACTCTTCAAGCCTGCTAGGGTTTCAAATATCATGTTTTGCCTAAAACACTTCAAGGAATATAGTGGCACTGTGCACAGCCAGCAGGAGTAAGGTTACAAATCCACATTCATTTTAATTTATTTTCATTGCTCATGATTCGAGTACTCAGATTAATACACAATCAAACTTTTAATACATACCTTTATGCAGATTGCAGAGCACTCACAGTCACAACACACAAAAGTTTAAAGTTTAAACTAAAAATCTTGTGTTATTACATTTAACAAGGCACTCTAGTGCTAAAGAATACCATAATTGGCTGCCAACACTTGTCCATCATTCTGGTACTTTTATTATGGGTTATAACTGGTTATTTATGATGCAGGCACCTAGAGATCAGTTCTGGTCAAGTTATGCACACTTGGCATCTATTATTCTGGTTGTGCTCTCTTTTAAATGTCATGTTATGTGTGAGTCATGAGTCATTGTGTGTAAGTCTCAAAGTCAAGACTAAGTGTTTGGAAAGTCATCATTGCTCCATAACTATTTCAGATCTGTGTGATAAGTTGGTAACCTTATTCAATACTAATAATGTACAATAAACAAGCTTTAGCAGTGCTGGCAGCTACACAGTGCAGTCTATAGCTCCCAAACAAATTTCATAACATTGTGATAACCTTATGGCATTCTATACATTCACTTCTCGTGTCATTTAACAATGTTTTACATTTAATTTAAGTTTATTTTATGAATTTAAATGGTTTTTAAAGTAGCGATAAAGCCACCAATTAATGCTGATAAATTGCCTAGAAATTGCCAATCCCCGATTTCCAAGTCAAATTTTGGCCTGCCAATAAATATTTTTGAACTATGATACCAACAGAAAAGAAAAGGAAAGGTTATGGATACTTACCTTTGTGAAAACATTATTGGCAAATTAATCCACCCAAGGTTAGTAGCACCTTGTGAGAGAGTTGTTGTGGGTGGATCACAAGAGGGATAGATAGAAGACCTAAGTAGACCAAAGTTGGGGACTCCAAAGACTTGGTAGACCTTGTTGGTGCAGCTCCTATTCTTGTTACTCCTAGTAACCCAATGCTCTCAAGTATACCTCCAAATATAAGCTCCACTAAATCCTAAACCTCTTAAACCTTTAAGGGCAGACTTGCAAGCACAGGTAAATGAGACTATCTCATGATGTTCTTGGGAAAATGATAACAATGACGCCCTTATATAGGGGTACATGACCTGAAGTCATGATCTCGCTTAGCCGACATGTCAATGTTGTCTACTAGAAAAAAAGCTTGCTAGATAGCATGTAATATCCCTTTTGGGGATAAAACTGAAATTTAAGGAAATTAGCTCAAACCCCAAATCTGATTTTTATAGCAGCAATTAATAAGGGCCAAAAAGAACACTCTCAAACCCTAGCGACTAGGAGAGAGAGAAATCCACCATAGAAACACTCAAAAATTATGAGAAGTTATTCCTTAGATTGCCCTTGATTTTAGAAGCTAGAAAATGCGATCAAATCATCAAACTCAGAATTCTGGAATTTATTAGGGCACAAAAACAGCTGAAACTTGTAAATTCAATAACTCATAGAAAACAAGGAATCTCCACACATATGAATACTCAAAATGATCATAAAAATATCAGTAATCAAATGAGACCAATATCATAATTTTTCAACCATGGGAACCCTCTCAAAATTGGTCCCGAAATCTCTAAATGAGTAGATAAAGCTGCCCAATGCCAATAAAAATCTGAATATTAAGTATTCTCCTTAAATCTGCAATAATCTTCAATACCAATCAATGTTGAAGGGTTTTCGTCCTCCAACAAAACCACTAGAAGGGTTTTCGTCCTTCTAGGAAGCCACACAAGAGGGTTTTCATCCTCAAGTGGAAGAACATGGAGCAACAAGCTCACAATGCCCAAATGGAAAAATGCGCCAAAGTCTAGATACCCCAAATGAGCTCTCTAATCTTCTTTTATATCCTCCTTTTGGCACCAAGGCTCATAAAGGAAAGGCCGAGCCCTAATAATTCATTATAATCTTTTATTAAGCCTTATTAAAGGCACTAAACCCAACCGACCTCATTAATAGCTTATTTCTTTGTTTTGAGCTTATTAAAAGCTCACCAAACCAGCCGACCCACTAAGAATGGGAAATACAAAAATAGAACATGAATATGAATGATGGAAACTGAAATATAATCCATGGTTTTCCATTGTTCCACCATTGCTTGCCAAGGAATCCTTTATTTCAGATTAATTCGAAAAAAGGGACATTACATAGCATGGACCCCTGTAGGCTACAAATTGTTCAATATAAAGATAAATGGGGAAAACGCGTAGATGCAAAATAAATATTAGGAGGCAAGCATGAAGGGGATTTGAAGGTATTGAGACAGTGTGAAGGTGATAATACTAGGGAGGTGGTAAGATGGTCAAAAGAGGATAGTAAGGGTGTAGAAAATGGTCGTGAAGAGGTAGTAAGGGGACAAGAAAAGAGCATAACATCATGCTAGGGCAAACTAGGGAAATGCCATGCAAAACTCTCTCACCAGATGTTGCTAACCAACCCAACCCCGCTCCCAAGTGCCATCCCTTAAGAAATACACTTAGGGACAACTAGAATTCCCAATAAACTAGTAGTAAACAATCTATTTGCGGGACAAATTGTATACCCAACAAGAAATTTTGAGACTTATAGAGATATGATGAGTCACCAACCTTGAGCACTATCTTGTAAATACTGCAACATGAGATGGGGAGCTAAAGGGATAAAAGATGACACAAAGTGATGTGAACTCATAGGTGATCCTTTAGAGTTTATCGATAAACATGATGTAACTAAACTTAATCTAATTGCTAATCCGAAGAAGTTAAGTTAAGAATTCAAGAAAAATAGATATGTGAGCTAGACTATCCAGAACCTAAAGGAGAACAAACAAAACCCATGAGAATATATCCAAATATTATGATACAAGATTTTCCAATGTGATGAACAAAATAAATTTTTCGCTTGAGGATGAGGAAAAGGCGATCTACTTTGTGGATGGTTGTGCAACAAAATACACTTTGTGATGGCACAAACCAAGTTTCCGAAAGCAGAGCAAACACCATCAGTAGCTATGGTGATGGTGGAAAAGATTGAGGATTGTGGACAAAGCACTTAAGGGAATGCAAAGACGGATGCAAATCTAGATGATGTGTCGTGAAGGAAAAATGAAACGCATGAAGGAAAAAAATTATGAATTTCAATATGATGCTTAGAATGCATCATAAAGGCCACTTTGCAAGGAGTTTCCACATAACAACAGAGAATTATGCAACATACATGGAGTTCAAGATCACCCAAAATCATAATGCCACCTAAGTACAACATTATGTGAAACAAACACAAAGCATGTCTTGTGATTTCTACAAATCAACTAATCATGATGATAAGAATTGGAGGGCATTACAATACCTAAGGGATGACATCACCTAAAACGTGTTCATAGTCAATACTCAATGAAACAATAGCAACAAGCATCATAAGATACTAAGATGCCCATGAAAGCAAGGGAAAAAGAAAAGAGGATGGAGAAAGAGAAAGCTGAGAGAAAAAAATCACAAAAGAGGAAGCTACAAAATAAAAATAACATGAGAATCAATGCAAAAGGAAGCCCAAGAAAGGTCTAAGAGAAATAACGAGGAGCAAAAAAGGCCACAAGAGACAATCTCTTGGAACAACAAGGTAGAGGAAAAAGAGGCAAAGGAAAGGCTGAGCGAGAAAAGGCTGCGAGAGAGGAACCACGCAAAAAGGAAGCGCACGAGAAGGCATTACGAAAAAAAGAGGCTCGGGACAAACTCAACAAGGAAAAAGCAAAGAAGGAACAAGCAAAAATGGAAGGCAAGAAAAAGAAAGGAAGAAGAAGTAGGGAAAAAAGAAAGATGATGAGAGAAAAAAAGAGGAATGCAAGGAAACAACACCGGCGCGGAAAATGGATATGGATCGCGGAAAAAAGTACAAGATATGGAGGCAACACAAGATGCTCAAGACTACGATACAGCAAATCAAGTGCAAAGAGTGCCATAGCAAAACCTAGTTCAAACGGCCACAAGTTCAACAGCTCAACATTTGAGTTCGTTGCACAAATGTTCGAAGGGCAAAGAAGATTCATTGGGTTCATGGTGGTTAGGGCCACAAGTAACAAAAACAAGAATGACCTTCTTTCCCACCACACACAAGCAAACCACTACACTAGAGCAAACGGAAAAAACGATACAGCTCCCACTCACCACCTTGCCTGAAAAGTGGCCATTGATGTCAATAAATTGGTGCCAGCAACACAGGTGGAAGGAGCGAGTAAATTTTGGGCTAATATAAACAACATTGCATTGTGATTCCTTGAATGGAAAACTACTCTTGAAAACACAATGACGAGGATGCGGAAGGAGATCAAAGAAAAATGCCCAAACATGGTTAAAGAAGTGATCGGGAGCAAGTAATGAGCGAAGAACTTCAACTTACTTCATTAGTCACAAAGCTCGCAGATGACTAGCATGGCAATGAGTGGATGGAACAAATAAAGTTGCAGGTGTGCAAACTGAAAGAGGAGCCCTATCTATCATTTTTCTATTGGCAGTGACTCAGTTTGAGTAGATCGCAGTACAACTACTAGATTGGAACGCACATAATGAGGCAATACTAAAAGAAAACCAGGAGGATATGCAAAAGCACAAGCAGAACAAGTTGTACTCGCACCCAACACCAACAAGGACAAAGGATACACTAACTACGTCCTTAAAACATTACGACAATGTGATGGACCGCATCAGAACTTGGATATGCCTCGCAACATTTTTGCAAGGGTGCAAGCAAAAAGGTTCACAAAAAGGTTTGAGCAACTAGCGGGGAGAAAAACAAGCATCACAATAAACACGCCACTCATCCAAGTTGTCGGTGAGGACTTATTGCACGTAATGTAATCACTGGCACAGCTGCATATATATTTTACAATGATCTAGGAAAGGATGGCAAACTAGAAAATATACAAGTCAAACATGTTAAACGTGATAGCTTCTCTCAAGTATTAATTGGACAAGCCTGAATACATATCCCCCATGAGTTAATGTGAATCTTGCACGGACGTTGCTGCCAATCAAACCAACTCTAAGAGGATTCTCTTCACAAAAATGTTCAAGTGCGCCAGCTTAGACAATGCCACCCCCACCTCGTTCGCCAAAATACGATTTCGAGGGTTCAGACCATTTGCAAGCGGGAGTATAAAGTGTTGCCTCTTGGTTACCTAGCTTATTGAAAACCCACAAGGGCGGGTATATTTGTATGATACTTAGTTAAAAACCTGCACAGGTGGCAAGCAGTGCACAAGAAGCAAAAACCGATAAATGGCACTTCTTACAAAACTACAACCAAAACTCCGAAGCAAGCAAAAAGAAGAAGACAAAAAGAACCACCAACGATCAATTCCCAGTTGCTATGTTTTGTCTTCAGACAAGACAACTATTCAATTTCAGGGAAGTGTTAGGGGGTAATTGGGACTTGGGCCTCAAAAATAAAGTATTTTGTAATACTGTAATGTTTGTGATATGCATAGCATCGTAAATTATTTTGTATAAAAGAAAATCCAAAAACCAATGTGATGATTCCTAAATCAAGAAAGGAAGGGGAAATGAAGAGCCAAGAAGATGGAGTCATTAGACTCTATATATGTTGTATAGATTTCACACTTCATAGTTATTAGCCATTTCTAGTAGTTGTAAATGGATAACCTTCCCTAGCCTGTATACTTTGCTTCAAAATATATAGAGATTTTACTGCTTTGCATGTTTATGTTTTATCCTTCATAGAGAGTATATGTATCTATTTGATGCAAGTAGTCTCTTAGTATTCGCAGTAATCCGGTTAATCCTTCACTTTGAATGTTAAGCTGTATGGTAATTCCTGTGTTTTGGCATATTCTACGGGATTCCAAGAGCTGGTGCTAACATCATAACAATATAAGAAAAAGTCACAACTAGTGGTATACATCCAAGCAAGGTTCTTCACTTATATTCATGGAGTACTTCATCACTAGAAGGGACATACAACTAGGCCTACACAATCTAGGAGACGCACTGCCGACAAGTGTATGTGTGGCTGTATGTGGAGCACCTCACAACTGAAAAAATATGAATGTCAACGCAAAGAGGAAAGACTAAATATTATGGTGGTACATCATAGCAAGGCACTTCATGCAAGGGCTACACTATCCATGTTTAAACTCAACCCTGGATTTCAAGGTGTTGGGCAAGATAATAATTTTTAAGTTTTCCACATGTTCTTTGTGTTATAATTCATTGCGTAGAATTTTTAGTTAAGACATAACATGGTCTGACTCTTACTAAGATTATAAAAACATGAAAAGCTTTCAAATGCTCATATTCATTATAATAAATCTTATTTTTAGTAACTTTTTCTTGGTTAAAGTTTTCATTGATGTCGTTGATATTAGTAATACAAATCTAGATAAAATGATTTTGTTTTTTATAAGTATGAATGTGAATAAGTAGAGGCAAGGTAGCAAGATTCACAAGCATGACCATGTAAAACATCTCACTTAGTAGAAAGTTTGTCATCAATTGTAACAAACTTAATAGAAACAAAGAAATTTCTGAAATTGTTCACAAATGACCAAAGTAGGCCATCAAGACAAATGTACAAGAAGTTACAATAGCAAATTGGGTGTGCTTAAAGAACAACCACAATTAAAATATATAAAACTAAAGTTATGAAATAAAACCAAGAAAAGGAAAAAGGGTAAAGCAAAATAGGTAGGTCCTATACAAAGTCATCTAGTCTAACAGAAATAGAGCCAAGAGAAGGGAATGAAAAAAATAAGGCTCTAGTCTATGTCGAATTTGGGAGCCAAAGAAGGGACATAATCATCATCAACAACCATAAAACAGCCATTACAAAGTTGTATGGAGTCCCTCAGAAAATGGCCTGGGCTAAGAGAGCCTGATTGACCAATCCTAGGATAAAGTCAAATGGTCCTCCATAAGTGAACGCAAAATTGGTAATGAGCACCTGCCCCCACCACGTGTATTGTGAATTGTTTAGTCATCCAAGTTGTTAATCCTTTGTGTGGATAGACTAAGAGTTGTCCAAAGGCAATTTATTATGCATTATGTTGATTGAGAGTAAGCGCTTAGTTTGGTTGAAATCCATGGGCACTATTGGAAGGAATTCTCTACTTTTCGTAGGCACTTTAGGTGAAAACCACGGGCACTCTTAGTTTGGTTGAAATCCACCGGGGCTCAACATATCTTCTTTTGCTTTTTAGGAATTCTCTACTTTATTGCAAACTTGCATGTGGAATTGATAAAGGTTATTGTTATTGGGACTTGGTTGAAATCCAATTTGGTATCAGAGCATGATTGATTATCCATCACAAGAATAGAAGACTCTAGAGGATTTGGCTTCTTCAGTTTCCTACAACTACACCTGTCGGCTGTCACCTTCTTGTTAATTTCATGCGGATTTTTAAATCACTAATTTTACGAAATCAAGAGCGTTATGGGTATCCTTGTTTATGGGATGACAAGCACGACTTTGATTATGATTTTGATTTTGAGGATTCATTTTCTTGTCATGATAATCATGTGGATTGTAAAGACTTGATCAAGGCACCTATTAGTAGACTTATGTTCATGTCATGAAGGATACTTTTAAGGTGATGATTGTTCTTCAAATCTTTCCTTCATTTGAGATCATGAAGAACTCAGTGACCATTCATGAAGTTTGTGATGAGGCTATTTTAGATTCAGAATCTTCAATAGAAGATACAAATTCTTCTCGCATAATTGAGCATTCTATGGATTATGAGGACTTCTTACCAAACGGTTCTACCTTTGTGCAATCTGTGAGTATGGAGGAGTCATATGGAGATTGTGATAACTCTAGTGATCCTATTATTCCTTCGACATGTCTATGGGGGATTGTGATGCTATCTGTGAGGATATTTACAATAAAACCCACATTTTAGTTCCTTATATTTCTCCAAAGAACACTAACAATGGCATTCCTTCGTGGATGATGATGACATTCCTCTAGATTTTTCCTCATGTGACATCACTATATGACTTCTTTCATTGATCTTGTGGGGAAATTTGGATTGGATGGTCGTATTTTGGTTGAGGTGGAATGCTTGAATGTCTCTTCTTGTGTGGAGGATGTTGCATCTATGGACCCTTTCTTAGATAAAAAGTGGCCTTCTCATTTGCCTTTAGTAGAACCACTTCTTGATAAGATTGGGCCACTTGGTTGTAGGCATGTTGAGACTCTTTTTAATCAAAGTGAAAACCATATTATTGATTGAAGTGAGCATCAAACCTTTTTGAGTATGTCTCTTATGAATCATTTGAGACATTACGTGATTTGGATGAGGTTTTTTTTAATGAGTCCCCATATTGATCCCGATATATGGATGACTCATGGTGATGGTCCTACTTTAGATCTTGCACCACTTCACACTACTTGGAATCTATGAGATGGTGCTAGTTGTGAGACTTGGCATGAATAAAGGTTGGCCTATCCCTTGCTTGGGAACCACATTGAATGGACTGTACCATGGAAACAAAGTTCCATTGATGAATATTTACTATTCAACAATATTGGAGATTCGTGCACTTATTCCTTCCATTGCATTTGAGAAAACACAATATCCTTTTTGGCAACATGGTGGATCATCCTATATGCATTTGCTAGCACCTCTTATGTTTCTTAATGATTGGAGGTGTAGTTGGCTATACTTAAGCAATGAGGAGCGTCTTGATGACAATGAGGACTGATCTTCTTCCAAGTTAGTGAAGTTTTTCCTTCTTCTAGTTGGAGATTTTGGAGGCCTATCAAAGGCTTCACACTCTTATTGCACCTTGAAGGAAGTGGAACCTATGGCTTGTGATTGTCGCATCATGGAGAGGACTGGTGGAGGAAGACTCTTTGCATATTTTGGTTTTCATCAATATTTTCAAGGATGGAGTTGCATTCTTTATGATCCTAAAGGAGTTTGTGATATCTTCAAAAGAAACCATCAAGGGGGTGTTAGGCGCAATGTCGCCCTTCCTCACATCCATGTGTATATTGCTACAACAACCTTATAGGAAGGTATTGGAAATAATATTTCCTTATTACCTTTTTAACATTGTCATGCGGGGTTGTGTCCCCTAGATTTTGGTGCCATCTCGGACGTTTCAGGGACTTGGGAACTTGGAGGGGACATCCCCTATTTTTTTTTTTTTTTAAGTTTTTTGATGATTTTACTTTTCAAAAGTTGTTATTTTTACCAAAAACATTGATTTTTAATTTTGAAAGTACCTAAAACACATTAAATACAATTTAAATCCCTAAATTTCATTGAATAAAGTTAAAATATTGAAATAATAATTTATTTTAATTTTTATATATTATTTTAATAGCCGTCCCAAAAAATTTGGAAATTTTATGCTGTCCCGGAAATCCCATCTCTTCATCTCCCCATCCCGAGACTTACATAACTATGATTTTTATAAGGTTGGCATTGCTTATTATTTTCAATATCCATTAATAATTTAGATGGCCTACTTTATGTGGCCAAATCATTTAATTTTAGGGATTAAAAGTCTATTTTTTACAAAGACTTTATCTCATCACATTTTATCAGCTTCTGAGTTACAATATTTTATTCAATGTTTAATCTACGAGGCTCAACATATCTTCTTTCGCTTGGTTGGAATTTTATACTTTATTGCACAGTGTATTCTGACCATTCTACTTTGCATAATTGTTTTATTTGTAGACAGCCTTTATGCTTTGGGTTTGATTTCTGCATTTATATGTGTTTGATTTCTCCATTTATATGCTTATATGTCTATCCCATTGAACTACATCACTCATACGTGGCTATAGGAAACGTATTTCTTCTTATAGTTTGACTTAATATGGCCATATCAAATATCATCAGAAAGGTCTTGAAACAGTTTCTGAGGGTTTTTAAATTAAATCCATGATTGTCACAAATCCCAACTTTTCTCAAGTTTTCCAAAATCCCTTAATAATTTATCGTGGTAGAAGTAGCTCGCTGGGTTTCATAACGCATTCCCACTAAATTCAATGGTATGTTTTTCATCTTGTATTATCAATGTTCTTGGGCCATAATTTTCCTAGACAACAAAATTAGGTTCAAGACACATCAAAGAATTCAAGGTAATCCTCATTTGAAATGTCACTCTTGCCTATCAAAACTATTCTAGAACATAATTTGAAAGCATTATTTACCAACAGTATGCTAGGATCTCAATGAATAGGAGAAATGGCGATGGAGGCAAACATGGGAACATAATAGAAGGCAGTACTGTCATACTAATGTCAAAAACCAACCATTATGAAACATCTTAAGGTATCTGGAACAGAAAATATTAGTAGTATGACAAAAAATAATAATTACAGTATTTCACAATGTATCCTTCACAAGTTCTCTTTCTAAAGGCATGTTTCCTCGCTCTAAACGTATGTTGCTTATATTCCAAGAAGAAAAGTAAAGCTCGAAAGAGTCACTAAATGTATTAAAGAAGAACATGGAGATATTAAAACCCTGAGAAAAAAGAACTATGATAATAGTAAGGATTAAAAATTAGCAAAAGGAAAGGGCTCAACTTACATTTGAAGTCTGGTCAGATATTTTGTCCACGTCGAAGAAGACTGCGCCAGGGATATGTGCATCCTGTACAGCCACCAGAAAAATCACTCATCAATATCATAAAAAAGATATTAATCATACTGGACACACAACTTGTGCAAAAATGCCGGACTCATAATGTGCAAAAGTTTTATCTTGTTAAAAGAAATATTCAACTGAATAATTGCAAAAAATAATCTTTGACTGGTAAGAAAGAAATAAATACAAAGTGCAACAATAGGAGTTGCAATGACCGATATATAATAACATCACTTGTACAGAGACTAAGAAATTACAAATCAAAAGGAGAGCAGGGAAAGACCTAGGGTTCCTACATGTGCCAGTAAGTGAGGGAAGCAACTACTCCCTTGCCTAGTGATGATAAACCCAGAAACTCAGCTCAATTATTAATCTGATTTCTGATGCAACATATAACAAGGAAAATGGCTCCAGAACTTCCAGAGCTTGGTTGGTTAGAAAGTGGGAGGATACTTCAGTTCTTTCTTTCCCTACTTATCTAATTCAAGAAACTTCTCTGAGGCTATTCGATCTTGCCCTGGCTGTAAGATTTGATGGAATGTGGCAGACTTTCGAAGGGTTGGATTAGGAACAACTTGGAAACCAAAGGTAAAGGGCTCCATCAACATCTACACCTGCAGCAAGAGGCTTATATTTCCTTCCCCTTCGATTTGGAAGACAAAAAAAGGGTTTTAAGAACAGATCTAACTTCCTCACTTCCAACGGCATTTATGATTTTATCCTATGAAGCCAGGAAACGCCTAAGGGGCCCACGTTTCTGCCCTGAAACGTTTCGGAAACGCGAAACGGTTACAAAACGCCACCGAAGCACTGTGGAAACGTCCCAGGCGTTTCCGCCGCTTTTTTAATTTTTAAAGCATCATAACTTTTAAAAAAATAAAAATACCTTCATTTATTGCACCTAAACCTAATCTACCTACCTAAACTTGCTAAAGACACTTCCTAAAAGCTATATAATGACATCTTGGGTCCATTCTAAATCACACTCTTATTTTTCTCATTTGTATATGTGAATCATTGAAATTGTAACCATGTTGAATGATGACTCTTTAGAACTTCAAATTTCAATGAATACAAAACATTTTGAGTGCTTTATCAATTATCTCTTATGGTCGATGGAGTACAATTATAAAATGAGTACTATCTATATATATATATATATATATTGTACGGACATTTCCACCGCATTTCGTATACAAGGTTTTTTGAAAATTGCTGTTTTCACGTTTCATACCCGTACCCGTTTCCTAGCAACATAGATTTTATCCAAACAACTTTAGAGCTCTTCGTTTGATTTAGCCACAAATTTACCCACAGCTAATCAGATTTAAGATTGTCTTCCTTTCTTTCCATTACATCTCTGGAAGAAAGAAATTATAGTTGGGATAGGTACTAAGAACAGAGAAGTTTGTAGACTTGACAGATACCATATATTGGAATACTGCTTGTGCAAGACTTTGTTCTAAAGCGAATCGAGATGAAAGGCTTCCATAAGCAACTACAATCAAGTTGAGTATGAATGTGGCTATTTCAGCAAAGATTGTGACAAGAAACCAAAGCACAAAAATTGAATGATGGAATAAAGGAAGAAGAGAGCGAAGAGTTTGGGATTGCAAGAAGACAAATACCCCGCATGTATTGAAGAGATGGCGGTCCTTAAAAAACAGTAACTCAAGGAAAAATCTACATATGGGTCTTGCTGATAGTGACATAAATTTTGAATTAATGCAGCGTGTATGAATAACCATGTGGATATTGATGGCAAGTCAAAAACTAACAAAACATAAGGACCAGAGAAGCCTGAAGAAAAATGAGATCCCAGCTTTGCTGTCTGAAGGGGAAGCAACTGTCCTCATCACACGACAGTGAACATTCTGCAAACCCTGCCCCTCAGCCAGAAAAAAGGAACCCATTCCAACCTAAGAAATGAGAGTAATAGTTCCAAATCAAAATCTGCAGGCAAGTAAATGGTAGAATTTGACATTGGGCGTGTCTGGTAAAGATTATAGGTGAAAAGACAATCAGATTTAATGCATCTATATGTCACAAAGACTGTTAAGGAAGAAATTCAGATTTCTGGCTCTCAAAGATAAGTGCCTCAAGCCCACAATACAGGGAATCCAAAAAAAACCCTTCAATGATGAAGGTCCAAGGCAAGACCAATCCTCAACAAGTGAGAAAGGAAAGTCCTCCCATGGGGGATAAAAGTTGTACAAATATAATTCAAGAAGAAGAGCAAAACAAAAAAAAAGACATTGAGTTAGTATGTGGAGTGGATAAACATGTAGCCACTTCACCTCACTAATAGGCAGAAATAGAGTGCAATGAGTCCTCTACAACACACGACAAAGATGTGGAAGAGGAAGAGGTATATAGTAGAATCTAGATCCATGTCACTTCCCTCCAAGTGCTTTTCCGCACATATACTAAACTGAAATGGACCGGATAATATATTTAACTCAGTTATAATTCAGTTCTATGGTTTGTATGACCATAAATCCACTCAAACATATTCTAATGCACTCTCACTCCACATGATGAAGCCTGGCAAGAACATAAAACCAGATTGTTGCTGATATTGTGCAGAGCTGAAGGAAGAAGGAAAGGCCTTCAGGATGGTTCGGACCCTTAGGGACTCGTTCATTACAATCCCGTTCTCAAGAAACAGGAAAAGTGAGACAGCCAGCTTAATCTGAACATGTTACCTATAAACAAGATGGAAACTAACACATTCAGCTCAAGCCAAATGTTTCAGGCAGATATGTCACTGTCAAATTTGTCTAATACGACAAAGGTGAAGAATGACCTCCCAGATCAGAAGATGATGCCATTCTATTTACTGAAGTGGTGAATGGACTATTATATTCAGTTGCAACTGTTTGTAACCCAATGTGTGCAAAAATATGCCCATTGGGCTCTTCCAATGGCATCAAGGGATATTATATGCATTCCAGCTGTGTGTGGGGGATAGTATGAAGTTTTTAGAGTAAGCTGCACTCTAGAGGTGTTGATGTAAACCCACAGTGTTCTTGAGAGCTCCACAGAAGAGCATTGGCTTGTAATCTTGCTGATTTCAGTTGACATAAGGAAGCACAACCCCAATTTAATGGCATTTTCCCACATTGGGTTTCTCCGGGGTAGATATTGTGTTCCTCTTGTTGTGTGATGTTGTTTGCATTGCTTACACGTTTAGTTATTCATTTCCTTCATGTCTTCATTTCCAACACCTAAGCAAACATTACAATTATAGGCTAAGTTGATCTCATACATAGTTTTTGGTTTATAACAGTGTGAACAAGTAAAAACCAGTCACATACAAGTTAAAGCATCAGCACATGGGAAGAATCACACATTGATAGTAGCGTATAAGTGTGTGAATATGAATCATAGCATTGTAGGCATGCGTTTGAGCATGTGCATATTGCAAATTGAATAAAATATGTAGATGGCAGCCCATAGCTGTAGCACACATCAATTTTTAGTCTTATGTACGTTTGGTTCCAGTAGCAATTTGCATTGGACCAGCACATAAGCAATTCCAAATCTGTTTTGAAGAATCGTACATTGGAATATTCAAGTCAAATACAGATCACATAGAAGCTCTTAATAGCTAATTCTAAGAACAGCTGTTGGATAGTTTCTTCCATTTTTGAACAATCGTACATTGGAATATTCGAGTCAAATACAGATCACATAGAAACTCTTAATAGCTAATTCTAAGAACAGTTGTTGGATAGTTTCTTCCTTTTTTTGAATTGCTTATTCATCCTATGTGTATATACAGGATTTTGTAATCTCTTTTCTGCATTTATATGAGAATTCTTTTCAGCTAAAAAAATAGTTACTGCTTGAAGAGAATATATTCTTGAACTTGATTCAAAGAATAAAGGTATACTTCAACGCATAGTTTTTACCCTTATCCTTAGAATGTTTGGAATACAAACTTAAGCAGGTATTCACCAAAAAGAAAAACGGTTGACACGATAAAATTTATACCTGAAATTCTTGCAGTGGGTTTCTCTGCTCATTTGGCATGTACCAAGATGCATCTACAACCTGTAAATCTTTCACAGGTCAAAAAGAAGTTTATAGTACAAAATGAATAAAAAATGACAAACAAATATTCTCATTTCTATAAACTGTATTTCCTATGCTCACGCTATAAACTGTTTATTTTACTTTATTCCTTCAAACACGTGTATTAGACGATAATACAGTAGCTAATCCTAAAAAAGCATTTATCTTAACATAAAAATATGTACAAAATTGTCTAGACAAGCAAAATATTTATATCAGTCTGCTCTCGAGGTGAACTGCATAGAAATTATTAAGATTATAGTAACTGCGGGTCATCTGCCTAAATATTTAGAGATAATTTTCCAGATTAGCTGCCAAATTCCTAGTCTTTCTATTATCAAAAATGCATGTTGTCTACCCATACTTGTAGGGTAATGGCAGCTTACACAACTGCATCAACAAATTACATAACTAGTGCTTTGAGCATTTGACATCCTCATTTGTGGCTTAATTTTGAGTCATTAATGTCTATGCAATGGTTAGAAATAAAAAAGCAAGAACTGTTAACAAAATATATTCTATGAAGCATATATACTGTAACATAAAGCACTAAGAAGTGGCGATATTGGCTTAGGTAACAAGGCTAGGGTTTCCTGAGATGGCATAAATGGAGGATTGGCGGCTTTGCCATTGGACATTTCAGCTGAGTTTTGCAGAGACTGTAATAGAGAGGGAATGTAGATCCCAGAGCAACAGAGAAACAAGTAATCACCATCTGCATAGGCACATTGCAGATTCTGATGTTGCAGAGATTCAAGGGATAAAAGGAGAGGCAAATAAAGGCAGTTTTATTTCAACAATGACTATTTTACATGTCAGTTTTTGTTGAAAGAGAGGTCAACGGCAAGGGTTCTCCGCCAACACCACACGGTTGGAGAGTGTAGTATTTACAAAGCCTATTGCTAAGGGAAAATGAGGATAGCTGTAATTTAACATTAGAAGATATCCCTGTTTTAGGAGGAAAATATTACTTTAGAGTTTCACTTTTAAAGGAAAACCACATAATTAAATCACCTTATACACTCCAAAAACTGTTTTTTAAGAAGAGACCCTTATAAAATAAATTTGGATATTTTTCCCCTTTGAAGAACCCACTCTGTAACATATTTTCTGCTGATAAAATACATTTAGATAGTTTTTCCCTTAAAGAACCCCTCCTAACATCTTTAAAAGATATCTACTTTCTCCTTTGTAACCATACTTAAGGAAATATTAAAGAATTAGAGTCATGATTAAAAGCATGTTCTTGATTGTCAGATTGATATTTATATTGAGCACTGGAGCAAAAGAGAGGAGAGCAAGGTTAAATGCTTGAGAGCAAAATCTATGGCTGCAAGCAAGAATTCTTGAGAGGAGTCTTCCCTCTTGAAGGAGGATCCGCCTGTAATAACACCCAAGTCTATTCCCGCAGATGCATGCAAGAGCTAGCCCTATAGGAGAAAAGATTCATGCAAAAGTCTCATTCAAAGATCTGTCATTCTGAATCTTCATCATATGACAGTAAAAGGAATATGGATTGGCGAAGAAAAGGATCCATGGTACGTCCCCAAAGAAATCATGGATCAGGTAATATTCCCCTTCCTTCTCTTAGGCTGCGTTTTATTGTAATGTCCCCTTTTTTCGAATTGAGGCCTAAATATGGACTTCTTGTCATTCCCTTTTTCATGGCAAAGAAGAATTATTGAACAAGAAAAGGAATTGCATTTCATTTGAGTTTTCTTTTATTAGATTTAATGTTTTCTTTTAAGTGTTTTCCTCGAAGCAGGGAAACACATAGGGGGTGTCGTTTCTTGGTTCAAACGTTTGAAACAGAAACGGAACCGAAACGCCACCGTAATGTCCGCACGTTTCCGTCGGATTTTTAAAGTTTTAAGCATCAAAACTTTTTAAAAAATTAAAAAAAGTAGCATTTAATAAACCTAACCCTAATCTACCTACCTAGACTTGCTAAAGACACTTCCTAAAAGTTATATAATGAACTCTTGGGTCCATTCTAAATCACACTCTCATTTTTTTTTGCTAAATTCAGTTTTCACTAAACTAACATTTAGCATTGTGAAGAGCAAAGAGACATCAAGGAGCAGCTTGAAGGAAGAGTTTAGGAGGTGGTGCTAAGAGCAAAGAGCATCAAGGAGGAATTTCAAAGCAGATTTGGAAGCTTCAAGGAGGAAAAACCAAGTATTTTTCAAGTTTTTTTAGAAAATGTTAATGTGATCAATGATCATGAATGATGTGTACATTATATCATTGATCATGATATCAATATGTAGTTTTAATTTAGTAATTTTTAAACTCTATGCTAAAAAAATGTAACATTTCCTTTGTGGTTTTTAAATAAAAATCATATGTTGTTTTTTTTAAATTATAAATATCATCCAAACTCTGTGTATGCTCTCACCTCGCACCTATACGGTGACCTTGGTGATCAAAAGCAGAATAGGATGCATAGGTTTTTTTTTAGCTATTTTAAGAGTTTTTTTTGTATTTATTAAATTAAAAAAATCCGAACTCTGTGTATGCTCTCACCTCGCGCCTATACGGTGAACTTGGTGATCAAAAGCAGAATAGGATGCATAGGTTTTTTTTTTTTTGTTTTTGCTATTTTAAGAGTTTTTTTGTGTTTATTAAATTAAAAAAATCCAAACTTTGTGTATGCTCTCACCTCGCGCCTATACGGTGAACTTGGTGATCAAAAGCAAAATAGGATATGTAGGGTGTAGTTCTAACTTCTATTTAATAATTTATTGTTATCTAAGTTTATGTTTTTAAAAAATTCAATGTAGGTTTGATTCTTTGACTCTTGAGATATAAAAACATAAATGGCATCCAGTTCAGCTTCAGTGGGAGGGCATGGGGAAGGGGAAGCAAGCCAAAGTGGGGGTGTGGATCCTAGAGCTCCTCTTTGGAGACATGTGCAAATTGTGGAGAACCTTGTTGGCGGTGGCTCTCGAGTTTGGGTATGCAATCATTGCAATATACAATACAAATCCTCTTACACCCGCCTCAAAGCTCATTTAATGGGGAAAGCGGGAACGGGGATTAGAAAATGTGCCAAGGTTGAAGGGAAACATATATTGGCATATATGAAAGAGCAAGAGGAGGCTGATTTGGAAGCTTCAAGAGCTAGATTTAAAACCGCTCCTTTGCAAAATAGGGGTTCAGTAAAACCACCCACCCCATCAAACCATCCTTTTATCCAAGTTGCAGTTGAAACTCCAACAGAGGGAGAGTGCTTGTCACGAAAGAGAAGTACCAAAGGCCCATTAGAGCAAGCATTTGCAAATGAGAAAAGGGATGTTGCTGATGAGTTGGTTGCTCGATGCGTTTATGCATGTGGGCTGCCCTTCAATGTGTTGCGGTCACCTTATTGGCAACAAATGGTGAGAGGAATTAATGATGCACCACAAGGGTATAAAAGCCCTAGTTATGAGAAGGTGAGAACATCATTGTTGGCGAAAGAAGTGGCCCATGTACATACTTCTTTGCAGCCAATTAGGGATTCATGGAAGGACTCAAGGGTATCTATCATTTCAGATGGATGGAAAGATGCCCGAAATAGACCCCTAATCAACATTGTTGCAGTGTGCCCTAAAGGGGCAATGTTCTTAAGGGTTGTTGATTGTGAGGGTGAAGTGAAAGATGCTCAATTTATTCCTAATATTTTGATTGAGGCTTTTGAGTCGAGGCCCTCACAATGTTGTTCAAGTCATCACGGACAATGCCAAAAATTGTAGAGCAACAGGGATGATTGTTGAGGGGAGATATGAGCACATTTTTTGGACACCTTGTGCAGTACACTCCTTGAATTTGATGTTGCAGAAGATTGGCAAAATTCCATGGATAGAAGAAACTTATACAGAGGCAAATGAGATTCAAATGTTTGTCACAAATCATCATGTCTCAGGCTATCTTTAGGAAGTTCTCAACGTTGGAGTTGCGTTGAAGGTAACGAAACAATTTCCTAGTTTTTAATTTTTAATATTTATTTGCTAACTTTCTATGAAATATGAAATTATCAATTGAATTTCTTTTAAATTTAATTTTATATTTTATTAACTTGTTTTAATTTATTTTAATAGGTTGTTGAAACAAGATTTGCCTCTCACACACTCGTCTTAAGACGACTTGTGAAGGTAAAACAAGCCTTAAGGCTTATGGTGATTGATGATGTTTGGTCTGTGTGGAGGCAAGCAAACACAGAAAGAGCCATCAAAGTAAAATCAATGATACTTGATGATAGTTGGTGGGCAAAGGTTGCATACTTGCTTAGTTTTACTGAGCCTATTTTATCTATGATTAGATATACAGACACAAATGATGCTTGCATAGGGGAGATCTATGATGGCATTGACTCTATGCTTGAAAAAATTAGAGACATCATACAACAAAAAGAGCAAGATCCTGAAGAAACCTTCTACAAGTGAAGTTAGGAGCGTGATCATGAGAAGGTGGAATAAAATGACCACCCCATTGCATCTCCTAGCCTATGCCCTGAATCCCAAATTTTATAGCAGTGAAATAATTTCACTACCTGGTAGGCAAAAACCATATGATGACCACGAAGTTGCAAGTGGAGCTAAGGCAGCATTCCGGAGGCTTTTTCCTGATCCAGATGTAGCTAGTACGGTCCGCTATGAAATGGCGCTCTTTGTCTCTTCATCTAATGGTAGCATGGGTGAAATAGATGCAGCAGTTGACAAGTACAAGTTGACCCCATTCATGTGGTGGTATGTACATGGCCATGATGCCAAGTACATACGACCTGTTGCCATTAAAGTCCTCTCACAGGTATAAAATATTAAAATGAAATCAAAAGTTTGTTTATAAATTAAAATTGTATGTTCGAAGTTCTTACTTCTTAGTAAATTAATTTTATTACTAATTGAAAATTTCTTTCTTCTTTTGTAACAGGTGGCTAGCAATTCTTCAACAAAGTGGAACAAGTTAAGATCCAAGAAGGTGAGGATTTAGTGTATGCACACTCCACTCATTTGCGCATCCTCACACACACAAGGTAGAAGGCTATCTTAAAGGTCCCAACAAACTTTGGGATATTACTCCGAGAGTAGTCACTTTGATGTTTTTGCGGCTACTCTTAGCCAACTTTCACTTGCTTGGTATTATGGATTTAGTGTATGTACACTCCAATTTGCGCATCCTCACACACAAGACTGAAGGCTATCGTAAAGGTCCCAACAAACTTTGGGATATTAATCCTGAGAGTAGTGACTTTGATGCTTTTGCGGCTACTCTTAGCCAACTTTCACTGCTTGGTATTGATGAAGAAGAATCGGGATCCATTGCACAAGGGATGGAAAGTGGAGCTAGTGGGAGTGGAGCTGCCAGTGGTGTTCGTGGAGATGATTATGAGGAAAATCTGGATGATATATTCTAGAATCTAGATTATTATCATGTATATGTGAATCATTGAAATTGTAACCATGTTGAATGATGAGTCATGACTCTTTAGAAGTTCAAATTTCAATGAATACAAAATATTTTGAGTGCTTTATCAATTATCTCTTATGGTCTACAATTATAAAATGAGTATTATGCATATATATATATATATATATTCCGGTAACGTTTCGTATCCAAGGTTTTTTGAAAATTGTCGTTTCCGCGTTTCGTATTCGTTTCGGTTTCGTTTAAGTGCAATGTAGGCGTTTTCCTTTAGGAAACAAGTCAGCTGGGTTTGGAGAGAATAAAGAAGCAATTAAAAGATAAAGTGAGGCTTAAGACGTTGTTCCTCTTCTTATTGGCCTTTGGCGCCAAGGGAAGAATATAAAAGGGACTTGAGGACTTTGTTTGCAATCATCTTTGGCACATTTTTCATATACAATTGGTTTGTTGGGCTAGTTGCTCACTACCTTTCCACTTGAGCATGAAAACCCTCTTGTGTGGCATCCAAGGAAGACGGAAACCTTTCTTGTAGCTTGGTGGAGAACGGAAACCCTCCATTTTGAGTTAGAGACATCAAGTAAAAGGATTGCAATGGCTTTACATCACTTTTGGAGCTCTTTCCTAGGGGATCAACTAGGGTTTGAAGCTGATTTGGTGCTTTCTAAGGCACAAATTTCATGTCCAATTTTAGATCTCGAATCTCCATAATATTTAAGGCGGAATCTATATTTTCGTGATTTTGGTGGGGTTTATCTATCATTTTCACCCTTGGTTTGTGGTTGTTCTCTTGTTGTCTTAAATTTAATTACATTAGTATATATTTCCTGATTTTCTCCATTTGTTGTTACCAAATTGGATGGATATTGATTGACGTGGTTGAACTAATCATTTAGAAGTAATTTTCAGTTATTTGTGCCTTGTTGTATGGTGAATTCTACATTCTTGGACTCCATTGACCCTGAGATAAATCAAACATGCTATAGGTGCATTTTGGAGCCAAGACTTGGCAACGGAAAACAAATTCAAAACGTGTGCCCAAATTTGTGTGTCTGTGGATCTCAACAAAAGTCTACCCGCCAATTTTTCCTTGGTTTTTAGGGGGTTTGAGGTGGGAAAGGGCGGGGAGATGTTCAACAAGAACCCAAAAAAGTAGATTATGAAAATGTAGCTTTTAGATGTAGGTAATGTTTTCAATATGGACTCGGTTGCTTCATATCACGCCTACAGGCTTCAATTTTGAAGCCATTGGAAAGGAATCTTATCTCTGTGCAAATGGTTTCCACGCGGTTTAACGAAAGTGAAAACAAAAGGCTACCTTGGAAGGAGGCTCCAATGGATCATATATTGGTTGAACCCTATAATCAAAAAAAGGAATCTACGGAAGGGTAGCTATCAAATCTTCCTTGAATGAATTGGAAGAATCTTTATGTATGTACGAAAATGAGATCACCATGAATGATATTGATGAAAAAAACTCCTTTTGAAGGGAGGCATAAATCAGCAATCAAGAGGAAATAGGAACACGAATCCATTGCCCAAATGAAGTTTAGGGGAGTTCAAGTCTTGAAGAGGGGCACGATTTGCAGCTCCAAGTCATCCTAACAAGTTCAAGTAGTAAAAACAAATTTTGAAACTAATGGGTTCATTTTGTCTATTGTTTACTCTTGGATTAATTGTAAAAACTAGGTGTGCAACGTATGTAAGAAGCATGCATGTGAATTAAAAGTTTTACAATCATGTTAAAAGAAAGCCCGTGAAATTGCATGCATGCAAGAGGCAAGATCATGCAAAAAGTTTGTGTGTTCTTTTAATTACCTTTGTAATGTCCCCATTTTTTAAGACCCTTAACCTATCATTCCCCATGGGCTTTAGGGATGTTGCAGTAAGGGAAAAATATATTAAATAATTAGATAATATTGCCTGGAGAGTGATTTTAATCATTTGACATTATAAAGCAATATTTATTTAATTATTTAATATTTATGGAGCAAGTAATGTATTTAATTATTTAATTAAATTCCCAAAATGCAAATTAAAAAGGGGAATTAATTAAATAATAATTAGGTGGCTTTTAAATATTAAAATCACCCTTTTTAAAAGGGGACGCCACACCTAGGGAAATAAACTTCTTTTATTTAATAATTTCCCTCTCCTAGGGATTTCGAATTTTGTGCCTCCTTGCTTATAAAAGGAGTGCTAGGATCATTGTTAGACTCATGTTATGATGATATTTATTTTATGCTCCATGCTTGGAGTTGGGATGCATGCCCATTGATGTTTTCTCTCTCTCTTGCGTGGGAAGTTAGTGAGCTGGTTTTGATCAATTGAAGTATTTTCTCTTGCTCCATTGTTGAGTTCTCTTGTGTTGAAGACTGTTATTTGGAGGGTTTTTGAAGTGTAGAAAGAGCTGAAAATAATTTATGTCATTCCATCTAACCCTAGCGACTTGATTGAGACTTTTGGGGGCTGTTTTGGAGGGTTTTCGGGTGTCATAAAATTCAGATCTTTATTTCTTTGGAAAAATCTTAATTTATAGAATTATCTGCATTTTATTTGAGGAGAAAATATGGAATATTGAAGGAGTTATGCATTTTTGAATATTTCAGCTGTCTACGGGCTTTTCTAGGTATGGAAAATTGATATTTATATCAGATCTGCAGTTTGGGGTTGATTTAATATTGCATATGATTGTAGAAACTAGGAGAAATAAGGAGAAGATGTTTTCATAATTTTTGGAGTGGATTTGATGCCCTAAATGTGCTGGGCGACCTACTTTTTAGGTCAAAATTAGGGTTTTGGGTTGGCTGTGCGAAATCTGATTTTTGCATATTGTTCTTCATATTTTTGTGGTCCATTATCCAAAATTTCAGCTCATTTGGACTTCTCTAGTCAAAGATATGAATTTTTAAAAATTGCAGCAGTTTAGGGTTTGAATATTAATTATTTACAGCTGTGTGTGATCAGATTTGTGTTAATTCCTAACTTGTCCTAGAAGGGGATATTACAATTAGCAAGCATGGATAACTAGGATTTGGAAAGCAGGTAAATAGATAGCTGATGTTTTAGGAAAGTTAGGAAAATTAAGCATGTTCTGTTGAGAATGAATGTGTGCATGAAAAAGGAAAATCATGCTAAAACTATGCATTTTCTCTTTTGAAAGTATGCATGCTAGAATTTAGCTTCCCATGTGGATTAGAGCTTTTATATGCATATCCTCCTTGTTAGCATGCAAAGGTGGAACTTGGAAAGGAAGAAACGACATTTACATAGGAGGTTCATTAGGAAGGCTAGAAACTGGACATAGAAGAATAATTTAATCAGAAATTTTTATTTCAATACAATTTTTACTTATCACCAAAAAAAAAAAGAAAAGAAATCCACATTTATTTTTCCTTAAATGTCTTGAGCTATAAGATAAAGTGCAGTTTTCTCAAAAGCAGATTCTGCAATTTGCATTCTTGAAAAGCAGTTGTAGTTCTTAAATTTTGATTCAAATCCTTCATATAAAGCTTTAGAATTATTCAACAAACCTTTTTATGTACAAAACAGCATTGGGAATATATATTGGGAATATATATTTTCAATGATTTAGGTAACATAAATAGTGAATCATGCAGTAGAGTATAGCACTATTTTCTTTCCATGACTTTTATGCGTAAGGCACTTTGACAGCTACAAATTTATGGTTTTTATATCATACTCAATGAAGAATCCTACAAAATCGTGTGTTTTCTTTTTGTATTTTTAAATATTTTGTGGTGGTCAACGTAATTACCATCAGATGCGCCCATCTAAATTTTCACCATTCTAATTTAGTAGGAGCTAACATTCAAAATTTCACCACATGCTTTCACTCTCTCTTCAATTATATATTTATTCCTGCAAGGAAAAAAACAAAAATCATGGCTTTGCTCAAGATGCAGGAGTCATTTTGTAATCTAATAATGTTATAACGATATAGAGATACAAAATAGTTGATTCGTAGATGGATGACGATTCAACCAGCAGGACCATATTGTATACCTATTATCATCAAACTCCTCCATATGAGAAGTATGTGATTACCAAAGTCTGAAAAGGGTCACTGATTAAGATCTGCATGAAGGCAAGCATGGGTTGTAGGCGCCTCAATGCATCTAAGTGGAATGCAGGTTCCACAAGACTGCAAGGCAGATAGAAAGTTCCACAATACAACAGAAAGGATTGCCTGTTCTACTTAATCATTAGACTAAATAGAAGAGATGTGCAAACCAAAATACAGCCCCACGGGGATTCATGCTACAGGCTCCATGAAACAAAATACAACCATAGTATCAAGTAATACATCACTAAACCAGTTGAGGCTCCATGAGACTTTGCACTAGATAGTGGAACATGGCAGCTGCTTTATACCAAACTGGTATATAGGGGAAAATATGTAAGGATTTACATATTCAAATAGAAACAAATAAATATACAAATTGGTAAGAATAGGTGACAGGCTAAATACGTCAGCATGTGTCCCCACTCAGTGACAGTTGGTAACTAGCCAACCTCTTAATTAGGTTTACAACATGCCCTCCACCAATAGAAAGGCTACGTCCTCAAAGCACAAGCAAAATCAGTAGAAGATAGGTGAAAAGATTATCTATAAACAATAAAGTGTGGCAGGCCAGGAATAATGGACTGTGCAAAAGAGAATGAAAATGAAATGGAATGTGCAAACCAAACTTAATATTATTATTCAGCATAAACAAATGACAGGATTTACAAATATAAAGCCATTGGAATGGCTGTTACACTTCATATTCTCCATGACTCTTCAACTACCTACGGGAACTCTTCAAGTTCCAACTACAAGACAAAAGCTTTCCTAAATAACACCTAGGATTATCTAATATTATGTACAATAATATTACATCTCCCCCTTAATCCACAGGGGTTACAGTGAGACCAAGCATGCCTCTGAACTTTTCAAATTTTTCTTTTCCAAGCGCTTTTGTCAAGATGTTTGTTGGTTGCTCTGCAGTAGGACAATGGAGCAATTTGACACTGCCTTCTTTCACATGATGCCGAATCAAGTGGAATTTTGTATTGATGTGCTTGGTTTGGTCGTGAAAGACTAGATTCTTTGCCATTTGAATTGCAGATGCGTTGCAATGGTGTTGACAAAACCTGTTGTTCCTGCAAGTCTGAAAGAACCCTTCCGAGCCACAAAATCTCTCGTTGCCTTTGAAGCGGCCATGTATTCTACTACCATTGAAGAAATTGTCAAAACTGGTATCTTCTTTAACTTCCAACTAACCACTATTGTTCCCAAATTCATTAGACACCTTGATGTAGATTTTCCATTTTAAAAATCACTAGCATAGTCAGAATCTGAATAGCCAACCAATTTGAAGTCTCCTGCCCTGGAGTATTTGAGCCCAAAATTGTGTGTTCCTTTGAGATATTGAAGGACTCTTTTTGTTGCTACCAGTGACATTCTCTAGGTTGTTGCATGAATCTAGACAGAGCACCAACAACAAAAATATTTGGTCTAGTTGTGGTGACATAGATCAGACTTCCAATGAGTTGTATGTATTTGGTTGCATCGACCAAATCAATGGTATATTGTGATGTCAAGATGATTGTTGGTTGTTGTGCACTAGGAAAATGAAACAATTGGACATTGCCTTCTTTCACATGATGTCGAATCAAGTGGAATTTTGTATTGATGTGCTTAGTTTAGTCGTGAAAGACTGGATTCTTTGCCATTTGAATTGCAAATGTGTTGTCAACCGTAAATGATGTTGAGAAAATCTATTGTTCCTGCAAGTCTAAAAGAACCCATCTAAGCCACAAAATATCTCCATTGCCTCATTGCCTCAAAAGCGGCTATGTATTCTACTTCAACTAAAGAAGTTGTCGACACTGATTGCTTCTTTGATTTCCAATTGACAATTGTTGTTCCCAAATTCATTAGAAACCCTGATGTAGATTTCCCATCTTCAAAATCACCAGCATAGTCAGAATCTGAATAGCCAACCAGTTGAAGTCTCCTGCCCTAGAGTATTTGAGCCTAAAATTATGTGTTCCTTTGAGATATCGAAGGACTCTTTTTGCTGCTACCCAATGACTTTCTCTAGATTGTTGCATGAATCTAGACAAAACACCAACAACAAAAGAAATATCTAGTCTAGTTGTGGTCACATAGATCAAACTTCCAATGAGTTGTTTGTATTTGGTTGCATCAACCAAATTAGTGGTATCTTTTGATGTCAAGAGGTCTATTGGTTTCTCTATAGTAGGACAATGGAGCAATTTGACATTGCCTTCTTTCACATGATGCCAAATCAATTGGCATTTTTGTATTGATGTGCTTGGTTTGGTCATGAAAAACTAGATTCTTTACCATTTGAATTGCAAATATGTTTTCAACCATCAATGGTGTTGAGGACACTCGTTCTTCTTACAAGTCCGAAAGAACCCTTGTGAGCCAAAAATCTCTCCCATTGTCCCTGAAGCAGCCATGTATTTTGATCCTGCAAAAGAAATTGGCAACATTGATTGCTTCTTTGACATCCAACCGATAGTTGTTCCAAAATTCATTAGAAAACATGATGTAGATTTACCAACTTCAATATCACCAGCATAGTCAGAATTTGAATAGCCAACCAGTTTGAAGTCTCCTGCCACTAAGTATTTGATCCCAAAATTGTTTGTTCCTTTGAGATATCAAAGGACTCTTTTTGCTGCTACCTAGTGACTTTCTCTAGGTTGTTGCATGAATCTAGAAAGAACACCAACAGCAAAAGAAATATTTGGTCTAGTTGTGGTCACATAAATCAAACTTCTAATGAGTTGTCTATATTTGGTTGCATTGACCAAATCAGTGGTATCTTTTGATGTCAATTTCAGATTTTGTTCCATGGGTGTATTGAGAGGCTTACAATCTATCATTCTAAATTTGCTCAGAATTTCACCAATATACTTTTGTTGAGTGATGAAGATATACTTTGATTTCTGAAGCACTTCAATACCCAAATAGTAATGAAGATAGCCCAAATCTATCATTTCAAACCCTTTCATCAACTCTACTTTGATTTTTGTAGTGTATTTCTTATTATTCCCTGTTATGAGAAAATCGCCACATAAAACACCAAACATACAAGTGTTATGTCGATTTAAGCTTTTCATACCATGCACATGGGGCTTGTTTCAAACCATACAACAATTTTTCAAGTTTGCACACTTTGTGCTCTTGGTCATCAACTACAAAACCTTTAGGCTGAGTCATGTACACTGTTTCTTGAAGATCATCATTCAAAAAGCAGTTTTCATGTCCATCTGATGACATTTCCACCCCTTTTTGTGTTGCTAACGCCAACAAAGTCTAAATGATAGTCCACATCATTGTTGGCACAAAGGTTTCATTATAAACTATGCCTTCCATTTGGGCATAAACTTTCGAGACAAGCCTTGTTTTATGTTTGTCAAGCAAGCCATCAACCTTGTATTTGTTGCGGAAGACCCACTTGCAACCAATTGGTTTACAGCCGAGTGGAGGATCAACCAACTTCCAAGTCCCTTTTTCACCAATGCATCATACTCATCTCTCATGGCTTTTCTCCAAGACTCGTCCTTTTTAGCTTGTTTGAAAGAGGTTGGTTTTGAATCAAATGCAACATTGAGTTCTTCTTTTGGAGAATCATTCAAGGTGAGATTTTCAATCTTGTTTTGAATTTCTTCTAGGACATTTTTATTGGTTGTGTGGTTGCATGTGCACTTCGTGTGCCAATTTTTCCAACTTCATCAGGATGGACATCTTTTAATGTCTATGTTTCCCATTTAGGCATCTTTTGTGGTTTTGGTGCCTCAATCTCATGATCTAAAGCTTCTTCACTTGTTCTTTGTTCTTGTGTCACTTGTCCATTTTCTTCTTTAGGAGTTTCAATCTCTGTTATAAGAGATAATACGGTATAAAATTGTTGGAAATATTGTCATTGATGTCAAAAGAGGTGCTGAACTGGTAAACGGAAATCTGTCAGAAAGTAACGGAATTATTAACGGAATTGTGAGTATGTCAACGGAAATAACCAGCAACATATAGAGTAGCAAAAAGAGCAGAAATCAGATATTTATATATGTGAAAAGGGTCGCCTTTATAGGAGAAATACAACAGTATCTGTGTAAAGCGAACAGCATTCAAGAAAGAGGAAGATCTTGACAACCATGATGAGAAGAAAGCAGCGCTTTTTCATGAAGACCGTGATTTATCCTTGGAGGCCCACGATTTGCACAAAAGAGGGCCCACGACTTGCTTAGAGAGCAGCACTCATGTCTTAAGGGGCTGCATTGAATGTTTAGGTGATAATTAAATTATTTGGGGCAGTCTTTATGTGTGCATTAATTAATTCAAAGGGGGCAGCGATTTGTTTAGAAAGAATAAATTAATAAATAAAGGCCGACTAATGTTAATGAAAGGGTGTGATGGTTTAAGGTGTAATGCCCTTTCGAAAAGGTACGAAAGGCTATATAAGAAGATTCATATGAGACTTATTAAGCATGGATTCAAGTTGAATATCTTAAGGAAAAAGAAGAAGAAGAGGAAGCATAAGGGCAGAATTTTAGAACAGCAAATCTGAAAGTAAGAAGAAGAATTTTCCATTATTCGTTGAGGAAGCAACAAGTTCAAAAGTGGAAAGCAAATTTTGTAAGGAAGGTTGGTGCCTTCATATTCGAAGAGATCGGTGTCTCTTGTTGAGTTGGTGCTTAGCAAAAGGGGTGGGTGCTCCTGTAGGTTGGTGCCTACAAAACTGTAATTTGGGGATTGGTGTCTCCAATAGGTTGGTGCCTACAAATTTTTGAGAAATATATATAAAGAAAGAAGTTTCTCCGTGGTTTTCTCCCGAAAGGGTTTCCACGTATATTTGTGTCTACTTGCATTAAGTTTTGTGTTCTTTGATTGATTTGATATATTCACATTGCTCGTGATTATAGATCTAAGTTTAAGTATTGAAGTTTGAAATAATATCATAATATTGATTTCACCCCCTCTCAGTATTATCTTGTGCTCAACAAAAATGACTCCCAACTACATGCCCCCTTCATTGTTTGGAATTTCCAAATCACTCTCCTTGTAGACATCGAACTTGGCATACTTCTCCAGTCGACTCAATTGACAATTGATGTTGGCCTCATCCTTTGCAGTTTCACAAAAGACGGCATCCCTTGTAATGAGAAATTTCTTGCTCTTTTCATCATAGAGCCAATATGCCTTGGAGGATTGTAATATCCCTTTTAAAGGCTAAAAGCGAGAATTAGTAAATTAGCACGAATCCCAAAGATGTTGAATCTGATTATTAAAACCAGCAAACTGAAAATTAAACTCAGATTAGGGCAGTGAACTGAAGTTAGGAATAGCAGTATGAAAACTCACGATTTCACCCAAAATACCATCTAACAATGCATCCAAAATTTTTATAAACCCTTTAGCCTTCAACCCAAAGACATGCATATGCTCAACTGAAAATTAAATAAAACCAGCAGAAGTACAGCTCCAAAATAATTATGCAATGAGGGTTTAAAACCCAAAAATTCATTGTTGGACCCCTAGGGCGTGAAGCCTTGTGGCGCGCAGCCAAGGGGGCACGAAGGCACACACAAAAGTAGTCCTCTAGAGAGGCACGAAGGGTCATGCCAGGACAGATTGGAGTTAGGACTTAGTAAAGTTTTGGATGAAACAGAAAAAGACGTGCATAAGGAGCGAACGGAAAAGTGACCAGATACAAATGTGGATAAGCTATGAAGACTTGCGGTCCAAGTAAAGGATATTCCAAGGAATCATTACGGTTATCATGGAAGGATAAGGGGTCGAGGTTGTTAAGGATTAGCTAGCATAAGCATGCTAAAGACACTCGATTGAAGGAAACGCATGGCGACACTGGCAGGTTCCTAGGTAGTGGTAGAACAAACATGAGAAGATTCCAGCAGGCCTTCGCAGTGATGATGAACGGTTAGGAGAAGATTCCTTCGACTGCTTGATATAGAGGATCATTCCTAGAAGGTGTGTGGGTGAGGAGTAAGAAGAAAGAGAGGAATGGGAGAGAATAATGTAGTGTGTATATATAAAGAGCTCTGGAATGTAAAGAAAGCTTTGCTATTATGAACTTTGTCATGGATGGAACCTCTGAATGTAATCTTAGCTACTGTATTTGAATCATCAATATAATGAAGCAATTCTGTAATACCCTGGCAATGAGTCCTGATGTGTTTTCCCATTTGTTCATGTGGGTGTTACTAGTTTCCTCAATGTTGTTTCGTGATTGTTTCTACTTTTAATTGATCATGTTAAATTTGTGTTTAGAGTATATCTTCTAGGAGTATAAGCTTACGTCTAAAATACTATGGATAAATGCACTCATCCTCTGGTTATATTGTATCATCGTGTTAATAAAACACATTCTCACGAAGCTCACATAAAGGAGGGGCTTGGTGCCTACGCATGCCTCGGGTGAGCTTCAGGCTAGGATTGGATGTTATGTTGGCACGCCTAGGATTGGTTGCTGAAATAGGCTATGGTATTAGAGACTACATTCACCACAAAGTAGATTCCGACTTTATAAATATAGGAAAATCTGAAAATGAAGTGAAATATCAAATATATGCCCTTTAAGGCACCAAACTTCACTCCAAAGTAGGTCACTCCACCTAGGAGAGGGTGCTCAATGCAAATACAAACCTCATTATGATTGCTTTCCCTCAAATCTGCAACAATCCGCCAAGCTCACACAAGATAGGAAGGTTTCCGTCCCCTATAAACCACTAGAAGGGTTTTGTCCTTCTAGGAAGATGCCACACACTTGGGTTTTCGTCCAAGAGTGGAAGAACAATGAGCCACCAACCCAAAGGTTCAAGTAGAGTAAATGTGCCAAAGATGTATGAGTGCAAATGAGCTCCCAAGTCTCCTTTTATAACCTCCTTTTGGCGCCAAAGCTTGGAAGAGAAAGGTCGATCCCTATAAGTCATTATAATTTTATTATGCCTCCTTAAATGCCTTAAAACCCAGCCGACCTACTAAAGGCAAACACATGCTAAAAAGAAACATTAAAAATTAGAAAAACAAATGTAAAACAAGCTCAATGAGTCAATTCCTTTTCCCAACTCTTTCCACTTCGTTGTCATGGAAAAGGGAATGGCAAGAAGTCCAAATCATATTTCTCAAGTTGGAAAAGGGGACATTACAGTCCTCCCTTCCCAAAATTGTTTGTCCTCAAGCAATTGCAAGTTCTTGGATCCCAAATAAGCCTCAGTTGCTCCTTTGTATAATCACTGTCCAAGCATTGGTGACCCACCATCTCTTTCATGTTGTCCCAATTACCAATGTAATCTTGCTCTTCTTCTTCAAAAATCAGAATGAGGGGAACTAGAATCCCACCTTTACTTGCACAAAATAGTGCAAGTGTGTCATTGTGTAGAAAATACAATCCCTGGCTATAAAAATGTCTCTCTATGCACCAAGACTTCAAGAAGAACAAACTGAAAATGAATAAAACAACAGACCTCTTTGGTGGAACCGTCTTCAATTTGACCCTTGGGTCAAGGTATTTGCCATCCCATCTTTCTCCCATGTTTAGGCCATTGATTCCTTGAGAGAAATAGCACCAAGGTGACTGAATGAGGGTTGTATAGTGGCTACAACAGCCATGATGTGTTTGGTACTTCTTCAACCATGTGATTAGAAACTCCTTTCTCGGTATCTTATAAGTAAACAAATAGCTGGAAAATTTGTGAACAGTAGAAAGGAGAGTACAACAGATGTAATCATGACATACCTTCAAAGTTCCCCATTCTATCAATGTTATGGGGGCTGGCCACAAGGTTACAGCTGATAAAAACTTGGAGAAAGGGCTGGAAATGCTTACATAAAAGCTTATGGCAGGCAGCATACTTGGAATCCAAAAATATGGTAGTCTTACTACCTTCCTCCAAACCAACAACCTCAAGATCATTTCCCCATGATTTAGTAGCTTCAAAAGGAACATTCTTATAGTTGTTCAAAATTGGAAACAACTCATAATCTGACTGAACCCAAACCAGCAACTTAATTTTTCTTCTAAACTTATTGGGTGGTTGAATTTGCACATGCCCAACCATAAATAAGTTTTTCCAAAGGGCTGATATATGAAGAAGAGTATCATAATGAAATTTTCCCAAAAACTGGAACCATTGCATTCCCCAAACAACATTAACTGCTTGGCTTAATTTCAAGAAAAGCATTACATACCTTGCACCTTCCCATGAAATTTGACAACATGAAGATGTTATTGGTGATCTTGAAGCCTTTGAAACCATCCTTGCTTGGCCCCAACCTTCTTTCCAATTCTTCTTTGACAATTCGGTGCACACAGCTGCTCATTCCTCTTAACTCTTTATACTGTGGGCTTCCTGTAACATTCTTAGTACTGAACTTCTGATTTTAAATCAGCATTCCTTCTTGACATGATTTCCTTGCCGGATGGGGTATTTTCTTCCTTGCATTCGTTCCCAAGTTGTTGGTGCTTGTCTTGGGTAACTTTTGGCTTCTTGTTTGGGTTGTGATATCCATCAAACGAACTCCCTTGGACTGCTGTTAGGAGCAGACCAGCCACTTCATCTTGTCCTTTTTGGGAGTTTCCTTCCATCTCCATGGCCATAAAAGGCTTGTTGAGGTATTATCAACACAACCCCAAATTACTTTTCCAAACATAAGTATATCAAGCGGATGGCCAACCAAACTAAAAGAGGAAATGGTTACCTTAGTATGCAAACCATGGGCCTTGGAAAGAGGGTTACCTTTTGTTACTTCAATCTCAGTCCTTGTGCCTAAAGCGACACTTGTCTTGATACATGCATAACTTGGGGCTTTCCAAAAGGATGTAAGTACCCCTTACCACTCAATGTGCTCCTCATTTTGCCCATATTTGTATCATACTTATTATGATGATCAGCTCCATGTGATGGTGAACTAGGGAGCAATAAATCTGAAATGTATTCGTTCCTTGGACTTGCAACAAGACTTTCATCCTCTTTTTCCTTTGCCTCTTCGATACTTGGAGCTTTCTCCCTTTGCACAACCACCGTACCTTGTTCACATGTACTTGGGATATCTTGGTGGCTCTTACCCAAGTTTAGTTCTTCATCCTTTGGCTCTTTATTGTCTGTTGTCATAATCAGACCAGCAAGCTTGTTGTCCTTATATCTATTTGGACAAAGGTTTCCTTCCTCTTTTCCCACTTGCTCAAGCTTGAATTCATCATGTGCTAAAAGAAAATTAGTATTAACCAAACCATGATCCATAATTACCTCATACTGTTGAATATCTAGAATAAGAATGGGAGTAAGGGCTGCATCTTCATCCTTTATGGCTCTCGTTCTTCCAAGGTGCAGATCTTGAGTTGCATGTTCACTGTGCTCCTTCTCCTTCCTTGGCTCGTGCTTCACTATGTCATCAAACCCTTGTGTCACCAAGGTGTTGTTAGGAAAACCAGCCAAGAGATCAACCGTGGCAAGAGGATCGGAGGTTTCTAATCCTCCCAAGGGCTGCTCCCTCTCCATAACCAGCTGCTGCAATATACCATCCTCTTTCTCATCCTTAGGGGAATAGACATGCCCCTCCTCCCCTAGCAAACTTGGGGATTTGATTCCCTCTTCAAACAGCTTCGTAGTTGCTCCTTGCTTTGCCCACAAGATGGGGCTCTTTTCCTCAAGGGTTGGGATATCCTTCCCATGACCCTTGTGCATGCCTCGAGGCTTGGGCCAAGTTCCAATGCCCACTCTTTCTGTTTCCAATTTTACAAATTCTGAAAAGGGTAGGGCATCACGAATATCCTCGGAAGAGCTTGTACTCTTCATACTAGGTACCGATGTTGCTTCCTTGGGGTGATGCATTTGATTCCCTCTTCAAACAGTTTCATAGTTGATCCTTGCTCTGCCCACAAGATGGGGCTCTTTTTCTCGAGGGTTGGGATATCCTTCCCATGACCCTTGTGCATGCCACGAGGCATGGGCCAAGTTCCAAGGCACACTCTTTATGTTTCCAATTTTACGAATTCTAAAAAGGTAGGGCATCACGAATCTCCTTTGGAAGAGCTCAATACTCTTCATACCAAGTATCGATGTTGCTTCCTTTGGGTGACGGAGAAGGAATGATTTCCCTTGAAGAGATTCTTCCACCATTAGAGCCATGCATGGTATGGATCAGCTGGGCCATTGTGTTGGCCAATCTTTCTTGCCCTGCAATCAACTTCTCAAATTTGGCTTCTTGATTAGCCATATTGTCTTCTCCCCTTGATTGATCCGCCTTCCTTCTTTGGTAGTATAACAAACCCTTGTTGCTTTCTTCCATTGAAACCCCAGGCCTTTGAGAATCTGTGCTCTAATACCACTGTAATATCCCTTTTAAGGGCTAAAACTGAAAATTAGGAAATTAGCACAAATCCCAAAGATGTTAAATTTGATTATTAAAACCAGCAAACTGAAAATTAAACTCAGATTAGGGCAGCAAACTGAATTTAGGAACAGCAGTATGAAAACTCACAATTTCACCCAAAATACCATCTAACAATGCATCCACAATTTTTATAAACCTTTTAGGGATATTCTAGAACTGTTTTCAACCCAAAAAGACATGCATATGCTCAGCTGAAAATTAAATAAAACCAGCAGAAGTACAGCTCCAAAATAATTATGCAATGAGGGTTTATAAACCCCAAAAATTCACCACAAAGTAGATTCCGGCTTTATAAATATAGGCAAATCTGAAAATGAAGTGAAATATCAAATATATGCCCTTTAAGGCACCAAACTTCACTCCAAGGTAGGTCACTCCACCTAGGAGAGGCCACTCAATGCAAATACAAATCTGATTATGATTTCTTTCCCTCAAATCTACAACAATCCTTCAAGCTCACACAAGGTAGGAGGGTTTCCGTCCCCCTATAAACCACTAGAAGGGTTTTCGTCCTTCTAGGAAGATGCCACACACTTGGGTTTTCATCCAAGAGTGGAAGAACAATGAGCCACCAGCCCAAAGGTTCAAGTAGAGTAAATGCGCCAAAGATGTATGAGTGCAAATGAGCTCCTAAGTCTCCTTTTATAACCTCCTTTTGGCGCCAAAGCTTGGAAGAGCAAGGCCGACCCCTATAAGTCATTATATTCTTTTATTATGCCTCCTTAAATGCCTTAAAACCCAGCCGACCTGCTAAAGGCAAACACATGCTAAAAAGAAACATTAAAAATTAGAAAAACAAATGCAAAAGAAGCTCAATTCCTTTTCCCAACTCTTTCCACTTCGTTGCCATGGAAAAGGGAATGGCAAGAAGTCCAAATCATGCTTCTCAAGTTGGAAAAGGGGACATTACAAGGATTCACAATATCCCAAATGAATGCATTTATGATTCCTATGGTCCAATTTATTCTTTTTCTACTTAGGAATCAAGGCATATCAAGTGGATCCAAAACCCAAAGATGACACACTGACAAAAGATGACCACCCCACATTTCATATGGAATTTTCAATTGAAGGGTTATTGATTGTGTTTTGTTTTGGAGGTACACTATTGTTTGTGTTACTTCTACCGAAAGTATAGCTTTACCCCTTTAAATATAACATTGCGCAAACCATATTCATCATGGTTCTATTCATCCTCTCCACTACTCCATTTTGTTAAGTTGTTTGAGGAAGCGTGAGGGGGTGTTTGATCATGTTTTTCTTGAGATAAGATTAAAACACCTTTGACATGCACTCATGACCATTATCAATCCTAAGTGTCCTAATGCCAATTTGAGATTAATTTTCAACCATAGCTCAAAACTTTTGAAATGTTTCAAAGGCTTCTAATTTTTGTTTAAGGAAATAGATCCATGTCATTCGGTTGTAGTGGTTGATGAACAACATGAAGTACTTGTGACCACTAGCTGACAAAATTGGAAGAGAACACAAGTCGGAGTGGACCAACTGCAACTTTTTGTCAACTTTCCATTTTGACTTCTGAAAAGGTCCTCTTGAGTGTTTAGCCAAAATGTAGGCTTCACACTTCTCAGATTTTGCGGGCAGGATGGGCAATCCTACTACATCATTCTTTTGCAACACATGAATGTAGTCATGATTGGTGTACCCAAATCTCGCACGCCACATCATACCCGAAACATTTTGTCTTGAACGAGGTGAGCAAAATTCCATAAAGTTGATAGCTCAACCTAAGTCTTATTAATTTTTGTGCCTCGCATCCAATCAATATAGTTGCATTGTCACTTTTTCTTCTAATAGTGACTTCCCCATTGTCCATTAAAGCATAGTTTCGTTGTTGACAAATGAACACCAAAGACGACGGGCTTCTCTTCAATTGAGGGAGGTAGATGACATTTTTAAAAATTTGGAAGCCCCAAACACTTGAGTTATATTATACCGTTTCCTTCTAGTTGCATATTAAATCTATCTCACAAATATTACTGATTAAAGCTTCCTTCATAAAACTCCTCAAATAAGTCCTTTTGAACAGTCATGTGTTGGGTGGTCTCAATATCTAGGACATAAGCATCAAACCAAGTGGCATTAATTGAGACATTATTTGCTTCATCATAGCCGGAGAGCACATATTCACTAGTGAATTAAGCTAGGTGTAGCGCATTGGTTTGTTTCTTTTCCTTCAACACACAGTAGGCTTCAATCTTCTCCCATGAAGTTCTACATTTGTGAGCTTGATGGCTCCCTTTTTGCCTCCTCTTTTGCAAACCAAATGTTGTTTATCATTTTGCTTTTGCAGGTTGTTGTTGTTATTTTTGCTTCCTTGACCCTTATTCCTCCCTTTGTTCTTTTGACTTCCTCCATTTTTGGAAGATGAGGCCTTGGAGGAAGAACCCTTGAAAGAATTGCCTTTTTGATTGGCATAGCAAATGTTTTCTCCTAATGACTCAATTTTTCTCTCAAAGGCCCTTTCTCTTATTGCCATCTTTTCAACCAATTGATCAAACATGATTGTCTTTAATTGATTGTTTGCTTGTAAAGACTCCAAGTAAGTTGAATATGTAGGAAGAAGGGCTTTTATGAAAGCAATCATATATATGTCAATTTTTACACTAGTGGATTCTACATCATACTTGATTTGCACAAATTTCTAGAGGCCAAACTCATGCCATTACCATTCTTCAACTCAAAATTGAACAATTTTAACTTCAACTGTATGAACTCCAACCCCGAGCGAGCATCATACAAGTCTAACTTATTGAATGTTTCCCATGCAATATCATACATTTGAATGTGACGAAACACTTCTACATCAACTAAGGAGCTCATTAAGGCCAATGCTTTCAAATTCTTGTGCTTTTAGATATTGACTTCTTTTGCATTTGTAGGCGGTGTTGGCTTTGTGTCCCCATCGCAAATGTCGAACCATAGATCATTGAAGATAAGTGTGTTCTCCACATACCGAGATCACTCTAACTAGGTACCTTTGTCGGTCAAAGTTGTGTGAACCATCGATTTTACTAAAGACATTTTGTACCGAGAAGATGGAGGGGTTCCTTACCACTCCAATAGGTTCCCTTTACAATATACCATTGACTGATATATCAAACCTCCCGGTATACCCATCAGTACGTGAACGTGAAAGAGGCTCGCCCTTTTGATATACTGTTTATACGTGAAAGAGGTGTTAAGGTACGTGAGTGCAAAATGGTACGTGATACCTTAGTGGTACGTGAAAAGGATTTGCTCTATCAATGACATTTGCTTAACAAGTCCTTCTACACAGGCATATGAACCCTATATTTGGAATATTCTTGCTTTCGGCATTTAAGTCTATCAAGAGTTGCAAATGGGTAACGGAGCAAATTATGAATATGATTTTTTTTCTTATTTCTCCCCAACGATTTATAGGTACAATGCCACAAACACCATTGTTGCAGCTATATTAGGCTACAATTGCAGTAGTTAGATCGCAACAACATTAGTGTAAGCGCGAACCAGAGGCATCATTAATACAAAACATTGCTTTTTTGAATTTGCACAATTGGTTTTGTTTTTCAAATTTTGCTTGATTTTGAAAAAGAAATATGCTTGAAATTGATTGCACAATAAATGACTTATACGATAATGAGTTATTTCTTGAATATTTAAATCAGTCCCAAAAAAAAAAAAAAATTCCTCCAAATATTTATGCCTCTCCTTTCTTTCTTCCTCCTTTTTGTCTTTCTTTTTTTTCTCATTTTTGTACCTCAAATTTTGCTTTTTCAAAAAGGCATAATGAAAAAAACAAAACCTTAAAAAGACACTTCTCTGCCATAAGTCTCCAAAATTTACAAGGAGGCCCTTCTTTTAAATACAAATTTCCAAGGTTTACAGGAAACTTAGCTTTGCAAATGTCACACCACAGTGGAGACGTTTTGACCAGTGCTTTGGGACAGTAAAAGGCACGTGGCAAATGGTCTTTCCAGTAATCCACTATTCCAACGCTTCAATGTGAAATCCAATGTTTCACTGTAACAATGCAACCTGAGCAAAAACAAACCAAATCGAAACAAAATGCCAAAATTACCACAGCCAACCCGTGCCCAAAGTGGTTCCACCAGTCAACGCTGGCATCTTCTTGCCAAAACTGACTCCACAATCACAAGGAAAACTATGTGGATACGAAAAAACCAGCAGCTAAAAATATTACACCTTCAAAACAGTTTACAAAGATATTAATATAAACAATACAACAAACTTTATGTTGTTTTCTCCCTTAGCTTCTCTCTGCACCTTTCTTCCTTCTACAACCCAACTGAACACCAACTTTACCTCTCACACACTCATGCTTAAAATTGGATTTGTGCCTCTCATTTATAATGCTCACAAGTGTCATTTTGGACACTAAAGGATTTGCAAACAACTCGGAACTAAAAAGACACCATCATTCAGCTGTTACTTTGTCTATTCAACTGACTCAGGTAAAACCATTGCTTTAAGCAAAGATCAGATGCTACGAAAACATCCCTGAGTTAACTGACAGTTATGAAAACACCCTTGAGTTAACCAGAGGTTACACAACAAATCCTAAGCGCACCTGTGGTTACACAACAACCCCCTGCATATGCCAGAGGTTTCCTCTCAATACAAGAAATACTCAAATTGGGCCCTGCTTATTGACTAATTATAATTTTTCTCTAGGTGGATGATCAAAAGAATTTATTTTCCTTATCCTTATGGTTCATATCTTCCTTCTGGAAGGCTTTTGCTCCCCAAAAGCTTAGTGATTAATGACATGTCGGAAGAGCTGTCCAACATTCTCCTTAAGGTACCATCTTGCTTGCCTTGGTGTCTTCCCTTTTATACCGAACTGCCAAGATTCTTGTGGCCCTCTTCCGGAATCTCTAACTTTCCGCTGCAACACTACATCCTCCTCAAATTCCCCTTGTGCATCCAAGATAAAGTCTTCTTTAAAGGGTAGCAATTGTCCTTCCTCATCCAACATGGCTGACACATATAAGTGTAAGTTCTCACAATTTGCAGCTGATTAGATCCTCATGTAGATCGAGCTTGAAAGCATTTTCTCAATTTCGCTCCAAGATGGCCAATGGCCCATACATTAGAGGTTTGAGCTTCCTACCTTATCCTTGAAGACTCTCCTTGCTCGAATACAAGCATAGTCTCCTACTTTAAGCGTGTGTTCCTTTCAGTGTTCATTGTTTCTAGTCTTGTACATGGCTTCAGACCTTTCCAATTGTTCTTTCACTTTGACATGGATCGAGCTAATCCTCTCGATGAATCTTGTTGTTCGTGTCACCTCTTAATCTAGCTCTTCTCCTTTTCTTTGTTGCCTTACTGCTTCATTAAGTGTATGAGTATGCAAATAACAAAAGCATGCTTCAAAAGATGACTTGATAGTCCATGTAGTTACTTCCTTATAGTACAAGTCGTAGATATATGCCAAATAATCATCCCAAGTACAGATTGCTCAAAAGCATGAATACTTAATCTCCTACTTTGAGCATGTGCTCCTTTTGGTGTTGATTGTCTCTAGTCTTGTAAGTAGCTTGAGACCTTTTCACTCGTTCTCTCTTTGAGATGGATCTACCTAATCCCCTCAATGAATCTTGTTGCCCATGTCACCTCTTAATCTAGCTCTTCTCCTTCTCTTTGTCACCCCACTGCAACATTAAGCGAGCAAGCAAATAACCAAAACATGCTTAAAAAGTTGACTTGTTAGTGGATGTATGTACTTCCCTATTGCACGAGTGTTGGATGTATGCCAAAGACTCATCCCAAGTACTTGGATGTTTGTTGTAGCTCCTTGTTAATTGTTCCAAAGTCTTATTTAAAATGTTTTTCTTCCATCAATTTGAGGATGGAAAGTTGTACCCCTTCGAAATTTGGTATCCATCTTGCCCCACAAGGTTATCCACAACTTCCCAAAAATCTAGAATCTCTATTTGAAACAATCGACTTAGGAAAACCAAAATGAACCAGAGAATTAGAAAAGAACACTTTGGCTCCTTTGTGCCCTTTTATTACTGTCTTCAAAAGTGACTTGGCAGTGGATGTAGGTACTGCCCTTTTATACAAGTGTTGGATATATGCCAAAGACTCATCCCAAGTACTTGGATGCTTGTTGTAGCCTCGTACTACTTGTACCAAAGTCTTATTTACAACCTTTTTTTGTTCATCAGTTTAAGGATGGAAAGTTGTCCTCCTTTGTTGTTTTATATCCATCTTGCACCACAAGATGATCTAAAACTTCCCAAAAATCTATAATCTCTATCTGAAACAATGTTCCACAAAGACGAGTGCCCCTGAAAAAGTGGTGTGTCCAAGGACGGCGATGTTTAGGGGACCTGGGGATGTCTAGAAAATAACCCCTACTGTCCCACCACCACCACCTACAGATGGGGACATCTCCCATAAAATTGAGACATTTCCATCGAAAAGGGGACGGTTAGGAGCCTTGGGGACGTCTTGGAGACATGTAAAAATCCTCAACTATCTAAAATACCTACGGCCATCCCCTGCAACAAAAGCCATTTTTTTAAATCAAAAACACTTTTTTAGATGTTTTTGCCCCCAACCCTAATCCTAATCCACTTAATGTTGCTTACTACTTCACATCTGAGGCAAAGGTGTGGAGGTATGTGGCAAATTGTCACTCAAACAAGAATATCGTCTTGAACGTTTTCCGGCTCAAAAGGAGTGGGAACGCACGGGAATTGTTGTACCCTGCCAGGAAAGACTTGGCTGTCCAAAGTCATCCAAGCGTGCAATGGACTGTCCACTGTGTGGCACTAGCTAGATCTGGAACATAGTCCAAGCATAGCCTAACCTGGAGCTAGTTGGATGTGATGGCTTGAACAGGAGTCGTATGCAAGTGTTTTGGCTTGATCTAGACCCGTATTAGAGTGTTTTGGATAATGTTTTGGAAAGTGAAGGCTTGTCGTCCTATGGATTAGCGTGTTGTATTTCTTAATTTAGAGGTTTTGAAGTGTTGAAATGGTTGTGTTATGCTTGTGGGAGTGTGGTTTGTTGTCTTGGAACGCGTTTTGTGATTGATTGGAATGAATGACATTGTGTTTGCAAGTGTCTCTGTTGGATGAAACAAACTAAAACTGAATTAAGCTACTTGCTGGAAATGAAAGTAATTATATTCTAGACAATACATGAAACAAGATTTAAATAACAATATTAGTTTACTACAAATCTGAAAACTATACATAAATGTAATGCTCTCTTTTTGTTGTTTTTTCAAACGATTTAAGGTGTTATGGGACAGCAAGTAGATCCAAGCTACTGTTGCAACTAAAAAGATTTCTAAAGATCTAAATGATATGTCAATGGAAATAAAACAATCTACAATTCCTTGAATGCAAATGCGGTTTCAAATCTATACTATATGCATGCAAAGATGATATGTAACTCTTTTTTATCTTTTCTCCTTTCAAATATTTTCTGAAACAAATGAATGAATAGACAAATGTGCAACTCAAATGAGAATGAAATCAACTAAAATTAAAACACGCAAATCTAAAAGTTATTCCCTGATGTGAGACAACTTCCAGAAACAAAGATGATCTAAACTAACAACATTTTAAATACAAAACTGAAATTACTCTCTTTTTAAAACAAAATAGAATGGATTCAACTACAAATGATTTAAACCCTAGATGCAATGATGCAAACAAAATGAACACAAACTTGAAACCAAATCCCAAATGTGGGATTAGTCTAGAGCAAAGAGAATCTAAATTTGAAACTAGAGGAATGGAGATGTGAATGAAATCTAAGCTAATTCATTTGTTTACATTTTCCAATGACATTTCCAAAATGAAATCGGAGCAGATAAAATTAAAGAGATCTAAGCTAAATTATAACAAAGATAAGCAAACAAATAAGTTCTAACCTCTCTCCAATGATGAAAGTGGTTGGGCAGACGTGTGTTGCTTATACCCTTAGAAGAACTATCTCCAATTGTGCTCAAATGACCAGGACACCAGTCCCAATGAAGCAACGAGAGGTTGAAATTGTTTAAATGAGAAATCAATGTAGGATGGCAACAGATCTGTGGCTGGTCCAAAGAATTCAGGACTGATCTAAAATTCTCTGTATCCTCCTTGTGGCAACAGCAAGCATACAAAAATCCTTGGGAGTGCTTTGTACACGAACCAATCTCCTTTGGCTCTGACTCTCTCCCTCTTTGGCTCAAAAGTCGCAAGGCATAGAAACTCTAGAAGACAAAGCCTCTAGAAATCATAAAATTTGGTGCAGCTCTAAGAATGATTGCATATCTTTTCTTAAAAGAAAAGATTCCAATCAATTTTAATCTAGACTCTAGATCAAAAGTTGATCACGGATCCAGATTAGATCACAAGGGGGTGAACTAGAGCGGAGTGGAGAAAGCAAGAATTAAACTTAGGTCAAAACAAGGCAAAACGCTGCGTTCATGACATGAAAATTAAGTCCAAAAATTACGCTCATGCAACAAAGGTGAACACAACACGCACCAGGGATGGAACTGTCAATGTCTGCAGAAGGCGGTTACATAATCGCCGCAATGGTTAACAAAACCACCACTATGGCTAACGAGATCACCGCTACGGTGGAAAAAGGTGACGCAGCAGTTGGCGAGATCGTCGCGGTGTAGGTGCAAACCACTGCAACAGTTTTGACATGTTTTTGAAAGGTGCAAAAAAAGGAAAAGGAATGCAAAATCCTTCTACCTGTCAATCGGGGTAGGCTAGAAAGAGAAAAGTTGGAGCAAGATAAGAAAAAATGACCAAGTTTACAAACAAGAGAGTGGTTTGATCATTTTGAAACATTTGTTATGTTTTGGAGGTCCTCGTTATCATCATTAGGGATTTAGAATATTGTGTTGTGCAAAAGTGGGTGCGTACATAGTCCTATTCCTAGTACTAGAACTTTTCAAGAGGAGCGAATTCTTGCTTGGCCATCTATTTCAAGGGCAACAGAGTTTAAGAGGAAACATAGAATGACTAGTAGTGATGCTGCAAACATGGTGGCGAAGTTACTCAATGTGCCATGTAAGCATGAGGCAGATGATTCCATAAACAAATTTTTCTTTGTCAATGGCATTCCATTCCATGTGGCTCGTTCTTTCTAGTGTAAGCAGGTTGTGGTAAAGATGATAAGAGCAGGACCGTCATATGTGCTAGCAGGAGAGACAAAATTGAGCACAACAATCTTGGATAAGAACTATTCCAAGATTTATATTTTATTAAAGAAATTAAAGGCTACTTGGGTCACTAGTGGATGCAGCATAGTCATAGATGGGTGGGCGGACATTAGGCATCATCCACTCAAAAACATCATAGTCACATGTACAGATGGCCCTTACATCGTTAAGGTTGTTCGTTGTTTACTAAACCGCAATCATGTTGATTTACAGTTCCAAATCCTTAGAGATGTTATTGAGGAGATTAGACCAGAAAATATGTTGCAAGTAGTGACATTCATGGCCCATGTGAGCAGAGTTGTAGGGAAGTTGATTGAGGCGGCCTACAAACATAACTGGCGGATTTCTTGTTGTGTGCATGCCGTGAATAATGCACTTAAGGACAAAATTAGGTTGGATCAAAGAGATCATTAATGATGTTAGAGATGTGTTGATGTTTATTTGCAACCACCGCACTTCACATTCACTCTTCAAGACCTCCAAGAAAATATGTTGCAAGTAGTGACATTCATGGCCCATGTGAGTAGAGTTGTAGGGAAGTTGATTGAGGCAGCCTACAAACATAATTGGCGGATTCCTTGTTGTGTGCATGCCGTGAATAATGCACTTAAGGACAAAATTAGGTTGGATCAAAGAGATCATTAATGATGTTAGAGATGTGTTGATGTTTATTTGCAACCACCGCACTTCACATTCACTCTTCAAGACCTCCACGAAGGAATATTTGAAACTTGTGGAGACCAGACATGTATTGTACTTCATTCTTTTGGAGAGGATGTTTGAGTTGCAAGAGGCATTGCAAGTAATGGTCATGACAAGAGAGTGGAATTTGTGGCCCAATTCTACGTCAAAGTAGGGGAAGAGGGTGAAGGAGGTGGTGAAGAGTGACATTTTTTGGGCTGATGCAAAATACATTGTCTCCATCATTACTCCAATGTTCAAAGTCATTAGATATGGAGACGCTAATGCACCTACCCTTGGAGAGGTGTATGAGTGCATTGACAATATGCTTGGCCAAATGAAGGCCATTGTACAAAAGAAAGACCCCACATTGCAGTTCTACAATGAACATATTCAGCCAATCATTCACCAAAGATGGGAGAAGCTCAACACTCCCTTGCACATGGTTTCCTATGCATTAAACCCAAAGTAATACATACAAAGAGTTACCCCCATACAAGATTCTGAGGTGAAGAATGGGTTCATGAAAGCTATTCAGAAGATGTACAATTCTACAGATGTTGGCATCATTCATACTAAGTGGTCAAAATTTGTCACTCTTAGGGGATATCCAGAAGAGGCCAAGTTGGATAGGAAGACTATGGCACAAGAGGACCTAATTCTATGGTGGACTATTGATCTGTAAACTCTTCAACTTTGGAATTATCCACATAATCACAAATTAAACGTTGTTGTTCTACTTTCTATTAGAAAATGATAGAGATAGCTAGTGAATGAATTATGCTTATGCTTAGAATCCACAATTACAGGAAAGGAAAGAATTTAAGCTCATAAACACCAACAAGTTTTATCCTGGAAACCTCCAGAGGAGGAAAAACCAGTGGGAAGGGCAATTGCTCTTTCTTCCCACTTTTATTGGCCAATTCAAAATAACAAGTACAAAATTTACAATAAGTATGAAAGAGAAGTAGATAATATCTCACACTTCCTCCCAAATACTTGTTTGCTCTGTCTCAACACTCCTTTCTTCTACAAAACACAATTCCAACACTAAGAACTTCTTGCTCACTTGCTTTCATGCTTCGATGATCTTGTTCTCTTCTACAAACATGTATTTATAGCCTTTCTCATGTCCTCCCGTGCACTGGAGAATGGGAAAGGTCATGGAGGAGAAGAGACACGAACAACCTTCCAAATTTTGGGTTGTTCGTTTCATTTTTTTTTTTTTGTCCGAAAGAGCCAGGACCGCCGCCATAAGCAGATCAAGGGTCCTGGACCGCCGCCTTGATTGGGCGGCGATTCTTCAGAACCGCCACTCTACATAGAGCGGCGGTCTTGTTACTAAAAACAGAACCTCTGTGTGTTATTTTTCCTTCTTCATGCTGACTGATTTGATGAAGTAGAGTCATTTTGGATCCCTATGAATCACACCTCCCCTGCTTAGGAGGCTTTTGGTCCCACAAAAGCTTAGTGGGGGAGTAGATGAGGAAATAATTCCCTCACTTGCTCCTTCGAGTACCACCGAGCCTGCCTTGGTGCCTTTCCTTTCATCCAATTTGCCAAAAATCCCTGCAGACCTCTCCTAGTCTCTCGACCTTCTCGCTGCAAAGCACTACATCCTCCTCCACCCGCCTCGTGAGTCCAAGACACAATCCTCAATGGAAGGTAGCAACCGTAGTCCTTCATCTTCATATAGCATGGATGGCTCATATAGGTGCAAGTTCTCACAGTTTACTATAGAGTACATCCTCATAAATGATGGCAAGTCAAGTAGAAAAGCATTTTCTCCAACCTGCTCCAATATGGTGAAGGGCCCATATCGTAGTGGCTTGAGCTTCCATGCTTGACCTTGTAGTCTCTCCTTGCTCAAGTAAAGCCAAACTCTATCTCCAACATGAAGCTTATGTTCTCTCCTATGTTGATCGTGCCTAGCTTTGTACTTGGCTTGAGATTTCTCTAGTTTTTCATTGGCTTTGAGATGGATTTGTCGGATCCTCTCAATAAATTCGTTTGTTCTAGTAACCTTTGTGTCTTGTGTCTCCTCCTCATCCTTCTACCCAACTGCTATGTCCAACGGATTTGTAGGTAGATATCCCAAGCATGATTCAAACGGTGACTTCATAGTGGATGTGTGTATTGCTCGGTTATAGGAATGTTGAATGTAGGCTAAGGACTCATCCCAAGTCCTTGGGTATTTGTTGTTATACCCTCTAATCAACTGTACCAAAGTCCTGTTTCACCACCTCTGTTTGTCCATCTGTCTATGGATGGAAAGTTGTGCTCCTCTGTAACCTGGTATCCATCTTGTCCCACAAAGTAGTCCAAAACTTCCCAAGAACGGAATCTCTATTAGAAACAATAGACTTTGGCAAACCAAAATGCACCCATATATTAGCAAAGAAAAGATTTGTTGTCTCATGTGCTTTTATTGTCTTTTTACATGTCATAAGAATACACATCTTACTGAATCTATCAACAAAAACATAGAGAAAGTCATGGCCATGTTTAGACATAGGAATCCTCCTACAAAATCCATAGAAATGTCCTTCCACTAATGATTAGGTTCTGGAAAAGGCATATACAAACCCTCCTTCCTAGTCTTAGGCTTGTTGGTACAACAAAGTTTACATCCACGTATAAATTTTGATTCTTCTTCTTGCATATTGGGCCAATACACGTACCTTTACAAGTGGGTTAAGGTCTTACCAACACCGAAATGTCCCGCTAGTTTCGAGGTATGTGCTTCCCTCATCAATAGAAGTCTTTCTTCTTTAGGCACGCAAAGCTTCCCCCAACGGTAGAGCAGCCCGTCCTTGAGATAGCAATCTTCAATCCCTGTCCTTTCAGTCCCTTGGGACTACAACTGCTGAAATGTCACCCCAAAGTCTCTGTCCTAAGCATATGCCTCTTCGTAAGCTTCCTTCGTGAAGGGCTCGATCTAAAAGATAGTGGCCAAATAGGAAAACTTCTCCTATGTGGGTGGCCTAAACAACATGTCTGCCACCATATTTGTACTACCCTTCTTGTATTTGATCACCAAATGGAACTGCTGAAGGAACCCCATCCATTTGTAGAAGTGTCTTGCTCCGCTGCAATTTAGATTGTGCTTGCAAATCTTTGGAGAGGTTTGTGGCGTGTGCACAATAGTTTCTTTACCCAACAAACAATGCTTCCATTTTTAATTGCTCGAACTAGTGCATACATTTCCTTATCATATACCGAAAATCCTTTAATCGCTGAAGTGAAAGTTTGTAATGATAACATACGGAGTTTACCTCCTCAAGCAACATCTGCGCCCATGGCGCCCATGGCGTAATCATTAGGAAGAGCATCTGTCTCTACTTCAAAATTTTAACTCAAAGGATTTGTCTTGTTCCCTTAATCAAAAATTAGGAAGAGCAAGTAATCAAGCAATGCATGAAAGCCCGGAATGAACTTCCACATGTATTGTATTGCTCCCACAAAACTCCTAGTCTTTGTGGCTCTTGTTGGTGTTGGCCAATTAGTGATGGCTTCCACCTTCTTTGGATCCACTCATAGCTCTCCTTCTCCAACCACGTGCCCAAGATAGACAAGTGATTGTTTGGCAAATTCACATTTCTTCATATTACAAAGCAGTTGTTTTTCCCTAAGAACTTGCAAGACTTGTTGTAAATGAATTAGATGTTCTTCCCATGTGGCACTAAAAATCAAGATATCGTTTAGATATACAATGACACATGAATCTATGAAATCCCGCAATACATCATTCATCAATCTCATAAACGTAGCGGGTGCATTGCATAACCCAAAAGGAAGTACTAACCATTCATACAAAGCCTGTTTTGTCTCAAGGCAATCTTCCATATATTTTGTCTTCAAGGCAAAGTCTTCCATATATCCTCCTCCTTCATTCTGACTTGGTGATACGCTGACTTGAGATCCAACTTCGTGAAGAATTTGGCATGTTGAAGCTGGTCCAAAAGATCATCTATGCGGGGAAGTGGATATTTGTTCTTTAAGGTGATCTTGTTCAAAGCGCGGTAGTCAATGCACATTCTCCAAAACCATCCTTCTTTCGCACCATCACAATAGGCGAACCGCATGGTGAGGTCCTTGAACGTATCACCCCTTGGTCTAGTAGTTCCTTAAGTTGTTTCTTTACTTCATTACTCTCAAGCAAGGATTGCCTATACAACCCGATGTTTAGTAGAGGGGATTATGGCAATAACTGAATCTCATGCTCTACTTCCCGTTTTAGTGGTAACCCACCGAGAGCTGAAATACTTCAAAAGATGAATAATACTATCCAAATCATGCTTTCCCTGGTTAGAAATCTCTAAAACTTCTACCCCATCTTGTTTATCCTTTAACAAAAGTAAACAAAATTGATTATGATTTGCTTGAATAAGTCGTTTTGCTTGGTTAGCACTCACCATAGTAACCCGTGTCTTACGTTGGTGTGCCCGGATGTTGTAGTTGATCCCATCCTTGACCCATCTGTACCGGTTTTCCCTTCTCATAAATATAGCATCCCTAATATACAAGTAAGGACTCTCGAATACAACATCAAAAGCATCAAGTGGAATAACATCAGCTTCCAAAACATCAATATACTGGGAATTTATCCCAAACTTGACCTTACATCTTCTTGTTACTTGAATTTCAACACCCTTCTTCACCCAACCCAAAGGATAAGGGTGTGGATGCTCATAAGTCTCAAGACCAAGCTTCTTTACAATTGCTTCAGAAATCAAGTTAGACTGAGAACCGGTATCAACCAAAGCATTTACCTTAGTTCTCTTGATCTGGATTTTGATCTGGAATAGTCTACTCATCTCCTCTTCTTGGCTGTCCATGTTGGTGGCCGTGCATCCAAGCCTTTCGTCTACATCAGAGTCATCTTCGATTTCCACCTCCCCTTTGTTTTTACAGTTGTCATGGACTTCTTTGAGTCCTTGGTTCTGGTTCTTCGGATGTAACTCCGGATGCAACTTCCAACATGTAGCGTCAATATGACCATTGATATCACAGTTCTTGCAAAAATTCTTGGGATCTTTACAAGTATTTAAAGTAGTGGCAGTTTGTTTACCTTTCCCTTTCCACTTACCCTTGTTACTTGTTTGCCCATACTCTTTTTTGCTGATTTGTCGACTACTTTGCCCTTGGCTCTGTTTCTCCTTGCTTCTTTTCATCATCTATGTAGTATGTCTTGCACACACGCCTCGTTGAGATCTTTGGGCTTTGTGGAGATGACTTTTCTTCGAAGGTGAGTGTGAAGTCCTCCCAAGTACTTAATCAGAATATCCTCATCCTCCAAGTCCATGTTTAGCAACATAGCCTGCCTCCGAAACTCGTAGTATAGTCCTACACACTTTGACCACTGCCTTGTCTAAAATAATGCCATTTAATCATTTCGTCAGTCTTGTGGCCAATAGGATAGAAGTTAGCTCTAAGTAATTCTTTAAATTCTTGCCAAGATTTCACAATAGGACGCTTCTTCTTTTCACAAGTGGTTAGATGGGTTTCCCACCAAACCAGAGCATGTCCCTCCATTTTGAGACATGCAAAGGTGATCCTTTGTGCCTCAGTGACATTATGGACGCTAAAGTAGACTTCTAACTGTTTTAACCATTTATCAAGCAACTCTACATCTACTTGTCCTTCAAAGCTTTTAATCTCAACTTTCGTCTCAACTTTAAAAGGAGTATGATCAGATTTTACCTTTTCTCGTGTTTGTTTAAAGTCTCTTCTTCATGCTCTTCCCCATAATCTTCCTCATGGTGGCTCTTCCCTATGCCAAACTTTTCAGCTAAGCCTCGAACCACTGAGTCCATGGAGTCTTGCTTGACAGAAGTTGTCTTCTGCAAATCTGCAAGTTCTTCTTGCCTTCTAAACATCCTATCCATCATGGTCTCCAGCATCTCAATTCTACGGACCAAGTTCTCTTCCTCCATTTGTCCCCGAATTCTCTATTTCCACTTCTTTGTAGAAATTTCTGGATCGCAAGGTAAAGCCTCTTCGCCTTTAGATCTTGTCACTGTCATACAAATCCAAGAACGAATACCATAGTCCTGGATACTTGTTAGCTCTAATACCAAAATGATCTGTAAACTCTTCAACTTTGGAATTATCCACAGAATCACAAATTAAACGTTGTTGTTCTACTTTCTATTAGAAAATGACAGAGATAGCTAGTGAATGAATTATGCTTATGCTTAGAATCCACAATTGCAGGAAAGGAAAGAATTTAAGCTCATAAACACCAACAAGTTTTATCCTGGAAACCTCCAGAGGAGGAAAAACTAGTCAAGAAGGGCAATTGCTCTTTCTTCCCACTTTTATTGGCCAATTCAAAATAACAAGTACAGAATTTACAATAAGTAAGAAAGAGAAGTAGATAATATCTCACACTTCCTCCCAAATACTTGTTTGCTCTGTCTCAACACTCCTTTCTTCTACAAAACACAATTCCAACACTAAGAACTTCTTGCTCACTTGCTTTCATGCTTCGATGATCTTGTTCTCTTCTACAAACATGTATTTATAGCCTTTCTCATGTCCTCCCGTGCACTGGAGAATGGGAAAGGTCATGGAGGAGAAGAGACACGGACAACCTTCCAAATTTTGAGTTGTTCGTTTCATTTTTATTTTTCTGTCCGAAAGAGCCAAGACCGCCGCCCAAAGCAGACCGGCGGTCCCAAGACCGCCGCCTTGGTTGGGTGGCGGTTCTGTAACCGCCGCTCTGCATAGAGCGGCGGTCCTGTTACTAAAAAGACAGAACCTCTGTGTGTTATTTTTCCTTCTTCGTGCGTTGACTGATTTGATGAAGTAGAGTCATTTTGGATCCCTATGGATCAACTATGCATGGGCCCTGCTTCTTTGACAACTAAACCAGTCATTCATCTTTTGTCCCTAGTTTCTACTTATTTTGTTGCTTTGAGAGGAACTAATCTACTTATAGCTTCATCCACTCTATTAAGAGGAATAGGCTTGCCTCAGGAGGCGGAGAAGCTTGTATCAATACATAAGACTATGCATCTTATTGACCATGCAATGCACTTACGCACAATGAGAGTCCAGCAACTACGATGGGATGTAGAGCTAGAGGAGCCAACATAAGTTGATGATGATGCAGCACAAACAAGGTTGATTGGCATTGGTTTGGAGTAGCTTTGGCGCAAGGAATCTAGAAGTTCGAGTGATGAGCAATTTGGTGTGGACTTGGGGGTGATTCAAAACATTGGGCCATTAGCCAATTGTATTTGAAATTTGGATGTATCATGTAATCATCATTTTGAATATAAATTATGATATAACTATTAATATATTGATATTTAGCATTTTCATTGTTCAATGCAATGTGTTTAGTATTTTAAAGTTTCATTTGTTATTTCTTATACATTATTTTATAACTAATTTTTCAAGTACTATATATTTTGGCACCGTTGTTCTGACCCCTTTCTCATATAAAGTAAAAATAATAAAGTTAATATTTTTAAGTTGTCAAGTAACTCACTTTTATTAAAAAGTGAACTTAATATTACTTTATTATTATAAATAAAAAATAAATGTGACTTTCCAAATTAAGCAAGTCAATATCAAATTAGAAGATGTAAAGTTACTTTTGGGGCTTTTCCTTAGGAAAAGTGTCAAGCGAACTTATAAAAACGTTGGGGGTCATTTGGAAGGATTTTTGGCCATTATCTATTTTGACATTGAGAGTTTGAGTTGTTGCTTCAACACGCCAGGAGGATGAAAACCCTCCATTGCAATCAAATTTGGGACAAAACAACCCTCAAATCTGCAATGGTGACTCCATCCAAGAGTTGCATTTGTACATCCAAATGAGATTTGTAGTTTTGGTTCAATTTTATCAATTAGGGCACATTTTAAAATATGCATCATTAACCACTTTACAATGACTAGGCATGTTTTGATAATTCTTGAAGAGCTAAGACACATTTTGGGTGTTATTGTCAAGATTCCCGCATTGGGCATCACCTACAACAGACTAGGGCATCATCCCAAGGGTTGACGTCACATTTAGGGCAATATTTCAGGACTAACGTCACCCATAGTTGGTTGTCATCAATTCTTTCAGTCTATAAGGCCATCATTTGGTCTATTTCCATCTAATTGGGATGTCAGAAAATTGATGCATACATCCAACTGGTATTTTTCTAATTTTCAATTTTGTAAAATAAGTAAACAAATAAATCTAACTTCAAGAGTGTTTAAGTTACGGTTGTCACTCTACAACAGTTTGGGCATCATCCCAAGGGCCGATGTCACATTTAGGGCAGTATTTGAGCTAACATCACCAATAGTTGGGTGTCATCAATTCTTTCACCGTCAAGGCCATCATTTGGTATATTTCCATCTATCCGGGATATCAGAAAATTGATGCATACATTTCCTGCTTTGGTATTTTTTGATTTTCGATTTTGTAAAATATGTAAATAAATAAATCCGACTTCAAAGTTTATGTTACGGCTGTCATTATATGCAACAAATTTGAATTTTTCCTAGGGTTTAGAAATTATTTCCATCATTTTCCAGCATTTGTAATTTTTGTCATAAGGGTTTTGCAATAAAAATCAGTTTTTATTAATCCTGCCCTAGGGTTTCAGTGAATCCGGAATTATTTAAAAAAGTTTGTTTAGGGACATTACGGTGGTATCGAGTTGTGTTCTTGCAAACTCGTGAATCATGAGGACAATGCAAGAATCCATGTTAGAGATGTTACAAGCTATGCAAGAATATCAGAAGGATCTAAAGTCATGGATAGAAATAAAGAAGATGGAAAGGTCAAAATCTGAGCCTCAAAAATCTACAAAGGAGCAAAAGGAATTCAACATGCAAGTCAAAGGTAAGGAGATCTTATCTAAAAAGGAACCAAAGAATGTGGTTGAAAAGAAACTAACCACATTGCAGACAAGTGCAGAGGATGTAATGAGGACCCAAAAAGGTGTGATGAATGGCTAAGAAGAGCTAAGGAAGCTAAGTCTATAGCCACTCAAGCAAAACAACACCTATAGAAAATTAAGGGAATGAATTTTCCAATTCTAATAGTGGAGCATGAAGAAAAATCAGATTTGCAAGCATTTGGAGAGGATTTTTTGGTTAATGCCAAATTTTGAGTCTTCAATATAGTAGAGTTGATGTGAATTTCCCTAAGGCATTGAAAGAAGAAAAGCTTTGAATCATTCTTATGACAGCTCAGAATATGGAAGGAATGTTTCAAATCAAGAAGTTTATGAGGTGGAGTTCCAAGAAGACCTTGTTGAGAGGCATGCACATGAGAAAAGGGCCTCACCGGATACTAATGTTGGTTTTCAGCTTGCTGGAATTTTCAGATCAACGACTAATGGTAAGCAATTTGATTATCTTCATGATTATAGCAAGAAGCATGAAAGTGTTGATTTTAGCAGAAGTTTGTGGCAAGACTCTTGTCATCATGGGAAGTACCAAAAGATGAAGGGTACAAAATGGAAAGAGGATCTTTTCTCTCAAATCCAAGATCGTTCATGTATGATCGTGTGGGATCCTGGTGTTATAAACAAAGAGCTACAAAAAGAAGATATTGAGAAACACATGAAGGCTGAAATGTTTGATGGCTTTAATATCATAGTTGCAGATAGATTCATCATTCCATGCACCTGGATAAGTAGACAACTTAATATAACCATGGGTGAGAATAAGGTATGGAATAAGAACTAAAATGGTTAAGGAGATAAAAGGGTTGCATTCTATTGGCGAGCTGGTACAAAATCACAAATCTAAGGAGCTAGAATTTACATCTAAAGGAAAAGATATGGTGCTTGGAAGTATCTTTAATGAATCATTGGGAGTCGTCATAGCTAAAGTGACTTCTCAAAAAGGACAAGTTGTTTGGGCAGCAAGTTGCTTAGTGGAGGACAGCGTGCAAACTATTTCATCTTTTGGTAAGCAACATGGTCTTTATGTCGATATTCAAATGCTTCCAAAACAACATAGTATGGTGTTCAATAATATGTCCCGAGATCACTATCAAATAGAGGTTTCCAACATGCCATAGAGTTGAAAATTGGCTGTAAGCATGCCATTATTACTCCTCATTTCTCAAAGACTGATTTGAGATCAAGCCACCATTAGATATCTGTTTGTAAGGGAGGGGTGCACAAGACAACTTTCAGTTGCCTAACTGGACATAATGAGTTCTCAGTCATGCCATTCAATTTGACTAATGTTACTGCTACGTTCCAATTCATGGTGTATCAGGTATTCAACGGTCAGCTGAGACAGTTTGTTTTGATAATTTTTTATGATATTCTGATGTGTATTAAAGCATGGAAGGATCATATGAGACACCTAGATTTGATCCTTTGAATTCTAGAGAAACAGGCTCTATTTGAAAAAAAAAATTAAGTATGAATTTGGGGTCACAAATATTTTATACTTGGGTCATATCATTATTGCTCAAGGCAGGCACGCGGATCAAAATAGGATTCAAATTTTTCTAGTTTGGGCACTCCCTACCACACTAACTCTATTGAGGAGATTCTCTAGTTTATGCAGCCATGATAGAAAGTTTGTTAAGGGATCTTCACATATAGCAGCACCCTTAACCAACATGACAAAGAAAATAGAACACCGGAAGTTTTTGATAAGCTTAAGAAGGTTTTTATCTCATGTCTTGTATTTTCCATTTCAGATTTCTCACAACTATTTGTGGTAGAAGGTGGTGTTTCAAGAGGAGGTAATTTAATGCAAAATGGGGACTCCATTAAAATTAAGGGCATAAAGTTGAAAGATTCAAAAAATAGTTTCTCTATTTATGACAAGGAAATTCTTGCCATCATGCATGTTTTGGCAAATTTCAGAAATCACTTGGTTTATGGTAGATGTGTGGTTGAGACATATTGCAATGGCTTGAATTCCTTCTTGGATCAACATGATTTGAACTAGCATACCTATCTTAGAAAATCTATGTAAAAGACGTCGAGAGGTATCATTATCGAGGCGCCTATATTTGATTCCACAAATAAGTGGAATAGGCGCCTCGAGAATGATACCTCTCGGCGTCTCGAGAATGATACCTCTCGGCGTCTTTTGCATAGATTTTCTAAGATAGGTATGCTAGTTTTAAAGATTGTACGGAACATTCCTAATAACCCAATCTGATGTTTATGTTTTGTAAGGTATTGCAGCTCAATTAGGGTTTTAGAGGAGGATACTTATTTCTTAGGGATTTGTGATGAATTTTATTAAATTGAGATTATTTTTGGACTCTGAAATCGACAAATAAGGATGTCAAATCAATTTTTGTTTACCTAAGTTTAACTAAGAACTTCCGTGACATTTCTGATCTCCTTATTTGTCCATCCACAAATTTCTAAGTTTGCTTCATCTTTGTTGTATAGGCATATTCTAAATAAATTTTTTTCGACTATCTTTAAATTTCTTTCAATTCAAGTAAGTTATCTAAACTTTATCTTGACAACATAGTATTCGAAGTAATTATTTATTACAGCTAGATTTGATTTTTAGTCTTTTAAATCCATTAGATATATGGATTGTGTTGTAGTGTAATGTCAAACCACTTTCTAATAATAGCCAGGTCGTTCCTTTTTCTTTGGTTTCCCCTGGTTATCAAAGATGATATGTTTTCTTAGCTTTCTCAATCTTTTTCTAACAACTAACGTATTGTCTAGACTGTGGTCATGTTATCGTTATTAATAATAAAGTATATTTTTCAGTATGAAATTTAGGAACATCTAGTGAAGAATTTCTTTTGTTAGTGTGCTGAACCTCCTTTTATCTAGAGATAAACATTTATCCACATGGAAATTAATGTCTGTGATAATGCACGTACAATTATTATAAATGTAAGGCCACGCACCAAACTCGTAGCATTGACTCTGCTATTTTTACTATAGTTTTCATAATGTCCGGCTCGGCGCTGATCTCTCACTCTCCTATCTGTCATATTAACCTGATATTCATGTTCCCCTCTTTACAGGGCTGCGTTTTTAAGTTATCTTCTCTTCTGGAAATGAAAGCACTATGTCTTCATCCATTAAATCATCTCTTCACAGTATTAATATTATGGCTCGCTTCTTCGTGCGGAGCTTGTGAAGCATTGTTTAAATGTGGGAAGTATGTTTTCGGATATCCATTTGGAAGGAAGAACAGTGGTTGCGGTGACCCTGCACTTCAGCTCGACTGTGATTATGAAGAACAGATGCCTCTAATTAATATCAAAGGCCATGGATATTACATATGGTACCCGCTTGAATACCTTATGCCTTCAAACAAATTAGAGAGCAATTCTGATCACGGCGTGACATTAATCGACGAGAATCTCAACGATACGGTGCAATTCTGGTCTAACCCTCAGTTTCATTTTTACTGGTGGCGACTATCAAAATATGGCTCTGCTGGAACGGTGCGCCCCTGAAACAATCAAAATATGACTATCCGAATTTGGATTTTCCGAATATTGATCTCTGTTATTTATAGATTTCCCAAACATTCTAAACATTGTGTCGGTTCATCACTTTCTTTTTTAAAACATCGTGTTGGCTCATAATTTTTAATTCTTTTTTGATGTCGGCCCAAAAAATGAACCACTCACGCCATTACAGCCCTGGCTGCCACTGTAGGAACGCCCTCGGCGTAATGCTGAACCACAAAGGTGGGAAGGGAAAATCCAAGGTTATGATGTTGATATAAAAGGGAAAAAGCATGTAGTTGTTGATGTCTTTTCTAGAATGGTTGTTCTTTGTTCTATTTCTGTCATTTATGGTGATTGGAAGATTTCAATCATGGTAGATTATGCCAAGAATACATTTGCTGCTAACATTTTAGATGGAAATGTGAAGGATGAAAAATATGTGCTAGCAGATGGTCTCATTTTGAACAAGGATAGAATCGTTCCAGTACTTGAATCCGAGATAAAACAGAAGATTTTGAAAGCTTTGCATGATATACCAATTGTGGGACACTCTAGATCCTACAATATTTGTAGATATATAAGAAAGAGATTCTCATGGTGGAGCTTTGAGGAGGATCTCAAACACATTAGGGAGTACATCACCTACCAGCAGAATGAAGTAGAGCATGTCTTCCCAATAAGTTGGTTGCAGCCATTGCTTATTCCCCATCAAGATTGGAAAAGTATGTTCATGGACTTCATCACAAGCCTTCCCAAGGTACATGGTAGAGACTGCATTTATGTTGTTGTGGATAGGCTAAATGAGTATTCATACTTCTTTGCCATTTATCTAGAATTCAAAGCACATCATATGGAAGAAGTATATCCTTTCACTCAAGGTTGTCTACACATAAGAGTATGGGACCTGGTGATATCTCAACATCTATCAAGGATAGCAATTGCCCATTACGGTCATATCGGATAGGAAACAAACCAGGGGCTGTCATTACTTTCCAGCCTTAGGACTGCTGTCATCACAGATTTTAGTTGCTGCACTATACCAATTACAGTCCTACAAGTGTTTTTGGTCACAGGGTTGCTGATTTTTCAAGGTCTCAGACTCTCAACAAAGATGTGCTGATTATTACTGCTGTGAGAAGATTTCCTGTCACTGATTGTCTATTTCAGCCTTTGAATTGTTGATCGTGATGATTTATGCAAACGATTTTCAGCATTGATGCTGTTATATCATTTTCACACTGCTGATTTGCGAAATTTCAGACTTTGGACTGCTGTTAACAACCAAATACAGCTTCAGGTTTGCATGAGTTGAGGAACTTTCTTTGCATTATGCTATTTGGGAAGGATTTCATTCATGGGATCGGTAGCATATCCTTAATCTATTGCATTATTATCTATCGGTCCTTACCGTACAATCTGCCCTTTGGCCTTTACAATCTACCGATCCTTGCAATCCATGTTTACAATCCTAGCTTAAGCATTTTTAGCATGTTTACAATCCTAGCTTAAGCATTTTTATCTTGTTACAATCAATCTTCTATTGGGACCTAATTAAACGTCACTCCCCTATCCTAGATCTAGGCCTTGGAAACCTATATTTGTCATAGAATGTAGACTATCACCTTTCTATATCCACATCTTTAGCAACATACAACCCTATTGTGTGCATCTTTGGAATGGACACTTTACTATCCTACCTTACATTACCCGGAAAAGAAAGAGGAGATTCTATCAGACCATTTTTTATTTGCATACACTCTAGTGAACCTAACGAGAATCTCACTCTCTCTTCTGATTGAGTCTTCGTCACATGTCTCTTATCTTTTTGTCTCTTATCTTATCCTTGCAAAATCTTCCTAAAAATCTATCTTACTTTGCAAAATCTTTCGTGAACTCTTCCAAGGTGAAACATCTCTTTAACTATCAATTGGGATTCCATTCCTAAGCCAACCCCTTCTATTTTGATTGCAATATGGCCAGCACCAATGATAGAAAGATAGACCATATTGCAGCCAATAGAAGGAATACTAGATCTCATCTCAATAATCCACAAAAGGAAGAATTCCAGCAAGAGGATAACAACACAAACAAGATATATGCTGATTACACTCCCGAATTGCAAGAATTCATCTGAAGCTACCTTGATTTGGCCGGATAAACTCCTACAGCTATCCAAGCACGCATGGAGGAACATTGGCTCGTTTGGGGCAACTCTTCAACCATTGGGGCAAGCCAAAACATATCTTTCCCCGCCTTTAACTCTAACACTATTTCTCATCCCACAAGCGCTACCACCAATTCACCTTCCCAAAATCCTCCTCAAAATCATCCTCCTAATGATCCAACTCAACTCATTTTGTAACTCATTAACCAAATGAGTCAATAACAAGCTACTACTACTAACAAATTTCTTCAGATGAAAGCAAACCTTGCTCACATGAATAATAGACCTCACATATTCAGTGGGGTGTGCCTAGTCAATGTACACCACCACCTCCTCTTGTAACTCCCAATGCGATTCCAATTCCGCAACCTCCCATAGCCAAGAAGGTGCTCTAATTTATTCAAAAGGAAACTTAAGCTCATAGCATAGCCGATATGGATATTGGAGGTCTCACCCCTTCTCTTACTTATAACAAGTCAACTAACCCTGATCTTCACATTAAGGCCTTTGGCAATGTTTACAAGGATTGGATCAAAGATAACTCCTATGTCGCTACCAAGCTCTTAGCTAAGACCCTTATGGGGGATAGATTGGTACCATACTCTTCCAGCTAACTCCATTGTTGAACTTGAGGGATTAGTAAATATACTACTCAAGGAATTTCATTCTCAAGATCTACCCGAGAATAATTTGAACATCTTTGTCAATTGTAAATAAGGTGAGAATGAAACTACCCAATCCTTCATTAAGCGATGGAAAACCCTTTGTAATAGAACCAATCACACCTTTACCAACGATACTCTTTATCAAATCTTCTTCGACACTCTATAACCTTGCCTTCAATACAAGGTCAAGTCCTTTTCTCTAATCACTTTGGAGGATGCCATTGAGCAGGTAAAAGGCAAGACTATCTTATCCGCACATTTGAGAAACCTCGGGCAAAGAAATATTAACCACAATCTCAAGCTCAAAAGAACCTACATGTTCCAACAAAACCGAACAAAATCACGATGCTCCAGATGACGGAGTCACAAATGCTCCTAATCCTAGCAAGGCTTTCCAAAAGATCATCAATAATGTTGATTCAGCCCCTCCTAGCTCCAATGGAGGTAACTATCCTTATCCCTCTTTTTCCATACGGATTATCACCAACCTCTCTCCATGGAAGAGTTAAGGCAACGTCTCCACAGGCCTTATCAAATGACTATGGATACCTCTCGCCCCACTCCCACCAAGTAAAACAAGAAGCTATTTTGATATGTGCTCCAAGCAGAGTACTGTGATGTGTGCAGAGTAGGCCTCCAATGATAGTTATGCATAGACACAGACAGCAACAGTTGGTAGTTGTTAGGGTGCCAACCAACGATGATGACATCATGCTAGACGGCAAAGCGGATGGGACTATTGTTGAGGACCGTCTAGGACATCCAACCAAGCAAATCAGAAGTTTGTTTAAAGATTAAGTTAACTAAGTTATTTTCTTTCCTAGAGTAGATATAGATGCTAGGAAATAGGTGTTATTAAGTTGATTGTGTAGTGATCTAATGTGTGTTCGCATGTGATTTTTGCATAGACGCCTGACACGGAGTGCCGCTCTCTTATAGAGTGTACACCGTGATATACTAGATGGTGTGCTCGACCAACAAAACACAATGGCAATGTTTGATCCGATGGCACCCTTGACAGGGGAACATGCCAAATTGTTTAGGCTCATAGGAGAAGCATCCTAAAAGCTACAACAGCATTGGTGGTGGCTGTAATAACACTTGGAGGAGATATGGGATCCATGTTATAGATACTATTAGAATATAAGGCTTCTAATTTAGTATTTACTTAATATTAGTTTAGTGTTTACTAAAAAATGGTTGTAACCACTTCAACCATTTTGTAACCATCTCTCACATAATAAAATGACAGACACACAATGAACATGTGTGCATTCCAGTTTCTCTTCATTCCTTCTTTGTGCACATTTTCTAACATTGGTATCAGAGCCCTTGGTGCTCGAATGGTTTTGCATACAGAGGGCACAAAGTCGAGAGGAGTTTTACGCTCAGGACATCAATTAAGGAGAAAACTGTGAAAATAATCACGAAGTTTCAGGCTGTGAAATAAATCACGAGTTTCAAACTATGAAGAAAATTGTGAATTTCAAAGGCAAGTTTCGAAGGGCACAGAATAAGCCAATCATCTAGGGAAAAATAAAGAATAACATACAATCATTACAATCACGTGAGGAAGAATAACAAAGTCACGAATGTCACATAAGGTTTTTGACGCTCGAAAAGGGCATATTTACTAGTCGCAACAGTTTTTTTGCCATTTCAAAACACAGTAACCAATTACCAGTCGCAAACGGTTTTGGGATGCATTACAGTCATGAAAATAGCAAGGGCACAAGAGTTAATCTATTAAACACCATTGAAAGCACATCAGCTAGGGCACGAGAATTCTTAACAATTAAACATCGTTAAAAGCACATCAATAACAGTTGTAAATCTGAAGATAATACCAGCAAGGGCACGTGAGGAAGCAAGGAAAAATCACAGTCACAAATTTCAAGTAAATAAACTCTCTAATTTCTCTAAAATATTTTTGCAAGCAAAACCTAGTTACTTCTTTTAAAGAATGGAGTTTTCTTTACCAATACACATATTTTGGTTTCAATTTCCACACTTGGAAGGTTAAAATCCAAATGCAATTAACAAACAAAAATTTATGGGATATTGTCAATGGAAAAAAAACATAACCCGCCAATGTTGCCAAAATGTTAGAGTGGGAAAGCCACAATGATAAAGCTAAAGCTATAATCGGGCTTGCTCTTTCTGATTCTAAACTCCGTCATATAGATTTAGAAAAATCATCCAAAAATATCTGGAATAACCTGAATAGAAATGAACGCTAATTTTTCTTTAAAGCTTCAACTCTTTCAATTTAAAATGGTTGATGTTGTTACTATTTCCAGTCATATAAATAATCTATGATCTCTTCTTAGATGGTTAGCATAGGTTAAAGCACCAGTAGAAGACAAAGATTCTAAAGCCATTATGTTAAATAGTTTGCCTTCTTCGTATAGCAATGTCATTTTTGCTCTTCGTCAAATGCCTTCACAAAGCCTAGAACATATGATTTCAGCTCTTCTAGCTGAAGAAAAGAGAACCGGTAATTCTTCACATGAGAATGCACTATATTCCCGCATGAGAAATAAACACAAAATCAAATAAAGGCACCAAGCAAGTTGAGTTTTATTATTGCAAGAAAAGAGGTCATACAGCCTAGAATTGTCGCATTCAAGCTAATGATGTTCTCAAAGGCAAACTCAAAGATAACCTACAAGAAGCAAATGTGGCCTTTGTTAACAATCCACTAGATGTTGAATTTACTGAAGATTTTATTGATGAAGAAAAAGAATATGTACTCTAAAGAAGTTAGTGTTTTGATGACAGGAAGGAATCTAGTGTAGGTAAAACTCGGCATAGATGGCTGCCCAGATAGTTAAGGAGTCGGTGGATTTCAAAAATTTACCGTTACAAGGGTCACAAGACACCCTAATGAAGAATTGTGGGTGTAGCTCAACATGGAGGGTTATCCAACAATTCAAGAGATTCTATAATTCAAGAGTTCGGCGAGGTGGAATCCATGAACTCGAGAATTCAGCTTAGGAACTACACCTTTATGAGGGTTAGGGGGAAGCTTAATGGAAATTTACCTAGTCCATGAAGCATTGTTCAAAATAAAAGCTTTTGAAGATTGTAATTTTATCTTCTTTTTCAGTAGTGTAAGCCTTAGGAGGGGGTATTAAAATGTAAGGCTTATAATTTAGTATTTAGTTAATATTAGTTAAGTAATTACTAATAAACGGTTGTAACCACTTCAGCCATTTTGTAACCATCCCTCACATAATAAAATGATGGACTCACAATGAACATGGGTGCATTCTAGTTTCTCTTCATTCCTTCTTTGTGCGCATTTTCTAACAAATCCATATGCGTGAACAAGATGCCTTCGCGACAGAGCAAGCGAGCAAATTGGTCAATGCTCGGGAAGTTCCAACTAGGCAGCCGGCGTATGCAACACAGATTAGTGTTCTAGAGGTCCAGGTAGCATAGATGCAGCGAGAATTTTGGGGGTGTGCTCTAGAGATTCCTCCTTAAGCTTGATCCGTACAATCAATCTGGGCGGGTGGCATTTTCTCATAGCATTGCTCTTCCTCCCCGAGGGTGAAAGAGATGCTTGAGATGTAGGTAACATGTAGATATTATGATGTACTTTATGAGAGAGCTGGATATATGTATATGACATTTTTGGGCTCGAGTTGTGTACATGGTCATGTTTGTTATATTGGATGGTTGTTATATGCCATGTTTATCTATGTTTTTATTTCTCTACTTGTGCAAATGTGATGACACTTATCAATAAAAATGAAAAGGCTAATGATAAAGTAGTTAGGCAAAATGAACTTCTAATGAAAAAGATAGAAAAATATGTAAATCAAGAAATGTGTTTTATAAAGTAGGTAAAATGAACATCAAATGTAAAAGGTAAATGAATCCAATAAACAAAAACATGTTAGAATGGGTAAATGAGAACAAACATCTAATATAAAAGGTAAATGAATCCAATGAACAAAAGATGTGTTAGAATAAGTAGATGAGATGATATCTAATTAAGTCTAAGTGAGATTAAAGAAATTAATAAAATGACAAAGGATAAGTAAGACATCTAATAAAATCTAAGAGAGATCCAAGAAATTGAATAATGTAACCAAAGGGGTAAATAAGACATCTAATAAAATATAAGAGAGATCAAAGAAATTAAAAGATGTGGCAAAGATAGTAAAATGTGATAAAAGGACATCCAATGTAAAAAGATGTGGGATCTTGTAAACAAAGAATGTGGCCAAGATTGTAATAACACTCAATGAAATCTAAGAAAGGTAAAAGAAAAGAAAATATGTGGGAAAGTGAGAAAAAGAAGCACCGAAATGAGTAAACCAAAATCAAAGCTTGTGTTGAATTTTCTCGAGAGCTCACAACTAGGTTGAATGGAGATCTATGGTTGCAAAGGGATTATTGGTGAGAAAGGCCCGAAGGCCTTACAATCCAAACTCTCAAATATTCGACCTGAGCTAGCACCAAGGAGGTAAAAATCTGTAGCAATGTAGAGCATAGGATGTCAAAAAGTAAGGGCATGATCAACTACCGACAATATCCATTAAGGGGAGTAAAGGGAGCAATCATGGAAAAAGGATGTAAGCTGCCTTGATGGCAATATAAGATCCTTAGAAGAGAATGAGATGCTCTAATTAATAGAGCATAACTAAAAGATTTTGTCATCAAGGTGTGAAGGAACCCAAGTATGTGGGTTCAGCGTAGGCAAACTAGTTAAGTATAAAGATATCCCATGTCAGCTATGAGATGCAAGAATAGTTAAGGCTTCCATTCTTTGCATGACCTTTTCCATGTTCCCCGGGACCTCACTTGGGAGCCATAGTCCCACTACCAGAGAACTAGATTAGTGTGAAAAGGCAAGTAAACTAACCTGGTAGATATGTAGCCTCCTATCAGTCTAAAAACCCTACCGCACACCAAGGACCTCGTGCTCTGTGAAAATGCCAACCTGTCGAGTTTAAGCATTCAACAAGGATAAAGGGTGTGCCAAATGATAGATCATGGTTTTCTATTTTGTGATGGACTTTTTTATTGTAATAATTGTCTTTTTGTTGCTTTTTGCTTTATTTTTCTTTTCGTAATATTGCTTTTAACTCTTTTGGCTTTTATTGTTCCTCTGTACAAAATTGGAAGCTTGATAAAATGGGTAGAAAGATGACAAGAATGGAGAGCTTACACCTAACCGTTATAGAGGAGATTCTACAACCAGGATGCTTAGATACCTCTAGACCTACCCTAAGGAAAGAGTGTGATCTTATCTTTGACCTAAGTGTGTCTCAAGTGAGAGGAGCGGGAAAAGTGAAACTACAAGGATAAGAGTGATACAATGAAGGATACGGCAAGTAATTGACCATAAAGAGAAGTTTTTGCTTCTAGGAATGAAGGCTAAAAGAGATGAACTACGCAGTGTAGTAAGCTGTAGATAACAAAAATCTCTACTGAGATAGGAGTGTAAACCTACGACATGTCCAACGCAAGCATAGAGAATGATAATACCCAAGTGGGAAAAAGAGTGTCATAAAGGTGATAAAGTCATACACACGAGATCTTAAGAGGAAGCAAATGGCGGAATAAACCTAGGAGGAAATATGATGTCAATGGTAGAGAGTAAAAATAGATTGTTAAATTACCACGGTAGCTCAAGAAGAGGAAAATGACCATATAAACCCAAGAGGGATGAGATGTCAAAGCCAAAGCTATGAAAACATGTAAAATAAATCTACCAAAGTGCTCCATAAGGAGGCAATAGCAGTATGAACCCAAAAGAGATAAGATGTCAAAGACAAGTTATAAAGTGAAAAAGATATTTAGGTGGTAGGATGTTCAGCAGAGAAATAGGATATTCAGGAGTGAAAGTAAAATAAGATAAGAAAATAAATAAATGTCAAAAGTGTGATAATATGGGCAAGTAAATGATGCAATCATAGAGGTCGTGCAATAGAACTATTGATGTCCCCTATCACATCATGAGCATGTCACTAAATGTTATATCGTGTGTGAATCATAATGTCCTCGATGTCTTAGAGGACCTTTGAGATTTTCTAGCGTAACTCGTGGACGGTTGTTACCATAGTCTCCTCCGGCCTCGTGGAGATCCAAGAGAGGACCTCTTGAAAAATGTCATCTATAGGAGGGAGGGAAGCGATAAAAGAAGTTGTGCCTCCGGCTAAAGAGGATAGAAGCGAGGAGGTTGAACCTCAATTGGTTTAAAAGGTGTATGTAATGGTGCACGGTCCACTTGATTGTGAACAAGAATAGGAGGCAAAAGCTAAACTAAATCTTGAGGTGGAGTTGGAGGAGATGGTAACTGTGACTAACACTACGGTTGGAGTATGCAACGAGCATCGAATGAGAGCAAAGACCATGATGCGAGAAATATTGTTGAGGAGCAAATGGAGGGCGTGATGGGCTCTAACTATGTTTTTCATGTACTTTTGCTTCAAGTTGCTTCATTAGCTTTCTATTGGCTCGACATTCCTTAACATTGTGGCTTGGTGCCTCATGCCATGTGAGAACAATATAGGCTCATAAAAGGGAATCTATGGTTGACATGATAGGTGGGGGTAAAAATGTCGTTGAAGGCAACGGACGTCTTTGTGGCGGGAGAGCTAACCAAAGCAACCAACAATGTTGTGGTTTAGGCTGCGGGTTCACAAGTACAAGACAGGTTAGCCAAAGGAACCAAAGAAGGTTGTGGTACAAGCTCTGGATGCTCGAAGGTTGAGGTGTAGGTAATTTAGTTGAAGGATCCATGGTGAGTTTTCGCCGCTTTACTACATTGAGAGAAGCGGCCGGCTCCTTGTCATCAATCAAGTCGTGTTCCTCGAGCTCGAAGCCTTGGCTCTTGGATTCGAAGGAAAGGTGACGTGGATGACATAAATGCTAAGGCTAAAGTTAGATTGCAAGGACTTTGGGGGAAGACGTGCTAACGAAGGGTCCCCGCTCATCAAAATTGGCAACTTCAAAGCGAAGAATGCAACGATTGTTGGTATCACAAAATCTCTACATCTTGGCTTGGGCATTGATGAGACCATAAATTATCTCATTTAAATCTAAACGTAACATCCTTTTCTCTTAATGGATTACTTTCAAACTAGATTTAGATGCGGTTCAAGAACTTAGGACTTGTTTAAAATGAAATATAGGAAATATATTTGGCTTACTCTTTGGAAGTCATTGTGATCTAGATTGTTTATATGTTCTAACATTTCTTGGTAAATAGATATAGTATTTTGCATATACAGATCAAGTTAGTCACCAAATGCGGGATTGAAGTTTTTAAACAAAGGATAGAGTAGTAAAGACCAACTCCCTGAGCATTTTGAGGCTTTTTGATACTAATACAAAACCAACTCGAAGTTTTCCAACTCCAAAGAATTCATGCGAAGCGGCTCCAAAGTATTACAAACAACTCTGAATATTTCCCGGGCGGCTCTGAAGAGTGTGATAGGCCGATTCTAAACACTTTTAAGACATGGGACAACTCTAGAGGCATAAAGTGACCACAATACTCTATTTTTGGAAGAACAATCAAGCTGAACATATGGAGAATATCGAAATCCCAAGAAAAGGGAAGTGACTATGAGCTAGTGAACTACAAGATAGTTCTATGAAGAAAGAGTGGAGAGTTTGATGCAGCCAAAACCATCAATCTAGTGTTCTCCCACATTTGTCTCCTAGATGGTTGGGATGAGCTTGAGTTATGTTCGAAGTCTTCAACATATTTGTCTCCTAAAAGGTTGGGATGATTCGTTGTGTTCTAATAGAAATCTAAGGTAGGAATAAAAGCCCTCATTCCTACAACATAAGAATAGCCGTGTAGTCCTAGATTCTTGGATGTTGACCAAGTTGTTTGAAGTTGTAATATAAATGCAATCTCGTAACTCCAAGGAGAAAGAATATATAGCGAAATAGATTACAACGAAAAATATAGCATACTCGAAGTTTTGATCTTTGTAAGACTTTTGTTGATCAATAAAAAGTTGGAGCCTTTGAATATGATGGTAGCATCTTTTTTATCGATCTCAATCCCATTCCAAGGGAGAAGCGGGGCCCACTCAAACCGAGGAAGGAGAATGGTTGGTAATCCTTAGAGTAGATTTATCTTTATTTTTAACACCTCTTTTCCAATGTTAAGTAATTTTGTTGTGTAACCTACAAGAGTTTAGTATGGATCGTGGTAGTTGCTTTGTCTAAATTCATTCCACATTGTTCCATGTTGTTTTCCTTACGAATCATTTCCTTTCATTTGCTAGGCGTAGGAGTATTTAAGAATTGCTCTCACGGTTAGGATTTGATTTAATATCAGCAATCTAAGGTAGATTTAATTTACGCTCAGCAATCTAAGGTAGATTTAATTTACGCTCAGCAATTAGAATAGATCAATTCAATAATTTGAGTTTAAATAGAGTTAGTTTGCATGCAATTCTATAGAAAAAGAGTTGTTAAACAAACATCTTCTTCTCCATATTGCAAATAGCCTTGGACAACGCTTACTGGATTGACATTTATTGAACTAAAGCGAGAGGAAAAATGAATCCTCATCGGGCATAGCCAAACAAGAAGGGATCGTCAAGTGAATCGCCATCGTCATAATTTGGGATAGGAATGTCAATTTTAAGGGATTCGATAATAGTTTTATTAGGAGGAGAAAAAGCTTATTGGGAGGAGGCGGGATAGTAGAAATGGTAATGGGGATTTTATCAATTGCCTTTTTATGAGAACCAAGGTTGCGCAAAGAAGGGGCAATTGTGCAATGATGACATCAGACTCGGGAAGATCAAATGTTTTAATCATAAAGTTGATCTCATATAGCTCATCATCATTGAAATCGAGGAGGTTAAGTGGGGTTCTCTAGTCGAGATGTGCACTATATCCTCGAAAGAAATTGAAAGGGTAGTTAGAGTGTTGATACTCTCAAAAGGGAACACAAGGTAGTTCCTCAAGAGCGTGGATTTTAAAGACATTGTGTTGTTTAAATTGTTCAAAGTTCCACGCATTTGTGTCGCCTTAAATTTTATGAACAAAGCCTAGGTGAGGGAGTTTGATATATATGGCACGTGGATGAAGCAACGACACACATTTGATATGTCCATGGTCAGCCAAGAAGAATGTTATAAGAAAGAGGAAATTTGAAGATCATAACCTTCACTCTAACTATGCAAGGAAGCATGGTGATGGGCAACCAAATATATCTCGCTAAAGTATTTCCTTTGGTTGTACCCTTGACACGTGTTGCTGGTTGATTTTATCTTATTGGTTAAATAGCCTAAGGATTTGATGAATTCCAAAGAAGTGACGCATGTATTGGAACCCATGTCAATGAGAGTTTTTGACTTGCACATTGTCAATTTTAACAAAAATGAAGATAGGAGGGTCGTCGACACAAAACAAGAGTTCATCTAAGATGGTAGGGCTAATAGAAAGACAAAAGGATGTGGCTTAATCGGTTATGTAATGTCCCCTTTCCAATCGAAGACCTTTGGCCTATTTTGTCAACCCGACGGCCAAAGGAAAAATATAAGGGTGACTTAAGTTATAATAAATTATTATAAAGTGCTATAAAAAAATAAAATAAAATTATTAAAGCACTTATATTAATTTATTTAGCTTAATAAAAATAAATTGTAATCCCTATGGAAAATACGATTTGCCTTAAGGGGCAAAAGTCATTGTAAAGGGATTTATTATATTTTATTCCTCTTAGAAAGGATAATGGCGACTTGGGCCAAAGGGGAGTAATGAAGCCTAGGAAAGATAAAAACATAATTAATTTATGTATTCCCCTAGAGAAATGCGACTTGCACTAGGAGGGAAATGTTGTTGGGAAAAACATTTAATATGGGAAAATATTAAATGTTTGCATAGGGAAAATCATGTGAGCTCATTGGCTGGTTTGGAGGTTGGTTGTTGGCCCTTTTCCTTTAAAAGGGAAGTCGACTTGCCTCTTCCATAATCCAGATTTTTATATGATATTTCTCTTGCATTTGAGCTCTAAGCTTTTGCATAAAAATTCCAAGGACGAAACCCCTTGTGAATTCTACCTCTTGTGGACGAAAACCCCAAGAGTTTGAGAGGGTTTTTCACTCAGAAATTCCCATTGATTGTAATCAGATTTTCAGTCTATTTCAGGCTTTTTCCAGCAGTGTTATTGAAGACTTTTCGAAGTATTTTGGTGAATAAAATTGCAGCAGTGTTTTCTCTATTGGATCGACTCACTTTGGGACTGTTTGGGCATTATTATTGAGGTATTTAGATCTGCAAATCATTGTCTAATATCTCATAATTTCTGTGAATGAAAATACCCAAGTTTCATAATTCTTCTGAGGGTTATTTGCCAGTTTTATGATCAGATTTCAGATCTGATTTATGAGTTGATCGACATTCGAAAATTCTGATTTTTATATGAATGAGTTCCTAAAAATATAGGCAAGCATTCGGTGTAACGGAGTAACAGCATTAACAAATGGAGAGACAAGTGGCTTGCTACCTTTAGATCCTTTATTTTTCAAATGATGCTTCAAATTTAAGCGAGTTACCACATTCACATCTTCTTTCTCTTTGATGTATGTGAAGATCTTTACATGTTGCAACCCTTTTCTATCCATCCCTCCACAAACTCAGATTCCTTGGCTAGCAACCCTCCCATAAATGGAATTTCACCCAATTATACGAGCTTTTAAATTGTATTTTACACTATGAGCAAACCCGAGCATAGCCCCTCCACCTAGCAATCGTTGTGTACCAAAGTGTGACATACTTCCAAACGGACGAGCATGGATTGTATTTGATGGTTGTTCCTCTTATCCCAAAAACTAGAATTTGTATCCATTCTAGGAAATCCCTATAGCTACCTAGTTAACAATTTAAAAAAACATATTACAATTTAATGCCTAAGGGTAAGATGAATTTTAAGTGTTGAAAGCTAGAGGTTGAAAGAATGTTTAAAACAATAACCAAAAAAATTGAAAACAAGTTGCAACATACAAATTAAAAAACTAAAATAAATCCACAAAATACTTACCTTGAATGATCTAGCCTCTTTGTTGCACGTTCCTTAAACTACATGGCACATCTAGTGGAGTGCAATCAGCCCTAAGCAATTAAAAATCTGAACGTAAAAGAATAAATGTGCAATGAAATATAAGCATGCAATGGGAAGTAAATGTGTTGTTTAAAAACAGTTAGGAAATGTCTTTTCATTTTAATTTTTTTTCAATTTTAAAGTCATTTTGACATTTTTGGCCAAAATACAATGAAATTTTTGTTTTGTAACAATTTTTACTGCGGGTATGCAAAAATACACAAACGGTTTGCTAAATTGTACCTGAGTTCAATTTGGCAAACCTTGCACATATCCCCAATGTTTCCATAGGGAACCCAAGCTAGGTGTTCATTGTACCCAAACCTGCTACCTATACAGTATACCCAACCTTATAGATTTTCATATAAGTTCTAGTCTGAAATATGTACCCCACACCACCTACTTTGTGGCTAAGTACACACCTCAAAGTGGAGGCAAATGGAGTCACCTAAAAATGGTCACTTGGCATTTAATTATAATTATTGTATGTGTCTTCCGTGCTTTTTTTAATGTATGGATGATTGGTATAAGTTAGGCATTATTGAATTGTTATGACTTCAAGGCTTGATCCCTTCTTCATGCACCCCTGTGTAACCCCCATGGCAGTTTCATGTTCATCTTAACACGTTTGCTTAGGTCCCCTTTAAATTCAAATGCAATTGTGTCCAACCTTTCCGCCTTTGTAGCTCCTAGCGATTGAAGGTCGGCATGCACACCAATTTCGCCACTGTTTAAATTTGATCATCTAAAAATAGAAAATTGACTAGGTTCACTTGAATATGAACAACATGCTTATCATAGTAAGCACATATTGAATACATAAGTTGCATATTTTGTTCGACTTTTATTATTTAACAATTCTTTGTTTGATTTGTCAGTGTGATAAATAAGAAGGGTTAGCTAGCACATACTAACAACTAACTTCGTTCCACGTGTCCTAAAATTGCGGGATATAGAAGCAGGAGTCAAGGCACTTATTCATAGAAAAAGTTTGGGATACTCAAGGGGAAGAAGCTTTTTGTTGCTTTGTTGACTTCAAAAAAGCATTTGACATGGTTCCTAGAAGTAAACTTTGGAATAGGATGGAGGAGCTTGGGGTTCCTAATGAGTATAGAGTGGCAGTGCATAGACTATATGAGCAAGTCAAGGCCAAAATCAAAACAAGTGAAGGAATGTCAGAATGCTTTGGAAGCGACATAGGCGTCAAACAAGGCTGCCCCTTATCTCCCACCTTGTTTGGGTTATACATTGATAAACTAGAGGAGTGGATAGACAAAGTTGGTGGTGGGGGCGTTCATCTAGCCAAATATGTTGTAAAGTTACTTCTACATGAAGATGACCTTATTTTAATTGCAAAAACAACTCATAGCTTGAGAGAGCATTTGAGGGCTCTTGAGCTCTTTTGTCAAGAAGTGGGAATGCAAGTAAACACTAGCAAAACCAAAATCATGATCTTTTCTCTATGGAAAAAAAAAAAACAAATTGATTTCCTTTTCGAAGGAAGCCCATTGGAAATAGTGGATGAATACAAGTATCTTGGGATTGACTTTCACAACAAGCTTAGTTGGGAGACCTGCAGGTCCAAAAGAATTCAAGGGGGATGGAAGGCCTTATACTCGCTTCAAAACAGGTGCAGGAATGCAAAACTATGGGACTAGAAAACCAAGAGAACTTTATTTGGCCTACTTGTCACGCCAGTGGTCCTATATGGATGTGAAGTTTGGGGCAGCAATGTGTCCGACATAAACTGGAGACAAATAGAGAGAATCCAAAAACATTTAATCACAAGCTGACCTAAAAGTCAAAGCTTCAGTTCCATACGAAATTCTATTGGCTGAAACAGGAACTTTTCGTTGGAAGCATCAACAATGGCTCAGACATTAAGTTATTTAAAAAAGACGCAAAATATGGAGAATCATCGATGGCCCAAAATGGTAATAGACGGAGAGCTAAATAGAAGGAAAAACACATGGATGAAACAAAACAACGAATGGATGAGTAAATGGGACATCAACATACAAGCATGTCCAAACACCAAGGAAGAAATTAAAAAGTATGTGAGAGAGAAATTCAAGGTAGCCATGTGGACAAAACAAATAGGACGGAAGAAGGCATATTACATCAAAGAATTTAACCCCATGTGGGACCACGAAGAAAAGGCATACATAGGGGCAGAAATTGATTGGAAAGCGAAGATGTTGATAGCACAATTAAGGACCAGCTCCCACCATCTTAGATGTGAAACCAATAGGTGGATAGTGCCTAAGGAGGCATGGGAAACAAGAACTTGTTCATTTTGTGATGAGGGAGTAGTGGAGACAGAATGGCATTACATCATGGAGTGTACAGCGTACAATGACATTTGTATCAAGTACAAAGACAACCTACAGGTCGACAACCTGATCGACTTGTTTGAGGAGGCAAGGTTAAACAAAACAGCAAGTTTCCTAATCAAGATCCATAGTAGAAGACTTAAAATCAAGAAGAGGCCATAAATTTAGCAAAAATAATAAGGCAGCCACCTATGCTAGTTGGTTGTGTTGACACGGAATAGTCTTGTTGCTGCTCTTGGTCCCATATACCGCTTGGTCTCATGGGCATTATTACATTCATTCATTCATTCATTCATTGCAGCGAAAGATTTGAAAAAACTAAGAGTACTTTTACCTCCATCTATATAATTAATTAAGCATTGTTTACTCAGTCTTATAATGTTTAATTTGAGGTAGGCATATTTTACATACTACACTGAAGGAATGCAAATGCCGTTTAAATAGGATCTAACAGTTATGTTTAGTTGGATGGTCATATTTTATACAAGCAAAAGATGCAATCGGGGTTTGTTCAAATGGCGAAGGTCCATATATCGATTCTCGTTCACAAAAAAAAAAAAAAAAAAAAATTAGTTCTGTATAAAAAAGGGAAAGGAGATGCACCTTAATATCAGGCTCCCTGAGATTTTGATGAAGCCAGTCGACTGAAGTAACAGAGTCGTAAGTAGCATTGTGCGATAAGGACGACAACATTGCAGATTGAGAATAAGAGGAAGCCACAATCGAACAAGCTGGAACGTGAGGAAACTGCAAGGAAGCCGTTGAAATGGAGCACCGTTTCTCGCCGAAGCATCCAGCGTCTCTCTGCAAATTCAGGAATAATATTGCGGCGATTATCTGTTAGATTTTAACAGACAAAAATTAAAAATCGTCGTTTTCCTTCCGTTACACTGACTTACATTTATGATTTAAAAAATAAATAAATAAAGGACGACCTGGAGGAGGCGGCAAGCGGACGGCCTCATGTGGCGTATCCGGCGGCTCCATGCTCCTCCTAGCAATAATGTTCTGCTCGCTACTCTGCTGCATGCAATCAACGCCATTTTTTGTTTTCCCTGCACTATAGTTTACCACCTATTTAGGGTTATACAGATCACTGATACCAGTGCCTGCTACAGCACAGTTGCCGATGGTTTTACTGTTTTGCAAATTCCCACTTGCTTTGGAAAAACGCGTGGCGTGGATGACGTAAATAAACGGTGCTTGTCCACGTCTGACTATCGTCATTGTATTCCAATTTACGTTTTTGCCCACAGAAATGAAGGCCAATGAGGAAACGAACCCAAAAAACTACGACCAATTTATGATCGGGGACATAGAATACCTAGGGAGAGGACCCTATAACCGTGCACCTAACTTTAGGGGCACGCAAATATATGTAGGTATGTCGGTAGCGTAAAAAAATTATATCATCGTGTAGCGTATGATCGTGCCATATTGACATTTTCGTTTCGCGTGTTAATTTGGAGGGAAAAGTAGTTTTTGAATTGATTTAATATGAAGAAAATCAATATAAAGCATTTGAAAGAGGGACCAATGACCGAGCGCCCTATGTGTCACATTCTCATTAACTCTTAAAAAGTGTAATTAACCAAAAAGTGAACAACTATTGGTGCTTTTGTCAACAACCTATGGTGAAAAGAGATGTACATGTTTTGGTACCCGCTCGGTTATAGGGTCCTCTCCCCTAGTGGTAAAGATTCACTCAAATTTGAAGTCGTCCATGTCCTTGAAATAAAAGGTGGCAAAAAAATTATTTTTCGAAAGAAAATTAAAATTACATGTTAGTAGTCAAATATGTTAACTCTCTAAGTTAATTTTTATAAATATTCAATTTTATTTTAATAAATAAATAGTTAAATAGTAATTATGATTCATGTGGGTTAATTTTCTAGTTTTTATACTAGCAATCACATGTGTACAATGCAATGTGAACGTCGAATGGTATAAGTTTTTGATTTTGACCATTGGGATTCCTCCATTTATTGGGCTAGAGAGTATTTTTCTTGGAATTAATTGTATTAGTCCCCTGATCCAGGTGTTCCAAATGTGGATCGTATACCCTAGGCCTCGTCAACAATACATAAATTAGAGCTTCATAAAATCCCAATACAATACATTATTCCTCAATTCTCATATCTCGGCACCTCTCAAATCCAGTTAGCATATATATATAATACAGACTAATTGTAAGAAGAAACATTCTACTAATTCATTTTCTTGATCATAAAATTATCATGCCCTTAAACTCCACTACTCCTTTGTGAAGCCTTTAACTTCTACTTTGGTTGTACTCATACCCTTAATCTCCTCCTTTGACCTCTTAGGTCTACCTTTGGTGTTTTTATTTAGTGATTTCACCTCATCCATTACAAGACTTTGGAAGAACATCTACAACATATCTAACAGGTTTTCAAAAAACTTTGATTGTCTAAACTTAGGAAAGTGTACCTTCGGAGAAAAGAAGGTCTTATAATACATATTGTTCCTAAATATCACACACGTTTGTAGTTGACAATATAATACATGGATGCATGTAATATACAACTCAACCTTTTGTCCTCATAATTGTAATGGCTCCTTTTCCCTGTGTGTGTATTTTGGTGAGAGCAACTACTGCCTTTCCTGAGAGCCCAGAGCCAGTTGAAGCAGTAGATGGAGGTCTGGCATAATCCCCAATAGGATGTTGGATGGGTCTTTTGGGAGGCATCAAAATTCTCTTGTTTATATCATTCAGGGTCACATCTCCTTCAACCCCACTGGGCTTTAACACAACAAATGGATAGGCCAATACAGGGGTAGCTAACTTGGCCTTCTCCTTGGGAGCTGGAGGAGGATAATTATTGACTTTCTTTATACCTAAACCCAAGAATACAAACATAACACCTCAATTATATGATGTTAGAGAGTCTATTATTGATTAAAAACAAATAGATAAGATCATCAAGGCCAGTTTAATATACCCTCAATTGAAGGTCTCTTGATTAAAGGTTTTTCTTCAAATGGTTGTAAATCAACATTCTTTGGGACCTGGATTTCTACAAATAAAAACCAAGATATCAAATGATTAGAACTCTCTGCAAACCATAGACAATATTTAAATAATTTTAGGCTTTTGTTATGTTTCTTTCTAGCTATCTACTCCTCATACCGCGAGGAAAAAAATAATAATATATCCCTAAGCACCCCTTTTGGCTACGCCTACAATTGAAATATAGGAATTCGAAAATCCTAAACCAATCGCAAATATAACATGCAATTGTCATTATTGCACGCAAAAATTAAAAAAATAAAACTTAAAAATAGCAAACCCGCCATGACATGTAAAATCGGAAAAGTAAAATTGTTAAAAATAGCGAGAGAAAATCTAAATCGTCATTTAGGCCGTCAAATTTGACATAGTCCCGTGAATGTCATCAAAGCCCTTTCCCATAGGGGACGCCTTCGGCATAATTAAAAGAAAATCTTCATTCAATTCACATAAATCATGCACAAAATCGGTTGACAAAAAGATAAATCTCTACTAAATAAATAATTAGTTCACTCTTTGTATTTTTAAAATATTAATATTCTTTTTTAATTTTACACCACTAAATCATATTCGAGAATTTAGGGATTTAATTATCAATACCCTTATTTAATTTGTAAATTCGACTCTTAAATATTATTTGTTTTTATGTTGTTATTACGAGATCCACACCTTTGTATATGAGTAAGGGAGAAGTAGAGATAAATAGTTTATTATAAATATGTTGGCCAAGGCATAGGCTAATAAAAAATAATTAAAGTAAGTTTCCACCAAATTTGTGCCCTTTTTTGTTTTTCAATAGTAAATTGTTATTTTCTTTTTTGTGCGATATTCCAAATGTGATAGTATATTGTATTACATATGTTGATATTATTGATTCGATATATGGTATTATATTTCTTTTGAATAATAATGGTCTTCTTTGAATTTTAACAAAATACGATAGGTGTGCCCTAGGTTTTACACAAATTTTCTATATGTTGTCTTAGAAAGGTGTAGTCTAGTTTGAGAACAATAATCTTTAAATTGGAGATGCCACATTGTCTCCTTTGTATCCATTTTTCGTTGGTTGAACCAACTTTACTAGAATGAAATGATTTGAAAGATAGGGCACTAGGAGTACCTAAGTCGGTGAGCCTAAGGTTCTTGTCTCGTCTTTGAAATTTTGTTTTTTCTACAATCAAATTATAAATTTGTTAGAATGATTCTCTTCACTATCAACAAAGAAAATGGTAGCACGAATACATATTTGCATGCATGAGGCTTGGTTTGAAAGTTTATACACATCTTTTAGGATATTTTCACAATTTATAGGTTATATTTTCTAGAGGAGACACTGTAAAAAATCATGGGTAATCAATAATGTGGTGGGAGAGACAAAATAATAAAGTTATAGTTAGCATACACTGATTTGAAAACAAATATCAAGGTTATGGTTTAGATTTTTATAGTTGAAGCATTTGATCCTTGACACCTCTACCTCTACATATTTTAATAAATTGGATAAAAATTCTTAATGATGACAAAGAGCATGTTAGTAGTTAGGAAAATTTGTCCAAGTCGAATAACTAGCCATTTAAGGAAGTAAACGGGGTATTATTGCGTATTTTCTTGTACAATATTTCAAGTGTAATGATAAATTACTAGATATGTTTCTAAACAAGGTATTATTGATTCAATGTATTGATAGGTTATCAACATTTTTTTAAATTGAAGGGTGATGTGTTGTTTAATCTCTTATTTACAAAGGGTCGAGCTTAATCTAGCCATTCAAATTTAAAATACGAGGAGCCCTTCAAATTTGATCTTTGTCTGACAAAATGATGAAATAGAACATTAGTATGCCCAAATAATAATTACAAAATAAAGAAGTATGTGATAGACAAATTTAGGGTAGTAATATGGACAAAGAAAATTGGGGGAGTGGGGGGCGAGAGGGGGAGAAGTTTTATCTAAAAGAGTTTAATATCACATTAGAATCATAACGTAAAGGCTTCCATAGACACGAACATCAAATGGAAAGTAAAAATATTAATGGCTCAATTAAGGACTAACTCACAACATCTTAGACGTGAAACTAGTAGGTGGACAATGCCTAAAAATGAATGGGAAAAGAGAAAATGTATCTTTTGTAATCAAGGGGCATTGGAGACAATGACACTATCATGGAGTGCACAAGCTATGGCACCGCATCATGGAGCGCACAACCTATAGCATCATCTAAATCAATTACGAAGACAACCTGAAAGTTGACAACCCAACCACCTTAATTGAGGAGATAAGGCTCGAAAAAATAATGAATTTCTTGATCAAGATCCGTAGTAAGAGATCCAACATCATAAAATGACTTAACAATCTACAAGAATAGTTAGGCAACCTTTGTCAAATAATTACCGCTACATAGAACTTTGTTACTTATTGTGTTTGGTCCTATAGACTATTTGGTCATGTGGACGTTATTAAAATGTTCCATTCACTCACATTCGGTAAATCCATTTCTATTATGAAGTGCGACATTTTATTGTTTTTACATTTATCATTATTTTAGTAATCTACGTGTTTCCTTAAGTTTTAATATTATTTAAGTTAAAAAAATTAAAAATGGTAAAAAGACCTTTATAAGTCTATATTCATGAAAATGTCTAGTCTTTTTTTGTAGTGTCGTTTTTATTATTCATAATTTAGTGTATATTTCAGTTCATAGATGTTTTGTTTTTGTAATTTAATTTGCAATCATTCACTTCATATTCTTTTGTTATATTGTTAATTATATGATACCATGTCCATTCAATTCCTTATTATAATAGAATTGACAGTAGAAGTAGCGGAAGAAGCTTCCGCTATTTATGGCATTCACCGCCCTTTGTTGTTCAAGAAAAGATAGTTTAGTATGACATGCAATAACAATCGTGGGTTTTACTCATTAATCTTGTCAAATGGGTTGGTGTGTAAAGAAATTCATTTGCACAACAGAAAATTGTTCTTGGTGAGTAAGTATGTTTCATGTTTTTTTGACATAGATTTAGTGTACTTATTTTGGACCATTTTATATGAACAAAAGAACTTTCGGAGAAAAGAAAGATCTTTTGGCTATTTTTCTTTCCCATTTTCTAGCAATCTAGCCAAGAATTTATGTGAAATTGTTAATCTCATAATAGATAGGTGGTAAGACCCTAAACATGTGGATTTGATGAAGCAACCTACTAGCACATAATGAAGTTTTTTAGAATGTGGTTGGTATATATGTTTAAGTATACAATAATTGGAAGAACTTTGTGGATCCTAGGAAGTGAGAGGTGGCATTAAGTAAATATAATTGTTACATATTTTTAGTTCTCTAATTGTCTCAAAATAACACCTCTATATAGATTTGCACTCTCTAGCTTTGTAGACACCTAAAGTTGGAAATTTATCACTGATAGTGTTAGTATTGGCTAAACCTATAAATCATGACTTGTGTGCACATTTCGAGCTCAATTGCATATCCTTATCCCTATTGCATGACTTTCTCTCCTCATATACACTGCTCAGTCACTCACATAATTACTTACATCATTCCATAAAGCAATCTTTCAGTCCCACATGTTGTGTCAAAGTTTCAAAGACCACACTCGCTCCTCGTATAAAACCACTAAACAGGAACAAACCGTTCAAAGGTTTGGTCTGAAATGTGTGGTTTCATCCAAGCCACCACATGGTCATTTTTCTCAATTTGATACCTTCTATGGGTCAATAATTTCCTCAGCAATTTCGGCCTTAATGCAAAATTATACCTAGGAACCCCTATTTAAGTTAGTCAAATGCACTCATTTACTCATCTAGAAATTTTAAGAGTACTACGAGAAAATATCATTCCAAAAGGATGCAAATTTCTCTTAAATTACTCTAAAATAGTAATGTGTGATAGAATAGCCCCCGCACAAGTTTAAAGTTCTCCAAACTAGGTTTACGATTTTAGCTTCTTAAGTTTCAAGTCTTATTGGTCAAGCAAAAGCACGTTGGTCAATACAAAGCACTATCAAGTGTACATCACTAAATAGAGTTTCATTCATATTGATATCACGTGTTAGGTGGAGAACTACATGTTGTTTTAGGCCTCTTCAAAGTAGTACCAATGTAGGCAAAGTGGATAGATTATACTTTAACCCAACCATTGACCATTTTGTAGGTTATCCTACCCATAGTTAGGGTTTGAAGCTATTTTTTGTGATACGAAGGGTTTCACACATGTGCAACACTCAAGGTTTCATATTGAAGCATTTATTAGAAACTCACAGATGGACATAAAGTCACAAAAGGTCAACTTGGCTTGCAATAAAAACTACCAAATAGGTATGAAATTACCAAATTGCTCCATACACATCTAAAGGTTCCATACATGCTTAGTTTGCACTCCCAAAACCAGAAATGTAGCATCTTCATGTCACTTATAGTCATTTCATCCTTCGCCACTACCAAATCAACTTTTTGAGCATCTAATCAACTAAGCGCATTTTCCTTCTTGTGTCATGTTTCATTAAGCACTTGTTTTGATCATTTTATCTTGTAAATTGCTAAATATATATATTACAATATGCACCGTGTGATATTAAATTATTTAATTTAAATATATTTCTTGTTTTTAACCCTTAATCCAAAGTGAGATAAGAAACCACAAACCTCTCATTTCATTTTTGAGGTTAATCAAGTTGAAGATGATTTGTAGAGCAATACAATTTAATGAATTGTATTTGTTTATATATAATAGAGGAAGGTCTAAAATGATTTGTAATGTATGCATATTTTATATATTGAGTTAGCCTAATAGTGAAAAGTTTGAGCCCATTGAAAAGAGGTCAAAAAATTGAATAGCGCATGGGAGGGTATGTATGTCTTATATTTGAAGCAAATTTAGGTGTCTCTAACATAGTGAGAGTGTTAGGTAGCCCATATGTTACAAACTATCATTCAAACCCAAAATAGGGTAACATTGTGTACCTTAAAAGTTCCTTTCCTCTCCTAACTTCAATTTACAAAATGTAGACACGAAATCACACGCTTGGGTACATTTCTAGGTCCTAATCACATACTACTATTCATATGATTCCTAAGTGAGAAAACTAGCAATTGACAACCATATTTTGCATTTTGTTTGTGTTTCTTATTTTCTATTTGGCCTTCTACACACTACATCCCAATCGGTACTTCATTGTTTTATCTTTCATGACTTTGGATGTTAGCACCCATGCACCCTCGTCCTTCAAGGTGCCCCCGACCTCCTTTCTACTTTACTCACTCTTTTTGGGCTCCTTTTATCTTTTTGGGAATCTTATTTTCCTATAGGTCGGCCTTCCAGTTGTTAATTGCAAAATTCAACCAAGGGATTCATATAAATACAAAGCTATGTGACCAAAATAAATGACCAAGCACTAAGTATCTATTATCATCACCTAAGGTTGCATCCAAAGGTAGTCTAAGAGAATCAAGGCATCCATCTAGCTTTCACTCAAGGGACAAGTGACTACATTTTTGTATACACGCATAAGAAGGGAAGTTCATTTTTTCATCCACAGATCTATTTACATTGCTACATCTAATTATTGTTTGTTATCACGTGTGCTTGCACTGAGGGCTTCCTAATACACGATTTCTACATACACGCACAAGAACTACAAGGATTTTGAAATGTAGTGCAACACTCGGTTGTAAGCTCATACACGATCGGGTGACCATTGGGGTCAATCCTACTCCTCATTTTACATCTTTTATTTTTGGGATTTGATGTAGTTTGAGGGTTTTGCAGGTCATCTTCTCTTTGCAGGTTACAAGAGAATTTGATGATTATCCAATGATATACATGAGACCAAAAGCGAAGGTTAGTGACACTTATACGATACAACAAAACCAGTTTTTAAGCTCCTACGAGTCATTGGCACCCAACAAAGGTCTCCTGTGGCCAACGCCCCCGACCCAGTCTAGGTGCCCTAGTCCAGCCCATCGACAATTCTATAATTTTTGTGCCTAGTTGTGATGCAGTTTTCCTCTTATGTTCATCAGTCTTCTAGTCCATAATAGTCTTGAGGATAGTGTGAATCAACTAATTCTTTCTTTCCCCTCTTGCACTTAGGGTTTTAAATTTATTAACTTACTTGCTTGTGTCAAATGAGTGCTTCATTGTTTATTTATCATACATGACTTTGTAATTAGAGTTTTAGAAAGTTTATATTTGTTAAATCATTTAGTGAACCCATCATTCAAACACTTTTGGATCTTTCTTTCATCATCTTAGGATCCTTTCACCATGGATATCTCCATTCATGATTTCTTGCAAGCTAATTTTGATTGTGATGTTAAAATCAATGTTCTCTTAGCTAATACTCACATTCTGGCCAATATTGATCGGGGCCTTGTCTATCAGTTATTTGTAATTGTATTTTCAGAGTAACTTACTTTTCTATTTGATGTAGCTACAACTCTTTCGTTTATGACAATGATTCTCCCATATATATCTTGGCTCACATCTATAACATGGGTATCGAGCGGACAATAGTCGATACTGGATCTGAGCTCAATCTTTGTACTTTGTCACTCCTTCACAACATTTTCCTTCCTCGGCATATGTTATCCCACCATCCATCTCTCGTCATGTGTATGATTCTTCTACACGTCCGTGCATAGGCACTATCACTTTACCTCTTACAGTTGAGCCCAAAACTCTTCCTACATTCTTTGTTATCAATGCCACTATAGACACCATTTTTTGGTATCGTTCCTCCCCTTCACCCCACAATTTCTCTCCTTCATTAGGCTTACCCATTCGAATCCCTTTTCCCCCCTAAATTTAAATAAATCAAATTTCCCACCAAAACTACATATTCAATTAATCAATATTAATTGGTTAATTGATCCCCTTTAAATCCTTAAATCTTGTTATATGTTAATATCCAATTGATAATTAAATATTCTGGACTATTTCATATCACCCCACCTAATAATTAAATACTCTAAAATCAATCAAATCATGAAGCCCACTCATGATTTAAATAATGCAAAATAATCTGTATCAAATCCATTATTGCACCTAATCACTCAAATCATGTCCCCCCCACTCACCTAATCAAGGTTACTTTGTCAAACCCAGATTACCTAATAACCCCTAAACTAACCCCATCTCCAAACTATAAATACAGGTCTTCCCCCCCTCTTTTAAACAAGTTAGAAGTGATAGTAAACCTCTGACATTATAGCCCCTCGCTTATCATAATATCATCACAGTGCTCTTGTGATACCATTTATATCACTATAAAACCATCCCCATGCACTCATGGTTCTCTTAGTTTGGTTTTCTTTACATTTATTTTGATCATATCAGTAGCTCCTCTGTACATCGGCATTTTGAGGTTCTATTACTTATCAGTTTTTACATCTTATCAATTTATCTTTCATTTATATAATTTTATCTTATCAAACGGGGGTTGACATCCACATAAGGAAGCTCGTGCTTCTTAGAACCGACTTCGCCAGCAGCCCCTACATATACCATCTAATATATTTTCCTCTTAGTTGTCTTTTTTTTTGCAGTCTATCCAGCTCACAACGAGGACATTCACTTTGCGTCCGTCCATTTGCATCCATCAGCTCTACAAGTACCTTAAACCCCACATCTTTGAGGTTGTTTGATTTTCTTTGTTATCTAGCTCACTAATCTGGACATGGACGAAGAAAAATTGATCAACATTCTGGCACGCCGGTGGGACCAATCCCAAATTTGGTCATTTATTTTTTAGTTTACTTTTCTAGTGCAAGTGTTGTACGTATGACAACTATCCTTATTCATATTTGTCACCCATTTACATATCTTGTGGATATTTTGTTTTTAGGCTTACTTATTTGCAGGGTTTAGTGTTGTCTCTCTGTCGTTCGGTATGTTACTTTTGGTAGTCTATATCCACCTTGAGGTAAGAGGATTTGTTTTTTTAATTTTGTTTCTTGTTTTCTAGTTCCACATTACTACATTTCTTCATCTTGTTAAGTAGATTTTATATAAACCTGTAAAAAAAAAAAAACATTGTTATTAAATATAAATAAGCAAAAAAATCATACTTTGAGTTCTACTGGCATGGGAAATCCATCCAGAAATAATCTTATTGTTTGGCTTTTGTTCTTGATCTTAGTTTTACAATTGATATATATATATATAGCTTAATTTCCGCATGTATATCAATCTTACTTTTCAAAATATACAAGTCCATATTTATTTATTTAAAAAAAAAAATTCACTCCCTACCCTAGATCTTAGCTACCCATCCCCACTGCTCTTGGCCACTTGGTCAAGTCACTCGTCGTATCCTCTCTCCCCGATCCCTACCTTCCCACTCATCCTAGCTACTCGGTAACACAATCCATCTCCTCGTTAACCAATCCTCTCCCTCCTCCACGTACACCCCCCACCATTTGATCCTTCATGACCTCTATGCATGCATCCCACACCACCACAGAGCTCCACACCGTCTCTCCCAACCACCTTCCTCACGAACTCTCCCCAACTACCCATCCCGTCTACCCCTAGCTCCTCAACGAGCTACCCTGTCCATTTCTATAACAGACCTTTGATCGCATTGAGAAACGGTCCTTGTGAGAATCGGGCCAACACAACTGCAGGAGTATTGAGATATCCCCCATAATTATGCTAGGATTAGACGTTTTGGTGGTATTTTAAGCAATGAGACTATTGAACACTATCAATATTTCTTCTGTGTGACGTGAAGCACATTTGGTGCTCATGAAATCTAACTCTTTGGGCCAAATGCGTGATAATATTTGATTGACAACATTTGATGTCTCTTCTCTCACTACGTTGACCATCTTGCAGTCATCTCTCCTCCGCATATACTCCTCACAACCTCTCTACACCGACCCCCCACTTCCCAATTGGACGAGCCGCTCGACAACACCACCCTTTCTCCCCTTCCACGTCAACCTTTTCTCTCGTCCCCATCTCCCCAAGCTCCCACCTTTGACTCTCAACATGGCCCATCTCCCTTACAAGCTCCCTGCTCCCATGCATCAAAGCATACCACTTCGTTTTATCATTGCCTCTATAATTTTCTACCAACCTAACTAAGCTTTGATAAAGATCAGTGGAATCATCCAAAGTCCTCTCTTAAGGCCAAAACCCATATTTTGTTCTTACCGACTCCCTCAATCTTTGTTTCTCTTGGCCGCAAAACAATATTTTCCCATGCCTTATTTGTAGGGTCGAGAGTTTTTAGCCGATGTGACAATTGATCGGTGCTATTTTGATCTTAACACAACTTTAGTTTATTCCACTCTCCATTGGTGTTATTTCCTATGCTAATTTGTGCATATTCTCCCTTCATTGGACCAATAAAACCTCCTCAGTTCTCTTTTGATATTTGTGCCTTAATTTGAATTGATGCTTTCCTTTGAGATCCATTCGATCTTGGTATCCTCATGGTAGTTTTTATTTAGCGTTTCTCTGCATCCATTTGTCTCTAATCTTCCTTGATATTCATGGTGGTCGGTATTCTAGGTGGATCCTTCTTTTCTAATCTCCCTTCTTTTCCAATGTATTTCATGTGTTGGGCATAGTCTACAATTGGATTGACATCTTCTCAATTACAGGTGGATCCTTTTCCACTTGGCCTTGCATGCTCTCGGTGACATTTGTCACCTAATCCTCCATTAATGTTCATTAATTCCATCATTGCAATGATGGCATACATGGTACACATCAAGTATAGTTAAGTCATATTTTCTACATAGCTATCTTTACTTTCACTTCACCTTGGATTTTTCCTCCTTATTGTCAACACTTACGGTCATCATCATATATAGGTTAAACTTTCTTATTTTTTGTTTGTCATCTTCCTTAAAGTCCTCTACTTTAGTCACCCTCACATTTCTCAATCCAATTCAAATAGAATTTGTCTTCCTCTAAGTCCCCATTTTTTTCGTATAAGTCCGCATTTTTGTCTTAAACATCTACACTTTCCAATCACCTTTTGGCTTGTCCTCCTTAAAGTCCACATTTTCGTCGTATAAGTCCACCTTTTTGTCGCAATCATTTAGATTCCACCTTTTCATTTACCTATTAATTATTTGCTTATAATTTATTCAAGTATAGTTTCTAACTATGAGCTCAATGCTTTTGATTTAATTAGGTTATTCACTTTATTTAAGCTATTTGATAGTCTATCGGTTTACTTTCTGTCTTTGATATTTTGACCATTCATTTTTGCCTACTTGGTTACTTCAGTCACGTTAGGCTTTTTCAATCTTGTCATCAACTTAGTCAAGTATTTAACTAACCTAGTTTTGATTTAACATCATATTTATTTTTCATTATTTAAAAATCATTTCCGACCACCATATTTTATTACTTAAATAGCTTATTTTTTACCTCGCGTAAACTAATTGCATTCATTTACTTTTACAGGTGAATTTTACAAACTCGCAACCACCAAATTATGTCATCAAATACTAATATTTAAATCAAATACACGGCTCAAAACATCCCTTTTCACCAACCCTTTCCGCAATCATGAACGATGCAACTTTAGGGTCCCTGGACATTCTTGGTCAATGATTAACGCTTCCAAACACCATGCAACTAGATAAAAAGGAAAAACGCTCTCCAGTTATTCCTCATTTTCCCTATTTGCTCCTTTCTGCATTGTGATTTCCCTTTCTTGGGTGATTGTCTGCATCGAACTTCACATTTGGGATTTGGTCTAAAAAGAACCTCGTGCATCCTGCTTGCTCACATAGTTTAAATAGGGGTTTAACCTTCTACATCTCACATTACCACACACAACCTAGACTCACAAACAAAATCAACACATCAAAACATCTCCTTACCCAGTTCATTGTTTGGGATTTCATCACCCAACAGGAAGCCACCTAAGACTCTCCCTAGCCAAAACTACAGAAACCAGCCTTAGACTGTCGTTCCTTAGGTGCCTTTGTTATCCACTTTTCTTTTCTTTTCACATCTTCTAATTAATCATGATGATAAGAAACTTGTTTCTTTATTTGTTTGTTAATAAATTACATAAACAAATGTTCATCTATTTCATGTATCCGCTCCATCAAATGACATCTGTTGAATATACTAAACCATCAACAAAAATGTAATTGAGCAAGGTCATCTTAAACTCGGATAAAAAAAAACAAAAATGTTCGTCTATTTCTTTAAGTAAAAAAACAACAACAATCCGCTCCATCAAATGACATCACTTCCCCTAATGATCTCTCCCAACAAGATTCTACACTTGAGACCACACCTTGATTACCCAACCCCTTGTCTCCATGTCTCGCTTCATGAGGACCATGTCACCCAAACTTGTCCCTATCTTGAAACCAATCCTCGTATCTCTCATCAGTCTAACCTTTCTAGACCAACTACATCTCTCTCTCTCTCCTTTAGAAACTCTTGGACCTCCTCATAACCCCATATATGATTTTTGATTTCATAAATCCTCCACAATCCTTAAATCCTATCAATATACTCAATCGATGGATCCTATTCGCCCCATGTCTATTTTTGCTAACCCTATTCCATCCATTATTAGTATGCCTATCCAACCATCTCAACCTCTTAACACTCATATCCCCACTCATCATTTACCATAACAACTTGTTCAATCCCAACACTCACATCACGTCCCTATTTCTCAACATCAACCTATGTAGCAACTTACCCAATCTCAACCCATGTCATATATTAATCCTTATCAAATGATTCCGAAAACACCCGCACATCCACAGATTAATCAACCATCTTATCAAACGAATCTGTAAACATCCCACCCACAAGCTTATCAATCACCTTATCAAGCTACATTTTATGCCACACAATCAATCCAATCCCAACTTAACACCGCATTAAACGATCCTATTCACGCTCTTATGAATGGTGACCGACTAGCCTAGAAGCTACTACCTTAGCACCCAAGGTTACTTTATCCTACCAACAAATCTATAACGAAGTGATTCATCCATCCCTTCCTATAAAACCTTACCCTCCTCATTGGGATCTTCCCAAGTTCATTAAGTTTGCCATCAAGGAAGATCCCCAATAGCTTCTTTTGTGCGTTCAAACATGCATGTTATCTTATTACACATGATCAAGACCTAATGCTTTGCACTTTCCCCATGTCCTTAGCCGGTCCGTGTTAGACTGGTATAATAGTATACCTCAATACTCAATATTTTACTTCACCCAACAAGTGTAGTTGTTCTTAGAAAACTTTTCAATCAACATTGCATGTAAAATCACTATCACTAACCTATACGCCATCTAACAGTTTGAAGACAAGTCCATCATGGACTTTTTTCACATGATGGCGCGGTGTTATAAACCAACTATCATTTACTCTTCCGCAAACCGAACTCATCGAGCTCTTCTCGCATTCATGTGCGAAACATATATCATCTACCTTACAAATCCAATTGTTCCAAACCTTTGACAAAGCCTTCACCATGGCTCATGCAAACTCGAAACCCATGTAATTGAGCAAGGTCATCTTAAACTCAGATCAAAAAAACCTAAAATTGAATTTACTAAACCATCCGCACATAACAAAACATTTAAGGGTGCGGCCAATGCCATGGTTTTTAATTCCTCATCCACACCTACATCTAGCACATGGCCTCAACAACAAGCCCCTAGACCATCTCCTAACTATATCCCCTTGGGGGAATCCTATAGTTCTGTATTTGACAAGTTGATGACAGTACACTCCATCCAACTTCCTCCCATACGACCCATGGATGACTCGTGACCCAAGCCTATTTGGTATCACAAAGCCCACTATTGTAAATATCATCAAGTCAAAGGTCACAACATTGAGAAATGTTGTTCCTTCAAAGATCGTATCCAATAACTTATAAATCAAGGGGATATCCAAATGGACAGCTCCACCACTTTGCCTCGCCAACCCCTCAACAAAATTACACAACCTTTTCTAATCAACCACCAACAATTCAAGCCACCCCTTTTACATCTTAACTATCAAATACTTACACCGTTAACACCGTCAATCAAGATCTCATCTCATCACCAACTCGCATGTTCCTACCTTAAACATTATTCCCACTCCTTATTAAGAACCTATTGTATCCACAACTATCACACCTATATCAACTTTTACTACTTGTCCTATACCTATACCTACTCCTACCCTTACCACATCCACATCAACTTTGACTATACCATCTACTTCATCCACTTCGATCATGCCCCAATCTATCACATTAGATTCATCCTTAACACTTATTTTGGCCCCATTGATTTACACACCTATCCCCACATCTCTCACATTTGTTCCTTCACCCACGTCTACATCAAACAAACCTATCCATACATCCACACCTACAACATCAACCCCATTCGTAGACATATCATTCTTACCCCTCGAAACATTTATGAAACAACCATTCCCACCTACTTCTACACCCGATATTATTCCTACATTTATTGTATTACCTATCATATCTACTCCATCGGTTACCACATTCCCTTCATTAGATTTGACTACCTTACCTACATCCATTCCACCTTTACCCATTATACCATCCTTAGAGTCAATCCCAGTTCCTCCTTCCGCATTTTTTTCCATACCAACCACACCAACTACCTTTACCACATCCCCATCGAATTTGACTACACACACTACTTCATCCACATCAATCATGCCCTAACCTATCATATTCAACACCTTAAGCACATCTACATCAAACATACCCATCACCACATCACTTACATATCTAAATATCCCAATTACGCCCACCTCCTATCCATCCCAACTACCCCTATATCTATCATATCAACAAATCCACTTACCCCTACCTTGACATCTTCGTCACCTATACCTATATCCTTTCCCATGGCCACATCACCTATTTTATCCCAATATTCTTTACTTAATCCTTTTATCACACCAACCAAATCCTCTCGATTTGTAACTCTATCAATGATACCCCTTGAGAAATTTATAGAACAAACACCTCCACCTGAGGCAAACACAAAGGGGATTCACAAATCAACTATTTCCACATTGACCAAACCAAAACCTACACAATCCAAATCTCACATAGACCTTATTAATCACATCATACAAACACCTCTTTCTCCATCAATATTCACCCCTACACCATAATATTTAGATCCTCTAATTGAGGTTATTATCATCCCTGCCAAGAGTAAACCATCTCGATCAAAATCTAAGGCTCTTGGTAAACATCCCCAACAGTCTCCTACGCATCCTCGTAAGAAGTCAGGTCTTCCTCTTTTTAGAAATCCAATGTTACAACATCTATTTTAAGGTCAATCCCTTCATCTAATACATCTCGTAATGATAAATCCCAATCAAACATTCTAACCCTCCTCTTAAAATTGATTCATCTTTTAAGACATCTAATTCACCCATCCGATCTATGTCCACTTCTTCCCCTAACTCCAAGCCAAAATATTCTATCAAAACCCACAAGAGTTACCTTCCCCATGACACTTCGATTGGGTCCTATACGAGACATACTTCTGACAGATCAATTTGAATATTTTCCATCACACTTCCTCCCATTAAATATTTTAATCCCCATAGTCCAAAGCCATCGTGGTTCAATCCCAATTGCATTTGTGCTTATCATCGTACCCTAGGCCATGACATTGAACATTGTAAGGCCTTTCAGACAATCATCCATAACCTTATTAAGAAATATGATTTCCTCATTTAGGGGAACATCCTTCTCCATCTACATCTAATCTAATTTATATCCCATCCATCAGGTTTCCCATGATTCCTCCATCCACATCATCCCTTAACATCTCTCCTACACATGACATTCCTCCTACAAAAGGTCCTTCATTTTTCATCGATATTGTTTATCTTTCCAATCACCCTTGTGGTCTCCGACCGTTTATCCAATATAAATCCAAAACAATCTTATTCTAGACTCCTTTGACATCCACTAACTCATCTCGTATCTAATATAATCTCCCTTGCTAGGGACATCCTCCCCTCATCCTTAACATCCTTTCCACATCAATTCATCTCTTATCCATCCATACAACTTCCTTGATGTTGGGGAATTCACTTTTGACATCGCCTTATTTAATCTCATCCAATCTTAAATCCAAATTAATCTTGTCCAAATCTTCATCTCTTTTTAAAGCCCACTTTTGTGGCCATATTTGTCTCTCCCTTGAGGGACCATGTTTTTCATTTTAAGTCCACCATTGTGGCCATACGTGTCCCTTCCTTTGGGGTGCCATTTTTTTCTTCCTCAATGATAGCGCATAGTTTTTATCTTCGCTCATCTATATTATCATATCCTATCTTCCTCCCCTAAGAATTTATCCTATCTTTCGATCACACTCTAGAAAGGAGCCAACATGGAAAGTTTTCTCCCAATTGGATTGGACCTTACATTATCATGCATAAGTATGGATCTGGGGTTTATCGTTTGGCTTCCCTTGCTGGTAAACTAGAGACTAAACCTCTTAATGCATTGCACTTACGACCATTCTATTGTTAGCATATCTACTAATGAGAAAATAGTCATACCCTTAGATCATTCCTCCATCATGAACCTCTTCCATCTATCACTATAATGATTTGGAATTATGTGGTCTACCATCACTTTCCTAGTCATGACCTTAAATATGGGCACCACGGCTTTGTCCATAACATTGTTCTTATGGATAGGTTCTCCTTTTTTGTGAGAACTCTGCGATCATTACATCCATCATCCTCCTATCTACCTATTGAAACCACACAAAAATTCTAGGGTGTCACTTGTGCAATCATCATCCCCTCCTAAGTGGTCTACCTAGCTATACCCAGATCTTCCCCATCAAATAGAAAAGAAAGTAAAAATTATGGATGCTCCTGTCTCATGTTATCTTATCCAAAAATAGATTGATCCATCAAAGGACAAAGTTGTTCATAAAAACATATAATAAGTATAGACTACTCCCAGAAGGACAACTATCATGCATATATTATCCTACCATCTAAAAACAAAAGTCAAAAATCCCAAAGCAAAAGCAAAAAGTAGACCATACCCTCGAAGGATGGCTACTCTCTTATCATGGCAGCAAAGGCTTCTGCATTGATCAGCCTTCTACTATATTAGCATCCTCAGAAAGCTTCCCACTTTGATCAACTTTCTCTTAGCAAACTTCTCGCATTGATCAATTTGCTCTCTTTCCCCTACCTAGAGCTGGGGCATAGTTCTAAGAACAACCACCTATGGAGATCCCTCTTCCGCGTATAAGTTACATCTAGAATCCCCTTTTTCGTGTCGACATTAGGTTTATGAGAATATTTCATCCATATTTCCCTCATGGTCTTTTGGTATAACTAACTATCATTGGTTATGTATTAACACATGCTATTGGCTGCAAGTGTAATGCCTTGAGTGGTACCCTTTCTTGTTTTCCCGTATGCCCCTTGTTACGATTATGTGTCATTTATCTCATTAAGGTCACCTTTTATCAAGATTGCATTCTTACATATCTAATTTCAAACCATGAAATCTATATCCATATGTTTACCTTTAAGGATGACATATCTTACAATCATCCATAATTCCATGAATTTTGTTAACATCTATGAATGCTCTTGCTAATACACTTTTCGGTTTGGGAATTCTACTTGATCTCTGTTGTATTTTGTGAATCCTACTTGAGGATCCTTCTCAAGGTGAGTTTGTTATCCTGCAACTTCTTATCCCCCACCATGATCAACAATGTCTTTGATCCATTGATCCTCGCTCCTCATTTCCACTCATCACCACTTATCCCCACATTAAACTCCTCACCATTCCTATCCCCTTTTACCACTTTTTCTATCTTCCTTTCCTTTCTTCCCAATTTTCCCTTTTCACTTGTTTTTCTTTCAGCTTTGAAATCTTACTTAACCATCTCAGTCGATCGGGGACTCTTAGTTGAGGTATACCTTCTTCCTTAGATCCTCCCATTGTAGAAACTTCTCCACCATCTCCTCTTCCATCGGATGACAATCACCACCACAAACATCTTTCTGCTTTGCCTCTTCCACTTATCATTCTCACTTCATCAATTTCACAGCGTGGGCATCCCAATTAAGGATTCCCCTTACACTCTCCATCCTACATCGCATATGTTCCTCCATCCATTCATGTCACACTCCTTTGTTTCCTTCCTTATTATTACCTCCTTTCACCTCTTGTTCCATTTTGACATACACCACTCACTCTTTCTCATTCTTCCTATTATTCTTCTTCGATTTGATATCTTACTTAACCACTTCCTTCACATAATTTTCTTACTTAAGGAGTTCCCTTAAGGTAGACTTGTCATTCTGGACTTCTCCCTTGCCTCATTCTTCATTCCCTCCATTGATCGTTTCTTCCTCCTGGTTTTCCTTACCAACCACATTTTCGTCCTACCATTATCCTTTCTCAACCTATCATATCATAGAGTGCATCTACTATCTTCTTCCTATAATCATGTTCATTTCCCCATTTTCTCTTTCTTGATCCCTCATCCTTAATACCATTTCTTCCCATTCTTTTCATCCCTTGTTTCTTCATCTTTACTTCATTCATCCTCATCCACTACATCCTCTTCTCACCTTCATCTTAACACAAATCATTATCCCTCATTTATTTACTCTTTCTACTCCATCTTCTTGAGTTCTCCCACGTATCCATCCCCATGTCTAACCGCCATTATTGATGGTCATCCCCTAACATTTTTTCATCACCAACTTCCATTTCCGTGCTAATAATTATTGGTGGACTTCTCGTAATTTTCCCTCACTGGAATTTCCTCTTCTATCCCTCACATCCCTTTTCTCCACTCCCACCCTTTCTTGTCGCTTCTTCCCCACCTCTCCATATTCCCTTTTCCTTCTTCAATGTCTTTGTTGTCTTCATCATACATCCTTTGTCTATTGTCTTGTAATCCTTGTATCCTCATCTCATGCATCTCCGCATTTTTTCCAATCCGTATCATTCCTCCCCTCTAGCTTCTCTTTACGTTCCTGATACTACTCACTCTTCACTGAATATCTTTGTTCTTGGTTTCCTTCCTTCTGCATCATTTTCTCTGTTGTCCTCTCCTCCTTTCTACTCCTCATCTTATTTCACTTCCTTTATATCATCTTCTTCCCCCTTTTACTTCACATTTCCTTCTCACTTCCCTATTAATAACCTAACTCTTCAGCGTTGTCCCATCTTTTTTATCATCTCACCCTCCACATGCATTTCCATGTGGTTGTTCCATATTCTTTACCTTGGATTTCCTCACCATGATTTGGTTCCTTCAATCTTCTCCCTGTATCCACTTTTTCATCTCTTCTTCCCCCATCATTTTCACCTCCCTACCACCCTCCCCTTCCTTTCTCTATCACTCCTACCTTTTCAATCATTATGTACAAGTTTCTCTTCTTTTCTCGATCTTCTCTGCATCTTCGGTCCCTCATCATTTCTTTATTTTTCTTTATTCTACCTTCTCTTTTGTATTCTTTAAGTTCTCCATCGTCCTCATCCCCTTCATTTTTCCATCCTTCTCTCCCTTCTTCCAGATTTTATCCCCTACTCTCATCTCATCTTTCTTCATTCCCTTCTCCCATCATACTTCTCTATTATTATCTTCCACCTCTTTTGGTCTTCTTCACCTCTTCCTTTTATTTCTTTTCTCATCTCCACCATCTCTTTTGTGTTCCATCATTTCTCTCCCTTCACCCCCTTCACCCTTCTTCACTCCCTTTATTTTGCTTCTCTCTCTCTCCATTTTCATAATTTCACCTCTCGCTCTATAATTTTCTTGTTTGTCCTTCATCATTTCCTTCTTCCCCTATCATCCCTCTCTCTTATTATCTTCTCCCTCTTTCATTCTTTTTTTCTCCTCCTCCATCTCCATCCGCTCTATTCCATACCCTTGTCTCCTTCACCTTTGACCTTTCTTGCTCTTCTCATAATCAACCACTACTCATGTTCATTCCTTTTTTTGCCACTCTTACTCATTACGTCCTTCAACACATCCTCACACCTAGCATTCACGGTTGATTCCAATATTTCTCCATTTGTGCACCACCATCAATCCATTTCATTACACCCCATTCTCATCCTCCTCTCTGTAACATTAACCTCTCCTCTTTTTGAGAGCTTTGTCGTCTCTCCTATCCTTGTCAACCCTCTCGAGGGAACATCGTCATATCCATTTCTAAGCATTTATTCCCATGGTATTTTTATCTTTGAGGATACCATAATGGCCATCACCTATCACCTTTTCCCTCGTAAGTGTATGCTCTATTTTTTCTTAGAAAACATCGATCATAATCTTCCCCCATTTCCATGAATCAATGTTTGTTCTACTTTCTTCTTCTAATCTTTTCTTGTCAACAAAACATCTTCCTTAAGAAATCTCTCTTCAATACTATTCATCCCCTCACTTGGGGAATATTATCTCACCATTCGTATTCTAACTCACCTTTTCGGCCGCTCTTCATGTCTTATGCTAGGACACCTTTGTTTTCATCCTCGTCCTTGTGGATGCATAGTTTTCACTCAATTCCTCGTGTACGAAGGATTTAACATAATTTTTGCATTTCATTGTGCATACTTGGTGCTTGCCTATGACCTATTGGTCATCAAGCTTGTATATATGTTGCAAAGTGGTCTTCACCCACTCACTAGTTTCGTAGAACGTTGTCACTCATCTCTGTTGAGACTGCAATTGTCCTCTACCGATGTGATATTGGAGTCACCACCATATTTTTCATTATTATTGTGATCCTTTTTGCTGGGGCATCTTTCCTTGGTTATGCGTTTACCCATATTTTCATCACCCACCTGACCTTTAACATCTATCTCTTTCAAACTCGTGATTAACTTCCTTTATGTCATCAATCCCAAGTTTGAGGGGGAACACTCAATCAATCATATTTTCAATACTTCATTATTTTTGTCTTGCAGCTTGCCCAACGCAAACCACTCATCAAAAAGGGGCAAATGTAGACACCAGTTTTTGGTATCGTTCCTCCCCTTCACCCGCGTTTTCTCTCCTTCATTAGGCTTACCCATTTAAATCCCTTTTCCCCCCTAAATTTGAATAAATCCCATTTCCCACCAAAAATACATATTCAATTAATCAATTTTAATTGGTTAATTGATCCCCTTTAAATCCCTAAATCTCATTATATGCTAATATCCAATTGATAATTAAATATTCTAAACTAATTCATATCACCCCACCTAATAATTAAATACTCCAAAATCATTCAAATCATGAACCCCACTCATGATTTAAATAATGCAAAATAATCCATATCAAATCCATTATTGCACCTAATCACTCAAATCATGTCCCCCACTCACCTAATCAGGGTTACTTTTTCAAACCCAGATTACCTAATAACCCCTAAACTAACCCCATCTTCAGGCTATAAATATAGGCCTTCCCCCTCTTTTAAACAAGTTAGAAGTCATAGTAAACCTTTGACATTATAGCCCCTCACTTATCATAATATCATCACAGTGCCCTTGTGATGCCACTTGTATCACCATAATACCATCCTCATGCCCTTGTGGTTCTCTTAGTTTGGTTTGCTTTACATTTACTTTGATCAGATCAGTAGCTCCTCTATACATTGGCATTTTCAGTTTTGTTATTTATCAGTTTCTACATGTTATCCATCTATCTTTCATTTATATCATTTTATCTTATCAAATGGGGGTTGACATCCACATAAGGAAGCTCGTGCTTCTTGGAACCGACTTCATCGGGAAACCCCCGCATATACCATCTAATCTATTTTCCTCTTAGTTGCCTCTGTTTTGCAGGTCTATCCAGCTCGTAGTGAGGACATTCACTTTGCGCCCGTCCATTTGCATCCATCAACTCTATGGGTACCTTAAACCCCGCATCTTTGAGGTTACTTGATTTTATTTGTTATCTAGCTCACTAATTTGGACATGGATGAAATTTTTTGGATCAAAATCCACCATTCAAGACAATTACTTACTTGGTAGACCATAGCTTGACATTATGCAAGCAATGTCTTCTATAGTTCATCGATGTGTTAAATTCCTACATAATGGCTTTAAGCTTACTATCATTGTTGATCGTGACCCATTCAAATATTGTCGTTTAAAATAAATCACTGCATTACCCACTCTAATTTCTACTACTTGACATATCTCACCGATGATTATCCACTCCGGAGCATCCCCGCATCCGTTGTTGACTTGCCACCTCTCGGGAATGATTTATGCATTGGAAATTATACCACTGCCTTGTCTTCTCACATCCACTCTGCATCAACATTACCTCCTTTCACATGTAATCTTTTCATAAATAATTCTTATTATCACCACATTTAATTTGATCCCACTAGTTCTAATATTATTTACACGCATGATGGTTTATCTCGGTTGGGATTTACACTCGATGATATCCTTCCTCTGCCTCATTCTCCTCACCTCTATCACAGATATGTTTACATCACCACTGCTTATGGCCTCCACATTTTCCATCTATAATCTTTGTTGCACGCACTTCTCACACTTCTCCACTTACACTTAGGCAATCTTGGCTTGACTACATTGGTGGCACTTTAGATCTTGATCATATTGATATCACATTTCCCATGCCTTTCAACTATGTTTCTATTTGCAATGATTCATTTCTTGGCTATTCACAAAATCTTACTCACTTTGGTATGCACATGGTTGTCCACTACCACCTTTCATTGATGAAGAATACACAATGGGCATGTATAATTTACACCACAATGGCTCTTTATATGATCAACCCCATACTATTGCTTACCAAGTCTCACGATGCTTCTCCATTTGACTTCAACCATGACAATGATGATCTCTTAGATAATGTTACTTGATTCTTCTCATCATCATACACTTGGGGGACATCATGCTTACTTCTCTCCCCCTTCTAACATTCTAAGGTGTCTATCATTTCTACTCATACGCTTTGTGATTCATATTTCATTTCTCTCGAGCATCGCTACACAACTTGATACACTTTGTATTGTCATTACCCTATGACACACTTTAGTTGCATGGTTCATACTCGACTCACCGAGGGTATAAATCTTAAATGAACCTCATCACATGCACACTTTTTACACTCTACGCTTAATTTATCTATCCATTTAGCACACAATATCAAACTATTTCCGATGATGCACTCTTGTTCTATGGTTCATTCTCAATCTTTTATAAATGAACCTCATCTCATACACATTCGCTTGGTTGGAACATTGCTCCTATCACATTCACTTTGCATCCCATTCCATTCACACTCATAACATGTTGTATATATTGGTTGCAATTATTCTTGTTTTCTTATACTCGTATGTTACATTTTTTTTGTTATGTTAGACAGATATCTAATATGTCATTATCTTTTCTATATACACATGTGTGTTCACTCATTCTTTAGTTGTGAACGTAAAATTTCTATAGATATTTACATGTAACATGGATGTTTGGCACTATAACTCTTGTCAGTCCCACCGAGGCTCCTAGGGGCATCTACTTTCTTACACATCACATGTGCTATTGTTTCATTTTATACTAATTCCTATTCTTACTAGCACACTACTTATTCTATTGATCTTACACGTTTTGACATACTCTTTATATTTCTAACATGCTAACAGGTGCTTCATGTGCGTCAATTGTCTTGTAGGAACTATTTTCCACCATGGTTGTCTAATACTTTGCTTGATATTGTTTTCCATTTTTTGCGGGCTTTGCTCTATGTCTTGCATGATCATTGTTTGTATACTTTTGGTCGCTTCAGCCTTGATTGTCTTGTGACATTGTGAGTGATGTCCCTGTTTCACCTTTTTCTTAGATTCTTTCTTTTAATTGTTGATGAAAGATAGGGTAACGGGCGTAGGAGGAATACTTGTTCAAATTTTGGTTGATGGGTTGTTGCATGCGTATGACTTCTGAATCCATAGCTGATTGTGAGAGCTTCCTTTTGGCTAGGAGGAACTACCTGTAATGAAAGCAAGACCACCAGAAAGAATTAAACAATATGGGCAGTGAACTGCCTAGCGTAAGCTAGATTCGGGAAGTATGATACTTCCTAGATGGCTATCAGTCCATTGTTTTAAACAAATTAATGCTAAAAACAAGGTAAATCCTATTGTTATTTTAAAATGATTTAGGTATCTCACTTAAAACACAATAAGAAATAGATCTAATCTAACAGGCTAAGCTAGAATAGAATCCATAGGTCAAATGGTTGGTTCTAGGTTCTGCAGGTCTAATAAAGGTCTCGGGTAGGTCACAGGTGAGTGAGGGTGAAGTAAAATTAGGTGGATAGGTCTCTGGTCCAAGGTTGTGTGGGAAAACACGAGAGACGGCATTGGTCAGGGGTGACCGACCGTGGTTAGGTATAACTGGCACCAGTTACTGTGAGATCTGAGAACGTCATAGAATGGGGTTTTTGGTCTCCTTTGTGATTGCACAAAGGATTTTGGTTGGTCGGGACGAGGTAATGGGTGACTAGAGTAGGTTTTGGTGAGGTTTTAATGGGTCTATGGAGATGAAAAGTGTTGGAGATGGTCAATAGGGAGCAAGATAAACAATGGATAATAAGATAATGATAAAATGAAATAACCAGGAAAGTATGATGTTGTACTTACTTGGATTTCATTTCTAAACGTCTGTGTGTGAAGGATGAAAGTGTTGATGATAGGTTTGAGAGCTGCAAGTGATGACCAACTGAAGAAAATCTTCTGCATGGGCTGCATGCACGCTCCTCTTTGCTTAGATAGATCCGAATGTGGCTGGGATGGCTGTGCAGGAGAAGATGCTCAATCTCCTTCCTTGGATGTGAGTTCTTGCTGGAATTGACTCTCTGAAGATGCGTTATCTTTTGAGATCTCGTTCTTGCTCGTCAAATTTCTTGCTTCCAACTTCCAGGTTCCAAATTCCAACCTTGAGAATAAAGTTGTTTTGGGGTTAAAAAGGGGTAAGTAGCAAGCGGTGCAGCTTGGCAATCGGTGATGGTTAGGGGTAAGCGCGTTGGTCAGGCGGGATTTTCTAGGTTTACTAAACTTAGGGAGATCCTCCTGATTTCCTCAGATCTTGTGTCATTATCTCACATGGATTAGACTGGGAGCTTCTTGTGAGCATGCGGGAATGTGGTTAGAGGGAATGTAGGCATTGATTTTTAGGGTTTGGGTAAGTCTTAGTTAGTTATGGGAACTTGCTAAGAATAGGTCTTAGGTTGAGTTGGCTTGGTGAGTTGTCTAAGTGAACTGTATGTGTGGATATTATCTAAATTAAGATATTTAAATAATAAATATGGTGAGGATAATGAATTAATTTAATTAAATTAATTAAATTAATACTAGTGAGGTGAAGGGGGCCATGACTAGGTGAATGTGATGAAGGGTGCTTATTTGTCGAGGGACCAACCGTAAGTGTGACCTAATTTTAGTGTCTACATTTTGCCCCTTTTTGTTGTGTAGCTTGTATTGGTAAGCGATGCTAACAAAAATAAGATGTGGTTGGCCCATGTGGGGGTGAAGGTGATCCCCCTCAAACCAGAGGCGACAGCGAAGCAAGCGAGTGGTGAAGTTGTGAGTGGTTTGACAAAAGGTAAATGTGAGGAAAAGGTAAGTGGGTGTAGGGGAAGAGGGTGAAAGGTCTACTCGGGTGATTTAGGTAATGGGTTAGGGTTAAAGGTAGCAACAGTTAAATGCACGCACCCATATAAAAAGTACGCTACCGAGGTTGAAGAGTAGGCAAACTCTACACCGTCTAAGGTCGATAGGTTTTTCCAAACAAGGGTGAAGTGAATCGATATCCAAGGTATATGATAAGGTTAGGAAACACAACGTAGGTTAGGTGCATGAATGTTTAGGTATGTTCCGGTACACCAAAGGTAGGGTCAGGATAAACGGTCACGACCATAGGCTAGGTAAGGTCATTAGGTCAATAACACATGTAACAGTGCCGCAAGGTATAATGAACACATGAGTTCAAAGGTCACTAGCGATGGTCCAGGTCCAAATATCTGAGGTCATGGCATGGGTAAGGCCAAGGTAGGGGTAAAATAATAAGGTGTCAACAGCGGACGCGAGGAGGTTGAAGAGGGTGGAGGGCCAGAGGTGAAGGTAAAGTGGTCCAGATAGGTGTAGGGGAGGCAAAAGAAAGAGGAGATAAGGAAAAATAAGGTTTTTTGTGAGGGCATTAGGCATGGATTGAGTCAGGTCGGTTTAGGCATGGATTGAGTCAGGTCGTTTTAGGCATGGATTGAGTCAGGTTGTTAGGCATGGTTGAGTCAGGTTGTTAGGCATGGTTGAGTTAGGTTGTTAGGCATGGTTGAGTTATTTCGGTATTTTGATAACAAATGGTAATATAAATGCATGAGATAGTGTAAAATGTGGAAAATGTTGGTTATGTATGAAAATGTGAAATAATATAAGTGGTAAAAGTTATGTGGTATATGGTTTAGATGTCGAGTTTTTTTTTATATGAACAGGAAATCAGGTAAAAGGTGGGGAAATGGTTAGGGTAAAGAGTGGCCGAGCTAACCTTCCAGGGCCCCATGCCTGGAAGTGCTACCTACATAGTCCCGGTGAAAAGGGACCTCAGACCGATGTAGTTCTCCCATAAGCTAGGGAAAAATATGAAAATGAGTTGGTAGGTTTTGTGGTCATGTTGTGGGTTTGGGTTTAATAGGTGGGGGTAGATGATAGTAAAAATGTTACAGGTGAGGGTGACTATGGCGAAAGGGGAGGATGACCCCAAAAGGTAAGCGTCGAGGACTAAGTCCTGTATAAGAAAATCAAAAGGTGATGAAGAAGAGAAAAGATAAGAGGGGGCAAGAAAACCACCCGATTGGCAAGGATCAAAACGTATGAAACATATCTATAGATGGGGTAAATGAACGTAAGACCCCAAAGACATTACATGATTGATAATTCTAAGGGTGACGAGAGTCACATGATCACCAAATGTCATAGGTTCAGCAGGTCCCTTGAGGTATGAAGTGAAAAGACAACGGGTAGAGAGGTGCAGGTAATTGGGTCATAAAATGGGAAGTAGAATGCCTTGGGCAATAGAGCCAAGATCACAATAGGCAAGTCCATGACAAAAAGCTTATTTTTCATTTTTCTTTTCTTTTTTGACTTTGTAGATAGGTGATCAACGTGGGAAGTCTACATGGGAGGAATATATGTCTCTTTGACGTCTTCAAGAAGCTGATTGATGCGGGAAGCTTCTAAATTTTGAGTTTTGAGAAAATAGTCTTTTATTTTAATTTGGAAAGACTATGTAGAGAGTTGTGAGCTTTTTATAGCTGTCCTTGAGGGAGCATTCTACTTATAGCAACAATTGAGGGTGGAAGATGTCCTTTTGAGGGATTCATCTTTTATATTGGAAGTTTGACTCAAGGAGTTGATCCCTTATATTGGAAGATGTCCTTATGAGGGATTCATCTTTTTGTTTTTGGCTTTTAAGTCATGGACGAGACTATAACGAAGCATTTGGTTCTTATTGAGAAGGCAAGGGTGAATGACCATGGGATCTCATCTAAAAGAAGATGAAAAGTATCCATGAGAATCATGCCATGTGCAGAGCCGTGGTGCACATATTTAAGAAAAGGCAAAAGGGTGATAGGTAATCACATGATCCTTGTTTAATCGTTGGAGATGAGGTGTGGAAAAGGTAAATGGCGCTCAAGGGACGAGCATGAACTAGATAAATAGTGATGTAGGACTAGAGGTCAATAGTAGAATGGTCGAAGATGTAATGCATTAAGGGGCTTAGGTTCGGGTTTACCCTCAAGCGAGGAAAAATGATAGGCACCCGATCCATAGGTATGAGTTACGATGTATGGTCCAAGTCAATTAGGAGCAAATTTGCCCGTTTTCTTTTCTCTCTGCTTTGGTTACGTATTTATTTTCTTTCAAAACAAGGTCACCGACTTGGAAGGTTTGTTCATGAACACGTTTTTCATAAGCACGTTTGATACGTTGTTGATAAACTTGAAGGTGATCCAGAGTGTTAAGATGACGTTCGTCTAATAACTCCAATTGTGCTAAGCGGTCCTGACAAAATTCATCATCAGTAAGCATGTCATAGAGAGAAATGTGAAGTGAGGGGATCTGGACTTCGAGAGAGGTAGAACAACGTCGGTACCGTAGACCAGTGAAAAGGGTGTAGCCGTAGTGGAAGTGCGAATACTAGTGCGGTATGCCCATAGAGCAAAAGGAATGTGCGTATGAAAATCCTTCCCAATATTGTCAACCACTTTCATGAGAATTTTATTGAGGGTCTTGTTAGTGGATTTTGCACTTGGCTATTGGTTTGTGGGTAATAAGGTGGGGAGAAACTAAGTTGAATGTCAAAGGTGTCGTAAATTTTTGTAGTGTTTTGTTTTTGAATTGTTTTCCATTATTAGTGATGAGGCGATGAGGGACACCAAAGCGACAAATGATGTGATGGTTAATGAACTCACATATTTTCTCGGCTTTTATGGAGATGAGTGGTATAGCTTCCACTAATTTTGTGTAGTATTCGGTAGTGGTTATGATCCATTGATGGCATTGGGAAGAATGAGGATTGATTTCTCCAACAAGATCCAAACCCCATTGAGAGAAGGGCCAAAGGTCACGAGCGACCTGTAAGGCATGACTAGGTGTATGATGAAGGTTGGAATGTTGTTGACATTTCATGCAGTGTTTGACATAGTCACAACAATCATGGTTAAGGGTCGGCCAGTAATAGCCTAGGTGAAGAATACGCTTAGCAATAACAAGGCCACTAAAGTGACCTCCACATATGCCATCATGAACCTCCTTGATGGTATAAGGAATTTCAGAACTTGTGAGGCATCGTAAGAGAATACCATCAAAGCCGCACTTATAGAGGAGTCCCCTAGGATAACGAAATGGGAGACCTTCTTAAGGAAGGCGCGTTGTCCATTACGGGTGAGATCAGGAGGTAAGATGGAGAGGGAAAGGTAGTCGGAGTATTGTTTATACCAAAGGTCACTCGGGTCAGGGGTGTTGGTTCCGATTGAGTAAACATCGTGAGGTAAATAAGAAGGTGAATGGAGGTGTTGTACAGTGACAAATATTTTGGAATCGGTAGGGGAAGCGGGTATTTGGGAAGCTAAGCAGGCCATAGTGTCTGCAAATTTGTTGGTTGACCGTGGGATGGTTTGAAGGGTGTAACGATCAAAGGTGGTCAAAAGTATATCTACATGATGTTTATACTTTTGAAGTATCTCGTTATGACATTAGTACATACCATTGACTTGGTTTATGACCAATTGTGAATCACCAAAGATGTGGATTGATTTGACATCTAGGGCATAGGCGGTCTAAAGACCTAGTACGAGTGCTTCGTACTCAAAGACAATTATTGGTGCATTCAAATTCTATTTTGAAAGACAAAGGCATGGGTTCTCCATCCAGAGGGACGAGGATAACACCAGCTCCACCCCCACACTGACACTTAGAACCATCGAAGAACAATGTCATTTGGTAAGGGGGTTCATCCAGGGAAAGGGTAGCAATCGATTCATCGGGAAAGTCAAAATTAGAGGGTTGGTCCTCTGCAATAGGTGCGTTAGCGGTTTCGGGTGATAGCCTAGCACTTAATGGAATTTTGGTGGATGAATTCGAGGTCAAGATCAGCTAAAAGCATAAGCCATCGCACAATGCGTTGATTTTGATAAGGTTTAGTGTACATAAAGTGTAAGGGGTTAGTGTTGGTCACAACATAGGTTTTGTTTTTGAGTAAGTAATGGCGGAGTTTGGTGGCAACAAAAATAAGGCTAAGAAAAGTTTTTAGGGTGAGTGTATCGGGTTTCATAGTCTAGAAGGGTATGGCTTATATAATAAACTACCTGCTCCCTATGTTGTTCATCGCGATGAGCGAGCATAGCTCCCAAGGAATGATCGGTAGCTGAGATGTATAGGTAAAAGGGTTGATCATCTTTAGGTGGAATGAGTATGGGTGATTGAAGAAGGTATTGTCTTAGGGCCTCAAAAGATTTGTGACAGTCATCATCCCATTTAAAGGAGACATCCTTCCTAAGTAGATGATGAAATGGTTGACACCGATCCAATAATTGTGAAATGAAATGGCGAATGGATTGCAATTTACCTTGCAGGCTACGAAGTTGTTTGAGGTTCGAGGGTGGAGGCATTTCAAGAATGGCCTTGACTTTAGCAGGGTCAACCTCTATACCACGTAAGGAAATGATAAATCCCAGAGAATTGCGAAGATGCACTTTTTAGTCTGAAGGCGGACACAATATTTAATGAGGCGATCAAAGATGGTTTTGAGGATAGGGAGGTGCTCGGACGTTTAGATTTGGCCAAGAGATCATCCACGTAATCTTCTAATATGTGATGCATGATATCATGGAAGATGTAAGTCATAGCACGCTGATATGTAGCACCAACATTTTTAATGCCAAAAGGCATGACTCGATAAAAGAAGGTCCCTAAGGGTAATGAATACGGTCTTGTCTTTGATCTTAGGGCAAGAAAAATTTGGTTATAACCCGAGAAACCATCCACTAGGAGAGCATCTCGTGGCCTGCAGTAAGGTCAACTAGTTGATCAATCTGGGCAAGGGAAAATCATCTTCGGGTAGGCGAGGTTGAGGTCTCGGAAGTCCATGTAAATGTGGAGTCCCCTATTGCTTTAGTAATGAGGGACAATGTTAGAAATCAATGAGGATAATCAATGGGTAAGATGAAGGAAACAGAAAGAAGACTCTAAAGTTCTTCTTTGACGAGAAGGGTAATGCGAGGGTGCATTTTCCTCAGCTTTTGTTTAATAGGTTTGGCATCGGGAACAATTACGATATTGTGGACCACTATGGTGGGGTCAATCGGGCATGTCTGCGTAAGAACAAGAAAAAGCGTGGTTATGATCTCGGAGAAAGGAAGTGATGGCTTCTGTTCAACAACATTGAAAGATTGTCGATCTTTAGGATGTGTGGGTCATCCTGAGTATGAATGGTGATCTCAATAGTCGATTCATTCAACATAGTTTGCGTCTCAGAGGGTAACACCCGATGAATATATGAGTCTTCTGCACCAAGGAAGGTGAGTATGGATTCATCATCCTGACATTGAACGACGTTAATGGTCGGTGTGTCATCGTCGATCATCTCAGGATACAAGAACAAAAGAGTGGAAGGGGCCTCGCCTTTGCGTTGATAAGTCAGAGGCCCCAAGGAAATGGTGTTTATGAAAAAAAAAAGTTAGGAGGGATAGATTCAGGATCCATAGACTTTTTCAGTGAGATTGGTGATGAAGGTGGAGAAGGGCTAGGGTCTGTAATGAGTTCAATGCGGGCCTATTTGGTAGGAGGTTTGGGAAGCTGATACCACTACGGTCATTATGTTTACGGGTGGTACATGGAATAACAGTATGGCAACATTTCTCGTAGAAGCCAAAACCAAAACCCTTCCACGCATAGTGGTGCAGGAAGGTGTGGGTGAAATGGCGATTGGTAAGTGATTGGAAGTCAGTGGAAAATGGGTGGGGCTATGATGGTGGTTTAGGTGTGTAGGTGGTAGTATCAAGTCCCCATAGGTAAGACTAGTACGAAGATGAGGAGGACCATAAAGGAGGCATTCTCCTATACGGTGATCATAGCGAGGGTGTTGGTGAAGGCTTTCATACTCGTGTGGAGTAAGGAAGGTGTTAACACTATATAGGTGGTACTCCCTTAGAGTTAGGGGTTGAAAAACACCTTCCAAGGGATTAATGGTTGGTATGTGGGTAGCTGGTATGAACGATGTGTCGGAGGTCAATGCGGAGGTGGTGTTAACAGATTGGGAAGCTAATGGGTCAGCCGTGGAGGTTATAGTAGTGGTAGGCGTGGAGGAGGTATGTGCGGTGAAAGCAATGGCTGTATTGGTAGGTGTGGGTATAGGTGTAGGTGAAGCAGTATTGGTTGCGGAAGTAGACGGCTTGACCGGTATGAGTACATCGTTGGGTCGGTAAAGCATGTTGCATGTTTTGAAAGGTGATGGGTTAGCTGGAATGGTATAAGTGTGTCCTTCGTGTTCAAACTTTACACAATGATACAAAGTGGAAGGGATGTAAGCCATGACACGGATCTAGGGTCTACCAAGCAACAAGTTATATTGGAATTCCCCCTCCAAAACATAAAACAAGTCTGGAGCAGTGTGGGGCCCACGTGAACGTGCATGATGGCGATTGCCTAGTGTGGAGGTGATAGCATCATTGAATGAATGCAACATGACCAGATGTTTGTGCATGTAATTGTCAAGTATTCGCATTTGAGAAAATGCATGGGATGAAATGATGTTAATGCTAGCACCTCCATCAATCATCACACGACGTACCGTATGTCATCAATGTGTACAAAGATGAAGAGGGCTGGGTCCAGGTCATCATTTTGGTATGGCGTGATCTCTGTCTTTGAGAAGCTAAGGGAGGCCACTTGGTGAACAAGGTGAGGTGGGGATGAAGGTGGTAATTTGGTGAGGGAGGCTACATGATGGGGTGTGATAATGGAGGCTACGGAGTAGGGTCATTCGGTAAAACCTTGATAGATTGAAGAACCTCCATGAGGGCTTGATGATGGGATTCGAGGTTTGGATGAGGTCATATAAGGACATTTTGAGTGGAGATTGGTGTAATTGTTTGAGCATGGTGCGATGTGTGACGCCATTAGAAATGGGGTATGTGGGGCCACAGATAGTTATCTTAGGTATGGGTGCAGATGGTATGTTGGGTATAGGATTGGTTGGTGGGTCGGCTTCCTTTTCTTTACCCTTTTGTGCATGTGTAGTGATATGTACCATGTTGATTTGAGGGAATTTGTTAAATGGAGAGGGTGTAGGGTATGTGGTATAACGACATGAAGGGCAAAAACCTACGGGAGGAGAAAAGCCCGAGGTCAGTTGGGCGTAGTGACATTTGGGTGGTGGCGTGGCAAGTTCTCTGATGCGAACCATGTTAATTTAAAATTTTGTGTGTGGTTCTAGGAGCTGTGAGGGTGGAGGTTGTGGTTGTTGAGTGGGTAGTGTGGGAATGGGTGTAGGTGAAGTAGGGTCCTCATCAAGAAGGTCATCGTCATCAAAGTTGGTTTCGGGTGGACACAATTGGATAAGGACGGTTTTCAAGGCCTTATAGTTCTCCACATCGTGTCTGGCATACGATGGTATGCAAATTTTGGTATCATCAAACCCCTTTGGCTTGGGTTTGAGGGGGTCGTAAGGTCGGAGTGGCGGTAATGTGATAACAAAAGTCTTGAGGAGGTTGGTTAAAATTTTGGCATAGGACCCTGCTAGTGGATCACAATGGGAAGTGAATGTAGGTTTGGGTGTGGGTGTGGTTGGTTGTCTAGGAATTATTTTTGGAAGAGTAGGAACAGGTCGAGCTATGGGTTTAGGTCTTTGGTGTGGTTTGAGGTATCGGTCGGGTTCATTTGGGTAGGGGTATAGTAGATGGACGGGTAGGAGGGTGTGGTTTTGTTTTGACTACCTTGTTGTGGGGTAGTGGGGTTTTGTTTTTGGGGTGCACCTTCTTGGGTAAAGGTGATGTGGGCATATGAGGTCTATGAGGGAAAGCAGATGGAGGAAGAGGGCGAGTTACCCATGGGGATAATGGGAGTGCTATGAAGGTAGATGATGCGGGTCATGCTTGGGGTGTGAGGGACAATGATTGAAGTGTAGTAGGTAGTGAAGCAATGGCTGAAGGTATTGGAGGTATTGGTGGTAAGAGAGCTGCGAGGTGTGGGTATGAGTCGTGTTGTGTGCCTGGGTAGGTTAGAAATTTGTGAGGCAGGAATGGGTGGTTGTGTTATTGGGTTATGAATGGGTGAGGGTGCTTGACCTGTTGGGCAGCTGAGGTCTTAAGGCAGATGGGACAAGTGTGGGTGTGATTGGTGTGGTAGGGGTATGAGGTTGATTAGTTTGTTTCTTTAGTTTGGGTGTCAGAGTAGGTGTGGTTTTAACGTTGGAGGATGTAGCTAAATCTAGTTTAATAGGTGGATGAGTAAGGTTGGTGGTCGGGGTGACCCCTAAAGTGGTAATAGGTTTAGTGGAGGTAAATATTGTGGGTATGGGTTTGGGTTTAGGCATAGGTCGGGTTATGGGTAAGGGTGTGGTGTGAGTGTTAACAAATATTATGGAAGGGGTTGCGACAACAATGGTTGTATGTGGTTTGATGGGTGGAAATGTGTTTGGGTAGATAGTGGAGGTGTCATCGAGGGATCTCTGCATTTGTGTTGAGACAGGGAGTAAGAGGCCCCCATAACAAAGCTCTATCCACATACTCTAAGTGATCAGCCAAACGTGAGAATGGCACGTTTGTGGGTGAAGTTGGTGAGGACCTAATGGGAATTCCCAGTAAAATGCATCTTAGAGACGGGGAATTGGCTGGCTTCAGCTTCCGTGGGTAAGAGCTGAAAGTAGGTCTATTGGATGTCGGGTAGCGGATGGAGAATGTTCACCAAGAGGCAAAGGTATCCCCACCGGGTCTATGATGGGTGGAAGGGATAATGGGAGTTCCTCTATGAGCGAAGGAACAGATAGGTGCTCCTCTGTGGGTGGAGGAGGTAATGGGTGCTCCTCTATGGGTGGAGGAGGTATGATAGGTAAAGGCTCGCTAAGTGGAGAAGCTAGGGGTGAGATGGTCTCAATGTTAGTAGAAGACTCCTCTGTAGGTGATGCAGGAGATAAAGGGTGTTCTTCTATTGGTGAAGGAATAGTGACGGTTGGTTCAGATGTGGAAGGAGGATTTCGAGCTAGGATTTCCTCTATGGAAGGGATGTGAGGTAATTGAGATGTAATAGGTACCTCGTTAAAGATCGCATGAACCTCACGAGTATGGGTATCGTGAGTGGATGTCTCACTGTTTGATTGGATGAAGGGGCATGATTGGGAAATGGTTTTTTAAAGATTTGTAGATTTTGGTTGGGGGTGGCGTTGGGATTATCCACAGTTAGCTCACCTTTCTCGAGCATTTCTTGGACGATATTCTTAAAAGTGATACAATTACCATCACTATGACCTTTCACTCGGTGATAATTACAGAAATCTTGTTCCTTATACCATGTGGGCATGGGGCGAGCAGGGTCAAAACTAGTGTGTGGTTTTATGGGTGGAAGGGTGATGGCGCCAACTTTGATAAGCTTTTCTAAAATAGAAGAGTAAGGTTCCCCAATTGGGGTATATTTTATTGCTCTTGTTTGAATCGAAAAGTCCTGAACATGTGATAGATTAGATGAGGGTGTAGCTTGATTGGATGGATGAGTTGGCCGGCCTTGAGTACCACTATGTTAGCGGTACCTTTAGCCTTTGAATAATTGGTTGGTGGTTTAGAAGAAGAAGAGGTTTCATTCGACTTAAATGTCAAATTTTTATTTCGTAATTGGATTTTCTTCTCTTCGATAGCTTGAATTTCTAACTTTCGTGCCATAGTAAATGCCTCATCGAATGTTCTGAAAGTTTGGACCTGTAAGGTCGGGGAGATATGCCTAGCACAAGCTCGTGTGAAGAGATCGATGAGTTCATTTTGTGGCAATTGAAAGGTAAGTTGATTGATTAGGTTGTGCCAGTGAGCGACAAAATATGTGATAGATTCATCCTCGTACTGATGTGTGGAATATAAATCAGTCATGGTAACTTTCTTGGCAATATTGATAGAAAAATGATCCAAAAATCTTGGGCTACCTAATTGAATGAAAATATGGAGTGTTTGGGTAACCCACTATACCAGTCTAATGCAGGTCCAGTGAGGGACATGGGAAAAGTTCTCAAAAGTAAGGCATCATCATGAGCAATCAAATAACATCCATGTTTAAACGAGCGCAAATGTTGTTGTGGGTCTTCCTTACTATTGAAGCGGTTGAATTTAGGCATTTCCCAATGCATAGGGTATGAATGGATGGGAATGGATGGGTGAATAGGCTCATTGCAAATCTCGTCATAGGTAAGAGAGTTACGGGAGCCGGAGACCGATGCCTCCAGTGTTTGCATCTTATCCATCATCAATTTAATTAGGTCATTGGTGGGTTGTGATGATTGGATGCCTCCTATAGCGTGAGGAGGTTGGTTTTGGGTGTATAATGGGTGTGGCATTCCAGTGTATGGGGCTGCCATGTAAGGTGGTGGAGAAGAAGGCAATGAAATAGGGGTACTTTCTGGAATGAACAATAGATGAAACAGGCGGTTGTTGGTAGTACGTATATGGGGGAGGAAGGGTCGTGGTAACCCTAGTGGCAATAGGGGCTAAAGATTATGGAATGGAAAGAACTACATTCTGAAATGGGGTAGGGGTCACCAACACTGGAGGTGGGAACGTAGCTATAGGTATGTGTGAGACATGAGGAATGGATGAGGTTGTGTTTGGGGTAATCGTCGAGGGTATGGTGGATATAATGGGTGCCTGCAGAGGTAAGAGATGATGTCATCATAGGGGTATGAAACCTAACTGTGAAACAACTAGGGATAAGGTGGATGCAGGTAGCACGAGAGCTAGATGGGGCTGATGTGGAAGTGGGTGTGAGGGTTGGGGGATAGATATGGGCATGTCATATATCAATTGACCCGAGGCATCTCAAGTGGATGAATGGGAGAGGTAAAACTACAAGGCAACAGGGTTTTGGTCAAGGAGTCATGTGAAATCCTCATCTCTGGTAGCGATATTGGTAGGCTGGATGGGATCCATGGCTGGTGATAAAATAGAGGGTGGTGAAGGACTATGTGGGAGCGGTTGGCAACTGGTGTGGAACACGAGGGCGTTCACTTGTCTTCGGGTCAGTACCATGTGAACTAGTACTGATCAGGTGGGGGTGCTTCTCTATAAATAATACAGAGAATAACAGGAATAGGTGAATAGGGTAATAAAAAAATGGATGACGTAACAAATGGTGGGTGGAATATGAAACAAGCTAACCGATGCTGGTTAAGGAAAACCAATGTCGGTTAGGGGTAACCATCGTCCTTTGTAGAAAATGGACAGTGAATAAACAGTGAAGCAAAAGGCAAAATATGACAAGTATGCCAAATTGTGGGAAAGTGGAAAAGAAAGTGAAGTGAAAATGGAAGAAAGTGAAGTGAAAATGTCCTTTTGAATTGGTTAGCAAAAAAAAACCGGAATCGACGTCGGTTGTGTTTAACCGATGGCGGTCAGAGGTAACCAGATGGCGGTTACTGTGAGATTGAAACAATGATGAGAAAAAGTGGTTGTGAATTAGAATTTGATGTGGAATCAAACCCAAAAATATGAGAATGATGTAGATGTGGTCAGACACACTCAGACTAAGTTAGAATACTCGACTATGATTGGGAATGTGCAAGGAAAGATAAAAATAATGATCGAAATCTCTCACCTCAAAACGCAAATCAAACAAAACACTAAGAAAGAACGTTCCTAGAGTGCCTATTCTATTACGTTTGTTCAACTTATGCTATTTATGTGGACTGACACATGAATTGTGAAATAGAGTTTTTGGTGAGGATGGCTTCCTACAAAGAAGGAGATCTAAAAGGTGAGGTTTCAAGTTTATTATGATGGGGGGGCTTCGCTCGAAGTATGGCTTCGACAGAGAGCGTAGTGAGTGGGTGCCCACTGTGTCGTGATCGTGTGATCACCTACAACTTCTTCCAGGTAAGATGTTGTTTAAGAATATATGTATTTGAATTTTTGTGTGGTTTGATAAGACTTAGAGAAAGAGAAAAGGATAGAAGTGCTTTTCTATGATTCATTTATCAACCATCAGTTGGTAATAACTTCCAACGTATAGGTTGCCCTAATTTAATGTGAACTAATGCAGAAAATCAGAATGAAATGCAATGATTTTAAAACCCAAATCGAAAATGTGAAATTGGATGACACAATAAGATGAATAGGAAGAGGGATGCTCTTTCACTAAAATGTAGAAAACATGAAGAAATGATTCCTTTTAAATACACTAAAAGAAAAGTTTCCTTTAGAGAAAATAGAAAGAAGGAGTGGATTACCAGGGAAGAAAATTAGTGTGTAAGATTTTAGAAGGGAAACAAACACACAATTTTTTCCTAGGAATGAAAGAAATGCAAGGAACGCCGGATGGGTCCCACCGGGTGTGCCAAAATGTTTTACCTTTTTCTTAGATTGTTTCTTTGAATTGTTGATGAAACAGATAGGGTAACAGGCGTAGGAGGAATACCTGTTCAAATGTCGGTTGATGGGTTGTTGTGCGCGTATGACTTCTGAATCCACACTGATTGTGAGAGCTTCCTTTTGGCTGGGAGGAACTACCTGAAATGAAAGCAAGACCACGAGAAAGAATTAAACAATATGGGCAGTGAACTACCTAGCGTAAGCTAGATCCTGGGAAGGAATGATACTTCCTAGATGGTTTGTCGGTCCACTATTTTAAACAAATTAATGCTGAAAACAAGGTAAATCCTATTGTTATTTTAAATGATTTAGGTATCTCACTTAAAACACAATAAGAAATAGATCTAATCTAACAGGCTAAGCTAGAATAGAATCCACAGGTCAAATGGTTGGTTTTGGGTTCTGCAGGTCTAATAAAGGTCACAGGTGAGTGAGGGTGAAGTAAAATTAGGTGGATAGGTCTCTGTCCAAGGCTGTGTGGGAAAACACAGAGACCGGCGTCGGTCAGGGGTGAGTGACCGTGGTTAGGTATAATCGGCACCAAGATTCTTATGAGATACGAGAACGTGATAGAATGGGGTTTTTGGTCTCCTTTGTGATTGCACAAAGGATTTTGGTTGGTCGGGACGAGGTAATGGGTGACTGGAGTAGGTTTTGGTGAGGTTTTAATGGGTCTATGGAGATGAAAAGTGTTGGAGATGGTCAATAGGGAGCAAGATAAACAATGGATGATAAAATAATGATGAAATGAAATAACCAGGAAAGTATGATGTTGTACTTACTTGGATTTCATTTCTGAACGTCTGTGTGTGAAGGATGGAGGTGTTGATGATGGGTTTGGAGGCTGTAAGTGATCACCAACTGAAGAAAAGCTTCTGCATGGGCTGCATGCACGCTCCTCTTTGCTTAGATAGATCCGAATGTGGTTGGGATGGCTGTGTAGGAGAAGATGCTCAATCTCCTTCCTTGGATGTGAGTTCTTGCTAGAATTGACTCTCTAAAGATGCGTTATCTTTTGAGATCTCATTCTTTCTCGTCAACTTTCTTGCTTCCAACTTCTAGGTTCCAAATTCCAACCTTGAGAATAAAGTTGTTTTGGGGTTAAAAAAGGGGGTAACCGATGGCGGTCTGGCTTAACTGGCGACGGTTAGGGGTAACCAACATCGGTCAAGGCGGGATTTTCTAGGTTTACTAAACTTAGGGGAGATCCTCTTGATTTCCTCGGATCTTGTGTCGTTATCCTGTGGATTAGATTGGGAGCTTCTTGTGAGCATGCGGGAATGTGGTTAGAGGGAATGTAGGCATTGATTTTTAGGGTTTGGGTAAGTCTTAGTTAGTTATGGGAACTTGCTAAGAATAGGTCTTAGGTTGAGTTGGCTTGGTGAGTTGTCTAAGTGAACTGTATGTGTGGATATTATCTAAATTAAGATATTTAAATAATAAATATGGTGAGGATAATGAATTAATTAAATTAAATTAATTAAATTAATACTAGTGAGGTGAAGGGGCCATGGCTAGGTGAATGTGATGAAGGGTGCTTATTTATCAAGGGACCAAAGGGGAGTGTGACCTAATTTTAGTGTCTACGAGTCCCATGTTTGAAACCCACTTTTTGGGGTCTACTTTTTCTACACTATTGCTTATTTACATTATCTTCCATAACATGTTTGTCACTTTTTCTACTAACACTTGTTTCTATCCACTTTGTTTGCACGTGTCTTGGTTTCTACCATGCACATTCCCTCCACATTTTAGGGCATTAGTTTCATATCAGCATCCGGTCCTCTCCTTTGGGCCGCATCTACCTAGCAACATTGCATGCACCCCAAACAAGGGGGCATACATTGGGTGAATCAGTCACCTCATACAACAACTTAGAGCTTCATTACAAGCTTGCACAATACATGAACATAACAAAGTTATAGTTACAAAATGGCCAAGATTCTGACTTGGGTCCTCATTTTAGCATAGACACCAACACCTAGATATAGAAACTAGCACTTGGGCACTTCTAACCTTTCCTTGGTGCCTATGCCTATGGGTGATTACAGATTACTTCCTCATATCAACATAGTTTTCAATAGTTCACAGAGAAATTTTGAGTACATGCATAATCCCCAAGTAATCAGAATGCATTCTATCATCTTTTTCTACTTGGATCAAACTGGAACAACACATAATAAGCACATATCACACACCAGTGCTGCAATGAGTATAAATTTGGGAAGAACTCATGGAAGGAGAATAACACTATACCTTTCTCCCTAATACTCTTATGTCGTGGCGTGTGTAGACACAAAATCATGCACTTTGGGTAATTACCTAGTCCTGATTACATACTACTATTCATATGATTCATAAGCAAGAAAAGTACTAACTAAATCATGTCTTTGGCCACCTTTCTTTGCTTTTTGGTGCCACTTTTAGTCTTACACCCTTACTTGCTTAGTCTGGCTTTTTATACTTCGACATTTATCATCTTGGACACCAGCGCTAGGCACCCTCATCCCTTTTGGGCTCCTTGACCCCTTTATACTTTGTTCACATATTTTGGGTCCTTTATAGTTGTTTGATCATCTTATATTTTTGGTAGTCGGCCTTTTCGGGGTTAATTATGAAATTCAAGTAAGGAAATCATATAAATATAAAGTTATGTGATCATAATAAAGGACCAAACACTAAGAATTAGCTATCACCACCTAAGGTTGCATCCATCAAGCATCTAAGAGCTCCATTACATCCATCTAACACCATCCAAGGGACATAAGGGATGGTTATTCTGCATACACTTCATAGGAGGGAAGTTCATTCTATTTCATGCACACATCTATTACATTTCTTTACATCTAGCTTATTTTCTCACTATCAAGTGTGACACACATAAGAGCCACCTAGGGCACAATTCCACACACACACACATAAAACTACATTGGGTCTGAGATGTAGTGCAATGTTTAGTCGTAAGTTCACCATTGTGATAGCTGAGGATAGTCTGACCCCTCATTCTGCATATTTTTTTAGGATTTGATGTCTCTTTGAGGGTTTTGTAGGTCAATACTTCATTGCAGGTTTCAGTGACTTTGACGATCATTGTGTGACCTTACCATAAGCTGCCAAAGGCAAGTAATAACAAATACCTCACGACCATTCAAAGGACCTTTTTTTAGCATTTTCTGAGACCCAAGCACCTATAAATAGATCTAGGGTGTGTGACAGTGCCCCTGTCCCTCTCTAAGCACCCTAGTCTAGAAATTTCATCAACTCGCACACTTTTCTGAGGCTTTGTACGATGCTTCTACCTCTTTGTTCATCCACTCGGCACTTCGACACAATCTAGATTCCACAACGAATCAACTAAGGCTTTTACCCCCTCTTTACCGAGGACTTCATACTTTCTTGTTTAGTTTTCTTGGCTTAATTTTTGTACTTAATTGTATATTTATTTTTCTCCAATAACAATCAGATTAGGCATATAAATTCACATTTTAGCTTAATCATTTTGGTGAACACGACTTTTAATACTCTTTCATCCTTCATTTTCTTCCATCTTTGTTCATAAGGTCTGTTGAGTCTCTTTGCTTCAATTGCTTCAAATGCACCCATCTTGTAAAGACGCTCTCCACAAAACTCTTGACACTATATATCTGTCTATTAACATGTTGCCTACTCAATTCAATGTTATCTTCAATTGTGTTTCTGATGAATCTTTTGGTTCCAATTCCAATCAATCTATTTGCAAATACATTCAAGCTCTTCATTCTTTATTTCAAAATAAATTTCAAGAAATGGAATCCACAATTACATCTCTAAAATCTGAAATCCAACATCTTAAAGATGTTTCTCAAGCTCACGCTAATTATTCTTCTCATCTTCATTCTATGTCTTCTACATATGCTCATATTAGTGAACCCCAAGTCTTACCGCTCCTGTGCCTCTCAAGTTTAATCTCAATGCTAAGTGATAAAATATTCTTTCGAAAATCATAACTCATGAATTAATCATCTTTTCATCTACTCATTGTTATCCTCTTTATTGGCTTGTAAAATATCAAGGTATTCCATATTGCAATTATCATCAAATCAATGGACATAATGAAAATGATTGCTATGATTTATAATGTAGAATCAAACATCTTGAGTGTCAAGGTTTTATCTCATTCATTGCATAACATTTTATTACATTGTCCTCTCTAATTGTTACATTTTAATGGGTTCCTAATTCTGATTCGTTTATGTCTAATGAGCATCAAGTCATCACTTCTCATGTTTCTACTCAAGTGCCACCTATGTGATCTACTCAAGTCAAGAAACTACCTCTCAAGATTAGTCTCAATCCACCTCTAAGTCAAATTATGCAACCACCTCTCAAAATCAGTCCACCTTCTTCTCCTATCAAGTCTTTTGCAACATCATCAATCCCACATAAGCTCTAACCAATCACTTTTGTCAAATCAAATACTCCTACTGATGGCCATGAAACATTTCAAATTCCGCCACCATCGCATGGTTCTACTATTTCTTCGGCCTACCATTGTGTTGGCCCTTACTCTTATCACAACATGACAAAACTCTCCCACAATGGAATGGTACCTCTCACATCGTTGCATAAATATCCATCATTGGCACACTTGGGGGCATCACACTTATTCCCCCCCTTCTAGCACTATCAATTATTTCTAGCATGTCCTATCACACTTAATGATGTGCAATTCACGATTCATTTTTCCAAGAACTTTCAAACCATTTGATACATTATCGTATCATCATTTCCCATTGACACACTCTCGTGATTTGGTTCACACTTGACTGTCGAGGGCATATTATACACATGAACCTCATATACTACAAACTATACATTCAAATTTACATACTACATACTTCATGCATCACACATCATCTTCTCTCATAACATCTACTATACACTTTGTGTCTCATTCACTATACACATTCACACTACATCTCTCTTACATCTAATTATACATGTTGTGGTCATTACCCTATGACACACTCTAGTTCCATGATCCATACTCAACTATTGAGGGTATACATATCAAATGGACCTCATCACACTCACGCATTCAATCAATCACTCATTCACTCACATGTGTTTACACTCTACACTTTACACTTTGACGATCACATATTTTTGTACACACATTCAAACCATTTCTCAATGACGCACTCTTTTTATGGTTCATTATTGACTGTTGAGGGGACATATACAAATGAACCTCATTGCATGCATACACATCCACTCGGGGGCACGCGGCTCCTATCATTCACACTGCATTCCATTTTGTACTATCCACAACATACTGCATATCTTGGTTGCATTTACTCTTGCTTACTTTTGCTTACATGCACATCTTATTACACATGCTAGATATATATCTTGTATGTCATTATCTTTATCATACACACATGCGCATTCACTTGCCTTTCTAGTTGTGATCGCAAATTCTATAGATCTATACATGCAACATGGATGCTTGGCACAATACCTAGTACCAGTCCCACAACAGCTCTTGGGGGCATCCACTTTCGTACATTATAGGTGTTATTGTTTCATAACACACTATTTTATCAGATTATACATGTTTTGACATACTTTCTATCTTTCTAACATGATAATGGGTGCTTCATGTGCAACATATTTTTTGTAGGACTATATGCTTCCATGGTTATCTGTTACATTGTTTATCATTGCTTACTATTTGTATGCCATTATTTGTGGGCTTTTCCCTTTGTCTTGTGTGCACACTGTCTGTTTTAGGCTTCATCGGCCTTGATTGTCTTGCGACATCATGAGTGGTGTCCCATGTTTGTAACCCAATTTTCGCGGTCTACATTGTCTTCTTACTTGTTTACATTGTCTTCTTGCATCTTAGCTTACATATTATCTGCTTAACATACATTTTTTCTTCTACATGTGTGTTTGTCTTTTCTTGTACTAACACTTGTCTCCCAGCCACTTTGTTTGTGTGTGCCTTGGTTTCTACTAAGCACATTCCTCCCCTGAGGTATAGTTTTAGCACAATGATTGGTCCTCTTTTGGGCTGCATACTCCTTCAATGATGTTGCATGCACCAAAAATGAGGGGGCATCATTTGGGTGAATCAATCACCCCATACAACATTCTATAGTCATTACACATCACATCACAATACCGGTATAACACACAGTTTTCAATTTTAGGGCTTTGAATAATACTTTAGTCCTTAGCACATCACAACCCTTCCTGGACACCTAAAAACAAGGGGTAGTTACACAACATTTTGGTAGTTCAACATAGTCTACAGAACTCCACATAGTGGCTTTTACAAGGTATGTAATCCTTAGCACTTTCTCGTTAGATTGAATTGTTCAAATTTTGCACACCATCTGCAATGGTGTCCTACATTGTGGGAAGTAGTTAAAGGTTGGAGGATAACACCAAAATTTTCTCCCTACACTTATTCTATATCATCTGTGTTAAATCACCCCAAAAACTCACACAGACACAAATGGCGTGAGATTGTCTAAAAAACTCGTTCGTCTACAACATCCTCAGGATCATTTTTACACTCTTTCCTCATCACGGATTAGGTGCACATGTTCCTTTTTAATTTTGTAATTTCTTTACATACTTTTTATACACTTTGATCATATACATGTGTATTTGACTACTTGTCTGTTCTTCTCTTTTGCAGGTTCGTCCGTATGGGAAGTGGTAGTCAACTTCATCAAAAATCTTTACAACATCACATACAACAAATAAACAACATCAACAACATACACATCGCGACACCTACACATGTGTTTCCACCCTAGGTTCATTTTCATCATCACTTTTTATACTTTCTCCTCCTTAGCATCCATGCTTCACACTTTTATCACTCCATGCTTTGTCTTATCCCTCGGCACACTTTCGTCATTGATCTACATGGTTATCAGGTACGCATCTCTATCTACTTTATGTTACCAAGATTTCTTCTCACCAACATAAAGTGGGGGTAAATGTAGACACAAAATCACGTACTTTAGGTAATTATCTAGTCTGATTACAACATACTACTACTCATATGATTCCTAAGAAAGAAAATTGATAACTAACCCATGTCTTTGGCCACCTTTCTTTTATTTCTATTGCCACTTTTGGTCTTACACCCTTACTTTCTCAATCTACCTTTTAATACTTTGAAAGTTATCATCCTAGACACCATCGTTCATCGCCCTCATCCCATCTAGGTGCCCTGACCCCTTTGTACTTTTTAAACATCTTTTGGGTACTTTCTAGCCATTTGAGCATCTTATCTTTTTGGTAGTCAGCCTTTTTGGGGTTAATTACGAAATTCAAGCAAGGGAATCATATAAATATAAAGTTATATGATCATAATAAAGGACCAAACACTAAGCATTAGCTATCACCACCTAAGGTTGCATCCATGAAGTATGTAAGAGCTCCAGGTGCATCCATCTAAGCACCATCCAAAGGACACAAAGGATGGTTATTTTACATACACTTCATAGGATGGGATTTCATTCTATTCCATGTACACATCTATTTCATTTCTTTACATCTAACTTATTTTCTTCTTTATCAAGTGTGATACGCACAAGAGCCACCTAAGGCACAATTCCACACACATAAATAGAACTACATTGGGTTAGAGATGTAGTGCAACAATCAATCATAAATTCACCATTGTGACAACTGGGGATAATCTGACCCCTTATTTTGCATCTTTCTTTTTAGGATTTTATGTCTCTTTGAGGGTTTTACAGGTCAATACTTCATTGCAGGTTTTCAAAGTGACTTTGGTGATCACTATGTGACCTCATAATGACCAAAGGCGAGCAACAATAAATACCTCATGACCATTCAAAGGAGGTTTTCTAAGCATTTCCACAGACCTAGGTGCCTAAAAATATCTAGGGTGCCCAAAAGCGTCCATGTCCCTCTCTGGGTTGCCCACCTAGCTTATTCTTCCATATCTACATTTTTTTGAGCTTCGGTACAACGATACGTGCTTCATATTTTCCAGTTTTCCAGCTCTGTACACCTCTGGGATTTCTACAAATCAACTAAGGCTTCTTACCCTCTCTTTGCACTTAGGTTTTTTACTTTATTGCTTAGTTTACAGGTTAATTTCGTACTTAATTAATTATTCATTTACTACTTTGTGATAACAATTAGATTAGGCATATATATTTCATATTTAGCTTAATCGAGTGTGAGATCGCTAAAAACTCACACTTGGCATGAGATCACCCAAAATCTCATTTTTGGCATGAGATAACCCAGAAAACTCTCTTGGTGTGATATCACCCAAAAAAAAATTCTTCTGAGTAGTTTAAGACATTTTCTAGCCCTTTCACTCTTCACGGATCAGTGCACACTCTCTTTTCTCTAATTTTTCACATTGTTACATACTTTTACATACGTATGCAAAAAAATTCATATACACATATTTAACTACTTCTTTTTCTCTTCTTTTGTATGTATGTTCTTAATACGCAACAAGAATAATCCTTAAATTGAGCACAACAATAGGTACAACATTATACGCTTCACCCCTAGGGTCACTTCCTCTTCTTAGCTTCCACTCTTCATTTTTGTCACTTCACGCTTTCACTTGTCTCTTCAGCACGCTTTCGTCATTGATATACAAGGAAAAAAGGTACGCAAATTCTAAACTACTTTATGTTATCGAGTATTCACTCAACAACATAAAGTGGGGGCAAATGTAGACACAAAATCATGCACTTGGGTACATTTCTAGGTCCTAATCACATACTACTATTCATATGATTCCTAAGTGAGAAAACTAGCAATTGACAACTATCTTTGGCCTTTTGTCTATGTTTTATTTTCTATTTGGCCTTCTACACCCTACAACCCAGTTGATACTTCATTGCTTTATCTTTCATGACTCTAGACACCAACGCCCAAACAGGACGCTAACGCCTAAGTGCCCTCATCCTTTTGGTCGCCTCGACCTCATTTCTACTTTACTCACTTTTTGGGATTATTTTATCTTTTTGGGCATCTTATTTTCTTATGGGTTGTCCTTATAGTTGTTAATTGTGAAATTCAACCAAGGGAATCATATAAATATAAAGCTATGTGACCAAAATAAAGGACCAAGTACTAAACATTTATTATCATCACCTAAGGTTGTATTCAAAGGCATTCTAAGAGCATTAAGGAATCTATATAGATTTCACTTAAGGGACAAGGGAATACATTTTCTAAATACACACATAGGAAGGGAAGTTCATTTTCTATCCACACATCTATTTACATTGATACATCTAGCTATTACCTATCACTATCACGCACACTTGCACAAGGGCTTCCTAGGGCATGATTTATAAACACACACATAAGAACTACATGGAGTCTAAGATGTAGGTCAATGATCGATTGTAAGCTCACTCGGTCAGTGTGACCGTCGGGGTCATCCGAATCCTCATTTTGCATCTTTTCTTTTTGGGATTTGATGTAGTTTGAGGGTTTTGCAGGCCATCTTCTCTTTGCAAGTTATAGGAAAATTCGGTGATCATCCAACGACATACAAACAGCGAAAAAAAAGGTTAGTGACACTTGTGCGACACATCAAAACTAGTTTATGAGATCTTGCACAATCACAGAACCCAACAAATGTCTCCAACACCTAGGTGCCCCTACCCCGATCTAGTTACCCTAGTCCAGGCTCATCGGTAGTTCCATAATTTTATATGCTCGGTTGCGACATTCAATATCATCCGTTCATCAGTCTTCCAATCTAGAACAATCGCATACGAATATTGAAAATTAGTTAAGTCTTTATTTCCCCCTCTTACACTTAGGGTTTTAAATTTATTAGCTTGCATGCTTGTGTCAAATTTGTGCTTCATTGTTTATTTATCATACGTGACTCTGCAATTAGGATTTTATGAAGTTTATATTTTTAAATCACAAAAATATAAATTTCATTCATTTTCCTCTTATTGAGAAATGTTTTTGGAGGAGGTGAAAATATTACGATAATCTTATCAACATCTTTATTTGTGTTTGGTTTAAAATTCATACGATAAAATAATAGTTAAGTTAGGATATGATTATGTGAAATGTAATATCAAAAACATCTTATTATAACAACACAAAGAGAATGTTTTTTCAATTATTTTATGTTGTTGAACTTATATGTTTTGAGTTTTAATTTTTAATCAAAATTTTCATAATTATAAATTTTATATATTCATAAAAAAATTATCAAAGAACATTTATTTCATTTTTAAAAATATTATAAATGCATAAAAACAATTGATTGAACCAAATTATAAAATTATATATTTAATATATACTTGTCAATACACGTACTCTTGGAGTAATGTTGCCAATCGATGAGCCCCCTGTTTTGCCATGTTTTATCCCATGTGAAACCTTGTGTTGTCATAACATCGTTTTGCACTATGTATAATATTGACGTTTTGTAATTACTAATTTACTGTGTTTTAAAAGGAAATGTTGTGCATATTCTTGTTATTTCTTCTTCAAATATGGCTTGAATGAACCTTTATGAGTATTAACAATGTGTTTGGAAAAGCATATCTTGAGTCATGACATGAGTTAACTATAAACTATGTAGGACTCATTTGTGCACTGGCACAGGACTCTCCTTATAGCATAGGGCTCGCCTTTGTATTAGCACATGACTCATCGTGGGGCCCAGGACTTGTCTAGATCACTAATTCATACTCACTTGAAATGATGGACTTGACAAGAGATAAATGGCTTAGATGTTTGAACTATTAGTTGACATAGCTGACACATCAGTTAATACAATGACATGAGCATGAAACATGTACTACTACCTCAACCTTCATGCAGATTATGAGGTCCAAGCAATCCCAGCTTAACTCAGTTGATTGAAGACATGATGCAGGAAAACACTCATGGATTTATAATCATCATGATTATAAGGAATCAATTCAAGATCTATAATATCTTTCTCAGCACTCGATTGACCATCGCAAAAGAGCTAATTACAGGCCTCATCGTAGCTAACAAGATTTATTCAATGCAAACACAACATGAAGGATCCTCCCATGATTCAGAATCGCAAAACTAATCAATGTTGTTATATGTATCTTGCAGTTAAGTAGTTGTTAATTTCAAATAACTAATTCTCTCCCAGAGATATGAGGACTGCTCTAATATAAAAGATAAAATGTATTAGGATTAGAGAGGAGTTTGATTAATCAACGGAAAATAAATTTCTTTTAATAAAGTGAGGATTCAAGGGGAAACTTTACTTGTGTGATTTGCAACATTTAACTGGATCGAAGGGAAGGAGCAAGGGCCACTCCTCTCCAACGAGAAGGGATAATTTATTGTTCATTTCCTTTCTGTTATTTCACATTCATTTGAATTTTAAGTATTTCATTATTTTTAGTACCTTCAATTCTGTATCCAATAGTCTTTTGTTGTTAATCCTCTTCATTTCCTAATTGCGGTTTGTTAGGAAATATATCTCTTAGTGCTTCATTTGATGGGTGAATAATAATTACATGTGTAATTATTATTATGGTAAATTAGTGAAAGTACATTTACTATGTAAATGTAAATAGTAAATGTAAAATGTGGTTAGTATGTGGTAAGTTAGTAAGTTAGAATAATAAAATAATTAGTGTTGTTTTATTATTATATTGGTGAGAGGTTGAAACCATATGGGTGTATAGTTGTATATGAAGACAAAGTTTGTTGTGAGAATTGTTATTATACATCTCCTATATAATGGAGTGTATTGAAATAGTGAAAATAATAAAAATATAATATAGAGTTCTTGTTTTCAATTATTGTCTGTGTAGCTATTTCATGGATTCTTTGTATTAGATCGAGTATATTTTTACATTTGGTACTAGAGCGGAGTTAAATCTGTCTCGAAAAAGATCTCGTAACTTTTGTTTCAAACGGGTTTCTCCAAAATTTTGTATGTGGAATGATCTGTTATACAAAAAGCTACAGTAATTGTTTTAGCAAAACCCAGTTCATAGTTTGGGAGAAACGTGCAATTTACTATACAGCACATTGATCACTGCTTTTTTTTTGAAGAAATCAGAGAATCAAAGGTAATTCAAATCTACATTCAATTTTTTTTGGATATTTAGATTCAGTAAAATGGACACACCATTATATAAATTTAATGGGCTGAAATTCCATACATGGAGAGTAAAAATTCAGATGCAGTTAATGAATAAAAACCTATGGAGGATAGTAGATGGAAAAGAAAAAACACCTACAGATATAAGCAAAATTGTAGAATGGGAAGCTAGAGATGAACAAATAACAGATGAAATTGACTATAAATATGAAGAATTTATATACTAATTGAATTTCTTGGAGGAAGGAGGCACAGGAGGTTGGAGGTCATTCAACGACCTCTCGTCAGTCACCAACGACGGGGCCGTATCAGTTATGGTGATTATTTTTTTATACAGTGTGTTCCTGTTGTTTCTTTGTATTTTTGGCAGAGTGTTTGGTTGCAGTGTTCCTATTGTGGTTTGCAAAATAAAAGAAATTTCACATTGAGGGGGGAACATGATCTCAATGTTCCATTTCTAGTTTTCTACATTTCTGGTATTTTCTATATATGCAGCAGATTTCAGCAGAATTTCCTATGTTATTCCCTGCAGTGAGATGTGATGAGGGCTAAGCATAATACTTGGCATATTATGATGTGGTTGTAGGTAAACCACTTGAAAACCTTCATTTTTGGTTTGTAGTACACCACTTGTAAAACCACCATTTTCGGTTGTTGGTAAACCCTATGCAAAACCATCACCCTTTTGGTTTGTGGTACACCACTTGTAAAACCACCATTTTCGGTTGTTGGTAAACCCTATGCTGAAAACCATCACCCTTTTTGGTTTATGGTAAACCAATTGCAAAACCATCATTTTTGGTTTATGGTCAACCCTATGAAAAACCATCCATTAGGTTTATGATCATCCCTGTAAAATCATCGATCATGAGCAAAAAGTATAAGGCGAGTTTTCCCCATGTTCGCACTAAGGGGGAATGTTAGGAAATATATCTTAGTGCTCCATTTTTATGGGTGAATAATAATTACATGTGTAATTATTATTATGGTAAATTAGTGAAAGTACATTTACTATGTAAATGTAAATAGTAAATGTAAAATGTGGTTAGTATGTGGTAAGTTAGTAAGTTAGAATAATAAAATAATTAGTGTTGTTTTATTATTATATTGGTGAGAGTTGAAACCATATGAGTGTATAGTTGTATATGAAGACAAAGTTTGTTGTGAGAATTGTTATTATACATCTCCTATATAATGGAGTGTATTGAAATAGTGAAAATAATAAAAATATAATATAGAGTTCTTGTTTTCATTAAATTGTCGTGTAGCTATTTCATGGATTCTTTGTATTAGATCGAGTAGATTTTTACACAGGTTAGCATAGGATTTAGTTAGTTTTGTTATTAAATAAGTACCGAGAACAATTCCGACTATTCCCTTTGTTACAAATAGCCATAGACACCGCCTTGACCGACAAACAAAATAAAACTAAAGTACAAGAATCAATGACACTCGTCACCAACAAAATAATAAATCAATAAAAACATATGTAACCTTTATATTACACATTATCAAATTAAGGTGGAATTCATGTCATCAAAATTGGCAAGGAATGTCTTCACACATATAATGTTGTAACTACGCATTTCATTTTGCTCATGGGAGTTATTTTGTGAGGGCTTAAATACACAATCAAATCCAAATAAATAAATAATTTAATATATATTTATTCATATTAAAAATCTATAAATAATTAATAATTTTATAATTAAAATACAATATGGAAAAAATAAGTATATAATTGTTAAACTAAGATAGATTTCATTTTAAACAAAATTTTGGTAAGGACTACCTTGATACACAACTAAGTTTCAAATTATTTAGACAATTTATTTTCAAACTCGCCCACACTATTTGAATTTTAAACATAGGATAATTTTCCAATGATACTACAACATATAAAATTTCTCCTACTAAATAATAACTAACGCTTGTATTAAAAGGAGGTATAATGGTTATGCCGATAATCAAATATGAGGAGTACATATTATGTTGGTGAGGTAGTGACTTCCATGCAACTTTACCCCTATTGACATAATGATTATGATATATTAGGGTGTATATATTCTTGTGGACAAGTCATTCAACCAATGTAAGATTAACTTTTTGATTGAATGAAGAATTTTAGAGTTGTGGAAAAAATCCAAGACGTACTAAAGAGACATGTTTGACTTAGGTAATTGTTAGACCTTGAAATTGACTAAGTCCCAAGGTAAAGGAAGAGTGCACGTGTGCAGGGAAAGTAAGGTAGAAAAACACTCAAGGAAAGGTGCATGGGAGAAAAGGTTAGCGCACGAAACAAGAAAGGGTTTGGGGACTTAGCCACATTTCTAAGGTGGCATCATAGGAAAAACACGTGAAGGCTTGAGTAGGCGTGATGAGTGGATAAGGTTCCAGCCTGGAGTCTTGGAGATCAAGGAAAGAATATTCCATGAAGGGAATATTCTAAAGGAGGATCATTACAATTAGTGGAGGCTTTTGCAAGTTGGCATAAGCACTCAAGTATGGAGGAGCACATTTCCACCTGACATGATATCTGCTCATGGGTGAAACTATGGTGGTGAAGGAAAGATTGATTCTATTTAAAAGAGTGCTTAGGTCCGAATTGAACACAAATTTTAGAGGTTAGAGTGGCAACAAAGTGCTTTGGAAGAATATTGTGGGTTGTGATGTTGGGAGCTCTTATTGTTGTTGTAGGTTATTGATTTTGTTAGTATTAGAGAGAGGCTAGGAAAGGATGATGCTATGCATAGATGTTAGTGCTTGGAGTCTCAAACCAGAGTGAGATGGGATAATATAACTAGGATTCTTTGTGTAGAGTAATTTTGTAGGGTTGGGATGTTATTCCTTGATGTATATGGTCTGATATGACCCTTTTTGATGTAATATGGCTACTGTAAACGATTATAATCAATATATGAAGCTCTATTCCAAATATATGTGTTTATGGACCAAACCCTAGTATGTTTTCATGTTGTTCATGGTTCAAATCTAATTCTATTATGCCATTGCGATGTTTATGTCTATCTCATGGTGCATTTGTGCTTAGATTAGATGCATGTTTCCATTCTCTGCAAACCATTCTTCTGTTAATGGTGAAACATTCTCACAAGGCTCACATAAAGGAAGGGATCGGTACCTCGGGTGAGTGCTCAACACTTGGGTGATAGGCCGACGCACTTGGGATTAAAAGAGATATTAGAGGGTAAGAGGTAAACATAGACTATAGTAATAAAACATGTATTAAAAGGTGTTATTGTTTCATTTTATACTACTTCCTATTCTTACTAGCACACTACTTGTTCCATTGATCCTACACGTTTTGACATACTCTTTATCTTTCTAACATGCTAATGGGTGCTTCATGTGTAACATTTATCTTGTAGGAACTATTTTCCACCATGGTTGTCTGATACTTTGCTTGATATTATTTTCCATTTTTTGTTGGCTTTTCCCTAACTCTCACTTGATCATGTGTGTATGATTTTGGTCGCTTCAGCTTTGATTGTCTTACAACATTGTGAGTGATGTCCCATGTTTGAAACCCGCTTTTTACGGTTTAATTTTTCTACACTTTTGCTTGTTTACATTTTCTTCCATAATATGTTTATCACTTTTTCTATTAACACTTGTTTTTAGCCCTTTTGTTTACATGTTCCTTGGTTTCCACCATGCACATTCCCTCCCCGTGGGAATCGCCAGATCAACATCTGGTCCTCTCCTTTTGGCCGCATCCTCCTAGTGATGTTGCATGCACCCAAACAAGGGGGGCATACATTCGGTGAATCGGCATTACCCCATACAACAACTCGTAGCTTCAAGATAAGCATGCACAATACATGAACATAACATAGTTACAATTACATAATGGCCCAAATTCTAACTTGGGTCCTCAGTTCAACATAGACACCAACACCCAAATACAGACACTAGCACTTGGGTGCTCTTGATCTTTCTTGGGCGCCTATGACCAGGGTAGTTATAGTTACTTTCTCATATCAACATAGTTTTCAGTAGTTCATGGAGCAATTTTCGAGTACCGACACAATCCCTCAAGAATCGAATGCATTCTATCTCCTTTTTCTACTTGGGATTGAACTAGAAAAGCATGAAACTAAGCACAAATCACACCATCTATAACAATGTATAAATTCAGGAAGTAGTCATGGAAGGAGAATAACACTAGACCTTTCTCCCCAACACTCTTCTGTCGTCACATAAGATCACCCAAAAAACTCGCACTTGGTGTGAGATCACCCAAAAAACTCACTCTTGGCATGATATCACCAAAAAAAATTGTTCTTCTATAGTACTTAGGACATTTTCTATCCCTTTGACTCTTCACGAATCAGGTGCACACTTTCTTTTTACTAGTTTTTCACATTTTTACATACTTATGCAAAAAGTTTCATATACACATATTTGACTACTTATTTTGCTCTTATTTTGTAGGTCCGTCCTTAATACGCAATAAGAAACAACCCTACATTGAGCAAAAAAATGGGTACAACACTATACACTTCACCCCTAGGGCCCCTTCCTCTTTCTTAGCTTCCACGCTACATTTTTATCACTTCACGCTTTCACTTGTTTCCTTGGCACGCTTTCGCCATCGATCTACAAGGAACAAAGGTACACAAATTATAAACTACTTTATGTTATTGAGTATTCACTCAACAACATAAAGTGGGGGAAAATGTAGACACAAAATCACACACTTGGGTACATTTCTAGGTCCTAATCACATACTACTATTCATATGATTCCTAAGTGAGAAAACTAGCAATTGACAACTATCTTTGGCCTTTTGTCTGTGTTTCTTATTTTCTATTTGGCCTTCTACACCCTACAACCCAGTCGGTACTTCACTGCTTTATCTTTCATGACTCTAGACACCAATGCCCAAACATGACGCCATCGTACATGTGCCCACGTCCTTCCTGGGTCCCCCGAACTCGCTATCTACTTTACTTGCTCTTTTTGGGCTTCTTTTATATTTTTAGGAATCTTATTTTCTTATGGTTTATCCTTCCAGTTGTTAATTGCAAAATTCAACCAAGGGAATTATATAAACATAAAAGATATGTGACCAAAATAAATGACAAAGCACTAAACATCTATTATCATCACCTAAGGTTGCATCCAAAGGCATTCTAAGAGCATCAAGGCATCCATCTAGCTTTCACTCAAGGGACAAGGGACTACATTTTCTACATACATGCATATGAAGGGAAGTTCATTTTTCCATCCACACATAAATTTATATTACTACATCTAGCTATTTCCCTCTATCACGCACGCTAACGCAAGGGCTTTCTAGGGCATGATTTCTACACACACGCACAAGAACTACATGGAGTATGAAATGTCATATAACACTCGCTTATAAGCTCACTCATTCGGGTGACCGAACGAGGTCAATTCGACTCCTCATTTGCATCTTTTCATTTTGGGATTTGATGTAGTTTAAGGGTTTTGTAGGCCATCTTCTCTTTATAGGTTACAAGCGAATTCAACGATCATCCAATGACATACAAACGACCAAAAGTGAATATTAGTGACACTTGTGTGACACATCAAAAACCAATTTTTGAGATCCTACACACTCACAAGAATGCAAAAGAGGTCTCCAACACCCAGGCGCCCCTTCCCTAGTTTAGGCGCCCTAGTACAGGCTCATCCGGTAGTTCGATAATTTTCTATGCCCAGTTGTGACAGTCAGTCTCATCCGTTCATCAGTCTTCCAATCTAGAACAGTCCCAAGAACAATGCAAATTAGTTAAGTTTTTATTTCCCCCTCTTGCACTTAGGGTTTTAAATTTACTAGCTTACTTGCTTATGTCAAATGTGTGCTTCATTGTTTATTTATCATGTACGTGACTTTCGCAATTAGGGTTTTACAAAGTGTATATTTGTTAAATCACAAAAATAAAAAAAAATCATTCATTTTCCTCTTATTGAGAAATGGTTTGGGAGGAGGTGAAAATATTAAGATAATCTTATAAGCATCTTCTATACATAACATCTTTTAGAAAAATAGAATTGTGTTTGGTTTACAATTTATACGATAAAATAATAGTTAAGTTAGGATATGATTATGTGAAATGTAATATAAAAACATCTAATCAGAATAACAAGAGAATGTTTTTCCAATTATTTTATGTTGTTAAACTTATATGTTTTGAATTTTAATTTTTAATCAAACTTTTAATAATTATAAATTTTATATATTCATAAAAATTATCAAAGAATATTTATTTCCTTTTTGAAAATATTATCAACGCATAAAAGCAATTGATTGAACCAAAATTAGAAAATAATATCTTCAATATATACTTATCAATACATGTACTCTTGGAGTAATATTGCCAACAAAATATTAAATCAATAAAAATATAGGTAACCTCTATATTACACGTTATCAAATTAAGGTGGATTTCATGTCAAAAAAAAAAAGCAAGGAATGTCTTCATGGAGATAATTTTGTAACAACTACGTATTTTCATTGTGCTCATGCGAGTTATTTTGTAAGGGCTTAAATACACAATCAAATCCAAATAAATAAATAACTTAATATCTATTTATTAAGATTAAAAATCAATATATAATTAATAATTTTATAATAAAAATACAATATAGAAAAATAAGTATATAATTATTAAACTAAGATAGATTTCATTTCAACAAAATTTTGGTAAGGACTACCTTGATACACAACTAAGTTTCAAAGTGTGTAGAAAATATTTTTTCAAACTCTCCCACACATTTTGAATTTTAAACATAGGATAATTTTCCAATGATTGTGCAACATATAAAATTTCCCCTACTAATAATAACTAACACTTGTATTAAAAGGAGGTATAATAGTTATGCTAATAATCAAATATGAGGTGTCATACATATTGTGTTGGTGAGGTAGCGACTTTATTGCACCTTCACCCCTATTGACATAATGATTATGATATATTAGGGTGTATATGTTCCCGTGGACTAAGTTTGTCAACCAATGCAAGATTAACTTTTTGATTGAGTGAGGATTTTTAGAGTTGTGGATGTGGACACCTAAAATCTACTTACGTAGTTTTATAGCTAAAATTGTACTAACTTCCCATCGTAATTGGTGATTTCTCACTAATTAGCTAACGTTTCCTCCAATTCAGTCGATTAACAACACTTCATTAATTAACTATTCTTTGATCCATTCTCGGATGCCCATTCATGACATTATTTTGGTTGTAATCCTTCTATAATCAGCTAATTTGGATAATAAACCCTTTTATTAGCTAAACATCCCTCTTTTAACCATTCAAAATCTCCTTATTTCCCTCTAAGTCACTTCTACAAGCTTCCTAGGCTATCTATCAAACACATGTGATTAATCAGACCCCTCCCAACTCTCATAGGTTGCTAATCACTTACTAATCAAGCTTAACTAGCCTAAACCAAGCTTAACTAGCCTAAAACATGTTTATCCACTTCTAATCAAAAATGCTTTTTGACTCACCTTTTGTCCCACATGACTAGGATTCTAAACTTTCGCAAAAGGAAATCTATATATACAAAGCCTAGTGCACCCCTTTTAAGTTTACACCTTTGACTCTTTGGAAATGCATGAGATCTCATTTGTATTAGCTAAAGCTATAAGAAATTTGATCTTGAGCCCTCCTCTATCGTAGTGGCTTCTTCATCTTGCATCCACCACTCCAAGCTTGGTTAGTAGGAGAATAATTAAACATGGCCTCAGTAGCCATTTTAGAGAGACCTCTTGACCTTGTTTGGAGAAAAACTCAAATATGATTGCTTAGGATCTAACTAGGTTCATTTAAAGTTAGCAATCTAAAGAGTAAAACATAGCTTAGGATGTTAGTTTGGTTTATTCAAAGTTTCATTCATATTTAAAGAAGTTAGTTTTATAAGCTCTTATCGTGATGTTCTTGATAGATTTAGTTATATGGTGGAACTACTAGGTGTTAGTTTCATTTATACTTGCATAACTAATCTTTTCATGCATACATTTGGCACGCTCGGTGGGACGGATCCTTAGTTCTTTGCTTTCATTTCAAGCTTTGTAGATTTGTTTCAAGTTTTTGGCATGCTAACCTTTTTTTTTTACAAATTTAGATAAATATGAGGTTTTTATAACTTGTTTAGTTAGGATTGTTTCATTTTTATGCTCTCTACTGGGAATAAAGGAGGGGAGGTCAGAACGTCTTGATTTTGGCAGCTACTACGATAACTTCTTTTCGTGATGCTGCAACTGTGGAAATGAGAATTATTATGTTAAGGTGTATCCTTTAATCTTGAAAATCATGTGTTACTGATCTGAACCCTTGCTTACTGTAACTTTGTTTACTCGGGACTAAGGTCATTATAACTTGTGTTGCAAAATTTTGATTTAGCATAATTGCTTTTGTACTTGATGAACTCATAATCAGGAGACAACACACCTTGAATCAATTCCATTGATCCAAGGTATGCTTCAGCCTTCTTTATTATCGTCTTGTCGATTGACTTCCCAGATAAAATGAAGTCTGGAACTGAGCAGGAAATTGTTGCAAATTTTAAAAGAATCGAGTTACAAGTATACTTACTAGGCACCATGTTGCCAACGGTAAGGTTTGATTTCTTGAATACATACGAGTTGTGACGCTGGAAAGTGTAAGATAGAAAGGGGTTTGATATAAAGTTAGCAAGGTATATGTTAAGCATTGGACGGAACGTCCTGCACTATATTGGTTTTGAACATAAGTCGGTAAAACCTACTTGGAACCTATTAATTAAAATACTATGGGTTATATTTTAACCTATGACCTAATAATTTTTTATTATTGGCAAATAGTTTTTGAAAGGGACTATACCCTTGAATACAAAAGAAGGCACGAGAGCCGAATAAGAGTGAGAAACAAAGAGAATGGATCAAGATCCAAGTGTTACAATGAAGCTCAAAGTAGCTCGAAGCTTGGCTACACAAACGAGACATAACAAAGAAAAACAACAAAAAAATGACAGAAACCAACCGCAGAGAAACAACAAATAGAAGCTCTGCATTGTTACTCCTTACCTGTGCGAAGCGTTACCCTTCGTGAGTGGTAGATTTTTTCTTTTTCTTTGACCGTTACCCACCCCGATGGAGTCTTCGCGGTTGGAGAAGAAGACAAAGGAGGAGTATTTTCCTTAGTCGCAAATGTCCCATTTGGGAATGACCAAGTTGTTCTCCGAGAGATATATTTTTCATTTTCCCATCGCCCTCAGCAGCTTGTGAATTTTCCATGTTTCTAACAATCTGAGTTTCGGATAAATGAGATAAATTTGTTGCAATTTCCTTGCTGTTGGAAATAGGATTTTCCAAAAAAGGAATTTCAGGGACAAACCCAGATTCATCCTTAGCATTTGAATTTGAATCAAGGTCCTCTTTTGCATCGAAAACCAAATGTTCCTGGAGGGCATCCTTCCACCAACTGCATTTCTCATGCTGGCCCTTTGCCAACCCACAAGCAAAAGGATTAATTTTATTTAAAAGGATGCAAATTATTACAAATCCTAATGATTTACGACCTAGATGGAAATCTAACTATGGACAATGTAACCTAAACTATTGTTAGTCCTAAAAGGGACCTATGGACACATGTCAAGTGGGAGGATAAGGGGGAAGGTTTAAACTTAATGAAGGACTTTAATTGCAGTCCTTGAAGTTTTAAACGCCAAGTTTGGTGGGAACAAGAAAGTTAGAGGCATCTAACTAGCTACATAACTAAACTTGAATTACATGCAAAAATATAAGATAGAATTCGCCAAATCTGAATCGGCGGTGGCGTGGAGAAAGAGGAAGGAAATGCATTCAATGCATTTATTTGCCTTGGTTTTGGTAACCGGCCGCCTAGGAAGGAGGAAAGAGGATTTTTGTGAACCATTGTTTTTCATTTGGTTTTGGGTTTCTCTCTCTCTGCATTGTGTTGCCCTTTCGAGCCTACAAGTTTGTGTTTCGACCATTGTTGTTCGACCGCCTTCGAGTGGTTCCTGGACCTGTGTAAACAAGGAAGCAGTTGAGAGAACTGCTGAATAAGTAGTTGGAGGGAAGAACTCGGGAGAAGCTCGGTTGTGACCTTCCACGAGCTAACAAGAAAATATACAGGCATGTTAGGCTCTTTTCTTTAAACAACTTTGCTCTTTATTAAGCATCTTCATTAAAAGAACTCTGCTCTTATAAATGCGTGTTCTTGTGAAAATATGATGATATGTTGGATGTGATCTTTTTCTTGAGTTGTTGTTTGGAGAGGATGCGATTTGGGTATTTTCTCGATGCATACATGAGTAAATGAGTGATTTTTGTTGCATTAGTAAATGAACATGGAAATTGTCTCTACTTGTTTTGATTTCCAAAGTAATGGGTATACGGGTTTTTGTTGTCTTTTGTGGATTGGAACTCGTTGAAGGTGACAACGATGTGTATGTTGTTTTCAAAGTTCTGTGTGTGTTCAAGAGATATGGAATTCATGCGAATGCTTTGACAGGACTTGAGTGTGAACTATTCTTCCTTATTGAATTACAGTGAATGGCGATGTGAATTCTTTTAGGGATAATAGATTTAATGTATCATCCTTACATTTGCTTGAGCTAAAATGATATGATGTTCCTCCTACTTTATTTTGGTACCCATGAATGACTATTTGGAAATAAATTCTTGTCGAACCTGGAATAGGGTAACCTGATTATCTGATGGATTTGGGTATAGAGTACAGTTTTTATTTCTTCTTGAACTCAATGATGAACACATATATATAACCTGCGGGTTTAAAACTTCTTCGTTGTTTTCATTTAATCTAAATTTGAGTAGGTTCCTTACTCTTGTGGTTGAAAAATGATTTCTATAATTATTCCAGTGAAATTGGGATCATGTTACTTTGCTGTACACTTTTACTCATTTCATACCTGGATAGATGCGTCTATTTTCAATGAATAAAACTAATGGAACAGTTGCAATTGAAAGTTTTGTTATTTTTGAATACTTGCGGTTCGGATGCAAAGTGAATTCTTGATTACTTTCCTTGAATAGTAGTTAGTGAACTATTAAGATCAGTATAAATCAATTAGAAAGAATTATCCTTTGGATAACAGGTCTGTACATCATGGTTCGATATGCGGTTGTGAATTGGAAAGAGGTAACGTGAATCCTCTTCCTTTCATTCAATTTTTGACTTCTAAATATTTCTCTTTTGGATTGTTATCCCTGGTTATTAGCTCCTTTTTCACAAAATCAATCAATTCGGTTGTAATTAAATAAAAAAAGGATTATGGATTAGGTAATTGGAAATAGTATTTTCTTTTCCTTAGTATCCTATCCAAATTTTTGTTAAAAAGGTATTGAAGTCACATATGACTGCCCTCAGGAGTATGCAAATGCATTTTACGTTCTGTCTCTCTCTCTTTGAAGTAGATGAGTACTACGCTGCCGGATAAATTCTGAAAAGTTAAATATGTTGTTGTTATGATGTATGATTGCCTTTCACTTCTGCATTTGATTTGGTTGAAGTCAAGTGAGTAGCAGAAGGTAAAGGAGTTCTGTTTAAATTTATAGTCAATTCATTATATGAAATTCATTTATAATGATGAAATGGGTTTGACAATGAGTGCATTCGAACAATAATATATAAATCAGTTCTTACAAATGCTCTAATATGAGATTGTTTAGAGAAAATATTCCTTTTAATATTTGCCTAAATTTGGAATGAACTCTTTTCATTTTTTTAAAAAGGGAACAGTTATGAAAATGGTGATATATATATCATTGCATGTTAGCTGTTATAGAAATTGGGGAGTTGTTAACTGTTAGTATTGTTTGACTTGATGCTTCTTATTGAGATAAGGTTGTTAAATTGTTTCTCCTTATCGGTACTTAACTCTTACGTGATGTCCATCTCAATTATGGGACGTTTCATAAAAGCGAGTTCTTTTATTGAGATAGTTAGTTAAGAGCACCTCATTTTAATGATAAGTGCTTAATATGCTCAGTTCGATGAACTGACCCGTGCTAATAAATTTTGCAGATGGATTCCGTGAGTAATAATGAAGACATGTTGTTTGTGATGCTTCTTCTGATTAACTAGAGGATGGATATTTTCTAAGATTTTATTATTTTTCTCGAAAGAAATGGAAAAAGAAAAGTTGTATTCTTCTTTCTTTTTGAGTTAGCAATGTTGATTGGCATGATTGAAGTCCCATTTGTTAGGACTTGTAAAAATGTGTAAATTTACCTTGAGGAATGAGAGAAGGGAATGGTGTGTTATTTTAATTGTTGTACCATTGTTGAACTGTTGAAATACGATTGAGAATATACTCTTACTCGTTGAAATTGTATTTATTCAAATGATGGTTGTTAGATTTAAAAGGACATAACGTCTATTCTTCACTTGAATACAATTTTTAAGTTGGGATGTGAAAATGCTTAGTACTTAGGTCAATATGGATTTTAAATTGACATTAGTAAAAGAGTAAGATGCATATGAACTCTTATATAAATGAAGGACGGAATTAGATTCTAACTAATGAATGTAAAGGAAAGGACAAATGAAATTCTGTATTAAGATTTCGTTAAAACTCCTTGGGATGCCTTACCCAAAGGATATTTGGAAGGAGGAATCATACCACCTCTTAACAAACCTTAAGCTAAAGAAAGGTAATTGTAAATAAATGAATACATTCATTTGGGAAATGGACTTCATTCCAATGACGTCTAATAAAAAGGGAACCTAAATTTATAATCAGTTGCGAATAAACTCGATTAAGCTTAATAAGTTAATCTTACTTCATTAAGTTGCAGTGGACTGTAAGTCCGAAGCTTTAATTAATGAACCAAGAAAGGAATATGCAATCCTTTGGTATGGAGGAGTGAATGTATATTAAACTACGAGACAATTCAAGTCATTCCTAGTTATGCAACTGTAATGAACTATGAGGTTAGAGGATCAACAAGGTTGCTGAAACTTATTCTTAAAATATTTAAGATAAGAATCTAATCAAAATTTTAGTTGGATGTGTAACCCTAGATGGGAGGATTCCATAGGATGTTGGCACACGCCAGCTGCAATAAGGTGTCTTCATGAAGGCTAGGCCTTCATGACGACACAATGTTGCAGCTGACATGTTACAACACCCTTCCGAATCAAATCATCAAGGTTTACATAAGCTTGGACTTGGCCTTAGTTTTACTTTGGACCAAGTTAGGAATGTGACCTTGTATACGGAGTGACTCGCGAAGACTAAAGGTAACTAGACACACGCAGTCGACTAGGGTCGACGAGGTATGTCTGCATACCTTTAGTCACCATGAGTGCCTTTCTATACTCTTTCATATTGCTATCTTGGGTTAAAGTTCAACCTTGGACAAGAGGACTGACAAAAGTCAGAAAAGACCATTCTAGATAACAGATGAAGTGGGGTGAAGGACATATTCCATTGATGAGTATGACGTCTAGGAATATGATCATGCTAAGCATGTGAAAATCTTTGGCCAAAGTATCGCAAGTTGTTGGTTGCGTTGTCCTAAATCACCTGGTTTAAGAAGTAGGATTTCAGATGAATATCAGTAACAGATATTCAGATAGGCCTCTTAGATGGAACACTTCAATAACCGAAACGATAAAGGGAACCAAGTATACTTTGTATACAATGCATGAATCAACATGAAGGATCGGTAAGTAGCCGAGTCATGGAATGAGAGATCGATGAAACTCTGAGCCATGAAATGGAAGATCGGTAGTTCTTCAAGTCATTACAAGCATATGGTTATCTATTATATGATTGAATGGCATGGAATGTGTGTTCCATATTATGAATATGCGAACAAAGAACATTGGTTTTAAAAGCCTTGTGTGTTCTAAATTACGTCATTTAGAATAGAGAACAATTATTAAAACTTGAACATGTGTTCTGAATTACGTAATTTAGAGCAGAGAATGTTATCAAAAAATAAAAATAATTTTTTCCCTTGTTCTAATGTCTTAAAATGGGAATGTTACAGAGGTGTTGTTAAATTTTGTCCAAATTACTAAAATTTTAAGCTTTTTGAGATTTTTCTTGAAAATTCTCGTGTTTTTTAGTCACCTACAGGAAAGGGCACGCATATGTCATTTTGGGCATGCGCAGTGCAACCCTACTCTGTGTTTTTTTACACAGGGGCATGCATACACCTGTCGGGGTGCATATGTTATAAAGGGTACACATATGTCATCAGGGGCACACATATGTTGAACTGTGTACATAATATATCTTCCAGAGGCCATAAATTTTGCTCCCAAACTCGAAACAACTCCATTTTTTGCATTGGAAAGGTATCAAAGCGAACTATACAATGGAAACATAAGATTAGGATTTTTACTTACAGAAAATTTATGGTTTCCTTTATTAGAAAACTAGTCATTTCTAACATGTTTAAATGCTTTGTAAATACTTGATTTCTTTGAATTGCTAACATCTTACAAGGTTTCTTGAAGCTAATCATTGTTTGCAGGATATATATTGAGTCATGCTTTGTGCTAACTTGTTTTGATAAGTTGATGAATGTTGCATTTTCATTTATGAGGCTAGGATCACATATGCTCTTCCCTCACACCTTCTAGGTGATCTTGGGAATCAGAAATGATTCAACACCTCTTTCATGCTTTTGAAAACACTTCATCAAATATTTCTAAGGGAATGAACTTCAAAGTTGGGTAAAAAGAATGAGTTATGTGTTTGATTTGTAGGTTTTCTTCATTATTTGCTAACTAGTTGGATTTCTCATTGTGTATGCTCTTCCTTTGCATCTTAGGATGATCTTAGGAATCAAAACAATGTTTAATCCTCTTTCTATGATGCCTTGAACTACTAATATTTGCATGAAGGACCATATCACTCATGAAAGAATCGGGATCTAAAAAAGATAACACGTTTGTTATAGGTTGTCAACGGTGTGTAAAACCTCATTAAGCTAAAAGATAAGAAAACACACCACATTCAAAACACTTGATATGTAGGTTTGGATAAGGGTAAACCCATCCACTTTAAACTAGGAGAAGTACCCTTTGGCATAAGCCTTAAGATAACAAGAGGGATGCTCCTAGGAACCCCAAAGTAGTCCACACAAGAGGGAACCTTGTGGATGAAATGGGAAGCACTTTGCTTACCTACTTGACTAGTTTACACTTGTGAGATTTAGCATCAAAGTTATCTTTATTGTGACCCCAGTGAAAATACAACTGAACGCATTTATTTCTCATTGTATCAAAGGGGGTAAAGTAAAGTCGAGATACTCCAAGGTTTAGTCAATGCGACTTCCTTGGAAAACTGAGCTCGCAGAGGTAATTTGTGACACCTAGTTGAGAGAAACAATAGGAAGCCATTTCATCTTGGAGACAACTTGACCAAATCAAACCCATTATGTTTCATAGAGATTTCACGAAGTAAAAATTTTTTGAGTCAAAACCTTGTTATTCGAATAAGGGGAGAGTCCATCAAAGTTTAAACTAAGTGTCATTCATCACAAAATTTGTGAAGCATTACTTTGTCTTAGTTTTTCACTCACTGTAAGATGAGGTGAAACTTTTCCAAAGTGAAGCTAAGTATTTTTCAACCCCATTTGATCTACTCCTTTGTCTTCTTGTTTCCCATTTTGGGACAAAAGAAAACAACAAACATAGATACCGCTAGAAATAATTGTGTCCACCACTTTTGTAGTCTACTTGCATGACTAGGTTGCAATGCCGAATTCAAGTGTTGAAAGTGTGAATGGTACGTCTTCATGTTTTAGTAGGCCCTTTGTCTAAAAACCTATATTGAGACACATTATCATCATAGCTAGGCTTGATTCATCATATAATTTCCTTAGAAGTGTTACGTTGTTCATATCACCTTGATACAATTTTGATACTTACGTCTTGTTTCTTGCAAACTTGATCTAAGTGTTTAGATTGTACCATTACACTACTCGCATCCTAACAATTCCTTGGTATAATTTGGCCTTGTTTCTTTCCAAACATTACCTCAACCTTGAAAAGTGTTGTCATTACCTTGTTTGCATCATATAAATATTATTTCGATACTAATACCTTAATTTTTCACAAAGTTTGGTTAATGTATCTTAGTGGTATTGTTGCGTTGCTCACATTCATAACTTCCACTTTTTGGGATTTAGGTCTCACTTGTATCTAAACTCGCTATAATATACTTTGATCAGATATCACATCAACCCCTTGTTAATACTTAAACTTGACATAAGTATTGACATTGTGTTGATAATTTTACGTCATACTACCATTTGAGACACATTTGTATAGGAGATTTCCTCGTAGATTTGATTGGTTTACCAAAATTGCATGATTGTTTCTTACGTGTCACCTATCTTGAGTGATTTTTTTAGGACAATCCTTTGATCCATTGATTCACCATTGTTGACATTCTTTTATGACCTTGACAATTGTCACACATGTTACTTAGGTTTGTTGTATGCTTGAACACATTAAACGAAACCTTTGTAGCCTTTGTGTTGCTAGAATTTTGATCAATCATTTTGACACTTACACTTGCAACTTGTTGTCTAAACCTTGTTAGATTGTCAAAAATTACAATGTCTATTTTCCTTAGACCTTCTTTGAAAAATCACATGAGCATCCCCATATCTGTCAAATGTCTAGTTAGATGTTATTATGCTTCCCGAGTTGACATGGAACTTCCTTCCCTTTGAAGGAGTTCAATCACACTATCTAGGTCTAGGAATTTGTACCTAAACAATGCCAACAATGACTAACTATCACATTGTTCCTCAAAATTCTCATAACCAATGGTGTGATCATAATCCAAATTATTCTTCTGATTCCCCACGATCTCTTGATTCTTCTGATCCAAACTATTATTCTGATTCTCCTCAGTCTCCTGATGATTTTGATCTGAATTATTATTTAGATTCCTCTAATTTGAATCCTAAGTCATGGTCCTCCCTTTCTTTGTAGGACCCCCTTTATCAGTTGCTTGAACAACGTCCTCTTCCTTTGAATATCCGTATGACTCCAAGTCCATCCAATCAAACACCTAATTCGACTATTGAGTCGTGGTCCTCCCTTTCTTTGCAGGACCCCTTTTATCAGTCACCTGAATGACCCCTTCGCCATCAAAGAGCTCTCTGAATCAAAGTTCCTCTAATAAATCATCCAAGTCGACCCCTATGTCGTAATATATTGCATAGATGAATGATCCTATTGCTTTCCCGACAATATTTCATCTTCTAGGTAAACCAATACCAAGCTATTTTAAAGCTACTTCTTCTTCCTGTCGTGAGATATCCTAATACAAATCTACTTCATCTCTCAAGTCATCTTCTATCAATTAGAATCCAATCCTTTTTGGCCCTCGGGTCATGTTGATCATACCTTATTCCATATTCATCAATCTTCTAAATATCGATGTTTGCATCCATGTCAAACCATTCATAAGAAACAATGTGCTAAGATATCTTTTCGATGCACTATCCAATTCCTTTGTGGACATAATAAGGTCAAACCTTCCCCTCATCAAACATCTTATAGATCTTCCACACCTGTTGGACCTCTTTCTTCCAATCAACCTACTATGGTCAAAGAACAACCACCCATACTGATTGATTCATTTCAGAATGAAGAAGCAATCGAAGCATTTATGGGGGTACATGAAGATATTCCTCTAGAAGGTTGTGAGCAAGAAATCTCTTTAGACCTCGATACATTCGCGTATTGTGGGGAAGAGGTTGATTCCTTTCATCAAGAAATAGAGGAAAACCCTAGGATCATTGAACTCGATCCTCCTCTTATTCTTCCATCTTCACATTCTTCATTGCGTGATGAAATACCGGGTCTAACATTGATCCATGACCTATCTTCTCATTACCCAATAATTATTTATCTATCATGATTCCTCAATCACAATCTCACCTTGGGTCACCTCCTGGTATCTCGCTACCTTTTATTCTTGGGCCACATCCTACTAGCCCTTTATCTTCTATTTGTGGGTCACCTTCGAGTAGCTCATCATCTTCTATACTTGGGTCACCTCCTAGTAACCCATTATCTTCTATTCTTGGACCATGTCCTAGTAGTCCACCATCTTCTATTTATGGGACACCTTTAGGTAGTCCTTTGTCTTCTATTTATGGGACACCTTCGGGTAGTCCTTTGTTTTCTATCCATGGGACACCTCCTGGGCAGGTTCATTTTAAGAAGACCCCTATGAAAAATTACTTTCGAATCATTGGTAAATCTCATAAATCAACTTTCGAATCGTTGGTGAATTTTTGAAAAAATGTTTCGTGGCAAAGGCGATTTCACAGAGCATTGTTCCCTCATTTTTCACAATTTTGGTGGGTAGGTTGGACGAGTGAGTGTGACGGGTGGGTTGGATGGAGGCCGGACAATCAATGGCTGAAGCGGTCAATGGTTAGACGGGTGGGTTGGACAGTCAATGGTTGGACGGGTGAGTTGGACGGGTGGGTTGGATGGGGGTTGGACGGGTGGGTTAGACAGGTGGGATGGATGGGTGGGTTAGACGGACAAGGGTTGGATGTGGTGGGTTGGACCAATGAGGGTTGGTCGGCTAAGGGTTGGACATGTGGGTTGGACGAATGAGGGGTTGGACGGTGTGGGTTGGGCATTGATACCAATGAATTTAATGTTCATTAATGATACCCCTGGGCCCTATAAATACCCTTTCAAGGTTCATTTTTTCACTTTTATACGTAAATTTCCAGTGCTTTGAGCTCTCCAATTTTACACCCAAATTTCACTTCTCCCAAATTTCAGCAATGGCCAGTACCACATCTATTCCTACACCCAAATTTCAATACAAAAACCTCATGTGCCCATAGATTTTAGCTCTACTAAAAGCAAAAGACGCTCCAAAGGATTGGCTTGAAAAATCAGAATTTTTCGGGCTTGTGAACATGCCCCAATTCGACACTGATACATCAGTCCTTGATTACCTACTCACCTCTTACAATGACAATGATGGAAAATTTTCTGTTCTTCTCGTGCATCTGAAACGTCGTCAAATTTCTTTTTCTATTGAACCCGAGGACGTGCATCGGTTAACAAGTTTACCTTTCAAAAATAAGCCGCTTGTTACTACAAAGGCTATCCTTACAGATGAAGACAAAAAGTTTTTGGAGTCTCATTACAATGTACAGGTTGATGGTAAGTTTATTATTTTCAAATGCTTTTTTTCTTAACATTACTTGACCACACAAAGGATCTAACGTTTCTTTTCTATAATTGCAACTCCTCTTAATCGTTCATCAAGAGGCCTTCTTCTACAAGGTATTACAAACAAATTCTTTATTGTAGTTGCTTCACTTTTTCAGGCTAGGATTGTATTACAGGGAAGATCTGTAGACATTCCGTATTGGGTAGTTCAATATTTATTACGGACACTAGCAGGTCAACAATTTGATTGGTGTAGTTATTTGTCCAATAGAATAAAATTAGATATCTCCCATGCCCGCAAAGCCAATCAAACTGATAAATCGAGGACTGTATTCTCTTGTTGCAATTTTATTCTTGCTTTCTATTATGAAGCGTACTATGAATTGACGCAACATAAGATTCCTACTACAATCAATGATAAGATGATTGGTCTTAGTCTCGAAGAACAACATGTAACAGATTACTTTTACTGTTTACTTGTTATAACGATTTCAATTTCAATATTTTAAATAAAATAATAATTGTATGATTTTATTTTGTAGAGAAAAATTATAGTTGCAGCATCGCATAAGGAGGCAATTGCTAGAGGTAAAGCCCCTCCAGAGGTCTCTGCTAATTCTGACATGGATTCAGCAGAATCAACACTAGTAAGACCTCATCAAAAGCAACCTAGGGGGTCAATATGCACAACACGTTTACCATCACATTTAACTACATGTATGAATAATGAAGTTATCTTTTTATATAAATTAAAAATTCAAACAATTAATATAGATTATGTATTCTAATATTTCTACTGATCTTTTCTACATGTATTGTATTCAGAAACTACTGAGTTTGATGATGAAGATCAAACTCATTCCGGGTGTGGAGATCAAAATGTCACAATTGTGTCTCCATCTATGCAAGGTATATTGTACGGTAGTTTGATTTGCATGTTTTGTTTCCTTACAATTTTTTAGCATTTACAAAGCCCAACCGTTATATTCTAACAATTTGTTGTTTGCTTCATGTAGGTAATATGGCTTCAAGTCATGTTCCGCTTGCAAGGAGGCCACCAATTCCTCCAACACGTCAAGTAAAAACACAAAGGAGGACTTCAAGAAAGAATATTAGGATTCTGCAGAGTCAACAGGAATAGTTCATCTTGCTACAACCGAATTTCCTGGACTGTCACTAGGTGGTGTTTTAAGTGTAACCACACAAATTTTCAACAACATCGCCCTTGACGAGGAGTATTTAGGCTTCGATAGTGGCGATGCAAACAAGGGTAACTATTTTGACACCCACGATATGATTCAATCTACTCCACCTCAACAACAAAATGTGCATGGAATACAGGGTAGTGACTCTCCTCCTCTCCCGAGGATGCTCCCAAGCAGATGATGAAAAACACATTTTATATTAGAAAATCTAATATCAGATATTATGGGGGCAACAATTCAAGAGGTTGTAATGTCTGATGTGGATTTGGTGTGGTCTTGGGAGAGGAGAGCAAAAATTTTGATAAAAGAAATAAATACAAGATACCATAATCATGCTCAAAGGCATTCATTGTTCACTGCCGTAGAGAGCCAACTAACATGGTAGGATGTTTTGCTAAACAAAGCTCAATCAAGGACAATTTCATATAGTAATGATTACAATGATGAAATTATAGACATAATGCTAAACAAGTTGGAGAATCTCAATGTTGAAGCACAGGCTTACTACAACAAATGGTCTAAAGACAAGACTAATGTTTTAATAGCAAATGCAGAAAAAGAGAAAGTTGTTGTGAGTGGGCATTTAGTTTTACATGAAAAACTAAAAATTATCTGATATTATAACCACTGCAATATATTTTTTCATATTATCTGATAGACTAAAAATTTAATATTTCTATTTTGCAGGAAAAATATGAAAATTTAAAGAAAGAAGCAGTTGTTTTTGAAGCACATTTGAAGAATGCCTGCAAAAGCCTGAATTCTTTTATACTGATTGAAGGAAAAACTCATTGTTATTAATAAACAAAATAATACATTGAGAAGGATAATAAAGGAGCATAAGATGGATCCAGAAGTCTTACTGAAGGAAAAGACAGATGCAGATGCAACACTTTTGTCTGCAGGAGATGTAGTGAGGGAGGAGATGAATATACTAGAAAATATCAACACTACAGCAAAAGATCTTCAAGCATCAAGAGTTATAGCAGCTAGCTCTGTACAGATGCAACAGATTCCTCCATCTCTTATGCAAGAAAAAGAAAAACCTTCACCTGCATCATAAAATTTGATAAGTTAGTAAAGTTCACCATGTGACAGGTGTGTTGTCACAATTTCGACACTGGCGTAGGAATTAAAAGATAGTGGCCAACCCTTTTTTAGTTTTTATTCCATGTGGCAGATGTAAGGACAACTATGATTTTGAATCATAGGCAAAAAAGAGGATGACCTTGTTAGTATGAGTTATCCTATGTGTCCTCTCATGTTGGAGGGTCATCTCACATGGGTTAGGTTTAGGGTTAGGTTTAGGGTTTCATATGTGTCATGCACTAGGGTTACTCAGCACCCTATATGTACCCCTTTTCTATTCATTTATGAGCATGCCAAGACACTCCTTTGTCTTTCCTCTATGCAAGCTTTGTTTACGTTGAGCAAGTTCTTCCATTCATCGATCAATTTTTTCCTTCTTATCATTTGGAGCTTTCACGATTTCTGTTGGAGTGCAACTGACTTCGTGGTGCCTCGTTTCCGATTCGATTCTCGCAAACTCTTTTCATGGTATCTGAGATCGGGTAAACGTGCACTCGATTTATTTTTTGTTGCTATTACTCTTACTTGGTTTCGTTATTTTACTCTGCATGCAAGTCTTTTGATCACCATTTTCTGGGAATTTATCTTGCTAATATCTCTAACAAGCTTTCTCGGAAAGTTTTTGTGTTTTTTTTCTTGTGCATGTTGTCTGTGTTTGCAGGATCCTTGAGTTCTTCAGTCGTGGTTGCTACTCAACGAACTGCTGTCCCTCAGCGTTTTTTTTGCTTCCCAGGCGTTTTTAATCAAATTTGCCACGTTTTTTGGTGTGGGCAAGCTAAAACGTGGTTGCTTAGGCATTTTTGGACTCTCCAAGGCGTTTTTTAATCATTAGCCACGTTTTTTTGATAGCACAGGCGTTTTTTCATCATTAGCCACATTTTTTTGTCTGCAGGGCATTTTTTAATCATCTACCACGTTTTTTTGGCTTCACAGGGTTGTAAAAATCATCTGCCTCGTTTTTGCTTCACAGGGTTGTAAAAAAATCATTTGCCACGTTTTTTGGCCTGCTAAAACAAAAACGGCCTGGCAGAAGCAAAAACGGCCTGTACACTCTCTTGACGCGGCCAGGCAACATTTCTCTGTGTTTTTTCACCCTTGGCGCGGCCAGGCATCATTTCCCTGCTGTTATTTATCCTCGGCGCGGCTGTTCCCTTGTTTTTTTGGTGTAGGCAACATAAAACGTGACTGTTCATCCTGTGCGCCACTGTACACTTACACCAGTCAGTTTTGGTAAGTTTCCTTCCTTTCTTTTAAAAAAAAACTTACTCAATCTCTGCTTTTTTATAAAACGCAACTTCTTTGTGTAAGTATACATGCTAAGTTTCTTAATTAGAAACATTTATCTTTTTTAAAAAAATCTTCATCTAAATCTTCATTAGATTAGATCTAATTAGTTTTAAATTAGATCTAATTTTTATTTAATTTCACATTATTTAAAAAAATATATTCCCTTGGCATTATAATTTGGTCTTTGGATTGTTGTATTTCTAACCTTCTGTCGAGTGTCAAAGACGAAGGGTGAGGTCCGGGATTGGCAGGTGGCTAATTCCCCCTCGCAATACAAACAAACCCTATCTCAAATTCCGTGCCATTTCCAACGAGCATACATACGACACCCTTTGCATGCGTTTAGGGCGCTTTTTTAATCCGTTTGCAGGCTTATTGGTTTTTTCTCATCAAATTGCGGGAATTGGTTTTTGCTATAACTTTTGACTCGTTGCTCGGTTTTGAGCACTTCTTTAGTCAAAGTTGCATGTTTTTTTGCACTCTAGATGATGGGATCATTAGCTTTGTAAACGCACTAATTTTATAAAGTGCCGCATTCTGGGGGGTTGTCTTTGTATTGCTTAAGTCAGCTCAATTTTTTTGAGCTTTGTTCTATTCCTTTTTTTCGTGGACTTGTGAGCGCGTCCGCCACAATTTTACGACAAAGGAATTCTTTTGTGCGACGTGAGACGCTTTTTCTCACCACCAGGGTTGGCTTTCGCCTCCTTTCTGTTTTTTGCTTGTGCTTGTTTACGGTGTTCCTCTTTTGTTGCGCTCCACGAAACACTGTTGTGGTCTCCCCTCTTGCGCGTTATTACGCTAATTGCAAGACGAGTTACCAAGTGTTTCAAACCGCATACACGGACCCGATTGTAATCAACGCACTAAACTATAAAGTGCCGAAAGCAGGGGGGTTGTTATTGTCCTGGGTGGTTGTGTTTCTTTTCTACATTTCTTTCTCTCTCTCTTTCACTATGGATGCACTTTCAATTCCTTTGCTTACACCATTCAACTTTTTTGAATGGAGATCAAAAATAATAATGAAACTAAGGGGTAAAGGGTTATACCGCATCACCATGGGAACTGAGACTGAACCAGACAGACGAACTGAAAAATCTAAGTGGTTAAACCGTAGTGATGAAGCTTTAGGTCTTCTTTGCATGTCTGTTTCTCCTGACTTGCTCTTCCACATTGAGGCGTCTGAAACACCTACATCTGCGTGGAAAACGTTGGATACGATGTTTGGACAACTAGATGACATGAGAGCGCATGAGTTGGAAAACGAACTACTAGGGTTAAATCCTAGTGACTTTGAAAACCTACAAGCCTTCTTCTCGAAATTTGTCCACATTAGATTATTGTTAAAAGGATGTCAAGTAGAAAAGAAAGATTCTCAACTGATCTTGTCGATTCTCTCTAAACTAGGTCCCGAATACTCTGTCTTCGTGTCAACTTTCTACGCTACAAAAGCTGCTTTGGGCGATACTTGGATGATGCCCTCCTTTGACTGTTTTTCGTCCCAACTCATTCGAGAACAGGACAAACTCATTCAAATGGGGTCTCTCAAGTCCAAGTCACATGCCCTTGTAGCAAGTACCCCGTGAAGGAAAGAAGCGAAAAGAAGAAAGAAACTAAGGATCAACCTAAGAAAGAAACCAAGATCAAACCTAAAAATGACACAAACACTTCGACTTCGAGCCTAGGGCGCGAGAAAAGCAAGTATTTGTGTTCTATTGCAAGAAGGCTGGTCTGACGAGCAACACTTTGTTTTAAGAAGCAGATTGATCACTTATCTCATTTACTTGAGAAAAATAAAATAAGTGTTCTGAATCAATAAAACAAAGTGCTCAGAAGGCCGAGTCTTAACTGCAAAAAGTGCTTAGAAATGATAAGAAGAAAGGAAAGGCCCTTGTAGCCAAAGTTGCTCCTTCATTGAAATGGATTATAGATTCCGGTGCCTCGCACCACATGGGTTCTTTACATGTTGAGTTTTCCAACATCGAACCTTGTGGAATGTCCCAAATCACGATGGGTAATGACACGACAGTGTCGGTTTCGGTAGTGGATCGGTAGAGATGGATGGGGGAACATTTAACCAAGTGTTGAGTGTTCATGATCTCTCTACCAATCTCCTATCGGTTTACCAAATTACTCACCTTGGTGAAGGAATGCGAGTGGAATTTGGTCCTAACTCGGTGATTATTCGTGAGCTTAACAATGACACTACAGTGGCTGAGGGAAAGGTAGATCACTGTTCACGGTTGTACACCTTCTCCCACTTTACTTCTGATTCTACGCCCACTGCCTTGCTCACTCATGCAAATGAGGTTAGTAAGCTATGGCATGAGCATTTTGGACATCTAAACTATCGCTACCTTGAACAATTGAGTCAAAACGAAATGGTCAACGGGTTGCCTCGCGTCAAGTTTTCTAAGGGTCTTTGTGAGGGTTGTACCCTTGGAAAGCATCTTGAAAAGAACTTTGATAAAGGAAAAGCCTGGAGAGCTACTCGTCCCTTGGATCTTGTTCACAGTGATGTTTCTGGTCCATTTCCTTCTCCTTCGTTTACTAGAGCTCTTTATGTGCTAACCTTCATTGATGACTATTCACGATATACTTGGGTATATTTTCTTAAGCTTAAGTCTGAAGTCTTTGAACATTTTCAGGACTTTAAGGCTCTTGCTGAGAAACAGGCGGAATGGTCTATCAAGGTTCTTCGAACCGACAATGGAGGTGAATATGTAAACAATAGGTTCATGGATTTCTGTACTTCTGAAGGGATCTCTCTGCAGCATACAGTTGCTTATAGCCCTTCACAGAATGGAGTCGCAGAAAGAAAGAACCGTACTCTTAAGGAGATGGCCACTTGTATGATTCACTCGAAGTCTCTTCCTCCGCAGTATTGGGCCGAAGCGGTGAATTGTGCAAATTACATTCAGAACCGTGTTCCACACAAGGCAGTAAGAGGGATGACACCCTTTGAAGCTGGTTTGGGCCTGATGTTGAGCACTTTCGAGTCTTCGGATCCAAGGCTATGGCTCAATTCCCAAGAAGAAACGCAAGGCCTTGGAACCACAATCCAAACCTTGTATCTTTGTAGGGTATCCTGATGGCGTGAAGGGATATCGATTGATGAATCCTACTTCTCATGAGCTATATATTGAGAGAAGTGTTAAGTTCGATGAGTCCTCTTCGACTTCTACTTCTCCACCTATTGAGGTTCTTCAGCTCGCTGATTCGGATTCTGACTCATCAGATGATGATATTGTTGAGCGTGCTCCTCTTCTGGACCCTCCCGACCATCAGACCTTTGAGTCTTCTGATTCTGACAGTAGTGATGATGAGGACTATGTCCCTTCTCACTCAAGTGAAGAATCTTCTGACTCTGAGCCTGATCCTCCTGGTCCCCTTTGGGCTAGGAAAACTTTGCAAAGTGTTGGAGATTTAGTTGGAGATACTTCGGATATGAGACGTACTCGCTCAGATTTCGTTGGACCCCACTCCTTCTTCGCCTCTGCTTCTGATCCACAGTCTTTTCGGGAGGCTTCTGGTATTCCTGAGTGGGATTCTGCTATGGATGAGGAGTATTCCTCTCTCATGAAGAACGATACTTGGGACCTCACCACTCTTCCAAAAGGAAGAAAAATCGTTCGGTGTAAGTGGGTGTTCGAACAAAGTATGGAGTAGATGGAGACGTCGAAAAGTTTAAAGCGCGATTAGTAGCTAAGGGTTTCTCCCAGATAGTTGGGGTTGATTATACAGAAACCTTTGCTCGGTTGCGAAGATGACTTCTATTCGACTGACCCTAGCCATTGCCGCAGCAAACAGATGGAAAGTCCATCAAATGGATGTTAAGAGTGCCTTCCTTCATGGTGACCTAGAGGAAGAGATCTATATGGAACAACCTTCGGGTTATGTCCAAGATTCCTCCCTCGTTTGTAAGTTAAAGAAGTCTCTTTATGGCCTTAAACAAGCCCCTCGAGCTTGGTATGCCAAGATGGACTCCTTCTTACTTACATCAGGGTTTACTAGGTGTCACTCTGATCCAAATGTTTATATTCTACGGCAAGATGACTCCATACTCATTCTTGTTCTATATGTTGATGACTTGTTGATCACAGGCAGCTCTTCCTCTATTATTGATTCTGTGAAGATCGCCTTAGCCAACAAGTTTTCCATGACTGACTTAGGTCTGCTTCATTACTTCCTTGGGATCCAGATTTCACAATCTGACTCGGGAATCTTGATTTCGCAACCTAAGTATGCTCTTGATTTGATAGCTCGGTTTCAGATGTCTGATTGCAAGTCTTCTCCTACTCCTTTTCTTTCCGGGGTTAAGTTGGTTTCAGATTGCTCTACTCCCTTGGTTGATGGTACTCTTTACCGACAGTTAGTTGGGAGCTTGATCTACTTGACTCACACTCGACCGGATTTATCATATGCTGTTGGGATCGTGTCCAGATTCATGCAGGAGCCACATGAGCTACATTGGAAAGCAGCTAAACGGATCCTTCATTATGTTCGTGGCACTTATGCTGATGGCATACACTATCATGGAGGGGTTGATATTGACTTGATTGGGTTCAGATTCGATTGGGCGGTGACTTAGATCATCGGAAATCTACTTCTGGCTATAGTTTCTCTCTTGGTTCGGGTCCTATTAGTTGGTCTAGCAAGAAGCAAAATGCAATTGCAATATCATCTACAGAGGCAGAATACAGAGGAGCAGTCAATGCTGCCACGAAGCTATTTGGCTACAGGGTATTCTGAGTTTGGCATCCACTTTTGGCGGCCTACCATTATCTATTGTGATAACACGAGCACTATCTCTATTTGTAGAAATCCAGTTCAGCATCAGTGGACGAAGCACATTGAGATCCATATGCACTTCATACGGGAGCTTATTCATGATGGTATCATCGACATTCAGTACATTCAGACAATTGATCAGATTGCAGACTTATTCACCAAGCCCTTCACTGAGATGAAGTTTCTTCACTTACGGTCTCTTCTTGGGGTGAGGTCTTCTGCAGTTGCCCATCTTCTTAGGGCTATTTAGTCCTTCTTTTCTTCTTCTTCTTCTAGGAAGATTGTGTTTGTATATGGGCACCTTATCAGGCCTTTAGTTGCCGGGCCCCATTGACACATCTTTCTTAGTTGTTTAGGAGTGTCTTCCTCTTCCGTCTGACTCATCACAACCGCTACCCTAGCTTCGATGAAGGGGGGGTGTTAGTGTGAGTTATCCTATGTGTCCTCCTCTCATGTTGGAGGGTCATCTCACATGGGTTAGGTTTAGGGTTAGGTTTAGGGTTTCATATGTGTCATGCACTAGGGTTACTCAGCACCCTATATGTACCCCTTTTCTATTCATTTATGAGCATGCCAAGACACTCCACTGTCTTTCCTCTATGTGCAAGCTTTGTTTTTGTTGAGCAAGTTCTTCCATTATCGATCAATTTTTTTCCTTGCTTATCATTTGGAGCTTTCACGATTCCGTTGGAGTGCAACTACTTCGTGGTGCCTCGTTTCGATTCGATTCTCATGAAACTCTTTTCAGACTTCGTAATGTGTCCTTATATGACAGAACTTGTCCGGAAGCTTTGATATGTTATTACAACCCCTTTTTTGAATTGTATTGGCCGACAATGCTTTATGAATTTGTACTTTTTTCATAAAGTAATCCACCACATGAGAGATCAATTTCAAAAGAACTTTGGAAGCTAGAATTGTACAATGTTACTATATGTTAATACAAACTATATTTCTTTTCTATTGTTTACGTAAATGTTGCTTAAATTTACACTATTTTGTTTCTTTACGTTTCTAAATTGTTGTAGATGTAAAATAAATAAATTAATGATATAAAAGATGAATGTGTCCTTATTTCAGTCTGAATTTGAAAACCAAACATAAAAAACAAATGGCATAATTGAAACATATAATGACATTGTTCCAATGGCAAAGGATCAAATAATGACAAATATAATATTGCATTTATTGAAAGTTGTAATCACTGAATGAAATACATAAGTAGTCTCAATAATGTATAGAAGAAATGAAATCTATGTGAATTCGAATAGTCCTGGAGCAACACTTTCATTTGTGTCTTGGAAATCAACTGTAGCATGATTTGTGGATGTGTCTCGATCCCTTGGTCAAGCTAGAATATTACTTACTCCTCTTCTGTCTACTAGTGAATTCCATAATGCCATTGCTCTATCATAAGGAAAAGACTCCACTGAGTAACTCGATACATACAATCTGAGACAACTTTCTAGATTCCTATCCAATCTGTTTCAAACTTTTGAATTTAAAAAGGATAGTGCATTGAAAACCCTCTCATCTTCCATAGAACCCAGAATCATTGTTTGAAAAATCTCATACAACTTAATATACTCACTCAAATCTTCACTTAGAATACTACTAGGAACAGATATCCTTCCAAATCCTTTTCATGGCACCGTAATCCTGTGGGTTTTGTAGAAGCTAAACTTGTCGTATCATTGTATTAGCAAAATCCATTGACTGTGAACTAAGTAGTTTTCTTTCCAAAATTACTTCTACAGAAACTCCATTTATCTCTTCACCTTACGAAATGATCGGTTAGATCACTGATGTTTTTGACAAATAAAGGAATGATAGATGTATAAGGATTGCCGCTTGAGAGAAATTCAGAATCATGGATTTACAACTCCCATTGCTTCAAGTATTTTATCATTTTGAATCTTTCCGGATCTCTTTAGCTAACGATTCAGAGATGTTTCTCAACTTATTCCTAGTTTTGATTAATATTACATCATATAAATTTCATGTCACTTTTACTTCTTCTATTTCTGAGTTAGCCATATCAATTATTTTTTGGTACGTATGAAGTTCAATCTCTCCTTCATGTGCTATTATACACAATGATCATTTATATTGTACTTTAAGAAGCACTGGAATTTTTCAAATCTATTAATGCATTCCAGTTTTCAAAGGCAAAGACCACGAAAACTCCCATCATAAATATATAAACTTTCTAGACTCCAGCAAACACGTCTTCTGAGTCTTATAAAGTCTGTAATGTAGAAAGACTGATCTTGAGCACGCTTCATTAAAATATTAAGCTCCCTCAACAAGGGTAAAATGCCGAAAAGTGTGAGTAAAGTTTCTATGTCAGTTAGACGACACAATAGATCTGTAGCTTTATCTACATCCCTGCGGTATTTAAACATAAATCTTGTCAATGAAGGATATTCATTATATATTCTATAGGCAGGTTCATACATAGATATCCATCTGATATCTACATCTTTGAGAAGTTTTTTGCCCTCTGTCAGTCCAATAGCAAATTTTTGAAATTCTAAAAATCTCTTAGGATTGTAAGAATAATAGGCATGGAGATCACGTATCAATTCCTCCACTTTAGCTACATTTTCAAATGTGCTCACAATTTTGTAGGCGAGATTCATTCTGTGAGCCATGCAATGGACAACAACCATATATGGAGCAATAGTTGTCTGAAGTCTAACACACAGACCATTTCTAGCTCCTTGCATTACAGTTGCACCATCGGTTCGACACAAACTAATTTTGTTGCAATGGAAAAGTCATCCATTCCGGTGATATCCTTCAGATTTGACACCACCAATTTATAAATATTTTTAGAATTGCAATTCTTTGTCATTTTATGAATTGCCAAGAGGTGTGGAGTCCTTATTTCATTAGCAAATGTGTAAACATGAATACATATCCATGAAGTATTATCGACTGCAGTAACCTCATCTAAAGAAAGGGAAATATACTTTTCCTTTTGAACACACAGTTTTAGATCCTCCTTCTCTACCAGAGATAGACATTTTACAATCTCCCAGCCACTGGTATCTGACCAATGAGATTGAGGAACGTTCTTTAAACCAATAACTTGATACAACATTTTATTTTCTCTGAAATCTGACATCGGTCTTCCCCTTTTCATTATATGAAATACGGTTGCAAATTGAATACCCTTTGCTTGCATTTCTACCTCCATAGCTTTTCTCAATTTTTCTACTATGGTCCCACCTTTTTCATTTACATATTTGATACGTTTTTGTTCCTTTTCATACTCTTTTGCATATTTGACATGTAGACAATCTTTTGCATCTTTCCATTTATGTGTTCTGACTATGTTGCCATCCTTAAGCTTTTGGGAAATGTATATTTTCCCAATGTTTTTCAATTATGTCTAGTTTGAGCTGCATCGTGTGATCCTTCCCTTGTTTCCAACCACATATTTTGCATCGACATTGTGTTGGAACATCATTACAATTTTCAGTGTACACAGGTTCAATAAAAGGATATTTTACTGCCCATAATTTCCTTCCAATTGTCTAGTTTGCCATCTTTCTTCTAACATATTTTATTTTTTTCCTTGGGATTCAAATTCTACATCTAGGCTGTCAACAGAAATATTTTGAATCTCATGTCTCCTTTTTCTAGAAATAGACCTTGGAGTAGAAGCTTCCTCTGCTGGTGTATCCTGAGAGTTTGATGAATTTTCTTGTACTTCTATTTCATCAAGGGACGGAATGTTTGCCTCAACATATAATGGATCATCAATATCTATAAATTGATTATTCTATGAAGGAATTTCTGAAACGTCTGCAAATAATTTTATAAAATTGTTACTTATATATAGTATTAATTTTATCTATAGTTAAATTTTTACAAAGTACAAATGTCAAAGAGTTCCAAGAACAATATCATAAACATAATTATTAAATTTTGTAAGATAAAATAAATGTAAATAACACTTACCACATACCGATATTTTCAGTTGAAGCAGAAACCGACTTCGTTTTTGTGATTTTCCAAAATAGCCAAGCAAAGTATTGGCACCCTTTTTTGAACTTGTTGAATTTGTAATCTTCTTGCCCTGATTTCTAGGATCCATGACTACTTACTGCTTAGGCCCTTAGGGGCGGCTCTTATGTTCCAAGGCTCTAAGAATGGATGGTAAAGGGTTGGATGGCTATAGGTTGGATGGTTTAGGGGTTGGATGGTGAGGGGTTGGACGGCTTAGGGTTGGACGATTAGGGGTTGGATGACTAGGGGTTGGATGGCTAGGGGTTGGATGGCTAGGGTTGGATGACTAGGGTTTGGATGGCTCAGGTTAGACATAATAGATTTGGATGGTTTAGATTACAGAGTTATTCAAGTCAAGGCTAGATAGCTCAAAGTTGGATGGCTCGGATTTCAAAGTTCAGTGTTGGCGGCTGAGGATTTTCTTATGTTTACTTCGGTGAATATGCACACGATATGATTCGAAATGGTGGCGAATTACATTCATAAGCTCTTATATATGTGTAAAATATAGGCAAAAGGAATAGTATAAGGGACATGTCGGCCAAATTTTTCGGTGAATAAGTCAGCTCTGAACAACATAATATTTGTCATTTCGAATTTCCATAATCCTCAATTTCACGCGTTTACAAAAATTCACCACTAAAATTTTCCTTGCATCCTGATAGCCCATTATATTCTATACTTGGGCCATGCCCTCGTAGCCCCCTTTGTATTCTATTTTTGGTTCACCTCCCGATAGCCCTTGTTCTTCCATCTGGGAGCACAAAGAAAGTAGCCTTCCATCTTCTATCCGTGGCTCACCTCCTAGTGGCTCATCCTCTTCAATTCTTGCCTTTGTATTCTCCTCATTCATCATATCATCCTTCTATAAATAATAGTGACAAGCCCACCATCATCTCTACCATTCCTATCATCAATCATAAACGTCCACTTTCTTGTACCACTTCTTAGGATCAGATGAGTCACACATTAGCTTATAAGAAACCCAAATTATTTCTTCATCAAGCTCAGATAAAAAATTCAAAGATATCCAAAGCTCCCAAAAAATCAAATAATCATAAGGTTAGAATCGACGCAATTAAAAATGCACATAAACGTAGCCATCAAGTATGTTGTAAAGTACATAAACCTCTGGACATGGAACTCAATCTCCGCATATGAAATCCATGTTTCAAGATAAATTGCAGTCATTTGTTGAGTATGAGCTCACCACGATCATCGAGATCGGAGATAATATGAATCTTGATAAGCAAACATGCTTAATATCCCTTATCAAAGAAATCATGAACATAGTTGTTGGATCTTATCACGTCGAGTGACATTATTGGTCATAAAATACATAAAAATATTAAAACATTAACCAAAAAAATCAAAGGTACAAAGATCAAACATTGCAATCAGGTATTGCATACACATGGATGTTCTTTCTTCCCTTTCTTACCATCCCTTTGCAAATCATCTGCCATTTTCATCCCTTCGATGATATTTTGGTTAGTCTATTGGAACTCATTTTGTGAAGTTTATCTCTATTGTATCCGTTTGACCTTGGTCTTTCATCACCTTGGTAAATTAAAGAATGATTGACCTCATAGAGATCCTATCACTATCTACATCTAATAAACTTGTTGTGAAGAAATTTTGGACATATTTGTTGACACTAGCCAATGTCGTCATCACAATCACTTCCACATCCTTCCATCAAGCCATTTGTGGTTCTTAACCCCTTGTCAAAACAATCAAGAGAGATGGAATAAACCTTCAGAAATAAAAAAAATCAAAAGCAAAAAGTAATTAATATATAACTCTCTCTAGGGGTATTTCCAATAATCTCTATCGGGGCTATGGATTCTGATTGGTAGTAGAGAAATGTTGCAATTAGAATCAAATACATCTTTGTCGAGGCTATGGATGCCTGGCTAACAATAGAGCAATGTACGAATTTTCTTCCACCATCCATTCATAAATCACCTATCAAAATAAATCATTCCTACACATTGGCTAGTGTTTCTTCACTTGTTGTCTATCAAGTCTTCCCTCCAAGAAGTAATAAACTTCTACGTGCACACATTGGATCTCTATGAGAAAACAAGATTAGTATGTTACCAAGTGTCTTTTTTGGACCTTGTTCAAACTCTTACTTTAGTCCTTATCTTGTCTCATGATTTGTGCCTTGGGCTAATCACCTTTTCATTGCGAGGCTTCTAGCTACATTTTCCATACCCTTCCATAACATTCACACTTTTCTTTTACTTCATTCAGAACATCCATGTGTATAAGATTTCCTTTTACTATGTTTGAGGGAAACTTTGTTCCTTCTTGCAATAAACAATCTTCTACTCCTATCTATCATCGAATTCTTGGCCAACTTACACTAGGGGCATCCTTTCTCCTTCTTAGCTCTTCATTGACTCAAGTTCATCCTCATGTTGAACTTATACATATTGCCCTGATCCAACTTCTATGCGTGGCATTCTACCCTTGTACATCCCATTTAATGTTGGGGGCATCCACGTTTCTTCCTTTTCATGTACATAGTTTTGGAAAACTTTCAAAAATACCAAAAACATTCAAAAATGTTTAGAAAATCACAAAAAAATTCATATAACTTTCACAAAAATCCTAAAAATTTGAAAACATCACATAAATAAAAAAATTGGTAACAAGCATGCACACACAGTTGAAGCCTGTATCACATGCATCATACTCAAACATTGAAAATCATCCTACAAAATATCTCTTTGTGGTTCTCATTTGTTCATGTGCATGACTTGGATCATTTGGATCTACCTTCCATTAACAAAATCTGGTTTGCTTGCTATGTTTGCATGCCTTTGGCACAACGAGTTGCCATGTATGTCTTGTTTAAGTAGCACACAAATGATTTTTCATAGGACACAAGTGTCCTCTGTATATTCCCCTCATATGTATCCTTACTTGGGGCACCATCATTAACCCTTTTCGTTAATTCACACAGGTCAAAATCAAATCTTGATAACAAAAACATTTGTACAACTATCTTGAACGTTGTTTGTTTGAGTATGTGTGTTTGTACTTGTTTTCCCTGTTAGGTTAGCTTGTTTACTTTCTCGTATTGCATTGCATTTTGTATGTTACATGGAGTTAGTGTTTTGCAATGAACAATTGTTCGTATTATGGATTTTCATGTCATCTTACACTTTTGTTGTATGCGTTCATTTTAATAAGGGTCGATGACGTAGATCATGAGCAATATGATGAAATAAAGTTGTTTACATTAGTTAGATGCAAGCTATTTCCATTCTCTTCATCTTCATCTTCCTTCCCTATCATTTTCTTCTATCTAACACTATTCTTCCGAATCACTTGGGGCAATAGGGATCACCTTCTATCCCCCCTCTCCCCTTCACTTCTTCTATCCATTTCCTTCATATTTTTGATCGTCGATTGACCTCTTTCATCACCCCATTGACACTCAAGGGGCATCCTTCATTCTACTAATTTTTCTTCTACCCCTTCAAATTTATTTACTTGTTTATGCTTGTCTACTATCTTTGAAGTGGCATCGCTTACGCCACCCCAAAGAGGGGCAAATGTAGACACCTAAAATCTACTTACGTAGTTTTATAGCTAAAATTGTACTAACTTCCCATCGTAATTGGTGATTTCTCACTAATTAGCTAACATTTCCTCAATTCAGTCGATTAACGACACTTCGTTAATTAAATATTCTTTGCTCCATTCTCGGATGCCCATTCACGACATCCTTTTGGTCGTAATCCCTCTATAATCAGCTAATCTAGCTAATAAACCCTTTTATTAGCTAAACATCCCTCTTTTAACCATTCAAAATCTCCTATTTCCCTCTAAGTCACTTCTACAAGATTCCTAGGCTATCTATCAAACACATGTGATTAATCAGACCCTTCCAAATCTCATAGGTTGCTAATCACTTACTAATCAAGCTTAACTATCCTAAACCAAGCTTAACTAGCCTAAAGCATGTTTATCCACTTCTAATCAAAAAGTGCTTTTTGACTCACCTTTTGTCCCACATGCACTAGGATTCTAAACTTTCCCAAAAGGAAATCTATAAATACAAGCCTAGTGCACCCCTTTCAACTTTACACCTTGACTCCTTGGAAATGCATGAGATCTCATTTGTATTAGCTAAAGCTATAAGACATTTGATCTTGAGCCCTCCTCCATTGTAGTGGCTTCTTCATCTTGCATCCATCACTCCAAGCTTGGTTAGTAGGAGAATATCTAAACATGGTCTTGTAGCCATTTTAGAGAGATCTCTTCACCTTGTTTGGAGCAAACAACACAAATCTGATTGCTTAGGATCTAACTAGGTTCATTTAAAGTTAGCAATCTAAAGAGTAAAACATAGCTTAGGATGTTAGTTTGGTTTATTCAAAGTTTCATTCATATTTAAAGAAGTTAGTTTTATAAGCTCTTATCGTGATGTTCTTGATAGATTTAGTTATATGGTGGAACTACTAGGTGTTATTTTTATTTATACTTGCATAACTAATCTTTTCATGCATATAGTGGAAAAAACTCCAAGATGTACTAAAGAGACATGTTTGACTTAGGTAATAAACCATGTATCAAGGGGCATTCATAGAGGGTGTTTTTGCATTTTTTTTGAAATCATTGGGGAGAAGAGGGGAAGGTCAAGGAAGGAAACATACTAAACTCCAACCAACCAACCATTATGTTAGTAAGAGGGACACTTCCATTGCAGGGACACCTCTACTCGAATATGCACTTAATTTTATTTAAATTTAAGCGATTTCACTTGTAATGAGAAAAGAGCTTGAAAAATAGATGCAATCCACATAGCTTCATACATCACCAATTGGGAAATCTTCTTCTTAAAACCGTGATTGTGCAAGAAATCACAAGGGAAAAACACCAGACTCTGCCAGAAAGGTACATCAAATCAGAGGAAGATAGACCAATGGAAAATCAACGGAGTACTGTTGCAACACTCCTTACAAGTACTTTGTCAGGTATTTAGGAGGTTCTTTTTAGCCATATTGTGAAGAATTTCTTACACCCTGTTTATTGAATTTTGTCAAATGTTTCTTATGCCCAATTTATTGAAATCATTGTATTCCATAAATGAAATCTCTCTGAGGAATTTTGTCAAACAGTTAACATGCTTTGTATATACGTACACATTTTTCATTCATATCCGCTAGGGTACTTGTCCACCTGCAATCGCAACATTTGACAAACAATGGTTCTCATTACCTTGCTCTAGAGGTTAAATTTTGACGGCCACCTATGCATGTCAAAAAAATTTAGGTGATGGTAAATTTCAAATCTTGCCCTTCAAAAATACAAAATAGTGTTATTTTTATAATGTTAATAAAATATATAAAAGATCATTCTATATATATTTAACTATTTTAAATATATATTTGTATAATTTACCTATAAATCTATATTAAATCAATGGCCACCCTTAAAATTTGCAAGTCGCATGTGACGATTTTTTGAAATATTTGCAAGTATTTTACGGTTAAAATCACGAAAAATGTCTAAACAAGCTGTCAAATTTAACCACCTGCGGGCCTCCTCTCGAAACTCTTATTCTTCTAGAAGCCGAGTATGCTTCCATTTTTGAATCCAAAATAAGGACGTGTCTATTCCTATTCCTACAACATTTGAATATTCTCTCTAGCTCGCACCTTTGGAACGAAAGGGGTCTGCATTCATATGCATACATTATTTTTGTCTTTTATTGCATGTTTCAACCCGAGATAAAATTTAACAAGCATCGTAATAGTAAACTAGCAACACCGTCCATTGGTGCTTTTGAGAAGCCCATTGGCACATTGAAGAATATATTAATTGTAAAATATTTCAAATACTGTACTTATTTAATTGTAATATATTTAATGATAGCGACCTTCCTCACATAAATAATAGAGTTTGGTTTTAGAATAAAATAAAATAAAGATATGAAAAATTAATATCTATCTATTTGTCTATCCATTTGTTTGTATGTCTCCATCTATATATTACTAACCTCTATTTGAAGTTTATTGGAATTATTTGATATAGATGTTTACTTTTCGCATACATGTTATTACATTTTTATACATGTAACTTAATGTTATTATGCAATATTTTTTGAATTCAAAGGAAGATTGTGATTTTTATGTTTAATGATCAATTATTTATGGGAGAATTTAATAAGAAAACTTGTAAATCTTTGACATGCAATTATAAGATCAACATAAAACTTAAATGTATTTTAAGGATATTATGAGATGTAATTAAAAATAAGAGTAACAATTAAGTAGTTTAAATTATTTTCAAACAATTAAATACATTAATTTATGTAGAAAACAAAAAATATGGTGTTAAAAATTGAATACACTTTAATTTAATCAACTTTAAGCCTCAATAGTTCCTTTCGAGAAAATATGGTATAGAAATGTTACGGTGGGACCTTTAAATCATGTTCAAAATGATTGAGATCAATGTCAACTCCGGATACTTTGTACCCTTTTAGTTGTAGGTGTTTGAATACAACATCGACTAAAGTTATCATTCCAACACCGATTCGGCCATAAATAACAACTCCTCTCTTAGATTCATCATCATTGTCGATGGCTAAAATCCTATTTACTTCTTCTCAAATCTTTTATATGCCAACTTCCATATGAATGAAAAGAAATGTAGTGATTCACTTAATGCTTTTGTTTTTGAAAGTAGAATAAAACTAAGAAAAGGACTAAAATATAGCTTAACCTATAAGAAACCTTAATATAGGTCTTAAATAACAAAATTCTATACTTTAAGCTCACGCTTACGATTTAAAATTTGGAACCCTAATGCACCAAATTTAAAATGTGGAACTTTAATAATAATGCACTAGATTTAAAATGTGAATGAATGATTGACGATAATCAAGAAAATTGAAAGCTTCTCATCTTTACACGTCCTGTGAAGGATGTTAAACTTCTGTATAACTCAACCAAGATGATTTTGTCATTACAATAGATTTGGAGCTTGTATAAGATTCCTTCAAATCCCACAATTTTGATGTATGAAAACCTATGAAACTGGATAAAAATGCTTCCGAACTTGGCTATCAACTATTTTGATTCCTGGGAAACTCTATTAGTGGTATGCCCCTTAAGTAACTTGACTATAAACATAGTAACATTGACTCTTTTGCAATGTCTCTTGCTATTATCAAGGGTTGATTGGGTGTAATATTCATAAATTAGAATACCTTGTCTACTACCCCGACTTAATACGCCAAACCAAATCCTATATCCAACAATAATGTAAATCAAATAAGATGTCATATAAAAATAATTGGTTTGATGGACTTGGGTGAGATGTTGAGTTAGATTCTCGCAAATGATTTCTCCCCAATTTGATGTTTGTTTTCCTTCACATATTAAATCGATGAAGATGCACATCTAATCTTGAAATTCTTTGGTAGAAGGAAGTTCTATTACTCGGCTAGAGAGTAATAATTTCGACAATTCTTCAATGAAGTTACTCCTATAAAGGGTTTTGGGTAATTTTGATGCCCCTTTCTTCTTTGCTTTTAGCCAAGATTTTGATTTTGCAATCATGCTCGATATTTATTTGGGGTCAAGTCATATTCTTGCTGAGCTTCTCCGAGGGTCAAAAATTTGGCATTAGTAAGGGGAGGGATTCCGAGAGCCAAATTTATACGGTGTGTATCCAATTGAGCAATAATTTGACCTTTGGGATCTCTCAATCAATTAGCTTGAGGGGCAAAACAAGAAGCAAAAACCAAGACAATATCAATACATTAGAACGAAGTGGGAAAACCACTTGCATGAGCCAATCCAATGTCAAAGATTCCTTGGGCTAGGGAGGTTGGCTTGTCATCCTTTACTCTGCTCCAAAATTCTACCAAATTCATGTGTTTAACACTAGTGTCCCTTATTTTAGACACTAAAGTTTCCAAGGAGGAAATAGGTTCGTAACCATTGTATTGGAACTTCATCTTGGATAATCAGAGCTTTCGGGAACAATGAATGGAAGAAAATTATCCTCTCTAGGAAGATTGGGTAGGTCCAAGGTAGGTGAGCATCAAAACAAAAAACAAAACTAAAACAAGGTAAAACAAAGACAAGAAACCTTACTAGTTATATGGAAATGAAGCCCTCTTCGCTACGATCTTGTTGACACCAGAAGTTTAAAATTTGGTTGAAAAATGCTAGAGTTTGGAGCAAAGAAATGGTCATGGCGTCATGGAAAATGAAAAGGGGCAAAGTGCAATTTCAAACTTATCAAATGAAATAATGAGTCAGCCTGCACACGATTTAAAATGTGGAACCCTGACAATAATGCACCAGATTTAAAATGTGGACGAATAATTGAAGATAATCAAGAAAATTGACTCAATAAAAATATATCAGCCAAAAAAAGATGTACTTTTAATAATAACACCTTCTCTCCATTTCTATCTGAAGCACCCGCCACCTTCTTTTTAACTTGTCAAACTTGCTGCTGGGGACTTTACCCATTTCTTACGGCCTATTTGACTAGATTAAGTATAAGGCAACAGATCATCTAAGTCATTTTCACTGATAGGAAGTTGGTCCTATGTTGCACTGTAATAAATTGGGCTCACAGATTTGCTTACAGTTCCCAACAACATCTCACGTAGAGTGGAATTGTCTAAGACGTTAGAGAGATCCAGATCTTAGACATCATAGTTCATGTAATTGGCAATGATATCCATCCCAGGAGGGCTGTAGAAAATATAACCCCTGCGATAAAACTCTCTGCTTTACTGAAAACAATCCAGGTCCTTGGCAACCCCACAGGATCAAGGGCCAGGGTTTTGAAGGCTTGAAAGCCACACAACTCCATCTCGCTCGGCTATCGATGATAAAACCTTGGTTATGTCTTTGCTGGAGATTTACTTTCTTTGGATACTAGTTCTCTCGGTTATCCTAATCGGTCTTGATTTCGTGCGTCCATCGAACTCGTCCTTCGCTGTGTGTAGCGAGGGCAGGCTGAAGGCTAGCTTGGCGTTTTGCCTACTTAAATACATTCGCACAGAAGAGGATACAAAACAGGTTTGATATGAAGAGATTTGGAAGTGCCGAGGAAGCAAAAGTAAATATAAAATATTAAGGAGACGATGACGATGATTAAACAATAGGAAGGCCTGCCTGTCGACCGAAAAAACAATATTGAATTTGTAGTGGGATGCTATTTTGTTTTCCCCTCCGCCTTGTGCTCAACTATAAATCAAAGGAGGGCACAACAATCACCATCTCCCTAAATGCATCATCAAGCTACAAAAGGAACTTCTATAAATTGTTCTAAAACTCCCATTTTCACGTAGCAAGGCCGATGCCAAAAGGAAAGACATGTAAACGGCTCTTAAAAAGGAAAGAGATGTCAAAATACAATTATTTTTAAATATGACCATTGTGAGTGAGAGGAAAACATATAATTTAAACGTCAACATGATATGTATATTTAAAATTTGATCCTCATATATATATAAGTATATCAAATTTATAATAATTAAGAAAGTTAATAAATTAAATATTACACTACACATTATAAATTTGTGAAATTTATAACAATTACAACATAAATGAAAAAGAAAATTTTGGAATGTAAATAAAATAAAAATAATAGAACTATCTTATTATCTTATTAATGAAATATTAACATTTTTGTTGGCGGAAAAATTTACAAAGAGACGAAATGTCAATAGTTCAAAGGACAACAATCCCTCCTATTTGATAGGGAGGTTTTGTTATTCAAAACCCAAAACGAACCTAGAGATATTCATAGAATATATATTCATTATGCGTACATTTTTAAGGATGTTGATTGACTTGTGCAAGTATATAAGGTAAAACACATAAAAGAGAAAGAAATTAGATTGAAGGAATAGAGGGGATGAGAAGATTTGCCAAACTTTCTTAAATAAGTAAACCCAAATTTTATTCTACTTTTGCATGTCAATAAAAACCAAGATGTATGCAATAATATGTAATGGGGAGTTCTTATCCTAAAATAAATACCAAATCAAAGTTCAATAATTCATGAAGAACAAAAATGAACACAAAGTTTCGGATTCCATTAACACATAATTGCTACAAAAATAACTAGGAAGACAAGGAATAAATTAGAGGAAAATGTGAGATTTTTTTTTTGAATTAAACTCTTTTCTTTTCTTTTCTTTATATACAATATGTAAATATCCAACCCCTTTACAAATGAAAAATGCACCTTTTATATGCACGAGAAATAACTACCTTGAAATAACTAATTGTCGTTAAGCAACATGCTTCATTCAATTAAGTCACTTAAATGAATTTTACATTTTGATTTATCTTATGAAATAAAATTCAAAATTACAATATGACAATTAGTCTTTTAACTAGCACTTGAAGAAGGAAGAGAAGGAGTTGGGACTTTGAGTTTCAATACATGCAACTTGAATATTATCACTGTAGCAGTGATTATCTCTCGACTCTTTTGGTATCACAATGTTTGACAAGTTGTTCATCCAACTTTTAAAAGAGTTTTCCATTTCTGAACTCATTCCTCCAAGCCGATACAAATTCTTAGAAGCTTCAATTACCACATTATTTATCTTTGAAAGTTCCTTAATTTTATTTGAATTGAGATTTTCTATCTTAAATAACTCTTCTTTGATCAATTTTTAAAATTACTTCTTGATTTCATCTATTGAGTTCCGTTGGGAAGAAGCTGTCTTGGAAGAGATTTGAGGTCAACAAAGATCTCAGATTTTAGAGATTCGCTTTTTGTATTGAGTTTTATAGATATGTGGAGGCCTCTTCAAGAACCTTAAGTCTGCATTCTACACTAAATGACCAAGTGCGTGATGTATTATTTTTTGCATCATAAAAAAAAGAATCAGAGAGAAGGAGCTTCTCATCTGTTACAAACATGATTATGAGATTTTGAATCACATCAACCCATATTTTAGCTTATTTTTCAATGTTCTCAACTCAGGAGATGATTTGTTTTTGAGAAACTATCAAATTTTCATATACTATACAACCCTCATCAATTAATTTCAGCCCACTCGTTAATATTTTTTCATCCCAATATTTAGTAACTTTTCCTTGAATAATATGCTTGTGAACTTCAAACTACTTTCATGTTAATGCCATTCATTGGAGTGGGAGATGGGATAGATGTTAGAAGAGTAGGATATGGAGAGGGAAGGCTTTGATGTATGTTGAGAGATTTTTCCTGCTCTTACGTTTGTTTTCCTTTCTCCACTCTTTCAATAACTTTAGAGATTGTTTCCCTCAAATTATGCACATCCCCTTCAGGAGTGGATTATCCTAGTAAAATTCTTGTGAGATCATAATCAGTTGTCGTGATCTCATGCTCACTCTTTTCAATTGTTGTCTTAGAAATTTCAACAAAATGTTGTCCCGAAGTATTAGTGACAAGGGGGAACTTGTTTTAGCTTTCTTGGTGGGAGCAGAGTACCAAGGAGTGCACCCACACCAACATGATTAAGCACTTCAATATTTGATTGAGATTTTATTTTTTTCTTTCAATCATCAGTTGAACCCATGAGAAGTAAGTATTTAAAACTTCATCAATAGATGGATTTTTATTGGTACATTGAGTGTTAGAGGGGAAGGAGAAGATACTTATGTGGAAACAATCCCAACCAAGAGATATTTTTCAAAGTAGATACTCGAGGAGAGGCATAAGGTTTTTGTATATTAAGATTTGGTATAGAAGTATTTGTTTTCCCAAATCCTGAGCTAGAATTTTAGTGACTTCCTCTTCTTCCTCACCTTCTTCTTGTCTCTTATTTCTTTTCCTCTTGCTTGTTATGTTATTTTTTTACTACTTCATTTTTCATAGTATGCCTTTAAGGTTTATGCATACACTTTTGTGATTGATTCTAGCTGAGTTGAAGAAGGAGGAATGTCTTAGGAAGTAGTAGATCCTAGAAATTTTGCATGTTAAAGGGGCAATATTTCTCTCAAGTATTTCATGCATGAATGTTAATTTGCAGATATAATTTCTAAGGGATATAGGAATCTGGATGCTTGAAACTTTCTTATCTTTACATGTCCTATGAAGGATATTAGATTGCCTGCATAACTAAATCAAGATGATTTTGTCATTACAATAGATTGGGAGCTTCATACAGGATTTCTTCAAATCCCACAATTTTGATGTATGAAAACCTACTTAAATCTGGATAAAAATGCTTCCAAACTTGGCTATCAACTGTTTGGATTCTTGGGAAACTCTATTAGTGGTACGCCCCTCAAGTAACCTAACTATAAACATAGTAAAGGCATCATTGACTATTTTTTAATGTCTCTTTCTATTATCAAGGGTTGATTGGGTTAATATTCATAAATTAGAATACCTTGTCTACTACCCGACTTGATAAGCCAAACCAAATTATATATCCAACAAAAATTTACATAAAATAAGATTTCATATAGAAAGAATTGGTTTGATGGACTCGGGTGAGATGTCGAGTTAGATTCTCACAAATGATTTCTCCCAATTTGATGTTTGTTTGCTTCCGCACATTAAATCGATGAAGATGCATATCTAATCTTAAAATTCTTTGGTAGAAGGAAGTCCTATTACTATGGCTAGGAGGGTAATATGTTTAACCGTTCCTCAATGAATTCACTCTTATAAAGGGTTTTGGGTAATTTTGAAGGCCCTTTCTTCTCTGCTTTCACCAATATTTTGATTTTTTAATCATGCTCTAATATTTATTCGGGGTTAGGTCATATTCTTGGTGATCTTCTCTCGAGGGTCAAAACTTTGGCATTGGTAAGGGGAGGGATTTCGAGAGCCAAATTTATACGGTGTGCATCCAATTGAGCAATAATTTGACCTTTGGGATCTCTCAATTATTTAGTTTGAGGGTCGAAACAAGAAGCACAAGCCAAGACAATATCAATACATTGGAATGAAGTGGGAAAAACCCTTGCATGAGCCAATCCACTGTCAAGGATTCTTTGGGCTAGGAGAGTTGGCTTGTCATCCTTCAATCGATCCAAAATTCTACCAAATTTATGTGTTTAACATCATTGTCCTCAATTTTAGACACAAAAGTTTCCAAGGAGAAAATAGGTTCATAACCATCATACTTTGGAACTTCATCTTGGTAAATCGAGCTTTTGGGAACAATGAATGGAAGAAAATTATCCGCTCAAGGAAGATTGGGTAGATCTAGCGCAGTGAGCACCAAAACAAGAAAAAAACTAAAACAAGGAAAACAGAGACAAAAACCTTACTAGTTAGATGGAAATGAAGCCCTCTTCCCCACAATCTTGTTGACATCGAAGTTTTGAATTTGGTTGAAAAATGCTGGAGTTTAGAGCAAAGAAATGGTCATGGCATCAAGGAAAATGACAAAGGGCAAAGTGAAATTTCAAACTTATCAAATGAAATAATGAGTTGGTTAGGACTTGAATCAAACATTTATATGTGTGGGTAGGCTTGCACAATACATTTGTAATGGGAAGTGCATTAAGGCGAGGAATCAAGGAATTGAAGGAACCCAAGAAATGTTCCATTAGTACTCACTAGACCCAGCTTTTCCACATTTTCCCAACACTTACCTTCCTAATTAGCTTTGGCGGAGATGTGAGGAATAAAGGGAATGGAGGAACCATTTCATTTGTCCTTGCATTATCCGACATAATATTTTCTTCCCAATTATTAATCCTTAATCAAATTTCATAAGAATGCGAGAGAATAAGTGGAACTTAGGAATAATTCCATTTGTTCCTTTGAAGGCCAACTTATCTAATACACATTGTGAAAAAGTTCTTAAATTAGACAATTCGGTGAATAGAAGAACCGATGGAACTCAAGAATTTTTATCTTGTTCCTCAAAAAGTCAATTTGTCGAAAAAGAGGCTTTTGGTTCTCAAGATGACTAAGTCTCAAAGAATAAAAAAATTTTACTAAGGGAAAATACAACTCATACAACTTGAAATTTTGACCTTGGCTTCAAAACTTTGAAATTTTGTTGGTACATGTGCAGACACCGTTTTTTCACCCCTAGGTGACCCAATGAACATCAAGCACATTATCATAAACATCATTATTATCACTATCCTAAGTACACTTCAAAATCACTATCGTAAAATCTAAATCACCCATGTAAAACATATTTACCCTTCCTTAACCACCCAAAACCAACCTAACCTATTTATCCTACCCATCCTAAACCCTTACCTCTCATAACCCGAATCCCTAACCTCCCACCGTCCATCCAATAACCTAACATCTTAGATGGAAAGTGGTTTTAACCATTTGCCATCTTTTCCATGTTGGTTTGTAACTTCTCGGGATAAATAAAAATGATCCGCGATCATGATGATAATTGCAAACACCGTTGATCCTATTTAACCAACCTTTGGATCCCTTGCCAAGTTATTAGAATTTGCATTTGAGGATGAAATGTTGCACTGTGACAACATCACTACACTCAGGACTATCAACACTCTACCTAAATCCTTTTGGGACCTTTCTAGATTATCAATCAATCTTGTGGGAGTTCTATCATCTGCAAAAATAATTATCAAGGTTAGTACCTCCCTTTCTATCATTTTATCAACTTGTTTTACATTAGTTATAGTCCATAATCTGTCGTTAATATTATCTTGCATAGTCTTCTTAAGCCACACTTCTTATTCGCTTATTAACCAACCTTTGAATACTTTATAATATCCACAACAATCTATGTCGATCCTTGATTACCATCGATTGGTCCCTTGACCCCATTTTCTATTTATTACCCTTCTAAACACTTCCGGACCTCCATTTTCAAAGTATTATAGGTTTCAGACTCCTAGTTTTCCTCTACACTTTGTCAAAACTTTTCGTTATCAATTTGATTAACTAAGACAAGGAATATGTGTAGTTAATCTAACTAGGAACAACAATAAATAAATACAATAAATAAATATAGAAAGTGACCTAAGTAACTAGACTAATGAAAATAGAAACCCTAATATGCAAAGAAGGGTTGGAAGGAGCTTAGTTGATTTAGAAAATTTTCTAGCATCGTGTCGTAGAGTGAAGGGAGAAACATGAGGAGGAAACAACTATGCCAAGGTCTAGAAAAGTACATATCCAAGTAATTTGGGTGGGTGGGGTGGTGGGAGAGGATTAGGGTACCTATGGGTGCCCTAGTCTAAGATCCGGGGTGCCCTGGTCTACATAGGATTTTAGAAAACTAAACCTGCAAGGTTGCTTAATTGATCTAAAAACTTCACCACATGTCGCACTAACTTCGTTGTATTGTGATATGTGTCACTAGTAATCAATGATGAAGAGGATGCCTGCAAAAACCCAAGACAAACATCAAACCCTAAAAAAGAAAGATGCATATGAAGGGGTCAATCTGTCTCTCACCGCCACAATGGTGGACTTACTAACTTAACATTGCACTACATCTCAGACCCAATATAGTTCTATGTGCAAGTGTGTGCAATCATGCCCTAGGTGCTCTTGTGGTAGTCACACTTTGTGAAAGTAGCAAATAATAAGTATGCATAGAAAATGTAATAGAATGGTGGATAAAATAGAATAAACTTCCCTTATATGCAATGCAATGTGATGTATATGAACTAACCTTGTGCCTTGTGATGGAGTTAGATGGATACAAATGAGCTCTAGATGCCTTGGATGCAAATCCAAGTGGATGATAGCGATGACTAGTGCTTGGTCCCTCATTATGGTTTCATAACTTTATATTTGTATGGTTCTCTTGTTCTAATTTTGTAATTAACCCCGAAAAGGCCAACCACAAGAAAGATAAAGTATTCAAATGGATAGAAAGTGCACAAAAAGTGGCGAGAAAGTAGGAAAAGGACCGGGGTGCCGCGTCGGTGCCCCAATACTAGCTTGGGTGCCCCAGTCAAGGATAAAATGATGGGAAACGATGAAAACCGACTGCAGTAAGTATGTATGGGAGGTCGGTAGTGATGATATAAAGCAAAGAAAATGGCTAAAAGATGAGGGATAATTAGTAATTTCTTCACTCAAAACCATATGAATAGTAATATGAGACGGGACTAAATAATGTCTAAAGTGCATGATTTTGTGACTACATTTCCCCACTTTATTATATTGGTGAGAAGAAATCTCGGTAACATAAAGTAGATAGATATGCTTACTTGATGTCCATGAAGATTGAAGTAGAAAATGCGCGAAGGACTAGACAAAGCATGGAATGAAAAAAATATGGACCGTGGAAACTAAAGATGAAAAAGTGCACAAAAAGGTGATGAGAGTGAACCTAGGGTGGAAACGCATGTGTAGTTGCTGATGTGTGTAATGTACCTGCATGGTTAGTATGGTGTGTGCTGCCACAAAATATTGTTGTTGTTTCCCCATTGTTGTGGATGTTGTTGTTGTTGACTACTTGTTTCTCACACGGATGAACTGCGCAAGGATAAAACAATCAAGTAGTCAAATATGCATGTATATATGTGCAAAAACACATGTAAAACGACACTTTTTTATGCATGTAAATGTAAAAGCATGTAAAAATGTAAAATATGCAAATGAAAAATGGAACATGTGCACCTAATCCATGTCAAGAGAAAGAGTGTAGAAGAGGATATCCTGTCCGGGTTTTTTGGGCGATCCAACACCATAGGACGAAGAAGTATAGGGAGGAATTTTGTTGTATCCTCCAACATTTCAATTACTTCCTTGAATCATATGTGAAGAGATATCTGTACTACTTGTTTTTTTGGGCGATTCGACACCACCTTGGCTAAAATAGTGCAGAGAGGAATTCTCACTGTATCATCTAACTCAGAATCGCTCCACAAAATGCTAAGGAAAACCATGTCCTATAAAATATGGCATGTATAGGGTTCATGGACTGGTTTGAACCCACTCATTGTATAATCCACAATTCCAAGGGTGGAAACTTAACCGAATTGAAGCCATAATGCCAAGGGCGAAAATCGAATCGATTGTACCCAAAATGCCAAGGGTGAAAAATGAACTGCTATACCCATAAAGCCAAGGGTGGAAATTGAACTAAATTGTACCCATGCAATGCCAAAGGTGGAAACTAAACCTGATTGTACTGCCGGTATAGAGCTCAGATAGTATGTAAACCCCAAATGATGCCCCCCTCTTTGGGGCGCATGCGATGTTGTTAATAAGAGAATTTGGCCCCAAAAAGGACCAACCACATGAACCTTGTAACTCTGCCCTATAGGGGGAAAGGAAAGTGCTTGGTAGAAACAAAGGTGTGGACAAACAAAAGGCTAGCCAAAAAAAGTGTTAGTACAAAAAAGCATGCATGTAGAAGATAATGTGTAATATACGCAAATAATGTATAAGATACCGAGCAATATATTAGTGTAAATATAGAAGAAGAAAAGGTAAGCTGCACAAGCAGCCTCTACAAACATGGGGCATCACTCACTATGTTTCAAGACATGTAAGGAAATCATGGTCGCATATAAAAACAAGTATGCACACAAAACATAGGGCAAGGCCCACATACAATATCAAACAAAACAAAGAACTATAAACAACAGATAGTCATGGACGCAAGTAATCTTGTGAAAAAAATATTGCTCATGAAGCACCCGTGAGCATGTTAGAAAGATAAATAGTATGTCAAAATCATGTGTAACCAATTAGAGTATTAAGTACAACATGAAACAATAACACCTGAGAGATGAATGTGGATGCCCCCAATGACCAATGTAGGATGGGTATAAGGTGAGCATCCATGCCGCGTGTAAGAGACCTGTATCTACAATCACACCTAGAAAAATACGTGAACGCGCATGTGTGGATGGTATAGATAAATGACATATAAGAGATCTAACTAGCATGTGTAATGAAGTGACCATATACAAGAAAATGCAAAAAAGAGTAAAAGTAACCAAGATATGCAATATGTTGTGGATGGATGAAATAGAATGCAAGATGGATGATAGGATCCGCGTGCCCCCGAGTGAATGGAAATGTATGCAATGAGGCTCATTTTATTTTCCCACTCAGTAGTCAAGAATGAATAGAAAATGAGAGTGCGTCATCGAGAAATGGTCAAATAGTGTGTTGTGTCTATCACGTGTCATGAATGTGTATGTATGTGGTGATGAAATGTGACCTACAAATGATGTATGTGTCAACCATATAGCCAAAACATAAATGACAACAAGATGATCGAAAGAGTGATGATTTATCCTAAAGCGTATATGACTATTAGATGAATAAAGGGAGTGGTGATGTATCCTAAAGCATGTACCACTACCAGAGGAAGGGATTGATGACCATTTAGCCTAAAGCGTATGCCACTAACCTAGTAATGTCGAATGATGAACGTGGAATAATGATAAGTTCCAATTGATTTGTAAACCCTTGGTAGTTAAGTATGGACCGAGGAACTAAAGTGCATCATAGGATGGTGAGTACAATGCATAGATAACATTGTAGTGTATGTGATGATAGACGACCATATGATGTGTAGAAATGTGCAACACATGATGAATAATATACAATGCAATGTGTGTAGGTAGACTAGTATGTAGTATGTAGGTTGAGTGGTATGAGATGCTAACCCTAAGTGTGATATGATGAATACAAGGATGGTGTAGATGATATATATTTTGTATATAATTGTGAAAACATGAATGATGTGACATAATGCAATATGTAATATGCAATATGTATATGTAGACTAAGAATAGTAGGTGTGATGAGTAGTATGTAAGGCTAGATGCAAGTGTGACACATGTGTGATGAAGACTAGTATGATGTATGATGTGTAAATGCAGAAATGATTTAGACTAAATGTAGAGTGTATGATGTAAGACATATGATGAAAAATGGGTGAAACAACCTAGTGCGAGTGTGTGGAGTGTGTGGGGTTCATGTGTAATAATCCCTCAATAGTCAAGTGTGAACTGAAGCACAAACATGTGTCATCGTGTAATGATGACGCTAAAATGTGTGATGGATACACCTATGCAAGGATATGAATGTATGATAATGTAAAGATGAGTGATAAACTTATGCTAATATGAGGAGGGGGATGTGTTAGATGTTATGCCCCCCAAGTATGTGGTTATGTGTGCATTGTCCTATAAATGATGTTCAACAACAAATAGAGAAGTGATGTATGAAGGTGGTGAAGTATCATAGATTTTGTACGATTGTATGTTTGTATGTATGAGTGATCATGTAATAGATAAATATGTTAATGTAGGATGAAACTAGTTTCTTTTATTATAACAGACCCCTCAACAGTCATATAAGAACCATAAGAATATGAGTGTGTCATCAGGAGGGTAGGGTGATAAGAGTCACCTACCAAAGACCAAGTTTACGTGAAGTGGTGGAAGCATGGTGGGAAAAAGTAATGGTAGGACCATGTGGTGGTGGAATTTGTGATGTGTCTTAACCAACAATAGGAGTAGTTGCTTTGAAAAAAAAAATTGGCTGCTAAAGTGGTGTAGGATGGGGAGGTATCTTGAATGGTGGTAGATTTTGTGGTGTGGATGACATTGTTGAAGGTTTGATAGGAGGCCAAGTAGCACTAATTTTTAAAGGAGGTTTCTTAGATTGATGTGGTAATGTTGAGATAACTTGAGTGGAAGAGAAGTGGGACCATCCTTGAGAGGAGGTTGAGTGGATTGAATAAGTGGATCTTGACTGACCAAAGAAGGTACCTCAAAAGTGATAATTGAATAAGTGGATCTTAAATGACTAAAGAAGGTACCTTAGAAGTGATAATCTTATGCTCATTAGATGTAGAAGGAGGAGATTTAGGAGCCCATTGAGATGCAACATTTGTAGATGGGCATGCAACAAAATGTTGTGCAGTGAATGAGATAAAGCCCTAATGCTCAAGATGTTTGATTCTTCATTGTAAAGCATGGAAGTCATTGTCATTATGTGCATTGATTCAATGATAATTGTTATATGGAAGACCTTGATATTTAACTAGTTGATAAGGAAGATAATAATGAGTAGGCAGTAAAGTGATCAATTGACGACTAAGGATCTCAGTAAGAAGGTCATGTTGTTTAGTATTGTGATAAAAATGAAAGGTTTTGGTAATGGTATAACTTAAGGCTCACTAATATGAGCACATGTAGCAGACATAGAATGAGAATGAGATGTAGAAGGAGAACAAACACATGCTTGAGAAACATCCTTAAGCTATTGAATTTTAGATTTGAGAGATGTGATCATGGATTCCATAGTCGTAAACTTGTCTTGAAACAAAGAATGTAAAGCTTGAATTGAGTCCAATAGGGGTTGATTAGATGGAGGAGCATGAGGACTAAGGTCATCAGATAGATGGTGGAAGATAGGAATTATTTTGTTTGGTGGCGTATCTTTAGGACAACATATAGAGTCTAGTTCTCTTTGTAGAACAACTTATCAGTCGGGATACATTTTAAGAAATTCAGAAAAAGGAACTTCAGGAACTTTACAACCCATGATAGAAGAAAGATGAAGATTTGAAGCATGAAAGACGTCGGGTTCACAAAAATTATAAACTAAGACAAGGAATATGTGTAGTTAATCTAACTAGGAACAACAGTAAATAACAAGTAAATAAATGTAATAAATAAATATAGAAAGTGACCTAAACAAATAGACTAATGAAAATCAAAACCCTAATATGCAAAGAAGGGTTGGAAGGAGCTTAGCTGATTCGAGAAAACTTGTTGTACTGTGTCATAGAGCTGATTGGAGAAACATGAGGAGGAAATGACTATGCTAAGGTACGAGAAAAATACAAATCCGAGTAATATGGGTGGTGGGGTATCAGAGAGAGGATTAGAGTGCATGTGGGTGCTCTAGTTTGAGTTCAAGGTGCCCTTGTCTACATAGGATGTCTGAAAACCAAACATGTAAGGTTCTAAGCGATATGAAGCCTTCACCACCTGTCACACTAACTTTGATGTAGTGCGCTATATGTCGTTGGTAATAAATGATGAAGAGGAGACCTACAAAACCCCAAGACAAACATCGAATCCTAAAAATAAAGATACATATGAAGGGGTCATACTGTCCTCAATTTCCATAATGGTGGACTTACTAACTGAGCATTGTACTACATCTCATACCCAATGTAGTTCTATGTGTAAGTGTGTGCAATCATGCCCTAGGTGCTCTTGTGCTAGTCACACTTTGTGAAAGTAGTGAGCAATAATTATGTGTAGAAAATGTAATAAAATTGTGGATGGAATAGAATAAACTTCCCTCATATGCAGTGTGATGTAGATGAACTAACCTTGTGCCTTGTGATGGAGCTAGATGGATGCAAATGAGCTCTAGATGCCTTAAATGGATGCAACTCTAGGTGGATGATAGTAGTGACTAGTGCTTGGTCCCTCATTATGGTTTCATAACTTTATATTTATATGGTTCTCTTGTTCTAATTTCGTAATCAATCCCGAAAAGGTCGGTCACATGAAATATAAAGCGTTAAAACGGCTAGAAAGTGTCCAAAAAGTGGTGGGAAAGTGGAAAAGGATTAGGGCCACTGATTTGGGACCAGGTGCCTATCGATGCCCCAAGATGCTAGCCAGGCGCCTAGTCAAGGCTAAAATGATGGGAAATGACAAAAATAGATTGGGAAAGTATGCGTGGGAGGCCGACGGTGATGATGGAAAGTAAATAAAATTGGCCAAAGGACAGGGGTTGATTAGTACTTTCTTCACTCAAAAACCATATGAATAGTAGTATGAGACAGGGACTATACAATGTCTAAAGTGCATGATTTTTTATCTACACAATCAATATCTATTTTACTAGCCTTTTATCAAAGTAAGCAATTTTCTACCCTATCTTCACAAATATCAATCGTCGTCGATAAATGTACATAACCATTTTGCTTTCTCATTAACCTATAAAAACATTAAATTTCTATTTTTTGTGCCTCATAGATTCCTAGACTCCTCGTAGTCTATCTTAACACCATTATTCTATTTGGACACTTATTACTTTATGCTTTATTCATCCTTTATCAAAACAAGCATTTTGTCTCTGATCATTGTCCTATCGTGATTGTTGTCAATCCTTGTCATTTCTAATCATTTTTAACATTATCATATTTATATCACCCTGATTATGGTCTAACAAGTTATTTGCAAGATGGATCTTCTATAGATGAATGATACAGGTATGTCACACCCAATCACTAACATATATGACCTTCCGATCATCTAGTAGCTATTCGTGTGGGAAAAATTTGACATTGTTCACGAACTCAACTTGTGCACCATCACACTCTCTCCTAACATTGAGGATATCAAGGATCATTCAAGAAGAGACAAAAGCCATTGAAGAGTTCGGTATGACTATTTTGAGGACTTGAGCTTGCTATTGCATTGCATTAGCTTGGGCCACGTACAAAGTTGAACAAGGCCTCACCATCCCTCTCGATCTTTAAATCATTGATTATCATTTTATATTATCATGATCAAAGCAACTTAATTGTATCAAACAAGTTGAAACCCTTCAAAGAAGTCCCCTTGGATTCTTGGGATCAACGTTTGCCTATAAAATCATTAACATCTTTATATAATATCTTTTTGTTTAGATGTATTTGCATACAGGTATTCTCACTTGGTGGAAGGAGGAGTCTCTTCCATTGTTCACATATTCTATCATCCTGACATTTTGATTTTCGGTGCAAGTATTAGTAAACCCTGCTTATTTGATTTTTTTGTATTTTCAACATTTATAACACCTAAACAAAAATCACCTTAAACATCCTGACATGCCCGCTTGGAGATATTTAGTCCCTTCTTCATTTAGATTTTATTTTTTAACTTTTATTTATTTTGTTGTCTATTTTATCAAACTTTTTAACTTGGAGCACCTTGTTGTTATTATTGCTTATAAACTTAAAAATCAAAAATTAAGAAGGAAAAGCGATTACAGGCACACTCTTCTTTCTTTCTTCATTTAGCTATGCATCTTGTTTATTTTTTCTCATCAAATTAACATTTCCTTTGGATCTTAAAAATAACATTCATACTTGCTTACTCACATAACTTAATTAGGAGTTCAAGGAATCACATTCACAAAAATCCTTTGACACACAAACAAACCACACCAAACTTAACTTGCATCTAAACAATCCTTCCGGGTGGATATAATTGGATTTCATCACCAAGAGGATAGTTCAACTTGGTGTTATGGCTGAGTATAAAACATCCTTTGGGAAATATATCGGGGGTGGACACCCTTATCGCCTGTAGGAATGTGAAGTGAGGGGTAGGCCCCAATACCATGCCTCATATCGACACTAGAAAAGATTCAAGCCTCACGTACCTTTAGGTATATCAAGGAATCTAACCTTCAAGTTACTTGAAACCATCTCTTTAGAGAACCTTCTCTGAGTACCTATTTATCTATTTTTCACATTTCACGCCTTTTAAAATTTTAATCAAGATAATTAGAAAAATTCTTATCCGACTTGTTTGTAGTTGTTATAATAAACCAAGTTTCTTTTTCTTTTTCTTCATTGATTGTATGCTAGTTCATGGTTCTAATAAAAAAATCCTGTCTACAAATCTTTGGCAATATGATTGATCATCTCCAAAAATCCCTAGATAATATCTAGTCTTGCCTTCATGAGATTCCATGTGTAACGGACCAACTTCGATCACCCTCAACAAAAAATCAAGAGCCCCCACATTTTCCTAATAGCCAATCATCCACATCATAAATCCTAGATCCATCCAGGACCATGATTTTTAAATAGTGGTGATCTAGTTTTCACATAAATTTTGGATTCTAACCCGGTGGCCCTTAATGCCTACCTCACTTCTGGGTGTATTCCTCTAACAACCAATGCCTGAACAATGACCACCAATCACCACTATCATGTTTGAAACTTCCCAACTTATTGATCCTAATCGTGAGCTAGTCATCTAACAACTTCATCCCTATTCCACTACTGGTGGGTCAGGAGTGTCAACCCCTACTTAATTAGTTCGGTCATCAATTTCAACCTTAATGTTGTTTTATCATAAGAAACATCCAATCAACAAACATCCTTATCATTAGATCCTTCATTAGAATTTTCTTCTTCACAAAACAATACTAACACATCCATTTCCACATCTAGTCCTGTAGCCTCCAGTGTCACTCCTATACCTCCCGTGAGTTTGGTATCCACCCCTTTTAGTGTGTATCAACTTATACATTCACAAAACCCCATGTTCTATATTTAGAAAGTGGTTATGTCCATCCCAACATCAATACCCCTTATCAATACTAGTTTTATTGCTAGCACTTACCCTTCTTCACAATAGGCATCGATGAACCTATCTCATAAGTCCATTCTCATTTTATATTCCAACTGTCTTAACCACTCACCAAAACTTTTATCCCTTCTCAATAAATACAACAACCGTCACAAATTCTTATCAATACTTCAATTCCTATCCAATATCAATACATTTAACCATCACAACCTTTATTTTTGTAGCCTACCCGCCATATTCTCATGAGTGTTCCTATCTAACATAACATCCCTTTATCATATCAGTTATAACAATAATCAAATTCACATGTCCATAATCAACCTTGATCATCATCATTCAATCCCTAAGCAACCCTAACAAAATGACCCTTTGCAGAGGCATTGATGAATAGGATTTCTAGTCTTAAAGCCACCACCACGAGTCTCAATAACACTTTTTCATATGAATAGATTTGTAACAAACCCATTCATCAATATGTACCCTACAAATCCTATCCCCACACCACAGGAAATCCCAAAGTTACTTAAATTCCACGAGAAGGAGGACCCTCAACAATACATCTCGAGCTTTACGCCATGCATGCTACCTTATCATAAATGATCAAGACCTCATCATGAAGATGTTCCCCATGTCCTTAACATGGCCTGCACCATATTGGTACAATAATATCCCACCGTATTATCTCTTTTCCTTCGCACAACTCGCACAACTATTATTAGAACACTTTTCCATCAATATCGTCCATAAGATATCCATTACATATATTTACGTTATTAAATAGTTTGAAAATGAATCATTGCAAACTCCTTTTCCCGCTGATGTGGGATCACCAATCAATTATCCTTATCACTTCCAAAAACTAAAGTGATCAAGTTGTTTTCTCTACCGTGCGCTAAACACATCATCCACACTTCAAATTCAATATTTCTAAACATTTGATGAAGCCTTTATATGGCCTAAAAATTAGAACTTCATGCCCTAAAAATGGTAAGGTCAAACTACGATCAAAGAAACCAAAGCATGATTCCTTATTCAAAGCTTCTTTTAGTAATGATATATCCAAAGGTTTAGTAAACACGGTAGTCATAAAAGCTACTTCAAGGGCCATTGATTTCGAATGCAATCATCCACAACACAACTATACACCCATCAACAAATCTTATAGCATGATCTTCGATAAGCTCTTAGCCATGTGCATGATCACACTCCCTCTTATTCATTCTACCAACACAAGTGCTTCAAATACCTCTTGGTATCATGAAAATGACTATTGTAAACCATCGAGTTCAAGGAAAAGACATCGAAAGTGAATTACAACTAGACAATCCGAATGCACCTCCAAATCAAAACTTGGACATCTTTAAAAAATTCTTCCCAAATCACGCCCCATCCACCAGTCAACCCCAGTCCAATGGTATCAACTCTCATCACACCTTCAACATTATCAAAGATCTCCCACCTATGCCTATAACACCTAGTGTTTCTACTACGGAAGCACCAACTAAATCATCCAACTACTCTAGTCTTTCTATCTACAAGACCTCAAATCCTTCCATATCTACTACATCTACTCTAATTTTTCCCATTATCTCTTGAAATCCTTAGAAAAGAAACCCATTGTGGAAATCGTAAGATATATTTCGATGACCCCGTTACTCGAAATCTATAGAACCTTAATAAATCCACCATACCACCTACAAATCACTCATCTAGAAAAACAAAATTATATACAAAGTGGTCAAACAACCTCATTACAATGTTCAAATCCCTTGCTTTCCATCTTAGGGCCCCATCCTTCATCAAAATCCATAGTCAATGTCACCAAATCCAAGGTAGTCCCTTGGTAGCACCTAAATGTGTCACACAAAAATGACCTCATCCGCCCCCGGTCTTCAACTCATCAAACGAAACAAAAATCACCTCAATGTTAGCTTCGAAAAAGTACTATGCGAGAACCCTTGAAAGGTTCATCCAACTATCGATCATAACATGACCTCCTCTCAAGACATCTAGCTCTCAAGGGTGGAAACCCTCTTGGTACAACTTTGAAGTGCTCTGTAAGTATTATTGTACTTCACGATACTCTACCGAGGAATGTAAAGCCCTCCATGCTACTATTAAAAACCTTTCTAGCTAAGAGATTCTCCCCATAGAGCTAGGACATTCAAATCAAGTCAAATAAACCCATCATAAAACCAAAATTTCTAAACCATCACCCAACATTCCATCCACATCCAAAAAAAGTGAGGCCCTCTTCTCATGAAACCTTGCTTCACAAAATCGATGTGGTTTGCATAACTATCGAGCTTGTGCACAAGACCTTAAGGCTTAAGATCAAAACATGCCTAAGGTATCTACCCCTCTTGCACCCAAATCATCTAATCATTTTTATTCTTCTAAGGAAAAGGTATCCATCCTTAGCACTCCACACGCATAGTCCACATCCTCTGTACAAAATACCATCATCAAATAACTTCATCAAGCACCCTGTAAAGATGTCCCTTTACGAGCTTGTCCAAACCTCACCGCAATATCGACAAGAAATGATTAAATCACTTCAATCCATATCGGTACCATCATACAATCCCCAACCATTCAAAAATATGGTCGACACCCTCAAAATGTTTGTTTGTATCACTTTCGACGATTCTGAAATCCCATCATTACAACCCAAAGATCACGGTCTCCCAATCTTTGTCACCACCCAAATCGACGATATTCTCATCAACATACTAATGATCAAAAATACTGATAACATTAAAATCATATCATCCCATAATTTCAATCAGCTTCATCTACTTAATACTATCATTTCTCGGTCACACATGTGGTATGCAAGCCTTTAACGACATTGTTTCCCCTACACTAGGTATGATTATCCTACCTATTAAATTAGGTGTTAAGTGTCTTCACGAACTCTTCTATCTTGTAGAAGGATATTTTCAATATAATGTAATGTTGGGAAAACCTTGGATACACGCTATGCGTTGTATCCCATCCACCTTACATTGTTTTTGAAATATGAACACGAGGGTAAAACCTTTAATGTTCTTTGTTGATCCAAACCTCTTTAAAGCATGTCGGGTGACCTATATACCGAATGACTTGTTCATCCCTAAAAATAAATTTGGATCCTCTAATGAAGCTTATACTAGTTCCTCCATCTCTAAATTTAAGTTACCAGATGACACCTCCTTTGAAGATGTCATGTGATAACTTTCGCTAGGGAATATCACCTCTTGGCCTTGAACTCATTTCTTATACCAAACACATATGGAAGGCCTAATAAACAACCAATGTATGAACCAAATTTTGGAGATAACATCTCCTTTGGCCCTATTCATCTTGAAACTATCCTCTTCTATGGAGGGATCAATCATCCTTCCCCATATTGTGACAATCAACATCATGCTAAACCATTTGTATATGATTTTTAATTCTTATACAACCAGTCCTTCGCACAGATGTATCTTCATCACTATGCCTAGAAAGGTTTTATCTTAGGGCATTATGAACAAGGAATACATGAATTAGTCTTTGATCAGTCCCGCAAACCTCATGCAAAATACATATTAGGTTTCGACAAACCTTCTTTAGACACTTTTGCAACCACCGCATCTAGACCCATAACAGAACTAGAACCACCCTCTTCATTTGATCACCCTATGGACATGGATGATTCCATTTCCATCCCATATGATTTTTTTAGTCAACACGATCACCTTAGGACCTCTCACTTATCAAACTAATAACAATAATAAGACCATCCCACTTATATTACATGAAATGGTAGAGGAAGACTCCCCTGCCATCGATATTATTCAATGTCAAGATGACCAATCCATCTTATCCTATATGGGGATAAAAGATAATTACCTTCAAAATAATCTACTGCTAGACACATCTAAACATCAATGAATCCACTATCGATGTCAACATAGGGACTTCACAAGATCCTCACATAGTTAAAGTTGGTTAGTCCCTAGATTTAGAAGAATTGAAGGACTTTACTACTTTTCTTTCCAAACAAGGTCAGGCCTTCGTATGGTCATATAGTTAAATTCCTAGTATTGACCCCAATATTGTCATCCATAACATTGTCACAATCCCTAATGCTAATCATGTTAAAAAAAAACTATGTAGGATGCACCCTCGTGTAGCCCTCATCAAAGAAGAGCTGTAATGTCTTCTTTTGCTAACTTTATATTACCCATTAATTATCCACAATGGGTTTCTAATATCGTACTTGTAACCAAATCCTCCGAAAATTACACATTTGTACATAATTTCAAGATCTTAATCTTTCCTTTCCTAAAGATGACTCCCCCTCCTAAAATCGATCATCTCATCAATCTTACTACAGCCATGAGATGTTATCCCTTATGGATGACTTCTCTAGCTATAATCAAATCCTTATCGTGACTGATGACAAACATAAAACATCCTTCATTACCCACTGATGGACCTTTTTCTACCATGACATTTCCTTTGGACTTAAAAATGTAGGGGCCTCCTATCAACATGCCATGACATACATCTTCCATGATCTCAATCATAAAACCATGGAAGACTACGTTGATGACCTCTTAGGAAAATCTAAACAATGCAGAGACCATCTTACCATCCTTGACATCATCTTTTCTTGTCTTATTCAATACTTTCCTCTGCCTTAATCCTGCTAAGTGAGTATTTGGTGTTCTCACCAAAAAATCCTAGGGTTCATCATTTCGATTAAGGGAATTGAAGTAGACCCTTCCAAAATCAAAGCCATCATCGATATGCCTCCTCCTTCAAACATCAAACAATTTCATATCCTTTAAGGTAGACTCCAATCTGTTTGCTACTTCATCTCTCAACTTTCAAATCACTTTGTTAACCTTTCCACCATATCCTTCATAAGAATGTCAACTTTAAATGGGATCATAATTGTCAAAAAGCCTTTGAGGAACTCAAACAATATCTTCTATCGCCACCAGTGCTCACACCTCCATGTGAGGGGGAGCCATTTTATCTATACATATCCGCTACTAACCATGCCCTGGGTGTTATGCTTTCTCATCGAGATGAGAAAGGTAAAGAACAAGTTGTTTACTACATAAGCCACACACTTCATGACTACAAAACACATTACACTGAAGCTGAAAAGTTGTGTTGTGCTTTATACTTAAAAACTTCCAAACTTCACCACTACCTACTTAATCATAAAATGTATGTTGTCACCAGTTTCAATCCTCTTAAAGCTATGCATTCTAAACTGCACCATAGTGATCGTATCACTCGATGGCTCATGTTCATAACTTAGTTTGATTTGAAATTTATATCACTAAAATATGTTAAGGGCAAGCCATTTCAACCAACTAGAAGAATATCCCCTTCCTAACAATCAACTACGACATGAAAATGTCTTGGAAAATCATCGAAAACATCGATCAAGAATATAATCCTATCATAATGACACTTTTATTTTATGGATCTAAATGTCAACAAGGAGAGGTGCTAGTATTATTATCATACCTCCCTGGGGAATCCTATCCTATCATCTGTCATTTAAATTAATCTTGAATGCCCTAACAACATGTGAATATGAAGCTCTCATTATGGGTATTCAAACTACAATCATGCTTGGTGTTCAAATTTTAGACATCTATGGGGACTCTCAACTTGTCATCAACCAAATCAAAGGAATTTAACAATGTAGGAACATAAATTTACAAAAATATAAAAAACATCATTGAATTCCTCTTAGATACCTTCGATCAATACACCATCCAAACAATTCCATGATCTTCAAATATTTTTTTAGAAACCATGGATTCTCTAGTATGACTCATCCCACTATCACTGAAGATTTAAATAGTTCATTGTTGTGCATAAACTTGATCAACCATCTCACACAAACGAACTTCCCTCTACTAACGTTATCAAAAAAACAATCAAACGGACCTGGGTATACTCAAACCTATGACTACCTTGCTCAATCAAAAATTCCTCTCGATCTATCTAAAAATTCAAAATGACCTTTTATTTAATGCGCTACCCGATATGTTATCGTAGGTGGTGTTCTCTACAAATGTGGGTTTGATGGACTCTTACTATGATGTCTCAAATCTCATGAATCCACTAAAGCTATCCAAGAATTCCATGAAAATATATGTGGTGGACACTTCAATGGTATGGCTATTGCTAAATACATCATATGGATGGGCTATTACTGGCACACCCTTAATCAAGATTGTTACACATACATCAAGAAGTGGGTTAAATGTCAACATTCCAACCTTAACCACATCCCCAGTCAGGCCCCATAGCTCGCTCAAGATCTATGAACTTTCTCACAATGGGGACTTGACCTCATTGGCTTCATCAAACCTCATTAATCACAATGACATCACTCTATCATCACACTACTGAATATTTCACTAAATAGGTAGAGACTATTCCCATGGTCTCTAATAAAGAAAATAAAATCATCGATTTCATCTATCAACATATCATATGTCTCTTTGATATCCCTCACAAGCTTATAATTGATAATGAAAAGTATTTAAAGAAAAAATAAATGAAGACGTTATGTGATACTTTCAACATCAAGCTAAGATTTTCATCACCTTATTATCCACAATAAAATAGACAAGCAAAAGCTTCTAACAAAACACTCAATAAAATCCTCATGAAAACCATTGACCGAGTAGTAGCAAGAATTGGCATCTCCAAATCCTGTTTTCTCTATGGGCTTATCGAACTAACATCTATACTCCTATAGGTGTTATGCCCTTCTCTTTATTATATGGCTCTGAGGTAGTTCTACACCTTGAATTTCAAATTCCATCTCTGCGTATCCCTAAAATATTTTATCTTCGATGAGGATTATTGTCAAGAATGTCTAACATAACTTGAATTGTTAAATGAATGCCGCCTAATATCCCTCGAACATCATCATGTTTATCAAGAATGCATAAAATGAGCATACAACAAACATTTCAAAGAACGTGACTTCAAAATTGGTGATCTTATCCTTAAAGAGAATCAAAATTTCACTACTCTGGAAAGGAGTAAATGTGGAAAGTTTTCCCCTAACTGGATCATTCCATATGTCATCACTCAAAAGTATGGGTTAGGAGCCTATCGTCTAGCCTCCTTGATGGTAAACATGAAAAGGAACCTCTAAATGCCTTGCACTTAATGAATTTCTACCATAACACGACTTTAGTGACATTAGTTACATCAAAATATTATCCCACCAAAAACCTATCGTTAACTATAGTAATGATTTGGAAGCATGTGTTTCACCATCAATATCTCATAATAAGGACCTTAAACATGAACACCACAACCTTGTTCATCACATCTTCCACATGGACAAGTTCCTCCTTAGTAGGAACCATGCAATCATTACTCACATCTTTCCCTTGTCTACTAACTAAAAACATGCTAAGGGGTCATATGTGTAATTTGTACACACGTCTTTCCCCCCCCTCAAATGGTCTACTAGGATTTCCCTAAACTTAAAATAAAGTAAAAAAATATACATTTGGATGCATAATTATAAAAATATAGACTTATCCCTTGAAGGAAAACTATTAATATCAAAATATAGACTGATCCCTCGAAGGAAAACTGTCAATAAAAATATAGAAGATCCTGCGAAGGACATATATTTATAAAAATCAAACCAAAATTGTAGACCACTCCCTAGAAGGATGGCTACCTATATCATTTCAAAAATGCTTCCCACATTGATTAACCTTCATATCAAATTCAAAAATCAAAATCATCCTAGGAAATCTTCCCACATTGATCAACTTTCCCATCAATAACAAACTTCCCACATCGATCAATTTGCACAATAAATCTAGTTGTGGCATAAGTCTATAGGCCATTAAAGGAGAACCTAGTCCTCCCTCTACAAACTGCATATGACAACCCTTCTCATGTTATAAGAAGGTATACAAGTTCATCCTATCTATATCTAAGATTGTACATGTGACTAATTATTGTTAGTTATATGTTAACATCATGTTACAAGGCCTCAAGTGCATTGTCATATATAATTTACCATTATGTTACATATGAATTCAAATATAGTCCAAACACAAAACATTTCACATTTATTCTTAACTATGATTAAAATTACATTTTGAAACAAATATATCAAGATCAATACATTTATAGTCACATCAGATTAACCTTAAACATCACATCAAATATCTAAAACATCATATCAAACACATCTAGCCTATTAAATATCTCTCAAAATATCTCATCACAAAATCATCAACATCAAAGATAAATCGTTAACATATAAGTCCAAAGTTGTAATCATTATATATATATCATCAATGTTATACAAATTGCCTCAAAAGGGATCATTACAAAAAATCATCTATCTAAATCATACAAAAAATCCACATGCTATGTGGTAAAATAAATTAACACCCGCTCACCACCTTAACCTCATGCGGATCTCCCATTTGGCCCCAATCTCTCCATGATTGTATGCCACTCTCGGTGCTCACCGAGGAAGCTTTTCAAGAGGATATCCACTCACTCACTCTGTTCTCAAGCATAATGAGGAACAGCAGGAAGATGCTCTGTCACTAAGCACTCATAATACCTCATCTCCTCTCTAAGGTGCTCTGTACTTAATCAACGGTCACAAAACCAGAGGCTCCATTTTCCCTCTTGCCACCAACACTCCACCCACAGTACCACCTCCTTCCCCGCACTAGGTCTTGATCCTGTGCCACATTCCCAACTACCTTTTAAGCCATACCAACCTCTCCATACTTCACCCACAACACCTCCCGCCCGCCATGATATATATCTCATTATTGTATATAAGTATCACACTCTAGGCATGTTTGGTCTATCTCCTATTGTATCTTGTTACATCTTGGAGAGTGGTGTCACACTCGGACACCAACCTATCCATCTCCACCAATAAAGTATCATAAGTTTCCTGTAACCTCGGCTAGATCATCTCCACCATCACCCTCCTCCTCCTCCTCTCCATCCCTATGTCACCTCCTCACTCTATCCCCATGAGCGACCCACTACTATGTTCACCACTTTTGAATCCCTCGACCACCCCAACATCATCTAAATCAATAGCCTGGCTCTCCCCCATCCTTTAACATCCCTACCCCATCTTCGGTAAATCTCTCTCCGAATCATCAATAATAATTGATATACTATTGGATCACTTGGAATCTATTGTGAAAATCCAAACTATCTCGAACCCGAGGAAACTGAATTGCCTCTATCATCTCTACTCTCTTCCTCCACACCCACCGCATAATCCTTAGCCGCTTAAACACTACATCGATCCTTGGCCATGTAAGGCATCTCACATAAGGTATTCAGACTACATCATCTATGAACAAACTCCATAGTTGATGACATAATAGGTCTGGTATCTCTCAACCGCATCATCTCTCATCCAATCAAAACGCCATCTCATAATCCCCACTAGATACTCTGTTGGATCACCTACCCTTCCAAGGTATCCTTGGTGGCCTTACAACACCTATATGCGTAGTCCAAAAATGTAGTATAAACCCCACATCCAATCCAAATCTCCTCCCTGTAACAAACATCCAAAGCTCATGGTAAACCTAAGCCAATAATACACAACCCCATGGATACACAGTATGATGCTCCATGATCTCTGCAACAACAACCATGAATATTTTCTGAGGTAGCACATAACATGATATAACCAACATAACTACGGACATAAGCCGAGTTATCGACACCATCTCGCATCATAATAAGTCTCAATGTGAAAACCCCATTTGTATATCCAATGTTTGAGGCATCATCACCATATATCCACCTCATAATATCAAGACATGAATCTCGGGTGATCGGTACTACTTGCTCACCTGGATTATTAATCTCATGATCTTGTATATGTCCTCCAAAGTGATGTTCATCTCACCGGTTTAGAACCGAATGTCCTCGTGCTCGGATCCCATATATCAATCAAAGATATCATTAATGTTGCCTCATCGAGGAATCTAATCATATAGGTAGAGAGAATCCTTATCCAACGAATGTCAAATGGCCCACTCTGCATCGACCACATCACCTCGTATCCTCTCAAACATCTCTAGGACTATGTCATAGAGATAAATAGTATCCCTCACCTACAAACACACACAAAACACATATCAATTAACACTACATCAAAATTTAAAACAATCATAGTCAATTCATGATCGACGATGTTTACTATAAACTAATCGATGGTGATCCACCCAATTGTCGTTGATTGTAGGATCAACACCGATCAGGCATTCTTGCCCCAAAATTCAAAAAAGCACAAAATTTTTTACCCAAAACTCAAAATCAAATACAAATTCAAGCTTACTTACCCCTCTCTCTGGTCTCTGTGCTCTCCATTGCTCGTTTTCCTCCATCTCTCAAAAACCTAAAAACAATCACTCGAGATCTCAAATCGCACTTAGACACGTTACAAATGAACTATTTGTGTGGCCCACATGGTTTATATATTTGTCTTTTTGGGAATCGCCAACATTTCAAAATCACCGCCGATCACTATCCCAAATGCCGGTGATCCATAATCACCCTTGATTTCAGCCATTCTTATACAACTTATCAATTTTGGTCTCCTATACCTCTCCTCTCACATCACAACTTTATCAAAAAGCTTCATGAATTTTCTTTGATGATGAGAACCTTTTCAAAACTTATTTTTGACCATACATCACGATTTTAACACCTTGCAAATGTTGCCCTGACCCTTTGGTCCCATGAATTCACACATCCCCATGAGAGCACTCCCTTTGGACCCTCTCCATGTAGTAGTTTTCCCAAAGCATGTGACTATAGGTAGTCACATATACGTCCCCTACCAAGTGTTGTCAAGATTACTACCATCTCTACAAACTCCTCCAACATGGTCATTTCAGACTAAAAACAAAGCATGTAACATCTTAAAGAAAACCTATCCAAACAATCAACTCTCTTCAATCCAATGACCAACATAGTCATCCATTGGCTTGAGGGGGAACAATGTCACACGAAACTGATGCATTCTCATGCTAGTTTTTGTCTCATACCCTGTGCCTACAGAAAACTCAAAAAAAGGGGCAAATGTAGACATCATTTTTTTACCCTAGGTGACCCGACAAACAATAAGTACATTATCATAAACATCATTATTATCACTATCCTAAGTACACTTAAAAATCATTATCGTAAAATCTAAATCACCCACGTAAAACATATTTACCCTTCCCTAACCACCCAAAACCAACCTAACCTATTTATCCTACCCATCCTAACCCCCTAACTTTTATAACTTTAATCCCTAACATCTCGGATGGCAAGTGGTTTTCCACCATTTGCTATCTTTTCCTAGTTAGTTTGTAACTTCTTGGGACAAATAGATGGTGATCCATGATCACCAACAATTATTGTAGATGACATCGATCCTATTTAGCCAACCTTTCACTCCCTTTCCCAGATTAGTTAGAATATGAGTTTGAGGATGGACTATCTTTGCACTTGTGACAATATCACTACACTCGGGACTATTAAAACTCTACTACCAAAGCCTTGGGACCCTTTCGGATCATCATCAATCTTTTCATAGCTCTATCATCTACACAAATAATTATCAAGGTTAATACCTCCTTTCTATCATTTTATCAGCTTGTTTTACATTAGTTATAGTCCATAGTTTGTCATCTGACATCATCCTGCATAGTCTTCTTAATCCCCGTTTCTTATTCAATCATTAGCTAACCTTTAAATATTTAGTATTATCTATAACAATCTCCTTGCTGATCCCTAATTGTCATTGACCAGTCCCCTCCTTTCCCTTCATTACCCTTATAAACACTTTCAGATCTCCATTTTCAAAGTCTTACAGGTTTCTAGACTCCTAGTTTTCCTCTCTATCATCAAACCTTTTTGTTATTAATCAATTTATGTTTTACCAACCTTTTTATGACAGTAAATAATTTTATCCCCAATCACCGTTGAATCCCAATCACCATTGATCATTGTCCATATCCCTTTTACTTTCTCATTATCCTATAAACACATAAAATTATATTTTTTGGGTCTCATAGATTCTAGTACTCCTCATAGTCTATCTTAACATCATTACTCTCTTTCGACACTTATTATTTTCTACTTTATTCATCCTTTATCAAAACAAGAATTTTATCTCGATCACCGTTAATCCTCGAATCTCATCGATCCATGTCATTTATAATCATTTTTAGCATTATCATATTTATGTTACTCGATTCTAGTCTAAAAAGTTATTTGTAATATGGATCTTACGTGGATGATTGTTCGGGTATGTCATACCCAATCACTAGCATATACGACCTTTCGATCATCCATCAATCGTTCATGTGGGAATAATTTGACATTGTTCATAAAATCAACATATGAACCATCACATTCTCTCCTAACATTGAGGATATCGAGGATCGGATAAAGATCATTCAAGAAGAGTGAGAAGTCATTGAAGAGGTTTGGTACTGACTATTTTGAGGGCTTGAGCTTACTCGATTCCCTAGCCTGGGCTGCTTACAAAGTTGAACAAGGCCTCAATATCCCTATCAAGTTTTAAATCATTTATTATCATTTTATCTTATCATTATCAAAGTAAATTAATTATATCAAATGATTTGAAACCCTTCAAGTAAGTCCCCTTCGATTCCTGGGATTGGTGTTTGTCGAGCAACTCATTATCATCTTTATTTAATATCTTTTTGTTTAGTTGTCTTTGTATACAAGTCTTCTCACTTGGAAAAAGGAATATTCTCTTCCATTTCTCACATATTCTACCATCTTGACATTGCAATTGTCGACATAGGTATCTATAAACCCTTCTTATTTGAGTTTTTGGTATTTAAAGAATTTATAACACCTAATTTGAAAAGCACCTTAAACAAAATGGCAATAGTTGGCTCGATTGGGAACATGAATTAGATTGATCAATAACATTGGAAAAAACAATTCATGTAAAGTCCTAAAATCTATAGTTAATAAAAACAAGTGCTTTATCCATTGGGTAAAGAAATAATAATAATGACTCTTCTAGGATAAGTGAGACAAGGTGAAAAAGAGAACAAAAACAAACACACCATAGACACAATAGGAAAACATAAACCACACAACAAAAACAAACTATGTATAAGATATTGACACCTACTTACTACTTATACAAATTTAGATATTGCCTACTATATGGTAATGGAAGATGAGTCCCATCTAGATAAATAAGGTAATATATATTTTCTCCACAAAAGTGTCAGATCTTAAAAGGACCAATCCAAAGAGAATCAAACTTATCATGAATTCCTCGAGGTTCTCTTATTTTATCCCATAACAGCTTCAAGTCCCCAATTTGGAAATCACGTGACTTAGTATTCTTATCAAAGAGCTTGTTAACCTTTTGTTGATGAGATGATATCCGATCTACCAAAAGAACACATTCTTATTCAATTTTTTGTAAGTACATGATCTTTTTTCAAAGGAATCCTCGAGCTGTCCATTCTCAATTGTTTTGGATAATTGTAAGGCATGAAATTCTAGTGTTATGGGAAATTCTAAATTTGTTATATCAATAATTGGAAAGGTAACATACCAATTTCCCTCTTGAGTTATATGATTATCCCATAACGCATCATATAACTTTTCTCGCCAATTTATTTAAGTATCATCTACCAAATTTTGCACTATGGTAACCATGTTCTTATTTGAAGATTATGCTTGTCCATTTCCTTGAGGGTAGTAATCAAAAGAATGTGACAAGTAAAATACCATACCCTTAAAAAAAATAAATCAATTTATAAGATGAGAAATTTAGAGCATTATCTGTAACAATTTTATGGGGTTATCCAAAATAAACTAATATATTCTCTTTGATGAAATTATAGATGACCTCAGAAGTTGTCTTCTTAAAGGGAACCACTTCCACTCATTTTGTGAAATAATTTGTAGCATTCAAAACATGGGTATGACCAACACTGGAATGTGGATTTAAGGTACCTATAAAATAAATTTCTAATCGATAGATATGTTCCTCAATAAGCATAGGTCAGAATGTGGTTACGAGCTTAGGTCTACTAACAAATGTCTGCAAGCCTCACACTTGGAAACACATTTAGCTGCATCTCTACAAAAATAGGCTAATATTAACCTCATGTAAAAATATTATAGGCAGAAATTAGAGAATAAAAATGTCCTCCATAGGCTTGGTTATGATATGCTTTCAACAACCTCTTTTTTGTTTTTCTTTGTCAACAAATCTCAAGAAATAACTATCAATTCCTTTCCTTAAAAGAGAGTTTTCCCATAACACATACTTGACTAATATGAGCTTAATTTATCTTTTATCCTTTACACTCGAGATGTGATGGACATCCTCCATATGTCAAGAAGTGTGCAAGATTGGAATACCATTCATATATAACACTAGTAAAAAAACATTAAATATCTCTTCAAATTTTAAATTACCATCATCTCTATTACTTTTATTCCAATCTTCGCAATCAATTAACATGGACCTCGACCTCTTACAAGTTTTTTTGATTTATATCTATGTCATACTCCTACACTTTAGCAATCCAATTTCCTCTCTTGGAGCCAAGTTCTTGCTAAGTAAAAATAGACTTGACAACAAGATCAATGAAAAAATGATTGTGTGTGAGTTTAAAATGCAAAACCTGAATTGCTTGACCACTTTTACTACCAAAAACATGTTTTTCAATCTGGGAGCATTTGATCTCATGTGATTTCAGTCCATAGCTCATAAAAGTAATTAGATCTTCAATCCCTTTGATATTTTTTTGGGCCAGAATTGCAGATAAAGTATGCTTAGATGCATAACAATAAATAATGAAATCCTTATCAAAATTTAGAAAAACTAGAACATGAGTTCTTGCAATAGCTTCTTTGATATTATTAAAATACCTTTTACCCTTTGATCTCTAATGGAAATATTTATTTATTTTCATCATCTCAGAAATATGGTGGGTTAATTTGGAAAATTTGGGAGAAAATTTATTTTGACGAAGAAAGAATGGACACCTTTCTTACCAGTTGAGAGGGAAATATTTTGAATTCGCATGGACCTATTAGGATCAATCTTGATTCCATCTTTCGAGAATATATGACCAAGAAGTTTCCCTTAAGTTACTTAAACTATAGAATTATTTGGGTCAAGGGATATACCATGATCCCTACATCTCACCAACACAAGATTTCGGTGTTGGAAATGATCCTCTTTTGTCTTGGAAAAACTTTGAGTAACAAGGTAAACAACGATACATTTATTATTTAAATATCCAAAGGCCAAATCCATTGCTCTATGGAATGCTGGTCCTATATTTATTAGGACAAAAGGAACCCTTATGTGGAAAAAAATTCCCACGGAGTAGTGGAGACAATCTTATATTGATTTTGGATTGAAGCCTCAATTTGGTTGTAAGCAGAAAAACCGTCAAGTATGGGCAACATATCTGACCCAAGAATGAGCTGTAGGATGTGATCCATAATAGGAAGAGGATAGTCATATTTTTACAAGGCCTAATTCATATTATATAAATCAAAACAAATATTTACTTCCCACTCTTCTTCCCAACAATTATAATGACAACAATTCATACAGAGTGATGAATTGAGAATACAAATGAGCATTCAACATCTTCTAAATCTCTTGATAGATTATTCCAACAATCTTAGGATTATATTATATTTTTTTGTAAAAAGGTTATATTCCTAACTATGAAGGAACATAGTGTTTCATCTCCTAAGCTTCAAGGTTGTCAAATATTCATACGAATAAGCCAAACCATCTATGTAACTTTTAATGAGCTTCAAAAATTTCCTTTTTTCTTCAGGAGAGCATTACTTACCAATATTGAAAAATTTAGGGTCTCCATCAATTCCTATATTTACCTTCTTGCATTCAGTTGATTAACTAGTACCTTTTGGTGTTCTCTGTTTAAGGAAACAATCATGTTTGTCAAAAAGGTCTTCCAAGCTCACCAACCCCTTAGGGATTTTGTTCCATTTCAATTTAATACAACCTTTTTGATCATTCTCACATTTAATCACATCTTCAATAATGGATGAGAGAGATTCTATATATCATACTTCACTTCCTTCATAATATAATTGACTGAAATTATCTTTTAATTCGAGGAAAGAAATGACATCTTGGTCATCATTAAAAACCCGCCAATTTTTATAATCATCGGGAATAATGGGCATAAAAATCATTTCAATGGTATATTTTCTTTGATAAAAATATCGGTGTGTAGACACCCAAAATTGGGACGACACCCTCTAGGTCCCCTTTTATTACATACCCCCTTACCATGACCCTTTCACATATTTTTATTAATCTAATTACCTATATTAGATTAATTATTACCTCACCCCTCCACCTCACCTTAGACCCATTCCAAGCCTATTTAATAACTAAGTCTCGAGTCATCATTCCCCATAACCAATAGATACTTCTTCTAAACTTAATATTGATTGCAAATTATCTCTCCCACTAATTTCTGTGTGATTTAACAAGAATAAAGACTCCTAACCCATAACCATTCTTGACTCATTCCAAAAAGGGAGAGAAAAGTTTATTTTTAGAAAATAAGACTATTTCTCCCTAACCGACGCCGGTTATTCCTCGAACAACGCGGTCAAGGAACCACAATCGATTCCTTTTAAATAAGCATTTTTAACTCTTTGTGTGGGTTCTTTTTTTGGTTGATGTTCTTTGATATCGCATCTTTGGCATTCAATAGAAACCTTGATGATCAACTGAGCACTAGAACATCAAACTCTCCACCAACAACCAATCTATGGCTTCATAAGCTTAAACCATTTGCATGGAGAAACACTCAACCTTCACTTCCGCGGCACTAGATCTCGGCTAATCTCTTTTATGCACACCAACCAACCATCACCTTCTACCAATCTCTGGATCACCGATAAGTATTCTTACCCGGGTTATTGATTTCATTAACTTTGGTTTTATATCTTTTATGTCTTCCTAATCACCTCCTTCCTCTCCCAGGACACCTTTCATAGCCCGTTTTCTTGACACCCTACCAACCGTAACCACTCTCCCTTTCAACCTCTCCTTCTACTCCTGTTGAGTCTTCACCTAAATTCCTACACCATACCTAAGACATCCCAATACTCTTTGCAATCACAGAGAGCCCAAATAAACCTCTTTTATACCTTTGAAATCCATTTACGCTACTATGATCGGTTACCCAACCGATCCTGGATATAACAAGTGACCGACATCGGTTACCTAACTGCATCGGTCTTTTTGTCTAACATTTTACCCTCAAACTAACGAGCTCATTATTCCACCCAAAACTCTCCAAAACCTCCCAAGACTTCACTCAAACATTCTTTCTGCCCTTTGTCATACCTATAGACCCTGACAACCAACCATTCTCCTAGATTTAATATTATATTTTTCATTTAGATTAGATTTAGACTATTGTGTTGTGTGAGATACCCAAATCATATAACTATAGTAGGAATTTCAATTTCATGATATTTATCAGCATTAATTTGTATTAAGACATGGATTGACCTTCGAGGAAGCAACCCGCTTCCCGAATCTAGCTCATGCTAGGTAATCCACTGAGCTATGCTATTAACTTTACTATGTGGTCTTGCTTTGCTTATCAGGTATTCCTTCCAAGACAAAAATAGTGCTCTACAATCGGCTTGGTATTCAACAATGATGCACAACCTCTTCATGACCTCCAAGTATTCCTCATGTATCTTACCTTTACCTTTTAAATTATTTTTTCATACGGTACTCCTATGTGGTGAAACATTTTGGCATGCCGTGGGAGCCTCATCATTTATGGGTTCCTTATATTCATTTAGGATTGCATTTTTGATTGTTTCCTTTCTAAAATCTTCAATAAATCTCTCCTTGGTAAAATTCTTTCTTCTATTTTCTCTAAAATTCACATTTCATTTGGTGCAAGTTAAAACGAATAATTCTTTCTTCTTTCTTTCTTGCATTAGTGAAAGTCATACTCTATTCCTATTCGCTATTTCTTTCATCCAATCTCAATGTTTTGATTTAGATTTAAAATTATTGTATTGCATCCTGTGCATTCTTGCATTTAGCTCACATAGTTTAATTAGTAATCAAATATAACCAAGGTCATGACACGTTGATGATTGGGTATTTAAGTGTAGTCCACTTTTGCACACTCTTCCAAATCACTCAAACAAAAATCCATTTCTTAAACATTCCCCAAATCCGGGAAGAATCTATCAAGGATTTAAACACCCTTGATAGTGGGCCCCGACCGGTGTTTTTTGGATTGTCATATCGAGCTTGGACCTCACGCATCAAAGACATATCGAGGACACCCCCCATTAAAACATTCCCCGAAACCATCCATAGTTGGATTCTAGGTACCTTATATCCATTCCTTTCTATATTGTTGATTTTAAGCCTCAATAGCAGTGTGAGGGTTAAGTAGTTTGTTTTCTATTATTTTGGTCTAAGCTTTCTTAATAACTAGAATACTAAAAAGAAACTACACACCAAATAATAGAATAATTAAATTTGAATTCATTCGGGATGATTTATTCATTGATAATGATTACATTATATATTAGTTTGTACTCCTTATTCCATGGAGTCAAACATCATCTCAAATCCCTAAACTAACTCACTAAAATATCTCAACAAATTCTATTCTAGTGGTGAGATAAACTCACGTACACAAATACAATCCTATATTATTATCAATGAGTTGTATTATCAGGAAAACTTAATTAATAATAATATTACAAAGCTATGAGTTGTAAATATAACTCATCACACACATTATAAACAATATAATCAATAAAAACTAATGTGAGCACTAACAACAACTATATATCTGTAACATTCCCCCCTTAGTGCGAACATGGTGGAAAAACATTCACACACTTATCTGCAGTATGCTCACCCATGTGGCATGCCCAACTTGGCTCATGACCTTGATCAAAAGAAAGGCTCTCTCCTTCCATGGTTTTAAACAAGTTTACCACAAACCTTGATGTGACAGAACCATCAACTTTCCACCTCATGTGGTTTTCTAGATCTCCCACAAACCTTTTCAAGATCCACGAATTGACTTACATTGGTGCTTCTGATCTTCTGCAATGTTCTGACATCAAGGGAAAATGCAAGAAATATCACTCACGCAGGAGCTCACTTATTACAATAGTTGAACAGGTATGATCCATCTGTTCTTATTTGTAGAAAGTAAACACACAACTAAAAATACCACAACTTCATTATGTGGCCTCGTCGCTTGCAGCTAGTGAGAGGTTGCTGATTGACCTCCTTCGTTTGTTTCCTCCGTCCTCCATCATGCCACTGCTTAACTCGGCTAGATTTGATCATGAGGCTAAAAATAAACCCCACAAAATGGACTTGGACGTCGCGTACAAACAAAAATGCGTCCACAAGAAATAAAGGCAATTTTTTTGGACCTTTTACAATGACTCAAATTTGACACTTTTAAATGATTTTAGAATTATCATTATGATAACCGACTAGACAAAATTGACAATGACGAAATAAAAGAATGGCACTTGACTATTTTACAAACATTGATTTAATAATGACTAATACAAATGCATGACTTAACACACTTTTATTCTAAAGAAAAAGTAATATATTAATATATTACTTTTTATTAATATAAATAATCCTAAATAAATACTTATTTCTAGTTTAACGTGAATGGAACTTTAAAAAAAAATTCATAAAACTAAAAAATATATTTTAAATACCTAAGACACTTTTAACATATTAATAAATTAAATTATAAAATTTTAAAATGACATGTATAAACTTACTTTGACTCATATTTAAACTTCATATGCATGGAAGATTTGTTTTTTTCAAGACTACGTCTTCTTTCTTCTTTAACGTAGCATCTGACACATAGTTACACCATGCGCTTGGGTCAAGTTTGGATGCCGATGCTAATGGTTATGGCTGAGTTCCTCATACGGCATGAGATGGATGTGGACTCACACATGGATGGCTGCCTTACTGACAAATAGATATGCAGGAAATCCCTGATGGAAGACATGTTGATTGTAGATGCATCGGGTAATTTTTGTAGTAGGCTCCGATTAATAAACAACCTTTCTCTTGCTACTTCCTTATGGATCTGCCATGCTCTGATAAGTGAATACTCCACATTCATGTGAATTATGATCCCAAATTCTAGAAAATGCTTAAAATTCCAGAATCCTTTTCACGTTTTCTCCTAAACCGTGATGTGGGTTTGGCTGAAATTTGAACAGTATTTTCCTCAAACATGCATCTTCAAACCCATTAAAAATGTAGAGACCCAGATCGTAAAATAGAAATTATGACCTGTTCTTTACATGAGAAAATTGAATTTAAAGCCACAACAACCCTATTTTCTCAAAGACTGAAATACATACCAAACTAACTCCACTCTTAGATGCACACTAATAGGATTATAATGCTGCTCTGATACAAAATATTATTTTGGTCTAAGCTTTATTAAAAACTAGAATACTAAAAAGAAAACTATACACCGAATAATAGAATAATTTAATTTGAATTCATTCGGGATGATTTATTCATTGATAAAGACTACATTATTTAGCAGTTTGTACTTCTTAGTTCATGGATTCAAACATCATCTTAAATCCCTAAACTAACACACTAGTATCTCTCAACAACTCCTATTCTAGTGGTGAGATAAACTCACGTACACAAATACAATCCTATATTATTATCAATGAGTTGTATTATCATGACAACTCTATTAATAATAATATTAAAAAGCTATGAGTTGTAAATACAACTCATCACACACATTATAAACAATATAATCCATAATAAAATAATGTGAGCACTAACAAAAACTATATATCGGTAACATTTTCCCATTTAGAGCTAACATCACATAGAAGGGTAGATATATCTTATAAAATAAGTATTTATCTTTTATTAAACATGAATAAACATAATACTCAACACATCAATGGTTCAAACCACCAATATCACACATATATTGATCATAATTACATAAAATTCAGAAATACATGTTTAAATCAATTATATTCATCTCCCTCACTTCTCACATTAATTCCTCTCTTTATTCTTCATGTTTTTCTCATCTCTTCTCACTCATTTTCATGATATCCTCTTTTCCCCTCATTTTACATCATTATATAGCCTTTAAAAGGCAAAAGTTATGTCTTTTCACTCATAATGACCTGTGGTAACCATTGGTTAACACTTATTTACATTATTAACTAGTAATTAGTGGATATTTACACATATATCATGGTATTTATGCATTTTATTTATGTAAAATATTATATATTCTTCATTATTATCATTCTAATATATTTTTGGCTTCCATGGTATATTATAATGCTCATATAAATCCCATAAACATCATAAAGTAACTTTTTAATATGAATATCCTGTTAACATCATCCCTGGACTTCAAACGTTGTCTCGTCCTCGAGATAATGAAGTGAAGACTTAAATTCCCATTCTTCATCACTATATGAACTTTCTTCCCGAGGCAACCTAATTATCTTCTTTCTCCTTGGTGTGTGTTCTTTTCTAGTTCCTCCATTCCTCAAGGATTTTGTCTTGGTCCCTCTATTCTGGTATACTTGTGCTTCCTTTGAAAAATTGAATGAATCATCTTCTCCATCATCATCTATCAAGTATCCTTCTTGCATATCTGACGTGTTTTATTGGTAATTTAATTTGAAAATCCTCATCCTTTTTCCTTACATCTTGTTCATTTTGTATTATACCATATTTTAACCTAACTATACTTTTCTTCTTCTCATTTATCACCTTTTCTTTTCTTTCTATTTCTTCTTTTTACTTTCATGTTCTTTCTCTATATTTCCCTTCCTTTTCTCTGCAACATCCTCACACAATGTCACAGTTTCATTTTCTCCCTTAAAACTTAACTTCCTTATCTCTTTTTCTCTTTCCATTTTTTGTTTTCTATTTTATCTTCCATATGATTATTCTTTTCTTGCCATGATTTCTCTTGTTGTGATCTAAAAAATTCTAGATGTATATTTCTCAGATGGTTCTATTATTTTGGTCTCTTTTTCTGTTTGTGTCCCTTCCTCTTTGTAATATCTCTGTTCAACATGTATCTTCTTCTCACAGTTCCATAGTATATGTCCATTTTTTCCACACCAATAACATGTTATTGACCTTCTCCATTGACCATTTTCTCTGTATTTTTGATATTTTCCATCCCATCCTTTATTGTAGTTATTGCCTCCATAATAATGATGATAGTTTCCTCTATTATAGTTATTTCCTCCATACCTCTCATGGTATCCTCTGTAGTATCTCATTTTATTATCTCTATGATATCCCCTATGATATCCATCATCTCTCTGATATCTCTAGTAGTATCCTTTTCCATTATCTCCTCGATGAAGTCTTTGTCTTAGTTGTGCTAATTCATTTTGCAGCTTCCCCATTTAAAATACCATTTCACACTCTTGTCTCCATGGTTCTCGCTTCTAGTTTTGATGTCATTTCCACTGCTTCGATGAATGTTATGAAATATTTTCCTCAATTAATAATATTATATAAGGTAACAATCCCACAATAAATAACTCAATTCTCCTTTTCTCATTTGGTGGTTCATCTAATTTTTACACTATATTCTTGAATCTTTGATCAAATTCCTTAACCGTCTCTCCTTCCTTTTGAAATAAATACAACATTTTTCTCACACCTTACTCCCTCTACCCTCCTATAGATATTAGATAGCTAGACTTGGGCTTAGACACCATATGTTGACCTAAGACCCTAACAAACTTGTGAGGCTTAGGAATAATCGACCTTATTTAAGGATGTACTGGGAAATATGCCACATCTAATCTAAGAATATAAATTTAAATGAAAGAAGAGAACATATTTTACTCCAAACTTCAGTCTTTATTTATTTATCAATAATGATTACAACATACATTCTCCTCATTCTATCTCATATATTCCATCTCTTGTACAAAATCTCTCAAAATGGCACTCACACATATATTTCTCGTGATGCACCCATATACAATACATTAGTTACAATAAATATACAAAATACAATTGATTCCAAAAGACACTTCTTTGGACTAATGCCTTTTTCGACTTCTCGTCCGATCTATCTTCATTGCACGGTTTGATGTCGCCTTCCATGGCTCTTTCCAATGTTACATGGATTTTTCCAGTCTTCGGTGGCTTTCTCTATGTCTTGCGGCTTTACTTGGTTTATTGTAGCTTTCTTAGTTTATCATAGCTTTGACCTTTTATACGTGGAACCGTTCTTTATTTGCAACTATCTTATATCTCACATGCTTAGCTCTATCTCTTAGTAGCTTATGTAAAATTGACGAAGACCCCTGTCAACATATATATTCATAGTCAGCCCTAAGGCTTAAGGCATCAAAACACTAAAATCTTGTTCCTAGGATAACATGTTTGTTAGATTTTGCTTTTGGATTTGTGAATTTCTTTCTTGTCTTCTGCTATTTGAGGTGTGAGATTGTATTTCATCACTTTTCTTTCTTTTTCACACTCATCCATCACAATTAGCTAATTCTGGTTTTTTGAGTGTGTTAGATTATAATTGATATACACAACCCAGTTCTCAACCTTTTTTGACCAAAATATTGCTTTGAAATTTTAAATTTCTTAAGTTTAGATCTAATTTTCCTTACCGACGTCAGTTCAGAAACCAACATCAGTTATTCTACCTGTCGGCATGGGTTCACCAATTGGTATCGGTTTCTATGTTTTTGATTTTCTGTCAAAAACAACGAGCTGATTTATTAGTTTCCATCATTTTTATAGATCCTAGAGTGCCTATTTTCCATCCTTCCATATGGGTTGGACTCGCCAACAAGTGCAAGCTCTTGCTTTCCATGCAAGTTGTACACCTTTGCTTCTAGTCCTTCACCATCTACTATTTCATCTCCAATGTATCCTAATTCTCCTATAAATGTACTTGTAGGTGACAAGGAATTCAATAGATTCCTTGATCATAACACCAAGGCCTTACAACATTACTTCTTGCTACTTCTTCTACTCGTGACTCATGAGGTCAGCCCTTTTATGGAATGCCCACTTCCATGTCTACCATTTCTAATGTCTTTTCTATATCAGGGAATGTTAAGGTGGCCACCCAAACTACTCTAGTGTTGCCTACTCCTATTTTGCAACAACCTACTTCTCACGTAACCTCTGCATCCTTGACATCTTCTCTCCCATTGACATCTGCAGTCCCCATATCCACGACCCCTATTATATAATCATTAGTATCTTATGTATCTGTTCCTACACAACCACCAATTATGTTTGCCTCTTCCACCCCATTTCAGAATTTGGTGGATTATATTCCCCAAAATATTCCACTCGCTGCCACGAGGATTTTCCGCAAGCCCCTCCTACTTCCACCTTACCTCAAATGCAACCCATTGCCTCACTTGCATATTCGGGTATATACCCTCTCGTCCACTACTTCCAACATACCTTCATCTCAATTCATGTACTCAAGCACCACCACATATTGGTATACTTTTACGACCCATTTATCTTATCAAACCCCTTATACCTTAAGGGGCATCTCTCAATCAAACCCCACAATGAATCTCATTAAAATGACGATGGATAAAATGTAGATTCTTTAGGAATTAGTTTTGGGTACCATAATGTCTTAAAATATGATGAGATTTGTATTGAACCCATCCATCCCTCTATACCTATTCGGCCTATATCTCGCATAATGGGAGCTTCGAATTCAACCATTTTAACAATAAGGAGGACCCATAACAACACTTGTGTTCAATTAGACACATTTGTTACCTAATAGGAGATGATGATGCCTTGCTCCTCCGTACCTTTTTCATGTTCTTGTCGGGACCCGCCTTAGACTAGTACAATTCTTTTCCCAAGCACTCAATATTTTCCTTTAATCAATTGGCGTAGAAATTTCTCGATCACTTTTCGATAAAAATTTCTAAAAAGGTATCTATCAAAAATTTATATTCTATTCGTCAATATGATGATGAGTCTATCACTGATTTTGTCACATGGTGGAAAAGTGTAATCATTCGCTTTCCTTCTCTCTCCCGTAACCTGAGCTCATAGAGTTGTTTACAAGGGCGTGTGCTAGACACATTTCCTCAACTCTTTAAGTTCAAACATTTCATACGTTTGATGAGGCTTTTACCATGGCTAGGAAGCTTGAGATCCACGCCTTCGAAGAAGACAAACTAAAACTGTGTAACAAAAATTCCACCTTAAAATAAAATGAGTATTCTTCCAAACCAACCAATAACCATCCCAAACCAAAGGGATCCACTAACACAATAGTTCTAAAGGTCAATGCTTCTCATCCAGCCAATCAACCTAAACATCCTTCCATTCTCTCATTGGTGCAAAATTTTCAACATTGATTGTAGTAACAAAAGAGTTACACTCCCATTGGGGAACCTTATTCTTCCTTATTGGAAAATTTGTTCAAGGCTCGATCCATAGATCTTCCTCCCATCAAATCATAAACTAGATTTGATACTTCTCATCCCACACTAGCTTGGTATAAAAAAATGAATTTTGTAATCCAATAATATGTTTACCTTCAACCAAATAAGTGTGTTTTTGTAGTTCTCTTGGGTAAGCTCCTTGGTTTCATCGTCTCTTTGCGGGGTATCGAAGTAGATCCCTCTAAGATCAAGGAAATTCTTGACATGCCTCCACATACTAACCTTCGACATCTTTGTAGCTTACAAGGAGAATTACAATCCATCGATGCTTCATATCTCAAATTTCAGACCGATGCCAATTGTTTTACCACCTCCTTAAAAAGGACATTTCTTTTCATTAGAAATATGAGTGTCATAAATCCTTCACAGACATTGAAGAACTACATTCTTCAACAACTCGTATCGATTCCACCTAAAGAAAATCAACCATTTTACCTTTATATATTTTTGCTACTAACCATTCCTTGGGTGTCATGCTTGCTCATCGTGATGAACACCACAAGGAAAAAACAATTTATTACATAATCCATACTCTTCTAGACTACGAATGTGGTACACTCATGCTAAAAAGCTTTACTTAGCCCTAGTCTTCGTGGCCACCAAACTTTTCCACTACCTTCTTAATCATAAAATGTTTGTCATTACCAACACCAACCCTCTTCATTACATGTACGCCAAGTCTTACCAACACTAACAAACCGCTCAATTGCTCATGGTTCTTGCAAAATTTGAGTTAGAATTCATTCATCAAAAGTTTTTCAAAGGAAAAACCATTATGGATCAACTTACAAATGATCCTCCCGGGAATCAATCCTCAAAATTTTATTTTCCTGATGAATCTATTGCCACCCTCTCCACTGATGATATTGTTTATAAAATGACATTATTATTTGATGGATCAAAATGTCACCATGGGGGAGTGTGGGGTCATCCTCATTCCTCTTAATGGTGAGCCTATGCCACTATCCTTTAAACTAGACTTTGACTACACAAATAACATAGCTAAGTATGAAGCTCTTGTGTTAGGTCTTCAAACTACCATTGCCCTAAATGTTAAATCCATTAACATATTTGGTGACTCTCAATTGGTTGTGAACCAAATCAATGGTTTGTACTAGTGTCGTAACGATGAGATTAAAAAGTATAAACATCGTGTTGACTTACTTTTGACCACATTTGATCACTACCTCATTCATGTCACTCTGTAATCTAATAACAAATTCCTAGATACCATGGCTTGTATTACTTCTCAAATACTTACCTCACCTTCGAACTCAAAAATATTTGTCACAGACAACGGATGTAGTCACATTCTTATATTATCGCAGACTTAATTTTTAGGTAGCATCGATATCTTGACCCATGCGACATTTGGTATAAGCATTTCGATGACTACCTCTAAATTTCGATCCTTCCTTCATATCTCACTCACAATGGATGACGAGGCTTCCTAAAAAGTGTCTCTCGTTACGTCATCATGGGAGGTCTTCTCTATAAATGTGGATTTGATGGTATCCTTCTGCGATGCTCACTAGCTCAAATCCCGTACAACATTAAATAAATTCATGATGGGATTTGTGGGGACATTTTAGTTACATCATTGTTACAAAATGTATCCTTCGACTACATTACTCTTGCCAACCCTAACCGAGACTGCGATGACTATGTTAAACATTGTGTGAAATGTCAGCAGCATGCTAACCTTCATCATACTCCTAGTCACACCTTACAAGTTGCCATTGAATTTTAGCCATTTTCTCGGTGGGGTTTGGATATCATCGGGAGATTAACCCTATTTCCTCACAATGTCATCATTGGATCATCACGGTGATTGAATATTACACTAAATGGGTGGAATCTATCCTTCTCATTTCTACAAAATTTGAGAAAATAGTTAAATTTATCAACCACCATATCATTTTTTTCTCATTTCTACAAAATTTGAGAAAATAGTTAAATTCAAAAACAAAACCAAACACCAATTGTGTGACAAATTTGGTATTCAACTCAATTTCTCTTCACCATATTACCCACAAGTAAATGGTCAAGGCAAATCCTCTAACAAAACTCTCACCAAAATTCTTATGAAAGTGGTTGACGAATCTGGTAAGGATTGACACACGCACATTCCTTTTGCCTTATGGGATTATTATACTAGCATTCACACCTCTACCACTACCACACCTTTTTCTTTGGTCTATGGTATAGAGGTCGTCCTACCTCTCGAATTTTAAATTCCATCTCTTTGTATATCTCTTAAAGATATCCTCTTTGATGATGCTTTTCTCCAAGAATGTTTGACACAACTTGAGCTACTGGACGAACACTGTTTAAATGCTCTAGACCACCTCCAAATATACCAAAAGACATTAAGTGTGCCTATGATAAACACGTTCGAGAATGAACATTCAAGATTGGCAATATTGTCTTGAAGGAAAATCAATATGTAACCAAAATGGAGAAAAGTAAACGAGGTAAGTTTTCTTTTAATCGGATTGGACCTTATATTGTCACCCATACCTATGGATCAGGAACTTATCATTTATCTTCTCTTGAGGGTAAACCTGAACCTAAGCCCCTTACCGCCTTACATCTTTGCCCATTTTATTATCGAATAAAGTACTACATCACATTATGTCTCATATATGCTTGTCCCTTGAGAAAACCTCTCCTTCCACCCACCTCTCTTTTAATGACCAACGACTCAAATGGAATTGTGTGATTATCCAACACCATTCAACCTTATCTTGAATATGAGTTCCATGGCCCTACTCATCGTATGATTCTCATGGATACTTTTCATCCTTTTCAGGATGGAATCCCATGGTCATTCATCACTTGAAACCCCTCTTTCATAGCTAACCTTTTTTGTGTTATGGTTTTGCCTTCATAAAATAATGCCAAAATACTCCCTTATAGTCTTGTCCATGACTACACGTCTAAAATAATGCCAATTTTTTTATAACAAAAATTATACTCCTTGAGTCAAACTTATCGCAAATAGATGATTCCCTTAAATGCACATATATGTCTCTATATTGCTACTTTAAGTAGATTGTTCCCTCGAAGGACAACTATAAAAATCTAGCTACATGCAAATTTTTATTTGTTAAAACAAAAATTATCTTGGAGCTTCCTGCATCGATTTGCTTCACGAAGACCTCAAGGAGACACTACTATTCATCCCAATATAGACTTCCCGCATCGGCCGTTTATAAATGCAAAAAAAAGTGCAAAAGAAACCATCTACAAAAATATAAACTTTTGGTCAAAGACTTTCCTATGCTTTGGTTTTAGGTATCTTGCAAAGGGGCATGTTGTCCCACAACAAGTTTATGCTAGACCAACCACTCCACCTTACACAAGGTTCATTTTAAGAGACCTCTTAGAAATCGAGGTGGAAATATGCACAGTGAATATCCTCGAAACCGGTTTTGTGGGAAGGCAATTTTTTGGGGTTTGATAAAGTTAACATTTTTGCTTGATTTGTAAGTGGTGGTATAGAAGGGTGCAGACGCGAGATAGAGTTTTGCTGACGGGTGTTAATAAGGTGGTTGACACAAGTCAATAGAACCTCATTGACATGCGTCAACACTTGTTGACACGTGTCAATGAGTTTCTGTTGACTTGCGCCAACCACCTTGTTGACGCGTGCGTTTGCGACCTCTCGCCATCGATCGCGCAAAAATAAAATATCTATTACACGTCTACTTCCTTCACACTCATGTCATGCGTCAACAAACTCTCCAGTCATGCATCAACAAAATCTCCTTGTCACGCGTCAACAAACTCTTTGTCGTGCATCTATAGCCTCCGCCCTCATGTTGTGCATTGTACTTGATAATACATATGCCCCTAGGTGGTATGAGTGAGCTAGTAGTGTTCTACCTGGTGAATAATATAGGATTATATAGTCATTTTGTTTTAAGGGTAGGTGAAGTGACCCTTAAAAAAATTAAACCTGTAATTTTTAGACGAAACAGTCACCGACTTGCGCTTAGAAAATTCACCTTTTCAAAATTTTCAAAAATGGAATATTCGCCATATTACAAATATTCACCACTAAAATTAACCATGCCCTACCATCTTTTATTTTCTCCTACCGCTCAAGGGATATGGTGCTCATGTGACGCTTTGTGATCATGCAACTTCTTTTAACCATAGACCTATCAATCATGCAACGTCTCAAGGGGTTTACATTCATAAGCCTATTTGGTATGTCGGTATGGTCCTTGCCAACTATGAATCACTTTGCTTCTTTTCGGTTCCCTATGTCTTCTTGTTGCTTCTTTACCAGGATGAGACCATCAACATCGGATATATTGGTTCTATTCTTGTCTCACCCACACATATACCCATCATCTAGTTCCCATAATACCATCATACATTGGAAATTAAATCAAATAACATCATACACTTACCAACTAAAATCTACCTTACCACACTCTACCTTACCCAATCTTACCCAACTTACCTTCACATAATCTACCTTACCCAATCTATCTTACCTAATTTACCTTACCACAATCTACCTTACCCAATCCTACCCAACTTACCTACCATCATCTTATTCTTCCCTATCTTATGGGAGAACTACATTGGCTCTGAGACCCATTTTGCAAGGGCTATGTAGGTAGCACTCCAAAGGCATGAGGCCTTCGGAGGTTAGCTCGACCATTATTTTCCCTCCTACGTGATATTTTTGACTTTTTGTATCTTACCTATCCGCTCTCCCACCCCATAACTAGTTTCCATAATATCAATACATTGAAAATTAAACCACACCACAACATAATCAACCATGCCTACATCTAATTTCCATAATATAAATACATTGGAAATTAAACCCAAACCATACAACAACCATGCCTACATCTAATTTCCATAACATCATTACATTGGAAATTTAAACCAAACCAAACCCAAACCATACAACAACCATGCCTACATCTAATTTACATAATATCAATACATTGGAATTTAAACCCAAACCAAACCATACATCATCACCATGCCTACACATATAATTTCCATAATATCAATACATTGGAAATTAAACCGAAACACAACATTATCAATCATACCTACATCTAATTTTCATGATAACAATATAATGGAAATGAAACCAAACACAATAGATATAAATACCATCATCTATATATTGGAAAGTCCATGTGTCAATACATTGTATACACATATATAAATAAGTCTCTCAAAAACTATCATATACAACTCACCTCTTCAAAGCACGTAGGCCGGTATATATAATTCATAAATCAAAAATAAAAAATAATATCCATCATCTCATCATCCCTAGGAGGGCCCGACACCTCTGCCACTCTCTCCTATCCCTCGCCTAGCCTCTGTCTCTGTGTACTGGTCACCTCCTACTAACCACGCCCATGAGTATGGTGGCCCCTAAACCTCTGACACTATGGGTCCATGAGCCGAACCTCGATCGCTTGCAGCTTCATGCTGTGCTCTATAGGTAGCATAACTTAAAATAGGGAGATTATGATCTACAATTTGATCCTTATAATATCTAACCTCAGCCACAACCTCTTTATATCAGTCCATCGATACCACATGTGGTGGTGGCATCGCTCTACTAGCTATCTGTACCTGTACCTATGCTGATGGACCATGTACCTATCTTGGTACTTGTACTTGTGATGATGGAGCCTATCCCTATCTTGGTACACGTACCTGTGATGATGGAAATTGCCCCTGTATCTGTGTCCCATCATGTGCACTCAAAGGTGAAGGAGGGGCATCCACATGTCCCCTGTCACTAGCCTATGCATGTGATGCCGCTAATTGTGTCTGTAAGGTGGCCACATGTTCCTGTAAAGCAGTAACCTGGGCCTGTAGTCATGTAGCATGCACTCGTATCGTGTCTCTTACACTGATAACAATGGACAAATTAGGTTGTCATGGCCTCGACTAGTGCTTCCTATAACTATGCTATCCACCACTTCCAATACCCAACCGTGTACCCATCATCGTCTATCATCTCGTCAGCTACCTGCTCCTCCTCTCTTGGTAGTAGTATCAACTGTGGAAGAGGTAATGACATCTCCACATCATCTCAATGGTACTTTGGGAATGCTTGGGGTACATCCTACGTAATCCGAACTGTCATCTAAACCAATCTGAGATAAGCACTCATGCTCCTCGACCCTGCACCCCTGGATCCATTTCACAAGCTGTAGACCCTCCAACTCCTCCTCCATGCCTGTGAACTCTGGGTAGGTGAGGTATGGTCTCCATAGAATATCTACAGGTGAAAAGCTATCTAGTATTCGCCAATATTATGCAATATCCCGAATCACCCCATCCACCCTCGCCTTCTCTCTTATCGACCACCACCTGTATCCTACTTTGTATACACCCACATGCCACCCCTGTCATGATAGAACTAGTGGAAGAAGGCACATGACTTGCTCATATTCCCAAAAATGTAATAGATAAGTGTAACAAAGACCATATTGCCATATCCTCCTATAAGCCCAAAGCTCCCTATACAACTGAACCAAGTAAGTTGGTGCCCATGTAAAACAAACCCTGTCAAAAACCATGTCCTCTAGAACTCCCACCAAGGCCTGTGGAAACCTCCCACCCTATGAGTCTGGAAGGGTGAAACAATTGATGCCAACCATCATCAACACTTTGAAAGATGGGTTTCTAAGGATACGCTACATACATCGCACCATAACTGATACTTGTAATATGGTATGTCAACTCTTCCATGGACGACCCAAACACCGTAACAATATGATCTACCACATTTGTAGATGAAACTGATAAAGTGCATCCCTAATGATCGAAAACCATAGAATCTTGTATATATCCTCTAATGTGATGGTCATCTCTCCCATCGAAAGATGAAAGGTATTGGTAGTGGGTCCCATCTATCGATGAGGGATACCATCATATTATGGTTTCGTGTAATCCTCCTGTACCTCCTCACCGCACCTAGCCCAACTACCCACATGTGCTCCCACTCCTCATCGAAATGGTGGATCTCAAGGCGGAAGTTGGTCCCTCATAGTCATCTATTTCCTAGCCTGCATCATCAACACCCACACAAGTTCATCATTTTCCATTTCAACTTTATTTTCAAAATTCAACCTTGCCTAATATTTACCATGGCTTACCTAGACACTTTACCTTCACCTAATCTACTTACCAAAATCATATTCTTCCCTATCCTATGAGATAACTACATCAGCGTGAGGCACCTTTTGTAAGGGATATGTAGGAAACACTTCGCATACATGGGGTCTTTGAAGGTTAACTCAACCCACTCCATTCCACTATTTCCCCCCTTTTCTGATCTTACATATCTGTCCTCCCACTAGTTCACCTATTGACCTACCCAAACCCATCCCTCTTGAACTAATCCTATAACATCATATTTCATACAAACCCTTCCTTCGAGACTTCTCTTTGCCACCCTACCCAACCTCACACCCCCTTCGACGACCTAAAATCAACATTTCTTACCCTATGTTCTATAACTGAGCAACCAACATTGGTTCCCCTACCGATGTCATTCCCCTTCAAATGACCAGAGCGGTAAGTCATCCATCATGGGACGATACCCGACCAATGTTGGTTCTTGGTTCGGCCTCAAGGCTGAACCTCCATTGCCCCCAATTGAAAAAAATTCAAAAACACCCAACTAACCCACCCAAATCACTTCCTACTAGCCCTAAGTTCATTTTCACCCCTTATTAATCTGATTATACCCTCCCATACACCGATTTCACTCCAATTTCAATAAAATTTCAAATAAACAAAAATAAAAAACAAAAATCACATTTTGCATTTCCAGTACCTATAATTCTACAAAACTAAGCTTAAAGGCCAAATCCTACCTCTACTTGCTGGTGCCTTCATGTTGGGATGGCTAGAGCCTTCACTAGAGAACCCCCAATCCTTCACCTTCCTTTGTCATGTCACAATAGCTGCCAAATCTCCAACCAATCAGATAGCTACTCATGGGGCCAAAGAATCACCTCCTCCACCCATTTATCTCTCACTAACTCAGTCTCCTAGCACTATTTATCATCTTCCTCACAAATACCCTCTCCACTAGTCATTTTCCAACTCAACCAATGCTCAAATGACCACATTTTAGGTGGGATTCCATTTTTATCTCGCCATTTTGGGAACTAGTTTCATTGGGTCTTGCCTAGGTGACCAACATTGGTCACCCTACCGGCATCGATTCTCACCGAACCAACATCGATCACCCCGCCTATACCCCAATCTATTTCATTTTCCCTAATTTTTGCTCTCGCTTGCCTTTTTTAGCTGACACAACCCTCAATCCTCCCTATAGACTCACCTAATAGCCTCACCTCCTCACCAACTCCCTACGGATACTTAGGGGCACATTTTAATTCACCTAAGTCTTACCCATGACCTTACCTATATATCTTTTCCAACCTGACCTCGCCTATATGACAATCAAACTCACTTACTCGCTCTAGCATGTGATAATGCTACCTGTGTTGTTTAGCCTACCAACCTTACCTCACCTTATTTTGTGATGCTTATATCAATTAGACCAAACCTTTTGGTGTTTCATAACACACCTATACTCATTCCTACACCTAGCCTCGTTGTGTTTCCAAGATCAACTCCTAAACCTTGGATAATTAGACCACACCCTTGTTTGGAAAAAGTATTGATTGTTGACGAATTAATGTTTGTGTGATCCTCAACCTTTTTCCTTGTTTCATTCTAATTGTGTGTGTACATTTGACTCTTTCTACCTTTCAATCACCCTATCATCACCATTGCCTATACCTTCACATAACGCCATTTTTTATCACTGCCACCTTATCAAACACATCACCAATTTTGCCTTCCACTACATTAGTTCTTTGTTTGAGGGGGATAACCTCCACCCATATCTAGGGCATCCACTTCTTTTTTTTTTCATCGTCTCTCATTAGTACAATCTATGTGATAAAAAGGGGCAAATGTAGACACCCAAAATTAGGACAACACCCTCTAGGTCCCCTTTTATTACATACCCCCTTACCATGACCCTTTTCACATATTTTTATTAATCTAATTACCTATATTAGATTAATTATTACCTCACCCCTCCACCTCACCTCTCCACCTCACCTTAGACCCATTCCAAGCCTATTTATTAACTAAGATATATTCATCATTCCCTTTTACCAACTGAGGCTTCTTCTAAACCTAATATTAATTTCCAACTACCTCTCCCATAAATTTCCCGTGTGATTTTACAAGAATTAAGAATCCTCACCCATAACCATTCTTGAATCACGCAAAAGGAGAGAAAAGGTTATTTTTAGAAAATAAGACTATTTCTCCCTAACCGACACCGGTTATTCCTCGGTCGGTGCAGATTAAGGAACCTCCATCAATTCACTTTAAATAAGCATTTTCAAATCTTTTCCTAGGTTCTTTTTGGTTGGCATTCTTTGATCTCACATCTTTGGCATTCAATCGACACCCTGAAGATCAACTGAGCACCAAAGCATCAAACTCTCCACCAAAACCAATCTACGATTTCTTAGGCTTGAACCATTCGCATGGATAAGTACTCAACCTTTGCTGCCACAACACCGGATGTTAGCTCGTCTCTTCTATGCACACCTACCAACCACCACCTTCTATCAATATCCAGATCTTTGATAAGTATTCTTACCCAGATTATTGATTTCATTAGCTTTGGTTTTAGATATTTTATCTCTTCCTTATCACCTCCTTCCTCTCCTGGATACCTTCCGCAGCCTGTTTTCCTGACACCCTACCAATCGGAACCAATCTCCCATTTCAACCACCCCTTCTACCCCTATTGAGTCTCCACCTAAATTTCTACACCCTACCTAAGACCTCCCAATACTTTGTGTAATCACAAAGAGCCCAAATCATACTCTTTTCTACCTTTGAAATCAAATTTCCCCTACCGTGATTGGTTACCTAGTGATACCGACTATAACCAAGTGATCGACATCGGTTCCCTAACTAACATTGGTCTCTATTTCGGCATTTCACCCTCGGCCAACAAGCTCATTCCTCCACCTAGAACTCTCCAAAACCTCCTAAGACTTCACTCAGACCTTCTTTCTACCCTTTGTCATACCTATAGACCCTGAAAATTGACCATTCTCCTAGATTTAATATTATATTCATTATTTAGATTAGATTTAGACTATTGTGTTGTGTGAGATACCCAAATCATATAACTACTGTAGGACTTTCCATTTCATGATATTTATTAGAATTAATTTGTATTAAGACGTGGATTGACAACCTTCGAGGAAGCACCCCGCTTCCCAGATCTAGCTCACACTAGGTAATCCACTGAACTATGTTATTAAATCTATTTTGTGGTCTTGCTTTACTTCTCAGGTAGTCCTTCCAAGACAAAAAGGAGTGCTCTACAATCAACTTGGTCTTCAACAATGATGCTCAAACTCTTCACGACCTCTAACTTTCCTCACATATCTTACCTTTACCTTTTAAATCATTTTATCATACAATACTCGTAGGTGGTGAAACATTTTGACATGCATGGTGGGACCTTCATCATTTTTAGGTTCCTTATATTCATTTAGGATTGAATTTTTGATTTTTTCCTTTCTAAAATCCTCACTAAATCTCTCATTGGTAACATTCTTTCTTTTATTTTCTCTAAAAGTCACATTTCATTTGGTGCAAGTTAAAATGAATTATTCTTTCTTCTTTCTTGCTTGCATTAGTGAAAGTCATACTCTATTCTTATTCACTATTGCTTTCATCCAATCTCAATATTTCGATTGGGTTTAAAATTGTTGCACCGCATCTTGTGTATTCTTATATTTAGCTCACATAGTCTAATTAACAATCAAAAATAATGGAGGTCATGACCGGTTGATGATTGAGTAATTAAGCGTAGTCTAATTTATTACACAATCTTCCAAATCACTCAAATAAACAAAAAAATCTTAAACATTCCCAAATCCTAGGAAGAAGTTATCAAGGATTTAAATAGATTGATAGTGGGCCTCGACCGGTATTCTAGCCGGATTGTCATATCGAGCTTGGACCTCACGTGCATGAAAGGTATATCGAGGACTACCCCCACCAAAACATTCATGAAACCATCCATAGTTAGCTTTAGGTACCTTATATCGACTCCTTTATATATTGTTGACCTTAAGCCTCAACAACAGTGTGAGGGTTAAGTAGTTCATTTTCCTAGCTAGAGCTAACATCACACAAGAAGGGTAGATATATCTTATAAAATAAGTATTTATCTTTTATTAAACATGAATAAACATAATAAAAACACATCAATGGTTCAAACCACCAATATCACACATATATTGATCATAATTACATAAAATTCAGAAATACATGTTTAAATCAATTATATTCATCTCCCTCACTTCTCACATTAGTTCATTTCTTTATTATTTATGTTTTTCTCATCTCTTCTAACTAATTTTCTTGATATCCTCTTTTCCCCTCATTTTACATCATTATATAGCCTTTAAAAGGAAAAAGTTTTGTCTTTTCACTCATAATGACCTGTGGTAACCATTGGTTAACACTTATTTACATTCTTAACTAGTAATTAGTGGATATTTACACATATATCATGGTATTTATGTAAAATATTACATATACTTCATTATTATCATTCTAATATATTTCTAGCTTCCATGGTTTGTTATAATGCTCATATAAATCCCATAAACATCATAAAGTAGATTTTTAATATGAATATCCCTGTTAACATCATCCCCAGGACTTCAAACGTTGTCTCATCCTCGAGACAACCAAGTGATGACTTAAAGTCCCATTCTTCATCACTAGATGAAATTTCTTCTTGAGGCATCCTGATAATCTTCTTTTTCCTTGGTGTGTGTTCTTTTCTAGTTCCTCCATTCCTCAAGGATTTTGTCTTGGTCCCTCTATTCTAGTATACTTTTGCTTCCTTTGAAAAAATGAATGAATCATCTTCTCCATCATCATTTATTGATATCCTTCTTGCATATCCGACACATTTTATTGGTAATTCAATTTGAAAATCCTCATTCATTTTCCTTACATATTGTTCCTTTTGTATTATATCATATATTGACGTAACTATACTTTTCTTCTTCTCGTTTATCACCTTTTCTTTTCTTTATCTTTATTCTTGGTTTTTTTCTTTTTACTTTCCCGTTCTTTCTTTATATTTCCTTCCTTTCTCTGTAACATACTCACACAATGTCACGATTTCATTTTCTCCTTAAAACTTAACTTCTTATCTCTTTTTCTCTTTCCATTTTTTTAATTTTTTATTACATACACTCATTACGATAAAATAGAAAACCAAAAAATGGAAAGATAAAAAGAGATAAGGAAGTTAAGTTTTAAGGGAGAAAATGAAACTATGACATTGTGTGAGGATGTTATAGAGTAAAGGAAGGGAAATATAGAGAAAAAATAGGAAAGTAAAAAGAAGAAATAGAAAGAAAACAAAAGGTGATAAACAAGAAGAAGAAAAGTATAGTTAGGTCAAAATATGGTATAATATAAAATGAACAATATGTAAGGAAAATGGATGAGGATTTTAAAATTGAATTACCAATAAAATGCGTCGATATGCAAGAAGGATATTGATAGATGCTGATGGAGACGATGATTCATTCATTTTTTTGAAGGAAGAAAAAGTATACCATAATAGAGGGACAAGACAAAATCCTGATGAATGCAGGAACTAGAAAAGAACACACACCAAGAAAAATAAGATTATTAGCCGCCTCAGAAGAAATTTCATCTAGTGATGAAGAATGGGACTTTAATTCATTACTTGGTTGTCTCAAGGATGAGACAACGTTTGAAGTCCTGGGATGATGTTGCAGTGGAAATTCGTATTAAAAAGTTACTTTATGATGTTTACGAGATTTATATGAGCATTATAATATACCATGGAAGCCAAAAATATATTAGAATGATAATAATGAAGAATATATAATATTTTACATAAGGAAAATGCATAAATACCATGATATATGTGTAAATATCCACTAATTACTAGTTAAGAATGTAAATAAGTGTTAACCAATGGTTACCACGGGTCATTATGAGTGAAAAGACACAACTTTTGCCTTTTAAAGGCTATATAATGATGTGAAATGGTTCCTTGTGTTAAGTAGATGTCGGAAATATTTCACCACTAGGGTATTGGAAACCCACATTATTAGAAATTTAAAAGTGGTGGGAGAAACAGATCGACATATTTTAAAAGGAGAATAAAAAAGATAGAAGATAACTTATAGAGCAGTAGAAGAAGAAGTGTTTGGGGAGTACGAGAGAAGAATTTGGGCCCAATTTCTCATCTTTGTGGCCCTGTTTATTAGCACATGCAAAGAGGACAGAATGGTCATGGATGTACTTGAGACAACCTTTTGAGTGGGATGCAACAAAATTAACCATAGTAAAATATCTTGATGAACCATGGACTAGAGCAATGATTACTGGTATGAAACTACTCTAGATTCTTACATAATCACGTGGGAAATTCAAGGTTGGATGAGTTTTGATAACAAGAAGTAAGAAGTTTTAAGCGGATCCCATGGTTGATTTCTTCATCAGTTCCATTCTTAATTAAAGTGTTAATGATCGAAAAGGGATTAATTAGAGAAGAAAAAAGTTCCTTTAGGGGGACAGGCACCGTGGGATGGAAGATGTGAAGGGGGTGATCCAAGAGTCATGAATTATCAGAATTAATGGGGTGTTGGTTGGGGTGGAAGAAATAGGATGACATGGGGAAAAAAAAAGAAAAAATTAGATAGTTAGTAAGAAGAGATTAAGAGAATTAAGGAGAATTAGTGATTTGTGAGGGGATAATTAAAAAAAGAAGAGAAGAAAGAATGAGGAGGATGGAAGAAAGATCTAGGATAGCCATGGAAAATAAGGAAGTAGAGAAAAATTTGGAAAAAAAAGGATAACACGAGAAAAAAGAGCTAAGAAAATGAATGAAGAGGAAGGAAAAATTGAATAAAGTTAAGAAAGTAGAGAATGATAGAGAAAGAAGAATCACCCACATCAAGTGGAGGCCAAAATTGGCTCACCTAGAAAAATGAGGTGACACATCAAGTCTAGCTATAATACCCATGTCTTGTAGAGACAACAAGGTTTTTTCACTCCATGGAATCCATGGTTCAATATACTATAGAAAGTCTAGTTCAACATGAAATAATGAGACAAGAAATCTTAATGAGGGATCTACAACATTTAGTAGGAGGGTTAGAACCAACATTTAAGAGAGTATTAGAAGTAGAAGGGTGGAATGAAGAGGAATTGAGAACCCCATTAATGATTAAGGAAAGAGGTGAAGAAGAAGAAGAAGTCACTGGAATGAAGGAGTTAGTTGAGGAATTCAGAGAGAAAATAAAAATAGTAGATGAGGAGAAGAAAGAAGAAGAAAATATAGATAAACAAGAAGAAGAAAAGATAGAGGTAATAGAAGAGAAAATTGAGGAAAGGGATAGAGAGGAAAACCAAGGAAGAGAGAAAAAAAACAAAATAAGAAGAGAGGAAGTGATGAGGGATTAGAAGAAAGATATAGATTAAGAAATAATAAAGATAGAAAGGTAGTTATGGAAAATATTAGTTATGAAAAGTCACCAAATAAAGACATGCCCCCCCCAACCAACACATGAGCCCAAAGGAGATGACCCCCTAGAGTGGATGCCATTCCATGTGCCACTTAATACACCATTTGAGAATCTAGAAAAAGGAAAGAGTTTGGAGGAAAGATATCAAATATTGTGAGAAGAGAGTCAGAGAAGACAAGAAATAGTAAGAGAATTCCAAGAACTATTGGGTGAACTTTACTTTGACATTGAATTAAGTAGAGATAAGGGAAGAAAGAATAAATTCAAAACTAGTTCATAACCAAACAAAGAAAGTAAAAAAAGTTAAACAACAACCATTGTTTAGCCAAGAACAAATACTCGATCAACAATGGCTCAGAAGATTAAAATTCCAATTTTTGACAAGGACTCTAGCGATGCATTGGAACATTTGTTCCTATTGGAAGCCTACTAGAAGAAAATAATACCATAGATGAAGCTACTAAGATACAATATTTCACATATTCATTAAGAGATGATGCATGTATGTTGGTACATGAAGATAGTTTCTCAAGGAGAAAAACCATGGGCTGACATTGAAAGAGAATTAAAACATAACTTCCATTTCCTAGAGGCACCATAAAATGAGTAAGAAAGATGAGAGACCTTATACAAAAAGAAGGAGAATCAAGTGAAGGAATTTAGTCAAAGATTTAAGAATGTTACTAGAAAGTTGGAAGAGCCATTGATAGATAAACAAATAGATAATTGAGTGGTTCACTTCAGGGCTACTTCCTTATCTAAGAGAAACATTAGATTCATACATAATTTAAAGCATTATCAAAAGCAATTGAGATGGAAATTAAGCTAGAATCCCAACCATGGAGAAGAGAGGGTGAAACTTCAATAAATACTGAACTAGAGAGGTGCAGTTAGAACTAGCAAAGCTAAAATTACAGTAGGAGATTCTAGAGGATTGAAGGATTAAGAAGTAGTTCACCTCCAAAGAGTAATATGAGGCCAAAGATATGGTGTATATTCTATTTCAATGAAGGACATAGTAGAATTGAATGCCCATACTTTGAAAAATTCAAAAAAAAGAGCAGCATGATAAGAGTACATTCATCACAAAAGCATCATCTAGTAATATAACTCCATCAAAAAGGACATGGTGTGGTATTTGTAGACTTTGGGACCAACATACACAAGACACTTGTCCTTTACTTGAAGTAGCACTTCCTATAAACCAATTGATGTATTTTTACTGCATGTGGTTGTATAATCACTATCATCATACTTGCCCCTCGGTTGATGCATTGGATGACTTGAAATATTATGCTACTAGGAGAGCAATGGCCACTAGACAGAATGCAACACCTAACCCTCCCCTACTCAACCATAGATGCTACCAATGAATATGCCACCTTCACAAAAAATGATAACTACACCACAATATACAAATCCATAAGGTGGCCAACCTCATTTTGGAGGTGGATATCAGGGAAATAACTATAACCCAAACTATCAAGGTTATAATGATGGAGGATACCACGTAGAGGGTACCGAGGTGGATATAGAGGAAATTTTAGAGGTGGATATCAAGGTGGATAGAGGTGGATATGATAACTACCATGGTGGTAGAGGATACCAAGGTTACAATGATGGTGGTTACCATGGGGTTATAGGATAACCAAGGAGGTGGATATCAGGATAGAAGACCCATGACTTGTTATAAATGTGGGCAAGATGGGCATTTTGCAAGAAATTATACAGAACCCGATCCCTGCAGATTTTTCCATGAGAAAGGTCATGACATGTTTAATTTTCCTAAGGCCACCCTAGTTCTACAAGAGTGGAACAATGAAATCAGAAGCTTTAGGAGTAGATGCTCAAAGAAAAGTGCAACACATCACCAAAATCCCTTGGGATGAAGAAACTATAGAAAAATAAATAAGGCCACAAGAGGAAGTACTTCAAGAAGTAGACCTATAGAAGAAGATAGAAAAGAGGAGGTAAAAGAAAGTTACATGAGAAGAAAAAAAGCTAAAAAATATGGAAAAAGTATTGAAGAACCTTAGTACATGGTAGTTATTTACAACCAGAAGTGCCACAAAAATGAGGTGGTCCCTAAAAAGAAGAAAATAATAAGACTACCACAAGAACAACATTATTCTGATGAAGAGGAGTGGAATGATAAAGAAATTAGTCAGGGTTGCACATAAAAGAATTTGAAAAGAGTAGGGAACTTGTAAAAGGAATCACAAGCCATTGAAGAAAGAGAAAATTTTTTTAGAAGAAGAGGTTAATGCCTTAAAGGAACTAGCTAAATTAACTATCAATCATGGGTTAATAGATAAGTTGAAACAATTCACTAAGTATTGGAACAAAGAAGAGAGGACTCATCATGTCCACAAAATTGAAGGAGGACATGATAAGAAGAAAAGAAACATATTTCATACTCAATGAACATGGCATAAGTCTGCCATCTACCTAGACGTGGACATATTTGATACCACCATTACCAAAGTACTACTGGATCTTGGTGTGGATGTCAATATGATGTCTAAAACTACATGGGAGATGCTTGGAAGACCTACTTTGGAACCCATGAGATACTTTATCGGATTAGTGGATGGATCATCAAGACAACCACTTGGGAGTGTTAAAGAATGTAGTAGTGAATTTCATGGGAATTAAGAAGATGGTGAATTTTTGAAGTGGTAGAAAATGTGTTGAGAATCCTTCATATAATGCTATTCTAGCTTTGGAATGGTTTGTAGATTGCAATGGAACATTAAGTTTGAAGAAGAAGAGGTAACATTGAATTCAGATGGGATATGTGTTCATGTACCCTTGCATGCATGAAGGAATGAGTGCCGCATGGGTAGAAGAAGTATGGACATGACACAAAAGAGGATGATTTTGATGAAATACAAGGAGTATATGCATTAAATAAATATTTTCCAATATTGAAAAAATTTGAACCAAACTTGGATGGTGAGATTTTAGTTAAATTAGAAGATACCATTGAAGGTTTAGATAATGTGGTAGAATCTTGGATACATGGGTTTCTAGAGTCAAGAACTCAAAAATTACATTTTTCAAGAAGAATACCACCTAGAATCATCACATTAGGAGACAACTATAACACCGTGGGTGACATTTTTGCACCCGCCAAAGACAAATTTGAAGAAGAGGATGAATATTATTCCACAAAGAAGAAGAAGAAGAAGATGACATTTTTATGCTAACACAAGATAGATTTTCCACGAAAAAGAAGAAGGATAAAATAGCTACCAATTAAAAGAGTTTATAGGTTGAGCCATGGAGCATCTCACTAAACATTACCCAAATACTCAAGATTTGGAGACCTAGAAGGGTACATCAAAATCATGGAAAGAATATTTCCTAATGAGAAGGCAAGGATGGAGGCATTAGATGATACCTTGACTATAAATTCCACAATTTGGTGGGAAACACATAAGCATAATGTAACTCATTGGAACTTGGTAACAACATTGCTCAAAGCCAAATTATGGAAAGTGAAGGCTATTATGCCATGATTCTCGAATACACGGGAGAAATTGATCCACAGAAGCACATTCAGGTTTGTGAACAAACTGGAGGTTATGTGGGAGATATTCTCCCTTTTATGGATTCAATTTTTCATATGGACCCTCGGGCCCATACCGAGATTGTGGTATTCACATCAAGAAATTAGAAGGGAGACTGGAGATTGGGATCAAATAGTCAAGGACTTTTTACCATACCTTTAATTTTTGGGACATAGATTTAAATGTATTAAGAGCATTACAAAAGATTTATACTTTCCTATTTTTGACACCAGATGAAGCCATAAAACAACATTCTAAAGAAGAGAAGAGAATATAACTTGAGATCCTAAAACCTCAAGAAATTTTTATGAAGATTCCAAAATGGCTTGGTGTTTTAATGTAGAAAAACAAGAAAGAGAAGAGAAACTAGAAAATTAAGATACAAGGTCATAGAGGATGAATGAATAGTAGTGGAGAAGAAATATGAAGGAGAAAAGTACTATTACCAGCCCTTGAAAATTAGGAATGAAAACATTGGGACAAATGGAGAGAGAAATTTTCCAAAATTGGAGACTATTGGTTAGAAGAAGAAGTGGCTAAAGTGGTAGAATTACTACAAGAGTTTCAAGATATTTTTCCCAAGGACTTCAAATAATTGAAGGGAATCAAAGAGGAGCTAGGGACAATGAAAATTTAGATAAAATATGGATTCAAGCCAATAAAAAAGAGACCATATAGATTGAATCCCAATTTGAAGGTGAAAGTAAAGTCAAAAATTGATAAAATGTTAAATGTTAGGATCATTAAACTGTTGATGACTCATAATGGATCAGTCCCATGGTGATCAAAATAAGAAGACTGGAGAGATCCGCGTGTGTGTAGATTACATGGAGTTGAATAAAGCATGTGTGCATGATCCATTTCAACCCCTTTTATAGAAGAAGTATTGGAAAACGTGGCTGGTAGAGAAGTATACTCATTCACAGATGGTTTCTCCAGTTATTACCAAGTCAAAATTACCCCAGAGGACCAGCCCAAAACTAATTTTTCCACAAAATGGGGTCCTTTATGTATATAGTTATGCCATTTGGGCTTAAGAATGCCCCAACAATATTCAGTAGGATCATGATTAATGCATTCAAAGATTTCATTCATGATTTTCTAGAAGTTTATCTTGATGATTGGATATTTATGACCTTTGAAGAACCACATACAAGTATTGAGATTGATGTTTCAAATATGCAGAGCCTTGCAAATATCATTGAATTTGAAGAAATGCATTTTTTGACTCCCTTTTGGCACACTATTAGGACACATAATTTGTAAGGAAGGTTATTGATTGATCCATTAAAAACTTTATGTGATTGTAAATCTACCGCCACCAAAAACACAGAAATAAGTAAGGATGATTCTTGGATACATAGGCTATCATAGGAAATTCATCAGAAACTATATGGAGATAAGTGCCCCATTAGAAGAATTATTGAAGAAGAGAACAAAAAAATCTCTTGGTCTAAAGAATGTGCGGATGCATTTGAGATCTTGAAAGATAAAATTTTACATGCACCCATTTTGATTTTTCCTGATTGGAAGGTACCCTTCCATGTTCATATGGATGCATCTAGGATTGCAATTGGAGCTGTATTAACTCATCCTAGAGATAAGATGGATCATCCTATACATTTTCTAGTAGGAAGTGGAAGCAAAGTAGAAAGGAAATTACACAACAAAAAGAAAGGAAGCACTAAACATGGTCTATATCTAATGAAATACAAACAATATTTATTAGCCACCTCATTTGTATTTTATATTAACCATGAACCTTTAAAATATCTATTGAATAGACCAGTTTTATAAGGGAGAATATGTAGATGGCTCATGTTTTTTCAAGAATTTGATTTTACTGTGGTGGTGAAACCTGGAAAACTAAACAATGGCCTAGATTACTTGTCAAGAATTGAAAATGGAGAAGATGAGGGGCCTATAGATGATGATTTTTCATACTGCTCATTTATTTTGGATAGAAGCCATACCTAAAGATTTGATGAAATAACACAATTGTTGCATATACAAGAGAATTTCTAGATAATTATACCCAAGCAAAAAAAGAATTTGCTAAGTAGAGCATTTCCATTTACATTGATTCAAGGAAATTGTATAAAAAGGGAAAAGATGATGTCCTTAGAAGAGTAGCTCTAGAACATGAGAGGAAGAACATCTTGATCAAAGCACATGAAGGGATAACAGGTGGTCATAATGGAGGAGAGAAGAAAACAAGAAAAGTAATGATGGTTGGTCTATGGTGGCCTACACTTTTAAGGATGCACACAAACATGCTAGGATCATGTGACATATGTCTAGAGAGTTAGGGAAACCCAATGCAAGGGATGAGATGCCATTGAGACCTATTTTGGCTTTAGCTCCATTTGAAAAATGGGCCATTGATTTCATTAGACCTATAAAACCAATCGCCAAACATTCTCAAGCAAGATTTATTATAACTAAGGATAAAATATTTGAAAATATGGGGGGCATAAGTGGTTCCCACAAAATATTGTATTAAAAAAATAGCTACCAAATTCATATATGAGAACATCATTACAAGGTTTGGGTGTCCTTTGAGCATTACTAGTGATCAAGGAAACACTTTTTTGAATGCAACTATTCAAGAATTATTGAGTGGGTTTATGATCAATCATAATAGAAGCACTCCATACCATCCCCAAGTGAATGGAACAACAGAGGACATTCAACAAGGTATTGGAGAAGGTATTAACAAAAATTTGTTCTCTTTACAAAATTGCAGATTGGGATTTAAAGATACCCATCACTCTATGGGCATACCACACAACATATAAAAGGATTACAAAATACTCACCATTCAGATTAGTCTATGGATTAGAAGTCATGGTCCCCATAGAGTTTGTGCTTCCAAGTTTAAGGATTGATAGCATTTAGAATGACTGAAGATGATTCACTCCATGAAAGGATAATAGAATTAGAAAAATTAGATGAGAAGAGGTTCATAGCCACATATAACCAAACCAGGAGAAAATAAGATAGAAGGTGTGGCATGACCACCACATTAAGAGAAACAATTTGATATTGGAGATCAAGTACTTTTGTATGATAGTAAGTATAAGCACCTAGGAAAGTTGAAGGTAAGATGGCTAGGGCCATATATCATTAAGGAAATATTACCCTTGGAGTAGTAAAATTACAAACTTTTACAATTGAAAGAACTCCCAGGATATGTGAATGGAGCAAGGCTCAAAATATATGTGACTTAGAACATAATCAAAAATAATATAATAAAAATATAAAAATATAAATACCGACATATACTTGAAAACTAGTAATTCAATGGATAGGTTGAGGGTAGGATGAAAACCCGCAAGGGAATCTACCCTTAGAAAAAAAATGAGGAGAAAGAAGAAAACCATGGAGGATGGATACCCACTTAATAAAAAGAACCCCAACCTATCTAAAAACCTGGCAATTTGGTGGATAGGATGAGGGTGGATGAAAACCGCAAGGGCATCCTTACTCTTAGAAATATAAAGAAAAAAAAGTGCCATAGAATAAAAAATGATAGAACCATGGAGGAAGAATACCCATGCATAATAAAGAAAAAATAAAAAGAGGAGCATACCCACGCAATAAAAAAAAAAAAATAGAAAACCACAATAAAAAGAAAAAAATAAAAGCCACATGAAGAAAGAAAGGAAAATCCACTAAAGAAGAAAAAAAGAAAAACCATGGAAAAAAAAAAGAGATTGAAGAAAGCCATGGAAACAAATAAAAAATAAAGAAGAATTGTGAAAGAAAGAAAAATGAAGGAGGAAAGAATGAATAAGAAGAACCGTGAAAAGAAGGAATGGGAAAAATAATGAAAAAAGAAAAAGAAAACCACGAAAAAAATAAAAATAAATAAAAATGAAAACAAAAATAAATGTAACCGTGATAAAGGAAAAAGAAAAAGCCATGGAAAAAAACCATGTAAAAAAAAAAGGAAGATGTGAAAAAAAAAGCAGAAGTCGACCCACCAAGAAAATAATAAATACATAGTAGGTGGACATAAAAGCTATATAAGGGGTCGATTATGAAAAGCTAAGCATTAAAACATAAGAAGAGATTGAGAAAAATATCAAGAATGAAGAAGAAAAGTGAGCTAGGGAAAAACTAGGGAAAAGTAAGAAGAAGACATGGACACTCCAATCAAAGTCACATAGACAAGTAGAGCTTCCAAGGATGAAATATCAGAAGCACTCCATGAAAGAAAATACACATGATCTAGAGGGGGCATTTTCACATATTCCCTTCAAAGTCACATGTACATGTGACTCTCAAATATACATCCATTCCCCTATTATTGAATATGATCATTCAGACTTGAGGTAGATAGGGAATTACTAGTCATTAAAAATTTAGAACCCAACAAAGAGGAGTATAAGTAGAATGCAAAAGTAATTGGGAATTAAAACTCGATGCATGGAGTAAAATTTTCTATTTTCCTAGGGCAGAAAAGGGTAATCAAAGTTCTCCTTAGCCATCTACATAATCAAATGCTCTATCTCGATCAACCATACCAAATCAACACCAAAGTAATGGCTAGGGTTACCAAGCTATGGGACAAAGGATGGTTCTCCTAACAAAGAAAAAGGTTCCAATGAAGGATACAATGAGGGTGATGGGCATCACAACATGCAAATGAGGCATCAAAATCTCCAATATTCCAAATGCTACTTTGAGGTATGTTGCTAAATCCATCTGTTTAAAAATCTATCATACTAATAGGGAGGATGGCACCCATGGTGTTAGTGCCCAAATTACATTAGATATGGTTATGACCCACTCTGAATATAACCTAAGAGTTATTAGCAACAAAATTCCCATGAAAATATAAGAAGAATAAAAGAAGTTAAAACACATTTTTATGGTTGATATTATTATGTCTAGCAATGTATTTTCAAAAACACTCCCCCAAAAAAAGAAGTAGTTGATTGGAAATGGACACCCCTATATCAAAACAAATTTGGGAACATATAAAAATAATGGATGTTATCACCCAAATCAATTCACTCATTTAGTGGACAGATAAAATTAGGGGGTTAGTGTAAATAGAGATAGAATATCTAAGAACAAATTGTGGCCAAATATGAACAGGAAGTTATGTTCATCGCGGATATTGATTATACTTTTTATCAAGCCACTAGTTCCACGTACCAATAAAATACCGCCATTTCCTTATGAAGCTTAGATGAATTAGTAACCACATCTATACAAGCATTGCAAACATGCCTTGTGGATCCTCATAAACCTACCCTCCCTATTTTGATGATATTATTGAGGAAACATTTGAAGAATATCAAAAAAATATCAAGCCAATCATGAAAAACTAGAATAAAGTATGAGACTTCCCAAGACATATAAAAGAAATAAAAGCCCTAGTATTACAAAACCTATCACAAAAAAGAAAATCCTTAGTAGAAAAAAAATTGAAAGAAGTCATGCGGCCAACAAAGGAAAAGAGGAAGCAAAATCTGAGGAATAGAAGAGGTTTCTAAATCAGATGAAGAGGAAAATCCATATACTCCTTCACCAATACATACACAAGAGTTATTAGAACCCAAGATCCTAGAAGAAGTGGAACCAGTGGAGGAGACATGACTTAAAAAAAAGCATATGCTATACTATAAAAATGTTTAAACTCATGGTGGAATTTCACAAGTTTCAAAATAATACCTTCCAAGATATAGGATGGGAACAAATGGATATCACATAAGCTATAGTTTATTACTTGGATAAATATGCCTTTGTACTTGATGATATAGCTCATTTTCTCACACCATCTCTAGCAGAAGAAGTTCAGGAGTAGATAGATGTAGAACATACACACCACTTGGTCATACTTCAACAAGAAAGAAGTAACTTTAAAACAAAATAAACTCCACACTAAAAGGGAGTTGCACAGAATAAAATAAGTGGAGGAATTGATTGGATTTTGATTAAACAAATAAATGAGAGATAAGAATAAAAGGAAAAATAAAAACAAAAGGAAACTAAGAAAATACCAAAGAACTTGAAAAAGTAAGAAAGAACAAAAGTAATGGAAGAAGAGTTAGAAAGGAAAAGAGAAAGAAGAAAAAGGAAGAAAAAGAGGAGCTAAAAGGAAAAAGAAAGAAAAAATAAAAGGAAGAAAGAAAGAAAGAAAGAAGAAAAATGAACAAGAAAATGAGAAGAAAAGAAAGAGAAGAAGACAAAAAACAAAAAATTGGAAAAGGAGAAAAGAAAGAAAAAAAGAAAAAGAAAGAAGAAGAAAAAAAAATTAAAAAGAAAAATAGAAGAAGGAGAAAGAAAAAAAAAGAAGGAGAAATAATAAAAAGAAATAAGAGAAAGAATAAAAGAAGAGAAAGAAGAAAAAGAAAAAGGAGAATGAAAAAGAGAAAAAGGAGAAAGAAGAACAAGAAAAGAAAGAAAGAAAGGAAGAGAAAAACAAAAGAAAGAATGAGAAAAATAAAAAAAAAAAAAAAAAGCCAGAAAACAAAAATGAAAAACAAAAAGAGAAGAAGGAACATGAATGAATAGGTAGAAATAAGAAGAAAGAGAAAAGAACAAAAAGAAAACAAAACACAATACTAGAATATCCACCAATAAAAACATCCTAAAACATGGTACCGGCCCTAACACCTAGAGACTCACTGGCAAGGATCAAACAAGCATTGCAACAAAGGAAGAAGGAACAATCCATTTAGTTGCAAGGGGTAGTAGAAACAACTACAAAAGGATATAAGGTGAATTTAGATAAACTTACTCCCCTACAAAAGACTACATGTAGCCAAGTCTTGGAACAAAGTGCTAAACATGATTGGATGCAAAGATGTGTGGAAATAGAAGAAGAAATGAAAAATATTCTTTCATCCATTCAAATTGCAAAGCCCCATATCAACATTCAATCCAATCTACAAATAGAAGTACAAATAGAGAAAGTAGTTGAAGAAATACTTAAAGAAGACATAGTTCAATCAAAAACGGAAAAGAAGAAGATATGATGAGGATGTTGTGGAAGAATATAAGAAACAAATTTTGAAGCCACAATAGGTAGAAAATCAACAATGAAGGAAAGACATACAAACTATGCAAATTACTAAGTTAGAATAGAACTACAAAATGTTGCCACTACTACACTACATAATAATCGGTGGCCCAAGTGAAACTCAACGGAGAAAAAGTAGAGAGGTTGATCAATTGGAACAACAAATAAACATACAATCTACCTACATATGATATCATCACAGATAAAGATGGAGCTCAAAGAACAAAGCTTGTTGAACTCATAGAAACATATCATAACAAGCAAAGACAAGGCACAAAGATGAAAAGATAACGAAATGTAAGAATGCAGCCATATGATGGAAATTCCATAATCAGAATGCAACAAGAAGTTACAATTTCTCACCAAAGATGGCATCCAATACAAGAAACACCACTACCCTCAGATATTCTTCCATTGATCAAAGAGAATGCACAACTACAAGAATGGGTAAATCAAATCAACATTCATCTTGATTTATGGTATAATTTTGAGAAGAATATAACCCCATAGATTACAAAGTATATCCCCCAAGCAACACCCATAAAGGCATAGTGACAAAGGCATCCCACAAACCTAGTTGGGTGAGTTGAGTGAAGGAACTATTCCTTATGCCAGATGTCTAAGTTTATGGGGGAGGTTGATGCCTCTATAAAATTGGCGTCCCATAAATCTAGTCAAGTGAGTTGAGTGAGGGAATCTTTCCCTATATCGAGGACGTCTAATTTCAGTGGTTGATGCTTGCATAAGATAGTTTTGAAGAAAATTTTTGGGAAAAAAATTTAGGGGTCTTCATCAGTTGTTGTCTCAAAGATGAGACAAGGTTTAAGAGGGGGATAATGTTGATAGGGGTCTTCATCAATTTTTCATAAGCCGCGAAGAGATAGAGCTAACCGCGATAGAGATAAGATAACCGCAAATAAAAAAGGTTCGTGTATAAAAGGAAAAATTTGTGATAAACTAAGAAATATGTGATAAACTAAGAAAGCCGTAATAAACTAGGAAATCTGCAATAAACCAAGTAAAGCCATGAGACATGGAGAAAGTCCTGCCAAGACTGGAAAATTTGCGTAACACTTGAAAAAGATTATGTTGAAGCGGAAATCAAACAACAAAATGAAGATAGATCGAGATAGAAGTCAACAGAGGCATGCAAGTCAAAAGAAGTGTCTTTTGGAATCAATTGTATTTTGTATATGTATTGTAACTAATGTATTGTATATGGGTGTATCACGAGAAAATATGTGTGAGTGACATTTTGAGAGATTTTGTATGAGAGATAGAATATATGAGAGAAAATGAGGAGAATGTATGTTGTAATCATTATTGATAAATAAATAAAGACTAGAGTTTGGGTTTGGAGTAAAATCATTATGCTTTCATTTACATTTTTTTCTTAGATTAGATGTGGTGTATTTTCAGTACATCCTTAAATAAGGTCGATTGTTCCTAAGCCTCATAAGTCTGTTGGGGTTGTAGGTCAATAGTTATCTTATTTTTCAATGTTCTCAACTCCGGAGCTGATTTGTTTTTGAGAAACTATCAATTTTTCATATACTATGCAACCCTCATTAATGAATTTCACCCCACTCATTAATAGTTTTCATCCCAAGATTTAGTAAATTTTCCTTGAATAATATGTTTGTGAACTTCGAAAGCGCTTTCATGTCAATGTCATTCATTGGAGTGGGAGATGGGATAGATGTCAGAAGAGTAGGATATGGAGAGGAAGGCTTTGATGTATGTTGAGAGAGTTTTTACCTACTCTTCCAACTACTCTTGTGTTTGTTTTCCTTTCTCCACTCTTTCAATAAATTTAGAGATTACTTCCCTCAAATTATGCACATACCCTTTAGGAGTAGATTTTCCTAATGATATTCTTGTGAGTTCATAATCAGTTGTGGTGATCTCATGCTCACTCTTGTCAATTGTTGGCTTAGAAATTTTAATAAACTATTGTCTGAAGTGTTAGTGACAAGGCAAGAATTTTTTTAGATTTCTTGGTGAGAGCAAGATTAACAAGGAGTACATGCACACTAACATGATTAACCACTTCAATATTTGACTGAGATTTTCTTTTTTACTTTCAACCATTAGTTGAACCCATGAGAAGGAGGTATTTGAAATTTCATCAATATATGGACTTGTTCCCATATACACAGTGTTAGAGGGGAAGGATAAGATACTCATGTGGAAACAATCTCAAGCGAGAGAGATTTTTAGTAGATACTTGAGGAGAGGCAGAGGTCTTCGTATATCAAGATTTGGCCTAGAAGTACTTGTTTTCCCAAATCACGAGATAAAATTTTAGTGACTTCCTCCTCTTCATCACTTTCCTCCTCAATTTATTTTATTTACTCTCTTATTTAATTTCTTATTATTTATTATCTTCTTTTTGCTAATTTAATTTTTAGAGTTAACCTTTAAGGTTCATGCATACACTTTTGTGCTTGATTTTGGCTGAGTTGAAGAAGAGGTAATGTCTTAGGAAGTAGCATTTCATTAATAATCTTAAAACTCTACCAATTTATTTCTAAACAATATTTTGGTTCTTGATAAAATAGAAGTTGTGAGGTCATCAATGTTATCTTTATTTTTAAGAGACCAATCAATTACGGAAAAAGTGAATATTGAATGGAATTGATAAACTCAAGTTCTAGTAATTATGAGCCATCATTAATAATAGCTTCAGGGAACTTTGAATAGTTTGAAGTCCTTAATCTGTTGAAGAGTCATTATTCCAAACATTATCTTCTTGACTTCAAACTCATCGTCATAGTCTTCTCAATAATCCTCAATTATTGGGATATGAGAGTATGAAAGATGAATATTGCTAGTGATGAAATTATTATTCACTGTCAAATGATCCTCTCTTTTGGAAAGTGTGTATATTAAAGAGGATAACAATTTTCTCAATGTTTTGTGCATCAATTGATGATTTGCAAATATAATTTCCAAGGGATATTGGAAACTAGATTCCTAAAACCTTATTATCCTTACATGTCAAATGAAGGATGTCCAATGCATGCATAGCTCAATCAAGATGATTTTCATTGAAATAAATTGGGATCTTGTAATGGATGCCTTTAAATTGTACTGATTATAATGTATGAAAACCTATGAAATTGGATAAAAATGATTCCAAACTTGGCTATCAATTGTTTGGCTTTCTAAGAAACTCTATAAGTGGTGCACCCCTCAAGTAACACGACTATAAACATGGTAAAGTTATCATTAACTCTTCTACAATGGCTTTTGCCATTGTCAAGGGTTAATTGGGTGTAATATTCATAAATTGGAATACCTTGTCTACTATCATGACTTGATAATCCAATCTAATCCAAATCCTATATCCAACAATAATGTACATCAAATAAGAGGTCATATAGAAAGACTTGGTTTGATGAACCTAGGTATGTTGTTAATCGATTTCTCGCAAATGATTTCTCCCCAATTTAATGTTTGTTTTCCTTCAAATATTAAATTAATGAAGATGAACATCCAATCCTAAATTTCTTTTCTATAAGGAAGACCTATTACTCTGGCTAGAAGAGTAATAATGTCTCGACAATTAAATCAATGAAGTCACTCCTATAAAGGGTTTTGGGTAACTTTGAAGGCTCTTTCTTATTTACTTTCAGCCAAGATTTTCAATCATGGTTTGATATTTATTTGGTTTTAGGTCATATTATTGTTGAGCTTATTTGAGGGTAAATTTTTTTGCATTGGTAAGGGGAGGGATTCGAGAGAGCCAAATTTATATGGTGTGCATCCAATTGAGCAATAATTTGACATTGGGTATCTCTTAATTATTTAGTTAGAGGGTTGAAACAAGAAGTACAAGCCAACACAATATCAGTACATTGGGGTGAAGTGGGAAAACTACCTGCATGAGCCAATCAACTGTTAAGGATTCTCTAGGCTAGGGGTTGTCTTGTCATCCTTTACTCTTGTCCAAAATTCTACCAAATTTATGTGTTCAACCTCGTTGTCCCTAATTTTAGGCACTAAAATTTATAGGGAGGAAATAGGTTCATGAAAAATGTATTGGAAATTCATCTTGATAAATTATTGTTGTTGAGAAGAATGAATGGGAGAAAACTAGCCTCTTAAGGAAGATTGGGAAGGTCCATGGCAAGTGAGCACCAAAACAATAAATAAACCTAAAACATGACAAAACAAAGACACGGAATATTTATAGTTGTATGTAATTGAATCCCTCTTCCACACCATCTTGTTGAAACCATATGTTTTGAATTTGGTTGAAAAATGGTGCGATTTGGAGCATAGAAAAGGTTATGGCGTCATAAAAATAACATGGGGTATAACACAATTCCAAGATTATAAAATGAAATAATGAATTGGCAGGACTTTGAATCAAATATTTATATGAGTGGGTAGGCTTATACAACATTTTTGCAATGGTTAGTTCTTTAAAGTGGGGTATCATGGAATTGAAGGAACTAGAGAACTTTTCTATTAGTGCCCATTGGACTCGACTTTGCTGAATTTTTCCAACACTTCCTAATCAATTATGGTGGAGATGTAGGAAATAGAGGGAATGGAGGAACCGTGAACTTTTTGTTTGTAGGATCTGACATAACTGAATTTTTCCAAATATTATTCCTTAATCAAATTTCACGGGAATGCGAAGAACAATTGGAACTCGGGAATAGTTCCATTTTTCGTTGAAGGCCGACTTATATCGATAAAGATTATTCAAATTTGCTTAAATCAAACAAATAAGTGAATTAGAGAACTAGTGGAACTCAGGAATTGTTCCTCATGTTCCTTAAAAAGACGATTTGTCGAAAAGAGGATTTTTGGTCCTAAAAATTACTAAGTCCCAAAGAATAAAATATTTACCAAGGAAAATACAATTCATACATCTTGAAATTTGGACCTTGGCGTCAAAATTTTGAAATTTTGTTGGTACATGACAACAATCTTCATATATCATTGATAAAATAGAAACATCTATTAATTTTTATTTTTAATTAGTTTTTTAAAATTTATTTTTAACATTGTTTGATTTCTTGTTTACCTTTATTTTATTGATTTTTTTTTGTAATTTTTAATTTGTTTGATTTATTACAATTAAAGATTGGATAGTGGACTAGATGCATTGGATTTGGGATTTTGCAAGAAAGGTGAAATTTGAATATTGAACTTGCAAGAATGTGTAATGCCCCGTCCCTCATTCTCCTTTTTCTTCTTCAATGACTATGTTGCCAAGCGTTTAACGTTGTTGTGCTCCTACTAATCCTTGCGTTGGCTTTGCCTTTTCAATTACCTTGTTAAGGAAAAATCTCTTTCTCGAATTCGATAGGTGGCCAGTTGTGTGCTTAGGGATGGAAGCTCCATGGCGTTATTTGAAATCTATGTGTTTTGTTGTGTGCTTAGGGAGGCCAGGGTTTGAAAATGTATTTGTTCTGTCAGTGGTCGAGCTAGGCGCAGGAAGTGAGAGAGCTTGGAGATTCAGGCTAATAATGGAAAAGTTCTCAGGTCTTTCCAGTTAAAGGGTGAAGGCAAGAGGTTGGATCATATCCTAGCATTTTTAATCTTCACTTGCATTAATTTAGGAAAGCTTTTAAAATACTTGGAATCCAAAGAACTAGTGCTTTCCAATGTTTGCCATTCTATTTGAGGCAGATATGCATCTTTATGGGAATTCATACTCTATTTTCGTTTTGAATATAAGCAGCTAGGCTTACTTATAGCATGTTTAAAGTGTTACATAGTATCCAAGGACTATTTCAGTATTAACCTCGTAACTCCACTGCTTATTGCAGTTAATATATAATGCATATACACCATATTTAATCTTTAGTGGATCAAATCCATTTTCCTACACTGTTGTACATGGTGTTGAACACTCGTCAATGTTACCTATATAGCCATCTTATAAGAGGATGATTGACAAAGCTGGTATATTGGGTTGGCCGTGTTTTTTAGTGTAGAAGTTCAAAACTTGCAGCTTACAACACAACTTCCCCAACATGACAAATAGTCGAATATATATTTAAAGGAACATGCATATTATCAATCAGTCAAAGTGTTGTAAATGTGAAAAGAATATGGTTGCAAAATAAAAAAAAATAAATAAATAAAATAAAGGGGTTATTTTTTTTTTTAAAAAAGCCCGTGATTTGTTTTGGGGCGGTTTAGGCAAGAGGGCTCGGGCTCCATTGTTATCTTTTTTTTTTTTTTGTTTTTTTCATCCTTTGGTTTTTCTTGTTGGAGGAGAGCAGCCACCACCTGGGGAAGGAGGGCTCGAACCGGTCTTTGGCGCACCCACCAAGCTATTGGAGGAAAACGTGTCATCTCATGGAATGCCTTGGGTGTAGCTTTGTGCTAGTATTCTCCTAGCTTGTGTGTCAAAAACGAGTTCTAGACTTGCGTGGACAAGCTGTAAAAGCAAAAAGATAGAGGGATCTAGTCAGATGTTATAGTTTCAAATACTTTGGGGCGTTGTTTCAATGTTTGACCAAAGGAAAGAATGAAACAACTCTCATGGAATAGGTTACAAACATGGCAAATGTACGAGAGGGCATGGAGACAGTACACTATTTCACCGTATGGTACAAACAAGGCTCCAACCAAATCAGTTTACATTTGCCAGCATACCTCCAGCCTGTGCCAAAATGGATTTGGGGAAAAGGCGTGGGAACTGTTTGATAGAATGCCTCAAAGAAATGCGGTCTCATGGAGTGCCATGATTGTAGGATCTGCACAAAATGGGTATGTTAGATACGGATGCAAAATGTGAAAGCTTTGACAGAGCACATTAACTATTTGCAAAATACCCCAAAGAGATGTTTTATCATGGACAACATGATTTGCAGAGTATGCACAACCATGATTTGTTAGATCTGTATGCAAGTTGTGGATGTATAAACAAGGTGGTGCTCATAAAGATCGGTTGAGGTTGGATTTGTTCATGGAGATATGCGTGCTCATAACCTACTATGGTGGGTGAAATCCAAATTTCATAACCTTTGCAAGCATCCTAACTCCTTATGCCGAAATGTGAATCTCGGAGCAAGATTTTATGCGGTGGACTTGTTGTTTGTATGCATTCTAACTAGCTTGGGGCACCTCATACACTGCATCATCGATTAACAGGATTTGTACGAAGTGGGTATGTTAAAAAGTTTGGAAAATTTCAAGCAACTACTTATTCTATTGGAAAACTTCAAGTGATCGGGAAGTTGGTGTGACGTGGTGGAGATTTGATCCAGGCTCGTGAACTGGTTGACGAAGTGTCAGGCGAGATGTTGAACCGAAGCCTGTGGGTTTGACCGACTCCGTTCCTCCCAGGCATGGTTCATCTTCCCTTACCTCTCATAATTCTCATGTTTTAGTTCTCTTTTGCAACTTAATAGAATTTTAAAATATTAGGACTTTAATACCGTTAAATGTTTATATCAACTCGTTGCAAAACAATGAAGTGTCATGTCGTAACTCACGAAGTCATTATAACTCATTGCATTAAAACATGAACTTCCACCTCTTCTGTGGTGATTTAGAAAACTTCCTACCCACCTGGATCACTTCAATATTGTTTTATCGACAAGACGAAATTGACTTCCCTTTAATAAAGTTGATCTTCTCCCTGTTTAAATAGTTAATTTTTGCATTTTTCGAGACTCATTAAGTACCCTTCGTAACTCTGAAAATGAGATGTGAAGCTTCATTTGTGTACCTTGGTATGCGTGGAGTCACCTTGACCTTTGGGTTGACCCCGAATGAACATATGAGTTCTTTTTGACGCTCTTATAGGGGCCCTGTTACACGGGTTTACAGTAGTAGAAAACTGTTAAATCTAGAAAGTTGGCTCTCGTTTTGAACCGCCATTTGAAACGTGGATAGAGAAATTATTTCCCGTCTTTGCAAACCTCTAGTGTTTATACTAGACAATTGCATGGAACATTCAGTTTAGGGAAAAATAATTTTCTGGATAGTTTGGCAAAGCCATTTTGTAGGCCTCGGTCGTAGTTTGATGAGGTCAAACTAAACCAATTTCGACTTGTCGCTCTAGAAAACTTGTTGTTTGAAAATGATTTTCTAGTTCTCAGTCCCGTCGACTCTGATGAATTTTCCTTATATAGGGGAATTGGTAGGAAGTGTCTCGTTGCGTGCTCATCCATCGAACATCAGTTTTGGACGTGGTTTTCCGAGCCTCGAGCTAACTTTTGTTCATTTTGCACTAGGCCAACTATGACCAGTAGCCTTGGAAAACTAGCCGCCAAACGCAAACCTGTTCACTTTTTCCCAATTCCATCAGTTGCTTTGAACTCTTGGTATATTTGGGGACACGTAGAAAGTTAATCGTGGTGTGTGTTCTCATTGGAAGATAAATTCTGGAAGTGGTTTCTTAGCCTCGAGCCCGTTTTGAACGTTTTGTAGCTAGTGAGAAAATGTAAAAATAGAAAGTTGCGGGACCCTCGTAGGGTTGTCAAACCACCCTGGAAACTTTTAACACATGCAAATAACTATTTAAAACACTATAGTGTAACTTGTTGTGTGCATTAGAACTTTTGGCAAAACGGTGTTTTCTCTCTCTTCCCTTCTCTTTCTCTCTCCTAGGTTACAAAATGAAATAAAATGAAATGTAATGAATACATGTCTCTAAACCTTTTTATTTCGATTGCAAATTGTAATTATTATCATATGTAAATGGGAAATTGAAAAATGATAATTATGTTAGGTTAGGGTGGATGCCATGCCAACGAATTATCGCTGATATCATGCTCACGTGGTTTTACAGGATGAAAGAATGACGACGAAAAGGTGAAGTGTAATTCATTTAGTATCATTGTAATTTATATAGTTCATTGTTAAATGAATAGATGTATAATGTTGTCCTATGTTACAAAAGGTTGTATTTGATAATTTGTTGTTATGTATGAGATGCTAGTTTTCAGGGACATCTAGGAAATGTGCATTTAATCTTAGGTTCAATTTTGATTCATAGTACACATGGTAAAAAGGTTTGATATTTATATAAAGTAAATGAATTTGGAGTAATATCTTGTAGTGCATATTCAATATTCAATAAATGATCAATGAGTCATCTTGTGCTTTCATACTTGGTAAATGTAATAAAGAGAATTAAATCGAAACACTCTACCCTTGTCCAATATCGGAGTATAACCTATTTTCATGTGTGATACTCCTTACCGTAGACGACATTGAAAACCGTAGGATGAACTTAATCTCTACACTCGATGGAACCTCCTAGTTTGAGTAAACAAGAACCCGAGAATGGGCTTATCGTCTTAGTCAGTATGTTTAGTGACATTTCCTTAAACCTATCTGTTAGGAGCGACACAGTCAAAATTTTCATGGAGTGTGTAGAGCTAACTCCTCCTCCATAGCCTAGCGGACTACCTTGTCATCCGAAGATAGATTTAAAATTAATTTTCTTCATCGAATGAGATCCCTGTTGGATCCAGATGACATAGGTGGAGGTTGTGACTTAGTTGCTCTAAGTCTTAAACTATTGTTACTGAACTCCTTAGTTCCGCTCAGCTAAATGTGTTACCTTGGTATTCTCTCAACATAACACCTTGGTCCTTTCATGAAGGTGGTTTAGCATAAATTTTTCCTCTCGCTTAAACCTCATTTATAGTTGATGGGTAGATCCTTAGGTGAAGTTGGAATTAATCTAAAACTCAGTTGATTTGGATGTTAACTTAGGGTTCGTGTGTAGCTTCAAGTCTCCTAATCATGTATGTCTTCAAGAGGTTAGGCAAACCATTTCGTAACTCCTTTTGCAAGACAATGCTAGTAATTAAGTCATAATGTGACGTAGAAAATAAAGCATATAAGAGTAAAAATGGGATTAGAGGTTTGGAATAATGCCACTCTTGAAGACCTTATAACTCAATTAAATATCTTTACGTGTTTCAAAGGATATGTATTGTATTGTTGTGATCAAACTACGAGAAAACAAAAGATATATAAATACAAAAAGGAAATTCACAAGTCATTGAATTAGAATAACTATGGTAGGGAAATAACCTTACCGTGATCGAGGAATGTTTTGTGGTAAAAAGCTATCTTGTATTTTAAACCTCCGTTAAATCCTAATATCACTATATGGACATCAAGTCACTTTCACATGGGTTGTAAGAGTAAGAAGGTAGACATTGAATATATGTTCGAGAAGAAGATTCTTAACATAAGGACAAGATAATTAAGTACTTTATATGCTTTTGAATTATGACAAATAAGAATGCAAGTTATGGAAAATTTTGTAAAGAATAAGAAACCAACTTAAAAGGGGTGAGCGATAATTTAACCACGGTATGAACTTAGAATCTGTAGGTGGAAAAACGAGAAATTTATCCTTGCACAATAAGGTTCTTGGAATGTTAATCGTAAACTAAAATAAAATTAAAGAAAAGATGTGTTGTGGGTTTTCCCATCCTTGAGTCTTCTTTTTGTGGTTGGGGGCATTGCTAGTATTCGTTCATTGGGAAAAGTGTGGCATTGACATGCCTATGTTGTCCTCTTGTGTCTATGTGAGTCGATGGCTTATGTGATTGTCGTATGTGAGTCGAGTTTTTGTACTTGGAGCCCGTGTTGTGTTGTGTGTAGTGAGCAATGTAAGTAAAAAAAAATTATCCTGGTATTTTACTGTTGACATTGTGTGTGTAAAATGTGGGCACTACAAAATGACAATTGGAAGTTGGAACTCATTTTCTACAAAATTGTAAGTTTGCACCAGTGATTATGAATGAGTCATTTCTATCATTTTCTTCAATAATTTTTTTAAATTGTAGTTTGAAATTTTATATTAATATTCTCATAAAATTTAATGATGTTTATGGATCCTCAGTTAATTAGCGAAACATTAATTTTTATGGGAAAAAGGAACTTCGAAAAAATATGAAATAAATTAGTGGAATCTATTATCCATAATTAAATAAAAGTCACACAACTATGAGAGGATATTACAAAGAATAACAACATCCATATAAAATTATTATAGTTGCAACTTGGCACATAACGTGATACATAAATATGTTTAAAATGATTTTGAATTGAGAACCAATTAACTATCAAGAATGTCAAATAATAAAATTGAACATATCTGATTTCAAATTGTTCGTAGGCTACTAAGAAAATTATCTTTCTTCTTTTCATAAACCATGGATGTGAATGTACAAAAAAATGATCAAATTGGTAGTTATGTAAAAATTATGGAGAAATATATGTACCATATAGTAGGTTAATTTAAGGGAAGAACTTCATGTAAAACATAAAACATAAAACATAAGAATAAATGAATACTTTCTTCAATTATTGTATTAAACTCCTCTTTCGGGAAGAATTATGATAATGAATAAAAACTTGAGTGTGTTGGATACAATTCCATTAGCCATCAATAATGTATCCTTTAACATTAAAGAGATCAAAATATGCATTACAAACTTGACATTTGAAAGGCTATTTGTGGCCCGTTGTGTTGTACATTGATCTTTTTCAAAGATTCAAACCCCATAAATACAAATTCTTTCTTTGCCATACAAAATATTAATATAATTTTTAGGTTTTTTTTTATTGAGTATACAATAACAGAAAAATTATATTTATATCCATAACTAAATAAAATTAGGGAGTTTAAAGAAGTCTTTTAATTATATAAAATAAAAAATTACAAATTTATTTGAAAAAAATTGAATCGTGAACCATTGAATTCTACATTACACATTTTCAATTTATATAGTAAAAATAATACTATGCATTTGAATTTATTTTAAAATTGAATCAATTTAATTACATATTATATTATAAACTCTATTTATTATTATTAGTATATTTATGATTTTGAAAATGTGCATCTTGTTGGTGTATATGAATTGTCTTGTCGACACTCGACATCTTGTCCACGTCACGTGGTTAGTCATCTCACTTAGTGAGAATAGGTCAGATCATTAGGGTTAGTTAGGGTTGTGTACATGTGTCATGCACAAGAGTTATACAAAACTCCTATTTCTACCTCTTTTTTTGATCTATGAGCATGCTAGACCCTGTGTTTTTTTGTTTGATTCTCATTTTTATGATTTGATCTCTTGCTTACTACATGGACAATTCATGACACCATTGGAAGTGCAACATTTTTCGATGTGCACAAGGTTTCATATTGATCCTCACAGAATAATCCGATATGGTATCAGAGTTATTATTCGGTAAACGTGTACTCATTTGATTTCAGTTGATATTACTTTATTTTTTTATTTTTGTGCTTCTCGTGCAAGTTTTCGATATTCTTTTTCAATCTTGTTTACAAGGTTGAAAATCACATTTCTGGAGTTTGTGTGGGTTTTCGGTTTTGCATGCGTAAGTTACAGATGTTTCACAACTAGATCTAGCTAGCCATAACTAAGTTTGGAGGAACAACTAAATATAGAGGTAGGATCTTCAACGGTTTATTAGTAAATTATAAATAAAAGTGATTTTTTTTAAAAAATTGTGTTTTGGATATGAATTTGTCCTTCCCTTCCTTTGTTGGTTTTGTCCTTGGTTTTTTCTCTTTCTGGTTTTCCTTCTTTTCCCTGCCACTCCTTTCCCCTTTCTCACCTAGTGAGCTTTGTAGCGTGCTCCCGGGGTGAGTTGAGCTCCTTTGTGAGTTGGTTATCCCCTTACATCGAGTTGATTTTACATTACATCGGTCACTTTGTTATTTCCTTACTTTGTCTCTTACATTCTGGTTCGAGTTGTGTTCTTGGCTTGTTGTGCTCAAGTTACGTTGTCCTTACATTGGACGGTTTTTGTTTTTTCGCATTGGGTTATCTGTCCTTTTACGCCAAGCCCTACTAGTTGGTTGGGGTTTACTTTACTTTGGTTGAGCTTCTACCATGCATGTTGTGGTTTTACTATGTGTGGTTTTACTATGTTACCTATGTTTGAGTTGTGTGTTGTAACATGTGGCTGCTCTTTGCATGTGTGGGTCTTTTTCTATGCATCGGTCTATTTGCGGGGTTCATTTGGAGGCCATGTTTAGCCATGTACACTTGGCCATGTCATTGTTGTCCTCACATTGCGTCTGCTTAGCATTTTTCTCTGTTCAATTCATATGGCTTGTGTTCTCCATCTCCCTACCATTGAGCTCTTCAACCATCCTCCTGCGTTTCTTTCCCATCCTACCATTCCACATCGGTTGTTGGGTCTTCCTACCTACTCTTGAGCTCCATGCCGAGTTGGGTGTTGAAACTTGTTTTGTTCGCACGACTCAAAGCATATTATGGTCTCCATGCTTGTGCAATATTTCACTAATTACAAGGTGAGTGACCAACTATCTCATGTCACATGAACACTTGGGTGTAATCAATGCACTACTTATAATGTGCATGCAATCGGGGGTGCTCATTTTGTTCGGTGTTAGGAATAGTCTTCACATATGGGTGTTTGTGTGTAAGATAAATACTATTGTATATAGTTATATGTAAGTTATTATTACGTATGTAATGATAACATTAGGTTAGTTATATTTGTTAGAATATATATTGTAATATTATGTAAGTTGTTTAAACAACTTACATAATAAGGAGAATAATTTACTCTCCCATAGGAATAGGAATTTCCATTTAGAGGATTGGTTATAGGAATTTGAATAGGAATCCTTATTTTTAAGAGATCCATTCCTATATATTTTTAATGATTATATTGTGAATATGTTGAATGAATTATTTTGAGTGTATGCTCTTTCTCCAGATATGGGGTAAAACCCACATTTGACATCAGATCTAGTTTTCGAAAGGGGCCTCTCTGTTTTTTTCACTCTACCCATGACTTTGTTCATCAGGTAGACTTAGAGAATGGGTGAGTGGATACCAAAAACCTTTGGTAAACCATTTACCTTATTTAGTGTTCATCCATGTGTTGTAGATCTAAAATTTTCAAGCACGAGATATGCAAAGTGAACTTCATGCAAACCCCATTGTTGGTTCATTCACCCTTCTTGCACTTTGTCAGTGGTGTAGCAGAGTGGACCTTGTGTGAACCCATTTGGCATGCATCATTCACTTGCATCATCTTCTCTCTTCCACTATGTTCAATATTTCTGCATTTTTTCATTCCACTTTGTTCATTGTGTTCATATTCTAAAAAATAAAATTGTATGGATTTGCAATCATATCTATGTATGGCAGATTGACATTATATTTTACAGAAATGTAGCTTAGACCACGATCAAATTGTAACTTGACCCATTTAAGGAGACATTTGATGATTTAGAGGATAAAAGTACTATTGATTTGTTGGAAAAAATTCTAGTTTTTTATTCTAGTAAGAGAATTCATTGTATTGATTCGGTTGACACAACCTATAATGGAAAATTTATTGTTCCATGTTTTATAAATATATTGGTAAGCTGCGGTGAAAGGTTGAAATTCATTGCTTGATTCTTTTTTAATCGGACTCATTTTATGGAGTCTTGGCAATAAATCAACTTTCCTATGAATTAGAAGACCCTTAATGCGTCAAGAATAATCTTCATTAGAATTGATAGCTTAATGTCGTGAATATTATGGTGGAGACTCTTCCTAACTTTATGTGATAGATCTATCTCTAACTCACATTCAGGATTCTGAGAACAATATATTGAGGAAGGAGAGGGATTTTTGCAAAGAAGAGACATCTTTGGTTACACATCATATAAATCCTTTATAAAATGAGGTTATCATGTGAGAACGGAATGATTTGTAAAAGGAATTATATTTAATCAAAGATGAGAACACCAAGATGAGGAATGAAAATGGGATTAATGTACCAAGGAAAGTGGGTTGTCTAAGGGTTTATCTTGATATTGGGTGAACTGCATAGACCCTACTCCAATTTTGGTCACAACTTGTCCATGAATTTCAGAATGAATCAGCCCTCCTTAGCATAATCCCTTGACTATTGCTCCCAAGACACGTTCCTACTCATTATAGCCTTCAATTGATGGTGAAGATCCCGATTTTCTTTCTCTTTCCAACTTAAAAAAGTCCTATCGATTTGTCTTCTCTCTCATTGGATGTTTCTCTCAACATGCTCATGTACAATAATGAAGCCATAAATTCATGGATAAGGGTATAGATCAATTTATTTAATTTTCAAAAGGAAAATATTTTAAAACATATGGTGGATAGGGATTATTTTTTCAAAAAAGTGGGGAATATATATATATATATATATATTGCAATTGGATGTATTTTCAGTTTTAACCGACATCCAAGAGTTATTTACCTTGAGGGGGAAACTATGATGATGGATGTAATATAAAATGTTCCTCACCCCATGTTAGCACTAAGGGGGAATGTCAGGAATAATCCTCACATGTGGGTGTTTGTGTATAGGATAGATAATATTACATAGAGTTATATGTAAGTTATTGTTACGTATGTAACAATAACATTGGGTTAGTTATATTTGTTAGAATATCTATTGTAATATTATGTAAGTTGTTTAAACAACTTACATAATTAGGAGAATAGTTTGTTCTCCCGTAGGATATAAGAACTCCCATTTAGAGGAGTGGTTATAGGAGTTTGAATAAGACTCCTTATTTTTAGGAGATCCTTTCCTATATATTTGTAATGCTTATATTGTGAATATGTTGAATGAATTATTTTGAGAATATGCTCTTTCTCAGATATGGGGTAAAACCCACATGCAGTTCTTTTCTTTCGATATGTTTTTTGATCACTTTTATCTGTTATGGATCTTAATATTGTTCCTTTGCTTACCCCATTTAACTATCACAAATGGAAAGATGTCGTATCTCTTACTTTGAGAAAACAAAAATTGTATCGAGATAACTATGGGATTGTAAACTGAACCTAAAGAAGATGCAGAGAAATAAAAGTGGTTTGAAAAATGTGATGAAGCCTTTAGACTTTTGTGTCTTTCTATATCACTGGAACTACGCTTTCATATTAACACAACCAAATCACCCAAGGAAGTTTGGGATGCCTTATAAAACTTTTTGGGAAACATGATGAAATGAAAGGGCATGAACTAGAAAATGAGTTGATTAGTCTCAACCCTAGCAGTTTTGACACTCTCAAGAATTTTTCACCAAACTCAAATCTCTAATATTACAACTGAAAAATTATGGAATTGACAAGGACTCACAACTCATACTTTCCATCCTTGCAAAACTTGGTCCCGACTATTTTTTTCATTTTCTCAACCTTCCATGCTACAAAAAGATCACTTGGTGCAAGTTGGACTATGCCCTCCTTTGATGATTTTGTTGCTGATTTGACTAGAGAACATGATAAGATAATTCAGATGGGTACTCTTAGATCCAAAAATCCCATGCTCTCATTGTTGGTCATGAAAACCTAGGGTTTCAAAGGAGAAGAAGCAGAACAATAAAGATTATGAGAATAAAAATGACTAATCTACTATCAAATCAAAATTTTCCACTTCCTCTTCTAGTTCTAAATATCCTAAAGAACGGATCAAATGTGGGTATTGCAGTGGTAGGCATGAAGAAGAATTTTTTGAAGAAGAAGATTGACCTCCTCACAAGTCTTCTTGAGAAGAACAACATAGGAGTTCCCAATTCTCTCAAGCCATATTCATCATCAACTCACGAAAGTTCTAAGGAAAAATACAATGGAAAGGGGAAAGTGAAAGAAAAAGAAAAAGAATCAACTAAGGAGAAAATAAAGGCAAGATATTTAGTTGTATTTGTGTTACCTACTCCTACATGGGTGATTGATTTGTGTGCATCTCATCATATGGCCTCATTAGACATTGAGTTTGTTTCATTAGATCCATGTGACATGTATTCTATTTGGTTTGGTGATAACACTTCTACATCGGAGTTTCGGGAGAGGGTCTATTGAAGTGAATGGTGGAACTTTTAACAATGTTTTTATTGTTCCTTAACTTTCAACCAATCTCCTTTCACTATATTAGATCACTCACCTTAGTCAAGGCATACAAGTTGAGTTCACTCCAGGTTTCATTTATGTTAGAAAGATTCACAGTAACATTCTTATTGTAGTTGGTACAATTGATCATCACACTTAGCTTTACTCCTTTTCTTACTTTGTTCCTCCTTTATATTATTCATCGGAATTACCTGGAATTGATGATATTTTGAGATCACTTCTGATGATGATGAATTATCTTCTATCTTGGTTGATTTCCATAGTGATGGGGACCCACCTCCACCATCCACTTATCATCTACCACATATTGAGGAGTTATTTCTTGATCCACCTACTTTTGGTCCTCTATATACTTTTCAGGGAGTAGGTACTTTGATTCAGGACTCATCGGACATTGGAAACTCTTCTATATAGTTACAAGACATTCCACCTTCCTTCTTCGCCACTGCTTCAAATTCACCATCCCTTCATGGAGTAGTTGGAACTTCTACCTCACATATGGAGCATCGTTCCTTAGATAGGAACCACACCTTGTCACTTTGGGGATCTTATTCTTCTTCACTTGATACAGGGTGGTCTTCGATAGGTTCTTCATCTTAGGAGGTTGGATAACATTCTTCATCTCTTCTCTTCTTGTAGAAATATTAGTTTATACATGAGTACCTTATAAGGCCTTTAGTTGTTAGGACTCATTTGATGCATCTTTCTTAGGTTGTTTAGGGGTGTCTTTTATCTCTTGTAAGTTGATGTTTTTCCCTCGGGTTTTCCTCCATAACTTGATATCCTTATTGTACATGGATACCTCATTAGGCCTAGTTTTCAGGACCCATTTCCCTTCTCCTCTTCTTCTTTTCTAGAAATATTGTTGTTTGTACATGGGTACCTTATCAAGCTTAGTTTTCGGGCCCCATTGACACATATTTCTTAGTTGTCTAGGGAGCTCTATTTATGTTCTGACTTTCCATAACCTCTACCTCAACTTTGATGAAGGGGGGTGTTGGTTTATATGACTTGTTTCATTGAAACTCAATGTCTTGTCTAACTCATGTGGTTAGTCATCTCACTTAGTGATAATAGGTCATTAGGGTTAGTTAGGGTTATGTACGCATTTCATGCATAAGAGTTATAAAAAACTCCTATATGTACCTATTTTTTTAATCTACGAGCATGTCGGACCTTGTGTGCGCTTTCTACTTGATTCTCATTTTTGTGATTTAATATCTTGCTTACTACATGGAGTGTTCACGACACCATGGGAATTGTAACTTTTTTCGATGTGCACATGGTTATGTATTGATCCTCGTAGAACAATCCGATAAAAAAATGGTAAATGAGTTTCATAAATAGTTAACAATTGGATTTATTATGTGTTTTCTTAATATGTTGTATTACTAAGTTTAATACATTTTCATCATTTATTGTATTATTAATCCTAATTAATGATATAAAAATATACTTTTTTGTATAGATTACGGTTTGAACAAATATTTCATGTAGTTTTTTTTAATTACCATTTATCATTTTGTTTAGAAATGTTTTTGATAATATTCCTTGTAAGTTTTTACTCACATTGTACTTTGTAAATATATAGTTGGCTAATAATTATGGACCAAGGCCGTTATGCATTATTATAAGACATTAAAATTAAAATTGATTTTGCATGTATTATAAAATGTCGAGAAAGAAATAAGAAGAAATAAAGGACAATCAATCAAATGTTTAAATGTTCAAATCCATCCCAAGATCTGTAACATGAAGGTGTTTCGAAAATTGACCTAATATTGATTTAAATGAAGATATAGAAATGATGGGATGTGAAATAGAAATAAACACTACTAATGGTAAAGATATAAAACATAAATCAAAGAGAGTTTATAGAGTAGAGTGGGAAAATCAAAACACATGGTTTTAAAAAATATCCAAAAGGAAAAAAACTTCTATGAAATGTGAATGGTGTGAAACATATAGAGTACCAAGTCCGTGGGGACTTGGAAATAGTTTTACCAACATGAAAAAGGATGAATTTATAACTCATGAGAAATTTCATGTCCACGAACTATCACGGGAAAAATGGGCATGTGATAAGTAGAAAAACTTGAAATCTATTCCAAAACATATAACACAAATTGATGATTCGAAAAAACATAGAATTATCACAACCATGAAGTTCAAAAATTAGATTTCTTTGTCTACATATGATTCTATTTGTTTACTTGTCATGTCATTAGATACATCAAGTATGCCCAAGAATAGATACTATGCAACATATACAAACATAAAGGTAGACAATTAATTTATTTTTTCTATGTCTAAATATATTGAAGAGATACAAATCTTGAATATGAATGAGAGACCTTATATCTCTTTCATGCTAGATGAAAGCACCTTTGATCGTATCCTAAATAAACATCTTGTTGTTTATGCAACATTTTTGAATTCACAAGGATTATGGTTTTCGGTCTGTCACTTCATGAAATTCATTAGTGTTGGTGATGGAAAAGGAAGAACAATTTATGATGCACTATAAGCTTTGAGAAATGAATGAAATATTTTGAACAAAAAATTGATACTTGTTTCTCCGGATGATACTTCCTCTCTGTTGTGGGAAATGAACATGGATTTGTGACATTTTAAAAAACATGTGCCAAACTTAATAGTTGTTCATTGTGTTTTTCATCATGAGGCATTAAGCGCATCGAGATGATTCTAAAATGGTACTAGAGAAAGTGTTTGTTCAGAAAGTGGCAAATAAAGAGTACTCATGGGTTCCAAATTAAAAAAAAAAAACTAATGAACTCATTGCATTGCATGAAGTTATGAAACTTGAAACACTCTAGTGCCTTCAAATTCATGGAGTCATATGGTTATCTAAGGAACACGTCATTGAAATACTTGTGGCATTGATGTTTGCTACATTGACTTTGTGAAAATGTGAGAAGAAAGAATCATGGTATGACAAGGAAAGAATATTTTTGTTTAGTATTGTTTGCATATATTTGATGATGTTATGTGTGAAATTAACAAGTTAAAAAAATAATTTCAAGTGGAACATATTGATGTCACTTCTCTTGGAGCTACTATCGATGCCACTAGTAATACTCTAAGGAGAATGTTTCTAAATAATAATTCATTTCCAAATGATGCTTTCTACTTATCAAAAATGAAGAGGCATCTCAATTTGGTTATCTACAAATCACTGATAAAAGGGATTATTTCATAAACATGAATTAATTTACACATCTATTTCTAATGCATGTGGTGATAATCTTGATACACAAAAAAATTCAAACCTTGTATTGATTGCACATTAAAAGTTGCATACAACTTAGAAAAATTATGTTCAAAGACTAATAGATTGTTTAAATGCAAGGTTTCCTAATCTTTCTATTTTTAATGCAATGAATTTGTTTAGTCCCTCACACTATTCACATGATGTTTTAGTTAGATAAAATAATTCAATTCGTTGGCTTTGCAAACTTTTCCAACATTTGCAGTGCATTGTTTGTAATGAAGGGATGGACATGCCATCATTTGACATCGAGTCTTGTAAAAAGAGTTGCATCAATTTATTGATACATTCCACTTAGGGTGTAATGGATTTTCTATTAGAGAAGCATGGAGGGTTTTTCATATTTATAGAAATTGGAAAACAAAATTTGCAAACATGTTAAAACTATGGTAGGAAACACTTGTGATTCATGTAAGTACAACAACATGCGAATGAGGATTTTCAAATTAAAACTTGATTAAAGATATAAGAAGATCAAACATAGAAATTGGAACATTGGATGCACTCATGTGAGTATCACTAAAGAAACCTTATCCTTCTATGATAGACACAAAGAAAGTGTATGACTTTTAGAGAGGGGAAAAAATAAGGTTACAAAATATTTCTTGAAAGCATGATTAATGTAATTTATAGCTCTTTGATAAACTCATTTTATCTAAATTAAATTTGCAAGTGGTGTTTTATTTGACATCATGTTTATATGTAGTTAAATATCTAGAAATGTTATGCATATAATTTTATAATTATTTATTTCATTTTTAAATTTATGAAGTCATTTAATTTTATTTTCAATCTTGGGGATGTAAAATTTAACTCAATTTATGTATTTTATAATAGTTATTATAAAAACAAATTTGACGTGCATATTAAATTTTGAACACTAAATGACATCCATATAATTTTTAGACCGTCAAATAATTTTATTGTGACATGTAACATTGAACGTCAAAATCCAATACTAGTAGCTATCGAGTTTTCTTGGCAGTTGTAAATTTTTTTGGGTTATGCACTTTGGCATTTGACAGTTTCTCGAGACAAAGATTTCCCCATGTATTATAACATATCAAATAAATATGATGTCATGGTAATTTTGTTCTTGGTGATAGGGCTAACATTTGAAATATGCAAATCATTGAAATTTCCATTCGAATTAGTGCTTTTAATAATTGCAATTGTGATTGTAGCAATTAATCATTATAATAAATACCATTTTATAATTTTATTAAGTGAAACATCTTTTATACTAGTATGTTTCTTTTGAAATTGTAAATATTCTAATGTTACAAATACATAAAATTATGTGTGTGTATATATAATACATATATGTACATGTTTTCTTCCCTTCTTCTCAAAAGGTTTCTCTCGGTCTTAAGAAGGTTAGGGATAAGAAATTTGAGGGGATCAACATCCAGAAATCACCATAATATTTATGTGTATTTGTATGTGTATATATGTATATGTACATATACACACACATACACACGAATACATATACATGTATATATTTATACATCATTTTTTTCTTCTCATTTTACACTAAATTTGTGTCTATTGATAATCCACAAGTAGGTATTGATAATGTTATTAGTTTAGTTTTGTATTGGTTGAAGTGTAATAATAGTAATATTTTATTTGCATAATGTTTTAATTGTCACGTGTGTGTGTGTGTGTGTGTGTGTGTGTGTGTGTGAGAGAGAGAGAGAGAGAGAGAGAGAGAGATATTATATTTAAAGTTATATATGATGGTATCTTGAAATCATCATAATCAATAAACAATTAAAATGAAAAAACAACAAAATATCATCTCGATGCTTTTCCATTGTATAAAGTGTGTGTTCAAACTCCATAAGTGTTCACTTGGAAAACAATATAAAACTACAAATTTTGGCATTATAATAGAGCATTTTCCCTCTCCGGAGATAAAGGCACAGTAAATAAACCAAGAGTGTAGCATTTAAATGGATTTGAGCCTTCTTCGATGATATCCGAATTGTTTAAGATACTTTCAAATGCATTAACCTTCATGATTTTTACCCTTGGTGGGTAAAAAGATTTCATAATATATGATGAAAAATTAATGCTAAGTAGATTCAAAATTTATTATTGTTTTGGGAATTAGGAGAGAATTCGTCTTTCAAAAATACCATGTGCTCCTTGTAAAGGCCATGTGTTATAATTTACTTGTTTTGGTCATCACCTTCATACAACACAAATTCTCCTTACTATTTGACATATGTAGTACCACACTCTCCTATTCTAATGTTCAATATACAAAGTAAGGATTTCCAACAAGGATGATGTTCCATCGAAATTCACACTTTTGGGAGCTCTGTGGCTTTCCATGTGTTTTTTTATTTTCATTATGGAAATTTGTAGACACCTAAATCTAGAAATTTATAATTTCTTAATGAAAAAATTGGCCTTCACCTTTCTAATTTGATATATTTTTTTAGTTCAATTTGTATCTCATAGGTTGGCCTTGATGAGAAATTAAACTTATGAATTCCTATAAAAGAAAGTCTAATTCACTCGTTTGAGGGGCCTACAAATTTTAAGAGTAATCACTAAAAAATACACTCCTAAAGCACCAAAAACTCTCTTAAATTCCTTCATCATAGTAACACAACCTAGGAACATCCCATACATAGGTATGAAGCCATCCAAACCAAGTTCAAGATCCATGTTTCTCATTTTATATACCTTACAAATCAATTCAAGCCAATATTAAGAGCACCAAACCATTGTCTCTCATCATCAAAGATCAAGTTGTCAAAGTAGTTGCATCCATATAGATATCACATGCTAAGTGGATAACTACATGTGGTTTAAGGCCTCTTCAAGTAGTGTTTATGTAGATGGCACATGGATGATTCAACCTAAACACTAACCTATATATAGGGTATCCTAACCATGGTTAAGGTTTGAGGGTATTTCACATCACACAAAGGGTTCACAAAATGTGTGACACTTAGGGTTATAGTGCAATAGTCACTGCATATTTTGTAGCTAGCCAAAAAGTTACAAAGTACCAACACATCCCGAGTTTGAAGCTAGAAAATCAGGACCATACCATACCATACTTTAGGATAGGTCATACAATTCCATACCTTATTATTATTTAATCATAGTTGCAAATACAAAGCTCCATCGGGTCATTTCAATCTTCTTAGTCACTGTACTCCTACATCACCTCTTTTCCTCGTAATGAGCTAATTGCAGTTCTTTTATGTTTTGAGTAATCATTTTTATCATCATATCTTAAAAATTCTTTTGGATATATATTATGGTTTATGCATTACTATTTATCAATTAATCAAAATATACAACCTATGCTTACCCTTACACTGTAAATAAATAAGAACCACATTGTAACATCTCCCAAACCATTATATATTCATTTAGGGTGTAATCATTTGGTGAACCCAACTATTGATCAAATCTCTTACCTTTCTCAAACCCTAGCTACCATAGGATTTCATGTTAACTTTGTGTAAGTTATCCTTCTATTCCCTTTGAATGTGTTAATCAACTTAATCATATGCCTATTAGGCATATTTATATTTCTCCTACTACCCCCAATGTTGGCCCCATATGAATTCCTCCTCTTCCTTGTTGGGGTTAGCACACCGGTTGTACAGACAATATATCAGATCTAAGCATACATGTAAATAAAAGCATATATTCTACTAGAAGAAATATATAAAACAAGAGACATAAATTAACACCAGATTTAACGTGGTTCACCCAGTGTGGGCTACGTCCACCAAGAAACAAGCCAATCTATTATCCAAAGCTTTGACAAGATATACAATGAAGATTTACAATCTTCCACACCTCTCAGATGTTCAGTACTTTCTTTCTATCAAGCTTTTTCTTCATCACCAAGAATTCTCTCTCTCACCAACCTTTTTCAAGTTCTTTCTAATTCTTGTTAATTCTCTTACTTCTAAACCCTATATTTTATGCTTATATAGTCATTTATAGACTTAGGGCACTTAGCCATGCAATTATAATTAATAGAAATACTTTAATGCTAAAAATAGATCTAATTCCCGAGAGTTAATTAAAGCATCCTTGCATAGGTAACCAATGCCGGATAGCCCTAATAACTGCCGGTTCCTCACTTGCCTGACTAATGCCAGTCCTAGGTGACCGATGTCGGTTCCTCGTTAACCGATGTTGGTTACTGTATTTTCCAGCAAGTTTCCATTACATGCTAAACTGAATTAATTGAGCTCCACAACTCAACATTCCTTTATAGGTTATCCATTCTATTTCTAATAAAGTGATGATGGTGATGTCCCTTTGGATCCCATTAAAATACAAGGAGAGCCCCATACCGCTATTTTTATAATGAAACTAATTTTTTGGATAATGACTAAGTTAAAATTTTGTCCAAATTTCATCAAGAACTTCGTGGCCATCCCTAGTATCTTGATCAAATTATCAAGCTACTCCTTAACTCTAAGATTTCTTATGATCATAAATATACTAAGAAGTATATTTTTGAGGCACTTCACCTTAAATCATTCCCCATGGCTAAATATACCATCACTACATCCAATGTGCCTATATATTTGGGGATAACTAATGCCCAACCCCAAAGTGTTACAATGTTTATTTCTATGACTATTACGATTCATACATCTATTGTTTACACCCATGGGACATCCCACTCTCTCTTCTTGTACATAGGCTTTTGAGAATATATTTCACATTTTATAAGCCCAAATATTACAATTATAACAAAGCATCTTTACTTATCCTAATGTCATGAAATCTACTCGGTTGCTTCACAACCAACTTGCATTCAAAGTGGATTCCTATTCTTTTCATGTTGGTTTTATGTCTCCTAAGATTCCCTGTCTATGATGGAAAAAGTGACCCTAAACATCACTTCACACTTTTCATGTCACATTCTTAAATTATGCTTACAATGATGTACTACTTACTAATATCTTTCCTATAATCCTAAAGGAATATGTTTTGTAATGGTTATATGGCCTTCATATTCATTCACTACTGACATTTACCCCTTTGGTTAATCAATTCCTTGCACAATTTTAAATCAATATTTAGTATAAGATAGTTTATGCTCAAATGACTAAGATGCGATAAGGCTTCAATGATTCCATTAGTGACTATGTTCTATAGGAAAAAATTATTCTTACTAAAATGAACAATATCCTAGCTAAAAACGAGCTTCAAAGCTTATTCACTCAAATATTTCTCACTCCTTTGTAATAATTTGTTTTCTTTGAAATTTTTTAATCATTTGATCAATTATATCACACATTGAAAGAGTGTGAGGCTAAGATCCTTACAATAAACAAGTTGGAGTATGTTCTTAATGTTCTCAATGCATATAATGGTAATTTTCAAGGAAAACCTTATTTCAAAGTAAAATATAATGATACCGTGAATGATGCTCAAATTATTGTCAATGTTATATCTCAAGCTACCAAGCTTCAGAGCGATTCAATCCTCAAAGGATATTCATAGGATTTCCTTCTTCACTGCAAGTGCTCCTTCAAAATTTTATAGAGTGCAACCTTGTATCTCTCCCTCCACGATAAGAGGTTAATGCAAATAAGCCTTGTGGTAAATATTTTGAATCTAATACCTATTACAATTATCATATATGTGTTGGAAATTTTACTAATTGATATATCAAGCTTTGACATGTTATCCAAAATCCCATTGATACAAATGCTATTGAATTGAATTACAACCCGAGTCATCTAAACATACTAATTACAATGTTAGTCTTAAATATTTTAATTATGTACTTCCTAATCATAATACTATTAAATATATTATGGAAGTGCACCATACTTATCAATTTTATCCTTTTACAACTTCCTATGATCATCTGTTAGATTCTCTTATTGGTATTATTACTATTATGTCACCTCCTAGGCCTATTATTATGTTTGATGATTTTGATATCACTCATGATTTTGTTTCCAATAAAATTTATGTTTGAGCCTTTAATTTCCTAACACCTATTCACAGTTACTTGATTGATAATGGTACTAGATGTAATGTGTGCACATTCATTTCTCCCTCTTCTCTTGGATATAATAAACAACACATTAATTTTGATACCAAGACCTCTCTTGGGCATGTTTTTATACCTCGTGTGGTTGGATATGCTACTATGGATGTTGATTTAATAAAATTTAGATCTCATTAGAGGAATGAGGTCAACCAAATATATATAAAACAAGTAATATGTAATTGTAAATGATAAACAAGTGTGAGAAATGAGAGGATAAGAATGACTTAGATTATATTTGAAGTTCTAGACTCGATTGGGCTAAAGACTGGGTGGAACAAGATGGATTTGAATTGAGTAGTCTTTATCCAGAGAATAGATATTTGAAAGTCTTACGAGACATAACCACCCAAAGGAGGGAAGAACGACCCCATGCGCCAAAGTGTCATGGAAAGAAATCTAGATTTTTTCTTTTCATGATTTTATCTTATCTTCTTCACTTTGCTCTTTGTCACTCTAGATTCATCACGGGGTATACTATCACACATGTAGCTATAAAAACCCTAGATACATATAAAAGGATTAAACACACATTATATGGAATTAATAAATTGATATACTTGAGTCATACCTGACCTCGAGAGGTCACCCCAATGTGATTTTCTTTGAGTGTTATACTACATTTCAAACTCAAAGTAGTTCTAGTTTGTGTATGATAGAAATGTGTCCCTTGAATCTAGGTTTCCATTGTGTTATTCATACCAAGACAACAAGCTACAACTACTTTCTCCCTAAGATGAATGTGTGAGATGAAACTCATAATTTTCCCCTTCTTATACGGTGAATGATGTAGCCCAAATGTAGTTCTTGAATGTTATTCCTTGCCCAAATATTAGATAGAAGTAATAATCCAATTTACCCAACTCCTAATAATAATGATCAAGTCATGTATATATGATTCCTTTGTTTTAATTTTGTCATTAACAACCAAAAAGTATGACCCAAAGTGATAGGTAGTAATTTAGAAAAGATAATAGTCAATGTGGCATTTTAAATTTGAGAAAAGGAGGAAAAGGACAAAAGTGGATGAAGGGGACAATAGCACTTGGGCGCTCTTGTCCCTAACGGGAGGTAGTGTCTGGGATGCTTAGAGGATAGAATGGGAAATAGTGATCTGGGTGACATGTTTTCTAATGTCAAAGAGTAAATTAGTCATGCCGAGAAATAAAAGTATAAAAAGGATAAAACAATGTAAAAGTAAAACAAGTGTTGTTAATGTCTAGTTTTCTTGCTTAGGAATCATGTATATAATGACATACTTAGAGGCATGATGTAAATAGTAAGTGTGTGATTTTTGTCTACATTTTCCCCCACTTTATGTTGGTGAATGAATATTGATAACATAAAGTAGATAAGAAGAACATACCTTGTGGAGAGCCGAAGGAGGTTATAACCAATAACTTGATGGATGGAAATTGTTAACGCGTCGAATAGAGGTTGTAATGTGTGTATCATAGAATTTAAGAGGGGATGAGAACCCTAGGGGTGACCTTGTGTGTGTAATTGAAATTATGCCTACGTTTCTTCCTTGAATATTACCTTTTCTTGAGCATCTTGTGCTTTAGATTGCTCCTTGTTCTATTTGCATTACCTTTTTTGGGATAAGGAAGGACCTACAAAAGAAGATAAGTGTATTCAATGCCCATAATATATAAAATTGAAATTTAACTTAGAGAAATCAACATAGAAGTATGTATGAAAATAAGTGAGTCAAGGATATAATACACCTAACACTCCGAATGTCATGAAAGAAAAGATATAATTTTTCTTGTGTGTTTGTTGCTTTAGAGATGGATGGAAGAGTAATGAGGAATTAGGAATCATGTCACCATACTAAGGATTTAGGTGTCTTGTCACCATACTAAGAATTTAGGCATCCTATCGCTAAGGGAATAGTATTGTGAGATATGTAGGATTTTCCCTCCAACTGTTGATGCTTCCCCATGGATAAGTGCCACTACATATGGTCACAAACCCAATAGAAAATAGCCACAGATGACACATTGTTCCAAGCATATCATTATCCTACATATGCCCTAGGTGCCACTCCTTATTTGATACTAGTAGAAAAAATGTAAACTAAGAAAGAAGAGTAATTAGTTCCCTTGCTCAAAATATGAAACTTGCCACTAATTTTATTCCTATTGTACCTGATAGTAACTCATGAATCGAGTATATAATGTTGGAATTTATAAAATCATATCGTTGAAAACCTATTGAACCTATACTTTACCTTTTTATTGTTGGGTTATAACTAACCAAGTGGGACACTAGCGCCCACTATTCCTGTCTTTACTGGGAACTCTTGTCCCTAATTTTTTTTTGCCCAAGTCCGATTCATTCATATTTTATTGTGTACCATTATGTGTCTAGTTGTTGTCTTGATGAGAGGGTGAAATAATCACTCGATGATTACCCCCACTCATTTGGGGTGTGTGAGATGAACTAATGCAAGCGGCCCAACTCTTGCAGGGGAATAGGGAATGTGCATGGTAACAACCATGACACATGTAAAATAATGGAAAAAATCTAGCATAAAGTGTTAGTGACAAACAAGCATGGCATGATGTAATAGAAACAAGTAAAAACACATAGTAATATAGCAAATAACAACATGTAGTTTTTGGAAAACAAGGGACACCACTCACATGTCACAAGACTCTCAATTCCTTCAAGGACGTATAATAAAATGAGAAATCAATAATAGGGCATAACCCCCAAACAAATAACAATAATATAAAACAAGGCACACACAACTAGTATGATCAGATAACCATGGTTGGAAGTAGACATACAAAACACATACTACACATGAATCACCCATTACCATGTTATAAAAATTGATAGTATGCGACAATGAATATAGCTGAAAACAAGAATGAAAGTAGTAGATATTGCAAATATAGAACATATATATATATAGAGAGAAATAGGAAATGTAGATGCCCCAGAGCCTTAGTGGATTTGGAGAGAAAATGTCAAGCATCATGCATCATGTGATAACCTATAAGTATCGTGCATTCACCTCAAAAGTACCATGTGAATGCACATGTGTACATGGAGAAAAAGGATAGAGTATACTGTGAATCAAAGTAACATGATAAGTAATGTGCAACATATAATTGGTCAAGCAAACAAGGATACATATAATCAAGATCTAAGCTAATGTTTTGTATTTATGTTAATATTTGAATGTTTTTGAATTATTAGAATATGAAATAATATGACTAGGGAAGGGGAGAAAGGTTTCCCCTAGTGTATGTGTGTAAGATGAGGTTCATTTAGGTGATTGCGCCCTCAAAATCTTGTTTGAACCTAGAAAAAGAGTGCGCCATCGAGTAGTAAGGGGGAAATGGTATGTACCCAAGTGTGAATTCGATGGCGGTCTAAGTTATGTCATCAAGAGAGTATTCTAAATCTGAACAATAAATAAAAAGGGTTGGTTTAGATGCATAATATGAGAATGATTTTTGTTACTCGTTAAAGAATCCCACAAGACATAAGTCATACATGACCATGACACATTCCTTATTAGTAAAAGCTGAATCGGGGAGCTTATGTGCATTCCATCATGAAAAATTGGGAGTATAATCATAAAATGAATCATTATGAATAAATATACTCGAGAGGTTATGAGATAAGTAAGAACAATGTTATATCTATCAATGATATCATCGATGTAATCTATCCAATATTTTCCAAGTGTAAGTAGAGAGAGCCGAGGATCAAGCGTAAACCATACCGAATGTAAAATAATCTTGGACCATAATCAACAAGGAGAGAAATGTGGCCTCAATATTTATCATGTAGTTTGAGTAAGGGTATGCTATCAACAATGCTTTGAGGCCTAAGTCAAGTAATGCCTATTACATGAATATGCTTTTAGGACAAACATGATCAAATGGAACATGTTGCTAATACGCTTTATTAATGTATAATGTGAAAGTGGAGAGTTAAAAAATTAAGTGGTATAGAGGAAAAAAAGAAATAGAAGTAATACCATAATAAGAAAGTGGAGGAGTAAGCTGGAGAAGAAGGAATAGAGTCAATGGTATGCATACACTATTATGATAAGGAAGCATAATAGTAGTAGTAGCTTTGTGTAGTATTAGATTTGATTAAATATTCACTAGGACTAGTAGTGATATAATGTCTATCAAATAGAGAATAGTGAAATCCCACGTGGTAAAATCCAAAGTGCTTAAGGTTTCATCAATAAGTTTAATAAAATCAACATCATCATCAGAATCATCAATTTCCACATTGAAATAGGATTTGAAGTTATAGGCTCTCTAATATCACATGTATCAAGATAATGTGAGGGAATTAGTTTGGAAAATAACCATATAGGTGGTGGAATCCATGTAAAAATATTTGAATGGGTCGGGATCCGTAAAAATAATATGCTCAAATCCATCAAATATAAACTTGACACAATAGTGAGCTATAAAGGGAATAAGCTACATGGCGTGGATCCAAGATTGACCAAGGAGTAGATTAAATTATAATGGGACATATATAACATAGAAGGGGGTACTGATCTTGTGAGGTCCTACTTGAAATTATAATTTGACAAAACCAATGTATACATGAGTAGTAGTATGATATCCATAAAAAATAAGAGTAGATTGTTTAATTATACTTTAAGGAATGCCTAGTTGGGATAACAATGATAAAGGCCAAATATTCAATGTAGAACCATTATGAAGGAGCACACACTTAGTTTAAAAACCTTGAACCCAAGCCATGATGAGAAGAGGAGGAGAATTAGTAGAAGGTGCATGTAGAATATCCTCATAAAAATATGTAAAAGAATTTCTGATTTTCTTGAAATATTCCATGAGATTGGAAAAAGCTACGGGAGGGTCATCACTTTTTATTTGAATGGATCACAAGGAAGTTTTTAGTTTACAACAACAATTGGCATCTTTACACAAAATATCAAAGAGAAATATCTTAACTAAGGTATTTTTTAATTTATCAATGATACCATAGTCTTTAGTTAAATCGACAGCCGGGGGTGGGCAAAGTAATAAGAGGGGGATAGAAGTGGGAAGCCCCAAAGGTTGCTTAGTTTGATGAGTGGGTACAAAATTGATAATGGGGTGTGTAGAGGTAGTTGTGAAGTGAGGAGGATGTTGAGTGATGAATGGTATATAATTCACTTGGATGGCCACTTGGGAATAAACACTTGTGGGAATGAAAGAAGAATAATTAGCCATAACCTCATGAGAGAAGGAATAAATGAAAGGGATTTGATGCATGGTCACAAAGTTAGGGCTCATAAAATGATTTAAAAAAATTTAAATCTTATCAAAGGGATGAGGTCAAATAGGTATATTTGAAACAACTAAGATCTAACATGCAATGACAAACAAGTGTGAGAAATGAGAGGATAAGAATGATTTAGCTTATATCTAAACTGTTGGATTTGAACTAATTAGGATTTGTATGGATAATAGATATTTTAAAGTATTCTGGACATAGCCGCCCAAAGGAGGATAAGACCGCCCTAGGTGCTAGTGTCCAAACTGGGTGCTATTTTCTTGGAAACAACTCTAGATCTGGTCTTTTGAGGATATGATATTTTCTTCTTCAATTCTATATTTATCACTTTGGATTTTCCATATAGTTTATTGTCACACCTATACCTACAAAAAGTACCCTATCTACTTGCACAAGGCTCAAACACACATTATATGAAGTAAATAATGTATATGCTTGAGTTATACTGACCTCAACGGTCACCCCAATGTGATTGTCATTGAGTGCTACACTACATTTCGAGAATCATGCGCAGTTCTAGTGTGTGCATGATATAAATTTGTCCTATGTTTGGACCTTTCTTCAATATTGACTACATATCGATAGGCTTCCTCGAGAGTCATGATGTCTACAAACTCCATCTCTTCTGGATGTAATATCATAATCCATAGTAATATTTAAGAATCCTATACTTCTCGGTGTTTTGTGCACCCACTTTTTCTGATAGGGCATGAAAATCATTTATGTAGTCCTACACCATCTGATCATGACCTTGATGAAACTGGTGCAATTTCTTATAGTGGTCCTCGTAGGTCTTCATTGGGTAATATTCTTCTCTGATGGCATCTACATAACCATCCCATATTTCTGGCGGTTTCGTATTGATTGTTACATAATCATTATCATCCTCTTATAGGGGTATGATTACCAACATTTTTTGATATGAAGATATTTTTTTAGAAGTGTAAACGTTATATTCTCACCATTAGAAAAATTATTGATAGAAAAATATGATTATAGTTATTTGAGCCAATTATTTAATTCGTCAGCATCAATTTTTATTTCAAACTATGGAATGTCAAAATTTACTTGTACCTTGAATGGTTTCAGGTCCTCAAAGGGCCTTCTTGATGTAGGTGCAATTACAGAGGTGGGTTTGGTTACATGGATGACCTGATAGAGGACATCGAAAAATTGTGCCATCATATCCTTCCTTTTCTTCTCAAGGGATTCATCAAGCATTTATTTGAATGGATCTCCCATTTCCTCTTGCATTGCTTGAGGTCATTTGAAATAATAAGGGACGTAATATGAAGGATCATGAGTCTAGACACCATGATTATGGTATTGTTACATCATGTGTTCGATATGTAGGAGTAAAAGAGCCTAACTCTTATACCATCAATCCAGATTGAAGTGTAACCCAATGGAAAAACACTAACAATGGTGTTTAATGTGCTATAAAAATCAAATTTACAATGAAAGAGATGTAAAAAACAAATTTTATTACAAATATAAATCAATACAAATGAAAAAAATCCATAAGAAATATTTATGCCAGGAGATATATCTCTTTATTCAAAACAATCTACTTTATAGCTATACAATAGAGAATATGAAAAATGCTAAAAAAGAATATGAAGGGTTTTAGATGGGAACCAAAAGGACATCCTACATGGAGACCATTCATATCCACCTTAGGGGTGGATTTGAAAATATAGAAGTGGAAAAATATGAAATCTATCATATTATTAATTATTATTTTATTTAGTGTCCCTTGTCGGGGCCATATTTTAGACACAAAATCATGCACTTGGGTACATTTCTAGGTCTTAAAAGCATATTAGCATTCATATGATTCCTAATTAAGAAAACTAGTAATCAATGACTATATTTGGCCTCTTTTCTTTATGTACTATTTTTTATCCGGTCTTATACACCCTATAACCTAATCGGAATTTCGACGATTTATCTTTTATGGATTTAGACACCATCACAAGCTAGGACAGGAGTGACTAGGCACTCTTGTCCCCTATGGGTGCCCATGACCATTTTCTTACCTTATTCACTTTTTTGGGTCTATTTTATCTTTTGGGCATCTTTTTCACTTATGGGTCGGCCTTCCAATTGTCAATTATGAAATTCAAACAAGGGAATCATATAAATGCATAGTTATGTGTTTAAAATAAAGGACCAAACACTAAGCATTACTATCATCACCTAAGCTTGCGTTCAAAAGGAAACTAAAGGAATCCAATGCATTAATCTAGCATTCATTCAAGAGACAAGGTATGCATCAACTCGCATACACCTTTGTATAGGAAGAGGAATTATATTCTATTCCATTCACACATACTACTACATTTCTACATTCTAGCTATAGCTTGCTATTATCAAGTGCAAACTTGCACAAGAAAATCATAGGGCACAATTTTTACAAATACACACTAGAACTACATGGATTATGAGATGTAGTGCAATACTTGGTCATAAGTTCATTCTTGGGGTAACCACAAAAGTCAGTATGGATCCCCATTCTCGTATCTTTATTTTTGTATTTGACATGGTTTACATGATTTTATAGGTGATATTTATTTTGTAGGTTACAGGTACCCTCGGAGATCAAAGAGTGACACACAAGTGATCAACAAGGAATATTTTGAAACTTGTGCGACATAGTAAAAATTAGGTTTTGACCATTTTTCGTAGTCACGGGGAACCCAAAATAGGTCTCTAGTGCCTAGGTGCCCCTGTCTACCATGGGTGCTAATATATGACCTTATTACTGTAGTCTATACTTTATTCTCATTATTTACGACACTATTCACTTCATATCCGTAGATTTCCCGGTCCAAAACACTTCCAGATCAAGCGTCAATAAGCTAAGTTATTCTTTCTATATCTCTTGCTTAGTGTTTTATACTTACTTATTTGCTTGTGTCATACTGTACTTAGCACTTGAATATCATTAGTTATAATCAATTCTTTGTGCAATTAGGGTTTAATAAAATTATATTTTTGTTAAATCATTTGGTGATCCCATCGCTCAAACCCAACCTTGATTCTAGACATATCATTCTCTTCTTAACATGGCTGAAATTTATCCACCTTGTACTGATGAAGACCTTCGTGATCTTAATACTCATCTTGCTGAACATCCGCAAGACCTAGATATGATTTTATTCATTGCTTGTGAGGAGGCCACCAATCTAGCTGAGCTTAACCCTCCCACCTCTAATATTTCTTCCATTCCTATTGCAACACAACCTCACTCTACCCTTCCACCTACTTCTACTATTCCCATGTCCGTTCCTACTCCTACCAACCATTTCACTCCACCTCTTATTTATCACACTCAACAAGTCTCTTCTTTTGGTACACAAGACCTAGCTTCTCTATATCAGGATCTACAAGTTCAAATCCATCAATTTTAGTAGGATACTTCATGCTCCTCTCCATCTCTTGACTCCTCCTTACTTCTTCACACTCCTTTTGCACCCACCATTTCTGCTTATTCACTTCCTCTAAACTATCTAACTCCTAAGCTTCCCACTTTCAATGGCCATGGTGATCCTCAAGAGAATATTTGAGCCTTCCATGTGGCATATATAGATTATGAGGATGATCATACACTACTAGCTAAGTTATTTCCTATGAGTCTTTAGGATTACGCCATGCATTGGTTTTATGATCTACCTGTTCACTCAATAACTTATTTCACACATTTAACTTCGGTGATTTTCTTTCTCATTTTTAAATCAATATCAGCACTAATATCTCCTATGCTCAATTGGATCAAATTTAAAATATATATAATGAACACTTAACAAACTATGTACTACGTTATAAGAACAATCTAGCTAAGATGAATAATGTGCTTGCTGATTCAAAACTGCAAGATATATTTGTTTAAATTATCACCACTTTAGGAAAGCATTATCTTTGAGACCTCTCCCTCATTTGATTAATTATTTCATATGCTTTAAATGCACAAAGTCAAATTAATCTCTATGGGAAAACTCAAATATTAGGATACTTCATCATCATATTCTAATAGGTTTCAATCTAATTCAATGTTCAAACTGTCTCTTAAACCTACTAAAGTGAAGGCCACTATCAATGTTGTCTCTTCTCTTGAAAATCTTTAATGATAACCTCCAAAGCATACTTTCACTAAATTTCCATATGCACCTCGATTTCTATTACCTCAACTTCTCAAAAATAATCTAATCACTCTTCCACCACCACTCAATATTGATCCATCTCACCCTCGTGGCCGTAATTATGATGAAAATGCTAAATGTGATTATCATCAATGCATTGGGCATTCCACCGATCACTGTTTCAAACTCAGAATCTAATTCAAGATCTTATTAATAATAATTCAATTGAGATCCCTGCAACATCTACTTCTAAGTCGGTTAATGAAAAAAAAAAGCTAAAAATCTTTAATGACCCTTTTCCTAAGCACGACACACAAGCTCCCGATTCTTTTGCCAATCATACATATCATGGTGTGGCCCCTCAATTGGGGCCCCTTGATTTTATTGTCACTTCTACTAACACATCACCACCATCTATTACATTTTATGATCACGATTATCATGCAACATTTTCTTCGATTCATTACACATTAATGCTTCTATTGGTTCATACACTATCAATAACACCATGATCTATCCAAAGGCTCTATTAGTGTATGCTCTATTACACTTCTTATGGCTATCAAATGTCCAATATCTATTATCACATATCAAATTCCTAATTATTTTGGCTACATCACGATGCCCATTATAATTGGTCCTCTTACTATGCTTGTGCCATTCACCATGACATCTTCAATCAAAGCCTGCGACATGTTATTAGGTCTCCATTGGCTCTGTTTTTCTTAGGATATTACCTCCATGAATCATATGTGTCTTAAATTCATTTAAAATAAACATGTTGCCACCATTAAATTCATTCCACCATACACACCATTTTCTCTACCTCCCCTTGATGACATTCTCACACTAGTTTCAGATTCATCTCCTAGGCCTCTCAAATCTAAGACACATTAAACACCTAGTTTTCCTATTCAAACACATATTACTTCACGATGTTTTCACCCTCATAGGTCTAGTAGTCCATCTTGCCATCATAAGTACCCTACTTAGGTAACCACTTCACATAGGTGTTCACCACCTCCTTCACCTCACGGGTTTTCTTCACATAGGTGTTCACCACCTCCTTCACCTCATAGGTCTTCTTCACATAGGTGCTCACCACCTCCTTCACCTCATAGGTATTATTCACATATGTTCTCATCACCTCCTTCACCTCATAGGTCTACTTCACATAGGTGTTCACCACCTCTTTCACCATATAGGCTTCCTTCACATGTACATCATCCTTCTCATACACCACCAATCTTAGAGCATTATCACACACCTTTATCTCCTCGGACATTGGGTGGAGGATCCTTTCCCTTCACTCTCATTAGATAACTTACTTTTCATCACACACTTGGGGGCATCACATTTACTTCCCTTCCCTCCTAGTATCACCGATTGACTATCATTTCTACTATTGCGGTCGATGCTCCATACTTCCTACTTCTATGCACTCCTACATAACTTGATACACACAACTTTTATCACCATTACCCTATGATGCACTCTACTTCCATGGTTCATACTTGATTAATGAGGGTCTAAATCTGAAATGAACCTCACATCATTCACTCTTTACGCTTTATGCTTCATGATATATCTTTCTAGTGCACATTATTAAACCATTTTTGATGACACACTCTTATTCTATGGTTCATTCTTGATTGTTGAGGGTTATTTTATAAATGAATCTCATCTCATACACATTTTCTGGGGAGCATGCTACTTCTATCCATCTTCACATATTACATACCATATCATTCACACTCACAACATATTGCATATCTTGGTTGCACTTACTCTTGATTTCTTATACTATTTACATAATGTAATTGGTTTATGATGTTAGCTAGATACTCAGTATGTCATTATATTTATCATATACACATGTGTGTTCACTTGGTATTTAGTTGTGAATGTAGCTCTCTTACATTTTTTCACACACCGTAATGATTCGCAGTGTTGTACCCTTTTGCAAGTCCCGTCCGGGATCCCGAGCATTTACCTTTACTACTCTCAAACATAAAAGGTGTTATTTTTTCACTATTTACTACTTCTACTTTCTATAACATTATGTTTCATTGATATATACATGCTCTTGACATACTATTTATCTATTTAACAAGCTAACGGGTGCTTCATGTGTAACATTTTATTTCAGGACTATATGACATCATGGTTGTCTAAGAAAATTTGTTTAAAATTATTTTCCATTATATGCTATTATTGTTTTGGCTATACCTCATGTCTTGTTTGATCATTGTTTTCTTGCTTATGGCCGCTTCAGCCTTGATTGTCTTGTGACCTAGTGAGTGATGTCCCATGTTTGAAACCCACTTTTCGTGGTCTATCTTGTATGCATGTTTGCTTATTACATTGTTCTTCTATGGTATTCTTGCAGCCTACTTTTTCTACTAACACATGTATCTAGCCAATTTATTTGCACGTACCTTGGTTTCTACCATGGACATCCCCTACCCCCTACAGGTATCATCTCTAGATCAACATCAAGTCCTCTCTTTAAGGCTGCACACTCCTAAAATTTTCACATGCACCCCAAATAAGGGGGAATACATTGAGTGAAAAATCACCCCTACAATAGCTCGAGCTATAATATATATCTACACATTACAAAAAAAAACATAGAAATATGGTCACATGATGAGCTAGAATATGACTTGGTTCCTTAGCATAACACATGTAGTATCACCTAGAATCGCACAATAGCGCTTGGGTTCTTGTGTCCTCCACAGGTGCTAATGTCCCCAAGGTGGACATAATCATCTTATCAAATCAACATAGTCTAAAAATTTCTTGAGATTAGTTTCATGACACAGAACAATTCCTTGATTATAACATGCATGTAATCTCCTACAATTAATTTCAATCAAAATAATCAAGTATAGTTGGAACTAATTTAGGATAACAGAACAAATGAGGGACGTACCATCTTTAGTGGTTCTTATTAGAAAAATTTATGGATGGAGAGAAATGTTATACCTCTCTCCCCAAAACTTGCTCTTTGGCTGAGATCACCAAAAACTCGCACTTGGCGTGGGATCGCTGAAAAAAATCTTACTTAGCATTAGATCACAATTTTTTTTTCTCTTGGTGTGAGATCTCCCAAAAAAATTTCTCTACAAAACATTTCAAGACACTTCTCTATCCTTTTACACTCTTTCAAATCAGGTGCACACTTTACTTTACACACTTTTACATACTTTTACATACTTATGCACATTTTTTCTTGATTTATCATATACATGACTTTGACTACATTATTTCTCTTATTTTGTAGGTCTGTCCTACAAGAAGTAGCAACAAAAATCTAAAGCAACATGTACAACAAAACACATACGCTTCATCCCTAGGGTTACTTTCCTTTCCTAGTCTCCACGCTTCATTTTACATCATTCCACGCTTCACTTGTCCACTCGGCACACATTTCGTCACACACTCTATAGGATCATAAGGTATGTATCTTCTATCTACTTTATGTTATCGAGTATTCACTCAAAAACATAAAGTGGGGGCAAATATAGACACAAAATCATGCACTTGGGTACATTTATAGGTCTTAAAAGCATACTAGCATTCATATGATTCCTAAGCAAGAAAACTAGTAATTGACAACTATCTTTGGCCTATTTTATTTGTTTATTTTTTTCTATTTGGTCTTACACACCCTATAACCTAGTCAGGATTTTACTGATTTATCTTTTATGGCTTTGAGACACGGTGCCTAGTTAAGGCAAGAAACACCCAAGCACTCATGTCCCCTCTAGGTGCCTCGACCCTTTTCTTACCTTACTCTTTTTAGGTCTCTTTTATATTTTGGGAATCTTTTTCAGTTATGGGTCAACCTTCCACTTGTTAATTAAAAAATTCAAACAAGGAAAGGATATAAATTCATAGTTATGTGTTCGGGGACCAAACACTAAACATTACTATCATCACCTAAGCTTACATTAAAAAGGAACCTAAAACACTCCAAGACATTCATCTAGCATCCATTCAAGGGACAAGTGTTGTATCAACTCTGCATACACTACATAGGAAGGGAAATTCTATTCTATTCCATTCATACATATTACTACATTGCTACATTCTAGCTGACAACTGATATCAAGAGTAACTTGCACAAGGGCATCCTAGGGCATGATTCTTACACACAAACCAAAACTACATGGAGTCTAAGATGTAGTGCAATGCTTAGTTGTAAGTTCACTTTTGAGGTGACCACCGAGATTAGTTTGACTCCCCATTGTGCATCCTTCTTTTTTGGATTTGATTTGGTTTATCAGATTTTACAAAATTATATCTATTTTACAGGTTAATGGTACCCTTGGTGATCAAAGAGTGACACATAGGTGATCAATAGGGAATATTTACGACACTTGTGTGACACAGTAAAAATCAGGTTCTGACCATTTTCATTGTCATAGGCACCCATAAGATGTATCTAGCACCTAGACGCCCTTGTTCTACTATGGGTGCCCATGTCTGGCCTTATTCCTGTAGTTCAGACTTTATTCTAAGCATTTACAACACTATTCACTTCCTATCCAATAGTTTTCCCGGTCTATAACACTTCAAGGTCAAGCGTCAATCACCTAAGTTATTTTTTCTATATCTCTTGTTTAGGATTTTATACTTGTTTATTTTCTTGCATTATACTATACTTAGCACATGTATATCATTAGTCACCATCAATTAATCTATATTTAGGGTTTTATAAAATTCTATTTTTGTTAAATCACATATCTCTAGCTCATTGACTGTTTTGTGAATGAAATTATTTGTTAGAGTGAAGAGTGAAGCACACAACTAAACAATGGCTCTATGTGATAAATATCTTGACCAAAAGTTTATGAAGCCCCAAAATACTCCGAATACCCTAAAAATGCAAAATACCATAAAGCTGTTGAAAGCTCGCTAAAAATAGATTTTCAAGACTTTCCAAAAATAGATTTTTGGAAATCCTATTTTGGATCACCTACATAAAAAACCAAACTACAAATATCTAGAGTTTGTTGTAGGTTTAGGTGGTGTGACTATTAAACGTGAATTTTCCAAAATACATTGGGATTGAAGATACTTATGAAGCATGTCCACAAGTGTGAACTCGCATGGACAAAAAAGAACATAACATTATTTTGGGTTAAGGCAAGTCTATTTTATATAACTCTATAAGGAAGAGCACATTTTTAGTACATGGAGTATGAACCAAATAAAACTATGGTAGATTTGATGTGCTGAAAATCACCTTCACTAAGGAGTGTCATATCCACGAGTTTGAACAAGTAAGAATTTATGTGCTCAAAGAGATAAAATAGGAATGAACTAAAACTATGTAGACTTATGATGCATAATTTAAGATGTTCTTGTCACAAAGATATTTTATGACATATTTTTGTAACATGCACAATGGCTTTTAGGTGGGATTTTGGATCCCTTCCATTTACAACTAGATATGAAGACTTTTAAGAAACCATGAGAGGAAGTGGATGTATATTTGTGAGTGGAGATCACAGGAAACTTTAGCACATACATAATCCCATTCCAAGAATTAAATATTTTGATGATGGTGATGTAGCTTAAAAAACTCACTGTGGCTAGGAATGCATATGAGAAAAAAATGGTTGCGAGTGAATTAAATGTGATATAAAAGGGCATACAAAATAGAACTATTCATGAAAGTGGGCACATTGTGTGGTGGTTAGGTGTGAGATTCATTTGGAGGCATAAGATATAAATACCTACCTAATATTATATAGGGTGAAATAGATGAAGGTCTTATGTTGGCACAAGATTCATGATGCCATTAGTCATGACATTGAGAACTAAAAATTGATTTCTAAAATGAAGGAGATGAGGGCCCAAGGCCTTACACTGAAATATCCACAAAGCTAGGGTTAGAGGTATCTCTAAGAACAATTTTGTAGAATAGGTTGGTCAATAATTGGAAGTGGATTAATTCGGGAACATATTATAAATGCATAGCTATAGAACATCACTAGAGGTATTTTCCTAAATTCCACAATGTATGATCTGTTAAGGAGAGCACCTAAGGAAGGATTATCTAGAATCGAGAAAAAAATATTTTGTAAGGATACCCATCACAAAAAAATTGTGATGGTAATGATGGACCAAGAAAAATATCATATACCTAGGGGTACAGAGATGAAAATGAGGCCTTGACCAAGGAATATGATGGAATTTTAGATAAGGGAGGTCATTCAAATAATGATCAAGTCAAAGTTTTTAGGACCGAGCTAAGGTGTTACTAGGCAAAGAATGGTTATGTGGAACAAATTTGTAGTTATGCAAATCCAAGTTATGAACAAATGGCCAACATTAAGGTCTAAATATGTTATGTAGGAAAATATGCCATATATTTGGAATCCTTGATACAAGAGGATTTAATGATTGAGGTAAAACAAGTGCTTCAATAGTTACAAAAAGTTAAATCTTTGTAAAGTAATTGTGATATTTTCATGCTCCACAAGAAACAACAGACTTGGGAGCCAAAAAAAAAGGAAATGTTAGCAATATTAAAGACATTAAACATTGTGGTCGCTTTGAAGACATGGTGTGAGCGTAGTATGGGAACCCCAATACATTAAGTGAAGGACTTGTTGGATTAACCATGTCACCGATGAGGATTTGGAAGTAGGTGGATTTGAGTACCCCTTTCACCAAGAATTATAAGTAGATGTGGAATTGAATGGACATCATTTTCTCAAAATTTTAATTGCCATGAGACTATAATTAAAATTACTAGCTAAGGAGGTTTGGGTAATAATGGGAAAACCTGCCCTATATTATATAAGGAGTACTTTATTCATGGAAAAAACCCATTGCAATACCAATCAATATTTTGCATGATGTGGAAGTTAACATCATGGGAGTCCCATTTTATGGTGACTTCAAGGTGATGGAGATGGCCAAAAATATCAATATCCTTCCATCCTTGAAAGACCATGGTGTTATGATAGCTATGAAAATATGAAATTTAAAGAATAGGTGCGAGTTTTGAGAATGAAGAAAAAGGGTGATAATCCCACTTGATGCCAAATTAAGACCCATATATAGAGAATTTCATAGGAAGAGAGGATGGTGTGGTAATTTATAGATTGATGAAGTTGTAGACACTTAAATTTGGTAACTTATCCTTTGACGATGAAACATTTGGCTTTATTCCTATGTTAAGAAAAATGCTCACATTCCTAGGCTAATGTGTGTGTGTGTGTGTGTGTGTGTGTGTGTGTGTGTGTGTGTGTGTGTGTTATATATCCTTACTTGGTCATCTTTGCACATTGATATGTCATTAATCCTAGTAATATTAATTAACCAAATTATTAATTCACGCCCATGAATCATTCTCAAGATTTAGCTTTTGTATAACTAATTGCACATGCAAAACCACAAAACTCAAGGTCATAGTGGAGTATGGTCCTAGTTGACTTAAACGGTTTTGGACCCTTCCATCTAATGAATAATTTTCCAATTTGAATATATTATTAATTTCATTTCATCTTTATAGGTAGAAATTAAAGTGAATAATGTTTAACCTATGGAAGCCTATATAATAAAGTCAAATGCAATTCATAATTCACCGACATTCTTAGGATATCCCATTATAAATATCAACACTAAAACACTCGAGGCTATCCAAAATATATCTTAAGTAGCCACACATCAATTAGGATAGCTACCACATAGGTTTGAAGCAATCAAACTATATTTTAGAGTCTAACTTCCTCCACTTCCAAGTACCAAAATGTCTTGGAGCCACGTGTAAGCAAAAACAAGTCAATCCAAGTATTTTCAAATGTCTTCAAGGAACAAAAGGGATAGTCAAAAAAATTTAACCACACCATATCACATGAATACCACATTAGGTACATTATTTACTCTATAGTTATTCCACTATCTTTGTGTCAAGAGACATAAGATAACTAATAGGGAGTGGCTTAGATATCCACACACACTTACACCTACACTAAGATAACTATATGAGGATTTATCACACTTGAGGAGATGCAATACAACACTTGGATTAGTTCTATGAGGGTTGAATTCCAATGGTAATCTAACCTCACCTAAACATTTATTTATTCTTTTGGTTATATAAGGATTTCATGAAGTTTGTTACTAGTATATAGGGTTTCTACTCATTTCAAATTATTATAGGTGGTGTCAAATTTGTGCAAGCCATAGTGACATAGTGACACTTAGTTCTAGGAAAAAAGGGTAGTCAAATTTGATGTGCACATTTTCAATAATGTATAGAATTTAGGACCGTACAAAATTAGTCAATACCATACAATAGTTATACGAGTCTTGGAAAAGAGTAGTTTCCAGTTCCAAGATCATAGATGAAGCAATATACAGACCTAAAACACATCTTTTTATTATTCTACACACCTAGATAAACCATATACCACTATGCACAACTAATTTCTTATACCTTTGTGTGTTTTAAATGATATTCACATCATGTTAAGATAGTTGCAAGTATTAATTCTTTATTCGGATGTCCATGGTTAATGTTTATTAGTTAGTTCGAATAATCATGCACTCTAAATTTTCATAATACCATAATTCTTACAAAACTAATTAGGAAATAGTTAAACAAATTTTGAACCCAAATATCTTAATCAAATACGCAACATTATTTTAATCCCTAGTTGCTCTAAAGTTTCATTTGGATATTTGTGTATGCTTTTCTTCTATTCCCTTTTAGTTTAACAATAAGCTTAACCATCAACCTATTGATCATATTGGTATTTCTCTCCATACTCACATGATTTGAGTCTCTATGGCTTCATCCTCTCCTCATCTCCATGAAATTCCTATTTTCCTTAATCCTAATTCCCATGAGATCCTTTGTGACACAAATTGTAAACACCAATCTGATTATGAAAAATATGACGATGATGGTGTGGATCCTAAAAAAGTTAAAAATTGTCCCTAATTTTTATTGCAACTTCATGATAACTTGCATAATGTCGAGCATATTATAAAGATCCTTCATGCTGCTAAACTATTTTGTGGTCAATCCTCTAATGATGTGACCCTTTTTGGGGTGCCTCCTCTACTATGGTTATATCTACGATTGATACATTGATAGTGTCTATATATTTAGGGGAAACTAGTGCCCCACCTCATATCATAACTATGTATGTTCTTATGCCCACTTCTATCCATACATATATCCTACACACTAATAGTGGTTCACATACTTATTATTCTAGCACATAAGTGTTGAAATCCTTGTTCATATTTTGTAAGCTCAAATCCTTAAAATATAATAAGGTGTTACTACTTCTTCTTATTTCATGGATTCTACTCAGTTACTTCATAACCCACCCACATTCGAAGTGGATTATTATTCATTTACCAAGGGTTTTTAAACTCGTTAGCCTCCAATTTTTATGGTAAGGGTGACCCCGAAGAGCACGATCCTGCTTTCCATGTTTATTTTTGGATTACACTTACTGATGACACATTACTTACCAAGTTATTTCCTAAATGTCTCAAATAATTTTCATTACATTGGCTCTATGATCTTCCTATTCATTTATTTTGGTCTTTTACCCCTTTTGTTAATCAACTCCACACACATTTCTTTATCAATATTGGGAACATGATTTCTTATGCTCAAATTTATAAAATGTTACAAGGTTATAATGAACACATTATATGTTTTATGTTACAAGACCATTCTTAGAAAGATGAAAAATATTTTAGCCAATAGTGAGCTTCAAAATATTTTCACATAAAGAATTCTTACTCTTTTTCATAATCATTTATCTTTGAAAAATTCCTCTCAAATGATCATTTATGTCATAGACTGAAAGAACATGAATCTAAGATCCTCATCATGAAAAAGATCGAATAATTTACTAATGCTACCAACACTAAGTTTCGAGGATAAAAATCATTTAATGAAAATAAAAATAATGATAAAGCTAATGTTAATGTTGTATCTCCACCCACAAAGCTTGATTACAAGTTCCTTGACAAAAATCATAGAATTTACTTTTGTACCTCACCTATTTCTTAAACAAGTTGCTTGAGTGTAACATTATATCTCTCCCTTAATCAAGTTTGATATTACTCAACCTAACAATACTAATTTTGTTGATATTGTCTCTTATAATTATCTTATGTGTTGGTTATTCCACATATAAATATGTTAAACGTTTTCATGTTATACAAGATCTTATTGATGTTAATGTTATTAAATGGTACATGCCCACTAAATAATCTAATCCTACTAATGATAATGTAAAAATGAAAATCCTTTAATGAACCACTTATTGATAACAACACTACTAAATATAACTTAGAAGTGCACCATGTTCATCATGTTGTGCCTCCCTCGATCTTGCTTTGAGAGAGTGAGGAAGCATGAGGATCTAGAAGGAATCCATACACATCAAGGAAGTTGCACTCAAATTGAGAACTGAATTAGATTCAAGATTAAAGCAAGAATTCAACCACAAGAAATTGTGCATGTATTAAAAAAAAAGGTCTAACATTCTCATAGATAAAAATAAAAGGTACAAAAAGGAATGTTGTGTAACTCACACGCATGATCCAACATAACTCCATAATGGAGAAGAGGAGTTACTTTCCAGAAATAGAATGTAACTCTTGTATGACACACACTGAAACATATGAAAAATTCTATGACAAAATATGTCATAACTCCTAGGACACCTAATGACCTATGATATCACCTAAGTGAGATGACTCACCATGGGTGTGGGAAACTCACATAATAAATAAATAGAGGTGAAAAATACCCCTCACACTAACACTCCCCTTGATTGAAACTTAGGTAGAGGTCATGACTAGTCATAAAATAAGGATGTGTCATATCAGTCCCGAAACTAAAAACATGATAAATTACCCATGTAAAAACAACAATATTTCTAGAAAAGAAGAAGAGGAGAGAAATGGGTCTCGAAAAATAGGCACGAATAGGTACCCATGTACAATAAAGATATCAAGTAGTGGAGGAAAACCCGGTGGGAAAAACATATACTTATAAGAGATAGAAGACTCCCTAAGCAATTAAGAAAGATGCATGAAATGGGTCCTGGAAACTAAAGTCCTAATAAGGTACCCATGTACAAAATGTAATATTTTTATAAGAAGAAGAGAAGAAGAAGTGTTATCTAACGTCCCAAGAAGAACCTATTGTAAGCCACCATGTACCAAGTGAAGAAGAATAATATCTTTGAAGTGCCAAGGTGTTATTCCCGTCTAAGGAACGATGCTCCATATGTGAGGTGGAAGTTCCAACTACTCCATGAGGGGATGGAGAATCTAAAGCAACGAAAAATAAGGAAGGTGGAATTTCCTGTCACTAAATAAAATATTTCTCATTGTCCGATGAGTCCTCAATAAAAAAATTTTCTCCCTGATAAGTCTATAGGGGACTAGAAGTAGGTGGATCAAAAAACACCTCCTTGAGATGTGGTAAATGATAAGTGGATGGTGGAGGTGGGTCCTCATCACTATGAAAATCAACTATGTTAGAAGAGAATTCATCATCTTCAAAAGTGGGCCCAAAAATATCATCAAGTCTAGGTGAGTTGGATGAAGAATCTGAAGGAGGAAAAAAGTGAGAAAAGGAGTAAAGTCGAGTGTGATGATCAACTGTACCAATTACAATGATAGTTTCAATGTCTAGCTCTCTCGACATAAAAGGAATCCGGAGTGAAATCAATCCCCATGTCATGAATAAGGCGAGTTAATTAGATAAACTAAAAGGATATTATTTATGAGTGAAGGGATACAAAGCACATTATTGAAAGTACCACCATTCACTTTAACATACCCTCTCTTGAAAACTGGTGTAAAAGTGTTGTCACCAAGCCAAATAGAAGACATGCAACATGAATTTAAGGAAATAAAATCATGTCGATGAGGCAATATGATGAGATGCACCCAAATAAATAACCCATGTAGGAGTAGGTGACACAATTGCAACTAAATCTCTTCCCTTTATTTTCTCCTTAGTTGATTCTTTTTCTTTCACTTTCCCCTTTCCATTGTATTTTTCCTTAGAACATTCATGAGTTGATGATGAAGATGGCTTGAGAGACTCAAGAACTCCTATGTTGTTCTTCTCAAGAAGACTAATGAGGAGGTCAACTTTCTTCTTCAAACAATTTTCTTCATCATGCCTACCACTGCAGTACCCACATTTGACCCATTCTTTAAGAGGTTTAGAACTATAAGAGGAAGTGGAAGAGTTGGATTTGGTGGTGGATTGGTCCTTTTTTCTCATGATCCTTGCTGTTCTATTTCTTCTCTTTTTAAGCCTCATATTTTTCAAGACTAGAAATGAGAGCATGGGATTTTTTTGGTTTTAGAGTACCCATTTGAATTAGCTTATCCTATTCCCTAGTCAAATCAGTAATAAACTCATCAAAGGAGGGACTAGTCCAACTTTCACTAAGTGCTCTTTTTATAGCATGGAAGGTGGAGACAAAAATAAAATAGTAAGGAATTTTTTTGGAAAGGACGAAACATATGAGTTTTGAGTCCTTTTTTTCAATTCCATGATCTTTTAGTTGTAATATAAGAGATTTGAATTAGGTGAAGAAGTCCTGGGGAGTGTCAAAACTACTAGGGCTGAGACTAATCAACTCATTTTCCAGTACATGCCCTCTCATTTCACTCTGTTTCCAAATTTTTTTTCTAAGGCATCCCAAACTTCCTTGGGTGTTTTGGTTGTGTAACATGAAAGAACAGATTACGGAGACATAGAAAGAAACAAAAAACCAAAATATTCATCACATTTGTGAAACCAATTTTCTTTCTCTACAAAATTTATTGGTTCAACTTGTAATCCCATAGTTATCTACGGTAAATTTTGTGTTTTTACAAAGCAATACATTCAAAAATATTTCCATTCATTTTATCTAAATATTTCCATTCATTTTATCTAAAGGGAATATGCAAGTGAACCACATTAAAATCCATAAAGAAAGGAATGAGAAAAAAAGATAGCGAAAAGAAAGGAACCACACAAAATGAACACCCCGATGCCACAATTTATAAGTAGTGCGTTGATTACACCTAAGTGTTCGTGCGACGTGAGATAGTTGGTCACTCACCATGTAATTGAAGAAATATCACACAAGTGTGGAGACCACAATAATCTCAGTCATTTGTAATAAAATAAGGAAACAAACACAAAAGAAAACAAGAAGGGAAAGTGCAAGAAAGAGACTCTCTTTCTGTAAGGTTATGGTGGACACGCTCACTAACCTGCAAGCGAAGAAGAACACTTATAATGAGGTGTAAGGGAGGTGGAAAGTAATAATAAGCCTAAATTAGAACCCAAAAAGGATAGTATTTTTCCTTAAAATTTTAGTGTTTTCTTAATTAGGAGTGAGATTAATTAATATTAATTAATCTAAAATTAAAAAATAGAAATAAAGGACAAGGAAATTTTTACCTTTGAAGGTGTTGAAGAGGAGCCAAATCAGTTTGGTGAGCTAGCTAGTGAGCTAGCTGGGAGGGGGACGAGGATCTTGGGTGTAGAGTGGTTTACGAGATGGACGAAGGGCTTGATGATTCAAGAGACAAATTCTATGCAGGGTGGAATGAATGAAGCTGCGGGTTTGAGTTTTGCACGAGTTGGGCTTTGGTGAGTTGTAGTTGCTAAGGTGAGACCACATATTGGTTAGTAATCCATGTATTAAGTGGGAAATGTAACTTTTGAGAAAGAAAATGTTGGGGTTGATCCTAATCCACTTTCCAAGTGGTGCATTTGGGTAACGGTTGGCGAAGAAATATCGAATGAATAGGGCCCATAGGGTCGAACACCATGGGGAGTAGAGTCCGAAGATTTGAAGAAATGATCGAACCAAGAAAGGTTCTCGAGATCAACCAATGACAGGAATGAGCCAACACGGGGTAAGGATATCTAAGTAAAGATGAAAAAAAAAAATGTGCAAGTAGGGGTGGAAATGCGGCTCAATGCGGAGTGAGGAATGAAGTCACGAATCGAGAGGACCATGGCCATACTATGTAGGGAAGAGACACAAACCCATGAAGTGACTAGGGTCCCGGGAGAAAGCATGAGAAAAGGATGAGCTCGCAAGCTAGTGCATAAACAAAAAGAGCCAAGCGAGAGAAAATGTTAATGCATAATTCCAAACTAAACCTAGGTCGATGAGAACAAGTAAATAGGGACAAATGAAAATTACGATGAGCAATGGAAATAAGGAGAACTAGGCACTACAAGTATGAGAACACAAAACCAAAGCATGAGTCTAAGACGATTGAATGCACGTAGATTGATTTGAAGAGTAGAGTGAGTCATGATGAAGGAATGGGCGAGTTGGGAGGGCTAGCTCGGTTCCTAGCTCATTGAGTGAGGCCGAGTTGGTCTTCAAAAACACTTTCAACACCCTTATTAAACCTTAAAACAGAAAACTTCAACCCGAGTTTTTGATGAACCTACACACAAAAAACACCTGCAAAACACACAAACCGGCACACTATCCCAAAGATAAAGACCCTAAAAATGCAAGTTAAGTACAAAGAAATATTAAAGAAATTTCATAAGAAGATAGAAAATCAAAAATGGAGAGTAGTAAGCAACAAATGTAGCGAGATACATGATTCCAAACCACGAGCTCTTATACCATGAAAGAGTGAAGAAGCACAAGGATCTAAAAGGAATCCATGCATATACAGGAAGTTACACTCGAAATGAGAAGTGAAATAGCTTTAAGATCAAATCAAAAATTCAACCACAAGAAATTGTACATGCATTAAAGTAAAGGTCTAACAATCTCATAGATCAAAAAGAAAAGGTACAAATAGGAGTGTTGTGTAACTCCCATGCATGACCCATCATACCTCCATAATGGAGAAGAGGAGTTACTTTCAAGAAATGGAATGTAACTCTTGTATGATGCACAAGTGACATATATGATAGATTATATGACATAATATGTCATAACTCCTAGAAACCTAATGACCTATGATATCACCTAAGTGAGATGAATCACCATGGGCAAGGGAAATTCTCATAATAAATAAATAGAGGTAAATAATACCCTACTCACACTAACACTTACAATCATCCATTGGATGTTATGATTTTTACTATTACTACTATGCCACATTTTTATCCTATTATTACTTTGATGATTATGATATGGATCATAATATTATCTTTGATACATTATACATTCATACTTGTACTAGTCAAAATTCTACACATAGTGTCCTTATTGATGTTCGTATTTAGACATAATATCTACACTTTTAAGTTACTCGGCTCTCTTCGATACACTAAAAACCAAGTATTTTATGATACTAAGATGAAACTAGGACATGTTTTATCCCTCTTACAATTAGTTCCTCTTATATGACGTCTCTTGTTCATATGATATGCATTTAGGTTTCCCTTGGTTGTGTAATTTTAAGGCTCCACCATCACATCATCATTTCATATTCATTCACAATAAGCAATTTTTACAGTTAAGGGTATTAAATATGAGGCCCCAATCCTTAAGTTACCTAGTAAAAAAGCTTTAGTTGCTACTTCTTCATCTACTACATCTACACATGATAATTTTAGTGGTTTTATTCGTCTTAGGACTCATATTAGGTATGTTATTGCACATACTTATATTACTAGTTATCTATCACCTTGGTCTCCTGTTAGCTGCTTTTTCATGCCCACAATTTACACACCCCAAAAACAACAATAAAAATACAAGAATAATATATATTTTACCTTTCATTGCTTGTTACATGACACACCTTGGGGTTAAATAGAGTAACTCAACATCAAAAAGGAAAATTACACAAGCATGAACCCACTTAGATAACATGATAATGCCATATCACACTATTGGCAACCTTTTTCAAAAGGGATGTACACTCTAGAATGACTCAATCCCACATGAGAAACCTAAGGCTATCCATATTCTACAACACAACACTAATGGTCACATCTCTATTATAATTCAATTTCTTGTTTAACCTTATAGATTGAAGAGCATTTAACGTATAAGAAAATATCATTCACTCCCAAAGCTAAATATTCATTATTTCATTCTATATCATTGTTTAAACCATATTATGTACACGATACATATGATCATACCTCAAGGTTGTATATTTCACATTTTAATAAAATGTTTTGGATCACAATGATGCCCTCCTTTATTTTCATTTATTTTAAGATCGTCTTAGGCATTTTAGTTGGTTGAAATCATTCAAGGTGTGTATGATTTTTGTAACAACCATTCCATAGTTTCAACTTGTTTACTCTTGTTCTAAATATATTTACGTTATTACTTAGGTCACATATTAACATTATTTTTAAAGCAATTATGATTTGTATAAGCTTTCCTTTCACTTAGGGATTTAAGCCTATAAGTAGTGTGATACCACACCACACAATTTGTTTCATTATTCATAGGAACTCAAGTACTAAATACATTTTACAAGTGAGACATTCGATACAATTTTACGCGTTCAAATGCCTTCTAAGGAAATACTTTCAATTATGGGGTAAACATACATCAAAGTTTCTTTCACTAATGACCTCATGATAGATCACATGATTAATTAATTTCAATAACACTCAAGGAGGAACTATATCCTACCACAAGATAATACGAGAGAGGTCAAATATTCTTATCACACAAAACCACCGAGGAACCCGGAGCATTATGAAATTACTAACCAAGGAAACACTTTTATTTATGAGGGACAAAAGGTTTCAACCACAAGGGTTTAATGCATAGGTAAAATCACACATAGACTCCTCTCATGTCAATTAGATCTCTCAATGAGATCAATCATAGGTGAAAACACCCAACTATCTTTCGCAAGGATTCGGCTACCCACTAGAGTACCAAGGACAATACACACATGAAGGGTAGCTTGTTCATGAGGAGACTAGAACTATGACGTCTAGGAATGATGATCGTACTCACACCTAATATGACATGGTACACATAGTGTAGCCATTTCCTCACACAACATACCTGAGCTATGGACATGGACTTATAAGGATTATCCCAAGTACAAAACAAGAAAACAAGTTGTAATAGGTTTAAGTCTTTTCTTAACACGATAAGATTAGACACTTGTTTCAGTTAGATAGCTAAGGAAATATAAGTTCCATCCAAACATTCTAAGTGTTAAGAAGGAAAATACAACAATTAACATGGTAAATGGTTGTTTAATACCTCTAAATAATACATACAACATTCAAGTACAACATGTCCATTTCAATGCACACACGATAAACCAAATTTTATTCTATTTTCATTTTTTCTCCTTTAAAAAGGTAAGTAATACAATTATTCAAAGATACAATGCATCCCATCATTTTGGAAATAATAACCATATTACAAGATAAATAATTTTTTAGAGTCCAAATCCCCTCATTATTTCTATTTGTTGCACTACCCCTAACATGTCGAATTTTATAAGCATGATCAACGAAAAACTTTGGAATGGAATTCTCCTACTATCTAGCATAATTCACGATTGCTAATTTTCTATTTACAATGAAATAGAACAATTTACACATACAAGAGAGGTAAGGAATACTTTTTTATTTCATTCAATTTTCAAAACTAGAGAGAGAAGAGAGAAAATAACACCGTTTTTCCCACAATCAATTTTCACAAAAAAACAACCAAATGGAGTTCCAAACAATCATATGTTAGTGTCTAAAAGTTTTCCAACTATTTATTTGACTTGCTAAGGGTCCACGACATTGTTTTCTCATTTTGCTACTAGTACGCAAAAACGTCCAAATTAGCCCAAGTGGCTATAAAAATATTGTCAAAACCCACTTTCTCGATGGTCAACACACTTTGGGAAAAATATTATAAAATATCCTATATACGGGGAATCAATTGGAGTGGATGGAACTAAAAATTGGAAAACATGGTTCAAATGAGAACTACCTTTTCAAGCAAATCGATTGTAATTGCACTAGTTTGAATTAGTCACCCAATGACCAAAGGTCTACATAACCCCCTCAGTAAATCTAACATGTAAAGTGTTTTCTTATAACTAAGGGTTGCAAGCAATTGTCATGGATAAAAACTAGAGGTATGCGAAGACCAAATTTCATTTCCCCACTCAGGGCCTAAACGGCAAGCCCAAACCAAATTGAACTTATAACTTTCAACATCGATCTAAGGCTACAAAAAGGTTTGCAGGGCTCCTAGAGGAGTGACGAAAAATACACGAACCAACAAGCGAGGTCATTCAAAGGTTTGATTTAGCACTCCAAATGAAAGGGAACACAATAAAAACTTGACCTTCTCATCTCAGGGTTTGGAGGGGTGTTTTAAATGTCATTGAAAATTACATTTATTAACTTTTACAAGGTACACAACAAAGTAGTCTTAAACTAGAAAACAAATTCAATTTGTCATTCAAGAGGTTTCTGATATCGAAGCTATCCAAACACCTAGAGAGGTAAAATCAGAAAATGGGTTTATACTTAAACATTTTTAGTTGATTGAAAGTAGGAAATTATCGTTGTTTTGTGTTATGGTTCATTTTAAATTTCCAAAAACATACTCTTTGTTTGCTTTTATTTTTATATCAATGTAAAAGGGAAAACTAGAATATGAAAATTGTGTAAGATAGGGAAGATAAAACCATGCATGTAACGTTTATTTCACTAAATTGGGACTCTAGTATTTCAAGTATTGGAAGAAATCCATCTCCATTTTTACGTATATTAGATTCCATTTTTGGTTATATTGGATTCCATTATTAGAAATATTGGATTCCATTAGTAGCAATATTAGATTCCAATATTTTCATTATTAGACTTATTTGAGTTCCAATTTCTCTATTATTGGATTCCAATTTCGTTAATATTGGATTCCAATTTCCCTATTATTGGACTCCAATTTCGCTATTACTAGATTCCAATAACGCTATTATTGGATTCCACTTTCACCACATAAGCCTGATGGCCACCCACTTACATAAGCCTAGTGATTGCTATCTTATATAACCCAAGTGGTTGTTAACTTACATAACCCAAGCAGTTGCAAACTTACATAAGCCAAGTGATCGCTAACTTACATATGCCAAGTGGCCGCTAACTTACATATGCCAAGCGACCGCTAACTTACATATGCCAAACAAATGCTAACTTCAAGATAGTGTGTAAGTGATTTTTGTAATTTATGCCACATATCCATTTTAATATCTTCATACATATACGACTATTCATGCATACATTATTCAAATCAATAAAAATTGACGTTGAAAATCCCTTCCCTGAACTTCCTTGAATGGTGTTAAATTTGATGACTGTTTAGATGTTTTTCATGATTTTAGACGTAACATATTTACAAATATTTTATAGAACTTGACACGTGTGACTCACATGTTTAAAAGGTGACCATCAATATTTATATACATTTATATAAATAATTTATTCATATATATTAAGCATAGTTATAAAAATCCGAATTGTCATTTATAAATTTTGTAAGTAGTGTGTAAGTGCGAGTGATCGCAATTAAAAGTGCGATTGGTCGCACATCTAAGTGTGAGCCTCAAGTCGCACATCTCTCGACTCACACTTTAAGTGTGAGTATTGATTGACACTGCTAAGTACGAGTATCGAATCACACTTCTAAGTGTCAGTCTCGAATCACACTTTTAGGTACGAGTCTTGATTCACACCGCTAAGTGTGAGTCTTGATTTGCATAGCTAAGTGCGATAACTCACCTATCAAATAATTTTTGGGTAATGGTAATTTGTCAACACTGCCCTTTAAAACTACAAAACATTGTTTATTTATACCAATTATTTGGTATAAATTTCATTATTTTTAATATATATTGATGTAATTTTTGATAATTTTTGTAATTTATATATAAATCTATATTAATAATTGACAGTTAAATATTAAATATGCAATTCGCGTGTGGCATTTATTACAAATATTTACAATTATTTACAGGATTAATGATAACCATTTTGTAAGGAAAAATGCTAATAAATGTTGTTTTTTTCCTCAACATTAATTATCCATTAATTGAAGCTATGTAAAATTCACCATTTAAAAGTACATGCGCCATTTGAAATATGTGCGCCTTTTAGAGCATGTAACTGTTGTCAACCATTAATCAGCCATTTAATGAAAAGTAATGTAAAATCATACGCATGCCCTCTTAAATTTGCACACCAATGAAATTGGCGGTTGGATTTGTTTACATATCACTATAAGTAGACAATTTTTGATTTTATATTTTTAACATTTACCTTTCTATTCTCTTCATCATTGCGTAAGCTTATTCATCAATAGAAAAATCTCATCATTGCAAGCGTCGAAAATTTTGTGCTCGAGTTCTAGAAACGTTTTGATTTCCTCTCCGTGCCAAAAATTGGTATGCATTCTCACCTTCAGTCCCTCCAAAATTACAAAATTTGTTAATGTAAAATTTTCCATAGCTGATTAGGGATTATATCCATGTAAAATTTTCCATAATTGATTAGGGCTTATATCCATGTAGGGATTTTGTAGATAATTAAACTGAAGCAAGATTGTTATTCAATATTTTGTAGAAGGTAGTTTTGTTTATCAAATAAATAATTTTGTAATATAGTAAAAATTTGTTAGAGCAAAGTGAAAGAGGATGGAATGGAGCACATATTGATAGAGAAACGATGCAAATTAATACATAATAACATGAGAGGAAGATTTGCAGAATTTTTAAAACCAAAAACACCTGCCAAGAACTTGTTTTGTTGAGTCTTGAAAAAGAAGCCTGGTGGTATGGATGGTGGCTCAATTTGCACAATAAAAAAGTGAATATCGGAATCAATTTATGGACATGGTGGTGCGCAGGAATAGAAGAGCAGATGTATTTTATAAAATTGATATTATTTTGTTGGCCTTATTATTGTCTCGCAAATAGTCCTTTGTTGCACATACTCAAAGAAAATTCAATGGCTACGACATCATTGACATTTTCAATGACAATATTTTAGAATATATTCATGTTAAGAATGAGTTGCCATTGAATGTGTTGGTGTTGGATTATAGTGACCTATTTGCGAAAAAATATGGTAATGAAAGAGTAGGAGAACCAAACAATTTTTTGAGAACAAAAGAACGAATACAAACTTGTGAAAGGGGAATTCAAGGAACAAGAAAACTCTAAGATGTTGCTACTATGGAAGTAACAACTATCCTCAAAAATTTTCATAAAATGTAAATTTGATCCATTTGTGTCATGGTTATGTGGCTTTTTGTATTTTACTACCTAAGGGATTTCTCTCTTCTATGCTTCAATGCCAAATTATTCCTTAAGGACCATTTTGTAAAAGGATGTGGGTCCTTTTGAAACCCCCATATTAACGCTTACACAAAAAAATGGACATAGTTTTTGTACATAGGAATATGTTGTTATGGCTAACCTAATGAGACTCTATGATGACAATATCTTACTTTATTTTGTTAATTCCTATCGATCGATAAAATCCAATTAATATGGTGTCACATAAGCTAGTGGACACTAAGATAAAAATAACATTCTTTGACTTGTTAAGTGTTAGCGATCCGTAAGCTCAAATTTTTATATTGTGGAAGTATTAGGTTGCCTTAGCGAGTGCTAAGATCAAAACATATTTCTTAAAATTTCTCCTCAATCCACCAATTAAAAAATATATATATATATATTAACTTTTCAACTTTCTAATGTTTGTAATTTATTTAAATAATTTTTTAAACTATGAAACTTATTTATATTTTTCTTTATTTGCTAGTTAGTATTGATTTGACAAATATGAGGCCTTGTTGCAACATTGATTTATTCTATTTAATAAAAATCATAATTATAAGAAAACAATCGCACAACTAACACATCTAGCACGATCACACAACTAGCACATCTCCCATATGTGAGGCATGAACTTAATGTTATGTCTTGTTTAATTTAAAATGTCGTTAACAAAATTACTATTAATAAGGTTTATTAAATATACGTGAACATAATGATTGGCTACTTTATACAGGGATTAAGGCACCTAGAAACCTTACAATAGAATGCATCGTGAGCATCACCAAGAGTGAACAAAAAATAAATAGGAAAAAAAGGATAAAATAGCTTATCCCAAACTATAGTCCAACAGATCAATACAAGGAAAAATCGTAAAACATGGAGGGGAAAACATCCCAAATGATACATTCCACAAATAGTCAAACAAAATCTCCAAGATCTAATGGACTAGTTAGTCTTCAAATGTTTGTACTCCTCTGGTTGACACTCTTATCCTTTCATATTATCATCATGCTTTCTCATGATAGGGATGTGGTCTTCAACTTGCTCTTCCTCATCTAGAACTACTGAGGTGGAGATTATACTGCGAACTTTATGTCCCTGCTCCAGCTTGACCACATGCCCCTACAACTCCAAAACCAAAATTTTGATCTCTACCATATCGGCCCTGATATATTTTTGGGTGATGAAAATTTTATTAGAGGTGTCGATGCAATGCATGACATTGTTTCCCATATCCATTCCAACTTTGCCTAAGGCCTCCATATCCATTTCCACCTGACTCACCTTGAGAGAAATTTTATCAAAATCCACATTCCAACCTAGCTCCACTCTCTCTTTCCCTTTATATGACTCCCCTTTCATATCAATCAAAGAACTTGCAGCTCCAATACCAAGATTGTCATTCCCCTGAGGTGCCTTACTCTTCTTTCTCCTCAGTTTGTTCATATGGTCCTGCAAGAGTACAATTTTCATCTAAATCCCTAGATTTGGGATCTAATTCCTTTTCCACCACCATTTTACCATTCTTAAAAAGTAAAAGAATTAGTCCATGGTGTATTGGGGTATCAATCTTTCCCTATTGAAAATAATTCACCGACGCAGAGAGCGACATAAACAAGAAAAAGGGAAGGCTCATAGCAATCTTATTCCTAAACATATTAAGCATAGTGATATGGTGAGTAAATATCTTTCTATAATTTTCTTCAAGAGTAATGTACCTCATAAGGTGGAGGTAGACCGTATTCCAAATATTAGGGATGCAAAATCTAGCTATATCGTCTACCAACAAGTAAACCATTTCTTTACTATGGAAGAAAGTCTTAATTTTGTGCTTGTGTCGATGTGGTCTTTGAATATCTTTAAGCCCTCCATCTCCATTCTAGTGACCTGTGCTATCGAATCCTTTGAAACCTAAATTTCCATGTCACAGATCACCATGCTGCAATTGTTCCATGCCTAACCAAACTCCAACGCAAGATAAGGATCATAGCCTCGTGATTTTTGAGATGAAATTCCTAAACCCCCATCTTCAGAATGTGCCACAAGGATGGGTTGTCGTTTAAGGCACCATATCTCATGGGCTCAATTCTCAAATGACCACCTCCCATGGTTTTAGTCAACCAAGATTTAAAATGGAAGAAACAATGGCCAAAATGAATTATAAGAGAAAAATTAATACAAATCCCACCATATATCTTGCACGTGGGAAGGGTTAGGTTAACCATAAGTACACGGATGACATCCCAATTAGGAAAAATAGCCACCAGCACATCAGTACTTAATTTTCTTAATGAGATTAACAACATTGGAGATATACTCTCCCCTCTCACACACTTTAAAATTACTACCTTTAGCCCCCAATTTGGCAAGATAATCCACACATTTATTACCCTTTCTCGGGGTGTGAATAATTAATTACATTTATCAAAATATTTCAACAAAATTTATTTAGTATCTTTAAGGATATTTCTTATGGTCCAATTATTAATTGTATCCTTTCTCACATTGTCTAGTGTTAAAATCTTGTTTTGAACAACTAACTGAAAAACATGTTGACATTGGTGAGTAAATCCTTAATCAAATTTTTCCTCTACAAATCCTTTGCAAGACAACATATGTTTGGACAATGAATATGTTTGGTCCAAGAACGTATATGTCGATGTTATACTTAAGCATTATAGTCATTGATCTCCATAAACATATGTAGGAAAAGAATTTATGTGAAAATAATTGATCTAGGACGTTTAAAAGACATCAAATTATTTTAGAAACACATTCAATATTTTTCATTCAAACAACAACATATTATAAGTACAACATAAAAGGTATTTTGTAGTAAGTAACAAATCTTTCAAATAAATACAATTTTTTTCTCCAATCTTTATAATTCAATTCAGTTAAGGAAAGAAGTCTTCATGTTGTTGACCTTGGGGAGTAAATCCTTAGTCCAATTTTTCCTTCAGAAATCCTTTGCAAGACAACATATGTTTTGACAATGAATATGTTTGGTCCAATAACTGATATGTCACGTGTTATACTTAAGCATTGTAGTCATTGATATCCATCAATGCATGTAAGCAAAGCATTTTTGTGAAAGCAATTGATCTAGGACGTTTAAAATACACCAGACTATTTTAGAAATGTGCTCATTATTTTTTCATTCAAACAACAACATATTATAAATACAACATAAAAGGGATTTTATAGTAATTAAAAAATCTTTCAATCCTTTCAATAATAAGAACTTCTAACATCCATGATACTAGTTGCACTTCTGTTCGAGTAGTAACAAATTTAAAAAATAAGTTACATATTTCACTTCAATCCCAAACTACTATACCTTTTTTTGTTATATCAATTCAATCCTCCAATCAGAGGGATTTCATTACGAGATAATCGCAGAAACTAAACCAATATGTATTTCTTTATCTTGTTAAATGATAGTGACTCTTTAGCTCTAAATATTATATTCTTCAAATACATTTTCCCGCTAAGGTAAAACTAGGTTGATTTAATTTTTTAAATCCCAACAACCACTAAAATCATAATAATATCTCACTTTCTTTTGTTGAAAACTTGAGACCACGAAGATTCAAATATTATGTTATGTCATAAGCTAGCGGACGCTAAGTTCAAAATATCATTTAGTAATCGGTTATATGAAAGTGACCACTATGCTTGAAGTAATATAAATAACCAACTGCTGACTATACCTACAATTAAAAAATATTGATTCAAGTTCATATATATACCCACACAAGTCTGAAGTCACGTAAGGGTTCAATATAAGAATAAATTTTAACATCCACGAGGCTAGTTAAAAGATGAAAAAGTATATTATTATTGTCATGTACCTATAATTATACATGTAATTGTGAATGTAATTATACCTATAAGATAACACAAACCTAATAAGGATATTATTCTTGCCACGTACATGTAATTGTATCTACATTTAATTTTATCTTGGTCTGAACTAAACATGCTACTCTTTTTTGAAAAAATCAAATCCCAGGATGGGGAGGACTTGTGGGGATGCATTTTTTTCAAGAAAACATTGTCCCAATCTTATTCTAGTCAAACAATGTTTTATGAAATCACCTTACCAAATCTCACAAAAATTCCCATCATAAGCGTTGTTTGTTCTCCTCTGTAACATCTTTGTGCTTACCCACTTCATTTTCATGTGTAGAATGAAAAACCTTAGAGAACCTAAATGTAACAAATAGAAGTGTCAATAAAGAAATTCTAATAAGATATTGTTTTATGATTTGTTGTCTGATAATCTATATAGTATGAAATCATGTCTAGCAATGTTAGTTATTTCACCTTGTTTAATTTTGTTTGCAGATTCTACATTTATAATATATATTAACTAAATACATCTAATATTGCTAACATTCAAAACTTCAACCTCCACTAAATCCAGTAATTATGCAAACATTAACTAATTAATGTTGGGGTTGGCTGAAAATCAACTAAGATTAAAATTTGTTAGGTATATGTGAGAGGATAACCTCTTTTCAAGCAAAGAAGAGGATAAGGCATTTGTGGATTTTTTAGGAATTTATGACATTCATAGATTATGTTCATGTGATGGATGGGATCAATTAATGAATATTACTAATTAGGACATAATTCAATTAGAAATCTTGGAGACACGAGTTGAAGATTGGAATGAAGGTGCTCGACATCTCTATTTAAGTATTGTTTATATCGGGCCTTTGGCAATCACTATCAAAAATCCTTGTTCACTATGGGTAGCACCAAAAAACACATTGAGCCTTCTTCTTGTGAAGAGGTCAAGGTCGACCGGTAGTATGGAATATTTTGCATGATGGTGGTGTTACATCATTTATGGAAATATTGTCTGGTCACTCTGTCCGAGTAGCGTGCAGTGTGTTGTGCAACTGGAAGAAAGGAAGATTCAAAGTGGGAAAGACTAAATTTCTTATTTTGATAGAGTCCATTGTGGCTTCGACAAGGCTCCCCATAGAATGAGACATTTTTTAAATGCTCACTTTAGGAGAAGATGGATAATTTCCTGTATCTTGGTGAAAATTTGACAATGTATCACTTGGGATATGAATGGGACTCACTTCCACAACCTTGTGATAGGGTTACTGAGAAATTGAGGAGGTACTTCACACTTTAGTGATGCTACAAAGTGATCTATAGACCTCAAAATTTTCTTCTTATGTATCTTTGACATGATCGGAAGGTAAAATTTATGGTTTTTCTATTTAAATCACTTAAAAGGTCCCTTAAAATGGCTAGAGAAGATGAAGGTCTTTTCCCATACCAAGGCCTTTTGTATTTTATCTTTAAAATGGAAGCTTCCTAAAAATAAATCTTACGCTTCCCCTCTAAGCTAGACGAGCAATATCATGCCCCCCATCCTCTTTTGCAACTAGCTCCCTATTTCCATCGCTGCCGCCACCACCTTGGTCTCCCTTCCGAATCCGATTTTGTTCTTTCGCTCTTGGGTCTCCCTCGTCTTCTTTGGTGGCTCGTAACCCTCCAGGAAACCTCAGAGCACACTCCTAAGGTCTCTAAACTACTTTTGGACCCAACATCTACTTCCTCTCCACCTCTTTTCAACGCTTCTCTGGATTCTCATCTCATCTCCACTAACATTGTAATGGCTACAACCATCTCAACTCACCTAATCACAGAAGCATGTGCAACTTCCTCCCACCTTTTTGCATGGAAGTTACTATGGAATCAGAAATTATAGACGTGTGTTGCAGAATATCTACTTGTTTTACCCTAATTCTCTCTCGTAAGAGAAAATAGGCTCCCCACCGTAGCTTCAAAACACAAGGAGCATTTAGAGAAGATATCTCCTGATCTCGCACGAGGCCATTAAAGATTATGTTACACTCAATATCTATTATCAAGGAATGGAAAAGTCACATGGTCATGACCTAGATGAAAATCAATGAAGACTTCCTAGAACACATTAAGTTAGTGGACGTGTTGGTTCAAGGAAGGCCTATTCCGATGTTAAGGATGAAGCAACTACTCTCATGAATATCCATAAAATGTAATTTGGCTTTGTCAGTTTGGGACTTTTGGTTTTTTGTTTTTGTTGCATATGGGATTGTTCTCTTCTTGTTTCACTGTAATACCTGGCCATGAGGGTTTTTTTTTGCAAGTATGCAGGTCATTTGGGAAAACCCCTTTTACTCTAATTCCAAATAGTTTTATGTTTTGACATATCGTAGTCATGGCTAAGATCCTAATATGTTAACGATTTTTCTTACATCCTTAAGATCGTTATGCTCCAAATTTTATGTCTTGGTATAACCTAATGGCTGCTTAGACAACAATATCCTACTTTATTTTGATAAAATCTAGCGACCACTAAGCTCCAAAATTTATGGTGTGGCATAACGTATCGTTGTCTAATATCAAAATATAATTTTCTTACTAGTTAGGTGGTAGCGAAAACTAAACTCAAAATATTATATTGTGGGTTTAGCACCAGAAAATTTATTAATATTTGCCTCTAATTTTCTAGATGTTGTAAAATATCTTAATTATGAATTATTAAACCCTAGTGATGAAATCACCAAATAACATGTTGTGGAAAAACCTAGCGGTTGCAAAAGATCAAAATAATATATTGTTTAAGTAGCTAACGACCGCTAAGCTCAAACTATGTTGATTCAAATTTGCTAAATCCCAGTCACCATTAAGATCCAAATATTATGTTTTGGCGTAACCCACCGACAACCAAGCTAATAATATCTTATTTCTTTTGTTTAAACCTAGTGAGCGCTAAGCACCAAATATTATGTTGTGTCATAATCTAGCAGACACTAAGCTCAAAATATCATTTAGTAACATGTTAAATGATAACAACCACTATGCTCGAAATAATATATTATGGAAGTACCTAGTCTCTGCTTAGTTCAAAATATGTTAATTTAATTTGTTTAATCCTATTGACCGTAACCTCCATATATTATGTCGTTGTTTAAACTAGCGTCAACTAAGTTATAAATATCTTCCTGTAATTTGTTAACTACTGTAAAATATCGTAACTATGAATTATTGAACCCTAGTGAGTTCAATCTCCAAATAATATGTTGTGGCAAAGGCTACCGGCTACTAAGCTCAAAGTATCTGAAACCACCGGTAGTATCCAAATATTATGTGGTAGCATAACCTAACGGGCGCTAAGCTCGAAATATCTTAATTCCAAATCTTAAATGCATACAAAAATTCAACTAATTTATACTTGGTCTTGATTTCTATAAGGATCTCCAAAGTCAATGTCTTTCTTTTGTTTGTTAAATACTATTGATTTTTTAGCTCAAAATATTTATATTCTTAAGTTCTTACTTTCTTTTGTTGAAACCTAGAGACTGCTAAGATCCTAATATTATGTTGTGGCATAACCTAGTGGTCGCTATGTTGAAAATATCTTAATTTAATTTATCAAATCCTAACCACCAATAGGATGCAAAGATTGTGTGGTGGCATAAACTAGTGGGTGCTATGCTCGAAATATCTTAATTTGAAATCTAAAATCATACAAATTTGTACAAATCTTAATTTCTATACATTTCTCCAAATTTAACGTGGTTGATTAACTTTGAGGTCGATAATCTCAAAAAAACTTACTTTAATTGATAAAACAAAATGACTTACAAGAGGATATGACATATGTGGATTTATAGTTTACATTCATGCAATGTATAGATGGAAATCGATTAAGGGTTATACACATGCAACATGTAAGATGGGGTTCTACATTTAAGAGTCTTAATGGGAAGCGTGATATTTATGATAAGGATATCTAATCGATGATCTTTGGTACTGTCACACTTACCTCCTTTCGTGTGTGTGTGTTGGTGGATTTATATCTCCGGTCTGAAATTTGGACAATTCACTACCCCTTTCCACTTTTTTTCTTTGGTCATTGTTTTTCCTGTCTCTCTACAATGGTAACAAGAGTGTTGGTGGTTTTTTGGGTAGCATGGAGTGTGGTCTTAGTAGGAAGAGGTAGAGAGATATGACAGGCAAGGACATTAGGGAATCATTTACTTCTTGGATGGATGGGAAAATTTGGAATGCAACTATGTGGAATTGGCTCGAGAAGGTCTGGTCAGTCGCGGAGTGATTCGAAGAAGAAGATGACGGTGATATTTGTGAGAGCATGCGCAAGCTAATGCTTGACCCAAACCATTCTAAAGGGCAAAGGAACGTTTTGACATGGCTCAAGGGTTAAGTGTGGAAAACATATTGTCCAACTCTTCAGGGCAATTTATCTTGCATAAGGATAATGAGAAGTTGGAAGAGCATCTATTCATCCTTCAGTATCATGTCCATGCCTTGACATGGGGATGCAGTGATTGTGTGTGGTCTGGAGGTAGTTGCGGAAAATCAGGGTATAGAACTCCTTTCTTGCACTAAAGTGAAAATGCCAAAATGTTGTGTCGATTCATCCTCCTCCTCTGATCAGAGTAAAGGGGACATGGATGTTAAAATCATCGATGAGGTGGAGCCGAGAGTTTGAATGACCTAATATTTCCTGGATAAATTTTTCTTTAGTTTTTTATTAAGGTCAGAATGACCATTTGTATAGCAAAGTGTATAGATATAGGAAGTATTTGTGGGTGAAGTGAAGCTGATTACAACTCTTCCCCATATTTTGGCATATATTTAGTAAGATAAGTTGTTTGTAATCATCATGGGAGTCCATTGCTAGAATACTTATCATGGATTGGTTCCTCGTGTACTTTTTTCAAGACTTATCATCGAAATATCCTAGTTTAAAATCTTAAAATCACAGATGAATTCATATAATTTAGATATATCTTCTTTGCATGATACATATAATGTTTGTGATACATAAGATAGAGAATTGAGTACCCAAATACTATATTGTGGCATAACCTAGCGTTCATTAAGCTCTTAATACCTCAATTTAGTTTTGAAATCCTAACTACCGCTAGGTTCCAACGATTATGTGGTAACATAACCTAGCGGGTGCTAAGCTTGAAATATCTTAATTTAAAATAACATATCATGTTTGTGATACATAACCTAGTGAATTGAATACCAAAATAATATGTTGTGGAATAACCTAGTGGTCGTTAAGCTCTTAATACCAGTATTCACTAAGATCGTATTATTATGTTGCATAACCTACCCATCGTTATGCTTATAATATCTTACTTTCTTTTATTGAAACCTAGAGACTTCTAAGATCCAAATATTATGTTGTGTCATAAGCTAGTGGACGCTAAGCTCAAAATATAATTGGGTTATATTGTGGCATAACCTAGCAGCCGCTAAGCTCTTAATACCTCAATTTAGTTTTTAAATCCTTACTACCGCTAGGTTCCAATGATTATACGGTAGTATAACAAGTCGACGCTAAGATCGAAATATATTAATTTAAAATAAAATATCATGTTTGTGATACATAACCTAGTGAATTGAATACCCAAATAATATGTTGTGGAATAACCTAGCGGTTTGCTAAGCTCTTAATACCAATATTCACTAAGATTGTATTATTATGTTGCATAACCTACCTACCGCTATGCTTATAATATCTTACTTTCTTTTACTGAAACCTAGAGACTTCTAAGATCCAAATATTATGTTGTGTCATAAGCTAGTGGATGCTAAGCTCAAAATATAATTGGGTAACTGGATAGATTATAGCACCCACTAAGCTCGAAATATTATACTATGGAAGTACCTAGCGCCCACTTAGCTGAAACTATTTTAATTTAATTTGTTTAATCCAACCCACCATAAGGTCTTAATGTTATACAATGCGATATACTCGATGAAGCCTAGCGACCGCTAAGCTATTCTTAGTCATAAATAAAGTGATCGCTTGACCCAAAAAAGTGTGTTGCCTAAAAATAACAAAGCATATTTAACACGAGAGAAATAACAAATCGATCACTTGACCCAAAAAAGTGTGTTGCCTATAACAAAATCCACCTATCCTTGAGTCCACAAAGGTAAATGAAGACTTCATCCAAATAAGAATTATAGCCTAGCAGTGCTAGAGTAGGAAACATTTTTCATTTAGATTGTATTCAAAAAGGAGTTTATATAAACGGTAAAAAATAAATCTAGAATTTATATAATAGTATATGTATAGACTTGGACTCATTGTAACCTAACGGCTACTAGTTATACTTAAAGGTAGAATATTTTTACATTTAGGATAGGAAAAGAAACCTGGACTAATGACCAAGAAGTTATACTACAAGTTTTTAAATACAACGCGATCTACTCATTGCACCCTAGTGGCCGCTAAGCTATTCCTAAAGGTAAATATATCATGTTCATAAATGTTATACATCTAAATTCTTAATGTTTGCTAGAAATCATATTAAAAAGCTATAAAAGATAACAAATAAATTTGGCATTTATATAATGGATACATAAATATACGTGTAAAATTATATCTTTAATATGTTATACAAGTAAACATATAATTTTATCTAGTTCTTACAAGATTCTGGTAGAATTATTTTACAGTTATCAAATCATATGGAAACTCGAAATTGTGTTTAAGAATCTATAAAACAAGTTCTTACATATGACGCCATCTACATATCGCATCCTAAAGAACCGTTAATCTATTCTTAAAGGTAAATATATCATGTTCATAATGAAGTTGTTTTATAAATCTAAATTGTTAATCTTTGCGAATATAACAGTTGACAAAGAACAAAAGTGATCGCTAGGACCAAAAATGTTGTGTTGCCTATATAAAAACAACTGATCCACAAGGGGCCAAGGAATACAAATGCTTTTTCCAAATTAGAATTATAGCCTAATGACGCTAGGGTAGACAACTTTTCCTATGGTAGAGTTTATTCATAAAAAAATCATATTGAAAAGATACAAACGATAACAAATAAATCCAGAATTTATATAATGTATATATAAATATACGTGTAGAATCTTGTATGTAATTCGAAATAGAATTGGGGTTTTGTAAATAGGTTGTCGAAACAACCAATTATATCGTGGAAGCCTCAAAGCTATGTTAATTTTTGGCATAGATTAGCGGGCTCAAAAGGAAGAATATATTAATTATAAAATGCATATTGATTAAAATTATATTTAATAATATTATTGCATATATAATGTGTTTAACTTCCAATGTACATACCATAAAAATGATGAAGATGTTACATTTGGTTAATTATACATGGAAACACGCCTATAATTGGAAATAATTATCATACAATTGAATTCTTAATATAGTTTTATAGTTTTGAATTAATTTTTTAACCTCATATATTTTCCTAAAATATCTAAGCAACAACCATGTAAAAAATGTAATATGCATTAATTAGTGAGGTTTTTTTACATCATCTTGATGAAGAACATTAAACTATTTTTGGTTCTCCTCACCAAAATAAATTTAAAAATAAGGTGATGTGCTATAAGCTATCATTATCCTAAAAATAATCGTAGGAATGAGAACAAAAAATTCAAAACCAAAATAGCCAAAGAGAGGCATAGAATGGCAGAAATGGGAAAAATTTAACCAGAAATAAATACTAGAGCATAAAAGTGACTTAAATTTCTTTCGTTAAAGAAAAAAAAAGTGATTTTTCATGAAGAACAAGGCAATTTTACATGAAGATCAAAAACAAATGGAAAGCAAGGCTTGACTGTGGAGCACGATTCAGTAGGATAGAGCGAGGCCTTGTGTGGGTCATGATTGGACTGCAAAGTGTAAAACATAGGAACCCGTCAACTACAGAGCAACTAATAGAACCCCAATAAAAAAAGGAACAACTTTACTATAAATACCGGTTTAGTAATATATGGGATTGTTTCATGTTTAATGATGTCTATGAAACCTCCATCTGTTATCTCATTCAAACAATCATCATGATTCTTTTCACAACATCTTTTGATATCCTCCTTTGTGTGCTTCTTTTTTGTGCCTTTCTCTGCAAAAAAAATATTATAATCGAATGAATAAAAAGCTGGGATTCGAACACTCGTCCCTGCAATCTACGGTCCGTGCATATTTTTTTATTTTGAAGACATGCTTTTCTGATTGACCAAAAAAATTTGAAACCCTACTCAATATTTCTTTGATTTATTTAATAAATTTTTAAGCAGATTCCACGAAATAAATTTCAAAAATAGAAAAAGAGCAGGATACAAAAAATTTAAATTTTCACTTTCCCCCTCTAAAAGCAAAAGGGCAGGCTATTGAAATTTCAAATATCCGAAAACTTACCCCCTCTAAAAGAAAAAGGGCAGGCTATTGAAATTTAAAATATCTCGAAAACTTTCCCCCTCTAAAATAAAAAGGGTGGGCTATTGAAATTTCAAATATCTGAAAACTTTCCCCCTCTAAAAGTAAAAGAGCAGGCTATTGAAATTTCAAATATCTGAAAATGCGAAGGATTCAAATTTCCCTATTTTTTATTTTTCTATGGTTTAAAAATTAAAAACTAAACATTTTTCATTGTCTATAGCCTATAATAATATAAACATAATAACAAATATATTATACAACATATAATTGAACCAAACATAGCAAAAAAATATATTTAAAAAATAGAAGAAATAAATCCTAAACATAGTTTTGAAGATTATTAGAATAATATACAGACATTTACGTTCCATTCTTTATCAAAATTGATTTCTACATTGTTAGATATAGTGTGTGCTAATTTAAATTAATTATCCAATGAAAATGTGCCACGTGGCAAGTTCAAACAAGATATTTTAGATACATAATAAGGATAGCGATCCAAGACTTATAGTTAGTGTTACTGTATGACTATTTTCAAAATAAGAAACGTTTGAGCCTAGGGTTTGATATGCCATTTTTTTAATAAGTAAAGGATCTTAGCGGGTGCTAAGCATTTTCTTTGTTAAGAAATGATGTGAAATATGTTTTGAAAACCATGTATCTTATGGAAACTACATACTAAACCTAGTGATCCACAACTTTACAGAGAGTTTTTAAAATGAGAAGAGGTAAAGGTAGGAGCCTAAGCAGCCACTAAGCTAAACCGTGATTTATTATTTTATGTCTAATTTCAAAATAATAAAATTTTGAGCTTAGGATCTGAAATGGCATTTCTTTCAATAAGTAAAGGATCTTAGTGGGTGCAAAGCATTTTTTTATAGGAAATGATGTGATGTATGAGTTAAAAACTATGTATCTCATTGGAACTACATACCAAGGCTAGGGATTTAAAACTATAAAGATAATTTAAAATGAGAAGAGGTAAAGTTAGGAGCCTAGCGGCCACTAAGCTATACCATGATTTGTTGTTATTTTATGGCTATTTTCAAAATAAGAAACTTTTGAGACTCGGGTATGCTATGTTGTTTATGTCAATAAGTAAAGGATATTAAGAAATACTAAGTGTTTTCTTTTATGTAAACAATACAAAATATGAGTTGAAAACTATGTATCTTATGGGAACTACATATTAAGGCTAGCGATCCAAAACTGTAAAGATAATGTTTATATTGATAAGAGGTAAAGGTAGGAGCCTAACGATCGCTGAGCTATACCATTCAATTCAATACATTATGGTGTTCCATTCAATATGTACAAAATCTTAGTGGTCGCTAAGCATTTTCTCTCGTAAAAACAGATGTGAATTATATGTTACAAACAATAAGTCTTGTGAGTACTACATAATAGATGAAAACACAAATGGAGCATCTAAGGGAAATCCAGGTATATTGGGAGTGGGGTGCTTGATTAGAGATGTTGAAGATAAGTTGGTAATAACAGGGTCTTTCCCTCTCAAAGTTGCTTCATGTAATGTTGTGGAGGCACAAGCCCTTCTCGAGGGACTTAAGTTGGTGGTCCAAACTGGTTGCAAAGCATTAGAAATCGAAGGGGACTCCCAAGTGGTGATCAATGACGTGAGAAAAGGAAAGGCTATGTCTTGGCATTTGGATTATTTCATTAGCAATATTTTGTTTTGATTAAATAAAATCCCAATTTGGAACATTAATCATGTTTATAAGGAGATGAATGGTGTCACCAATCTTTTAGCTGATCAAGACATTACAAATAGAGTTGGCCCAGTCATTTCCAAACATGTGAGTGATTGGGAGGATTTGGAAGAAATTATTACTTGGGAAGGGAGCCCGAGGATATTTAATTTGAGGTGGTGTGGGTTGTTTCCTTCTCATCTATGCTTGGTGGCCCGTGACGGTGGACGTTTCATTCCAGTTTGCCATGGCAGTTCAACCTTTATTACTATTGTTCTTGCATGGAGAGAAGAGGGAGATGGTATTTCACAAGGAGGTTTTGTAGGCTCACCTACAAATTTTTTTATGGGTCGAGTCTAATTTTGTCAGTGGAATCCATTACTCGCATTCGGGGTGGAATACTGGAGGAGTAGGCTAGTTCTTGTATTAACTCTAAGATGGCTTCTGGTTCATGTCGCAGCTTGTTGTTAGTGAGGAAGAATATTGAGTAGGTCAGGGTAATAGTGATATAATTCATCAAAACCATGCATTGAGCTAACTTGGTTGAAATGCTAGAGGAATGTGGTAGAGCTCATCCTTTTCCTGACTCGGTTCAAGACTAACAAGCTTTGGAGAAGGCACGACAAGTGATAGCAGAGTTGTCGGTTAGGATTGTGGTCTTGATGAAATTCATTGAAGTGGTGCATACTTCCTGTGTGGAAGGGCTCTATGAAGGGAAACATCTTGAGAAATCGGATCTCCAAGGTCTCTCGGCATCAGTCTTCATGGAGTCTGTGAGCATCACGGGGCTTCGTCGCAAGCTCAGTTTTTCCTAAAAAATTCCTCCTTAAGACAACTCATGAAGGGGGGGACTTCAGGAGCCCGAAGGTTGTTATTCCTCGCCGACCTTCTTCTCTAGTTTAATTTTTTGTTATGTCCAGTTTCGAGTCTTAGGTTTTTGTTCTAGTGGTCTCGGTGTGGTGTTTGGGTTGCTAGTCTCCCTACATCCTTGTAGATGTTTTGTTCTTTCTTTTGGGTTGGCTGGTTTAAGGTATGGTCTATGTTGTACTTGTGTGGGATCCCTACAATCCCTAAGTTCTGAGCTCCTGTAAAAATAATTTAAATATCTAAAACAAGGTAGATGAAAATACATTAGCGACTCAAAGCTATATACATATGGTATTTATAATGAATGGTAGTAATGGTGGGAGCCTAACAACTACTAAACTAGAGCATGATCTTTTATTTTATCAATGTTTTCAAATTATTAAACTATTGAACCTAGCATCCACTATGCCCTTACTTTCGATAAGTAAAAAATGCTTAAAGTTCGCTAATCATTTTCTCCCAAAAATCAGATGTGAATTATGTGTTTCAAATAATATACCTTATGGGAACTACGTAAGGCTTGATCCCTCATGTACCTTAATCACTCTAAGAAATAACAACATAGTTTAAAAAAATATGAATTTTTTTACCTACCTTTAATATTGTAGGACCAAAAAAATGGGAAATTTTTTTTTCCTACCTTTAATATTGTACCTTAATCACTATAAGAAATAAGAACATATATTACTTAAAGAAAGAATACAAAAGAGACCAACCCTAAGTCTAAGTAATGATAAAACGGAGGGGTTTTTGAGGATTTGAGGAAGAGGAATGGTTCAAAGGGTTGAGGAATTATTTTTTCATATTTAGACCCATCTCGGGTTGTGGAGGTGTGTCATTCATGTGACAAGAGAAGAATTTGGAGTGGCATGTTCATTGGCCCCTAAAATTGGTACTTTAGGTCTTTCACCAAAAAAAAAGGAGAAGACATTGCAAAGGATACTGCAAGATATTGGAAGGGTTTGAGGGTTACCGTGGAGCTCACCGTACAAAATTGTCAAGCCAAAGTTACAATTGTTCCCAATGCAGCTACCTTGGTAATTAAATCCCTGAAGGAACTTGAACGTGACATGAAAAAGATGAAAAACATTAAACATACCAAGAACATCTCGTTAGATGATGTTATTGAAATTGCAAAGGTCATGAAGCCCCTATCCATGGAAAAACATCTTGCAGGGAATTGTGAAGGAGATTTTGGGTACATGTGTTTCTATCTGGGGAACTGTTGATGGCAAGGATCCCAGAGGATTGATCAGAAGTAAGCAATTTTGTTTTGGGTATGTTTTATTGAGTTTTAGTGTATTGAGTTTTTGTTTGTTTTTAAGGTAGACTGGGAATAATGGCTTAAAGATTTATGGGTCTTTCATTGAATAAAAAGGAGCACGCCAAATTTGGTTATAGTGGGTTTCGTTGCTTATTTAATGTTTGTGTATTTGCTTGTTTAATGTACTTTGTATTTGTAGGCCTAATTTCCTTAATAAAACTGAGTTATTTTGGTAATGTTAGATTGTAAATATCAGTTGGAAGCATTAAACCAAAATAAGAAGTAACGTCTAGTAAGATATTTACTAGCTATGGTTTGTAATAATTTATTTTCACTTTACAAGAAAAATCTCATTTCCTATGAATTTGGGGCATGAGGCTTAACTCATTGACAAACATTCTCATAAGTGGTGGTGTAAAGGCTGCAACAAGGTTGGGGTTTGGCAAGTTGGAAAATGGCCCGAATCTATGATGGCTATGTTGAGGGAAAGGGGGTTCTACTGGAAGTTGATGCAAAGGAGTCAACTTGGATTACGTAGTTTTGAGGTTTAAGGATGATGTAAGACCATCTACAATTCCATTCCAGTGAGATTTCACTACAATCAGATGAACTATAAACACAATATTGATGACGGGTTTTTAGTACTAGAGCAAGTATGATGGGAGCTTTGTGACTACTAAACTAAAGCATGATCTTTTCTTTTATCGTTGTTTTCGAATTATTAAACTCTCAAACCTAGTGTCCACTATGCCCTTACTTTTGATAAGGAAAAAATGCTTAACATTCGCTAAGCACTTTCTCCGACAAAATCTGATGTGAATTATGTGTTTCAAACAATATACCTTATGGGAAATACGTAAGGCTTGATCCCTCATGTACCTTAATCACTCTAATAAATAACAATATAGGAAAAACAAATTACCTACCTTTAATATTGTAGGACCTAAAAAATAGAATATTTTTTTACCTTAGTTTAATATTGTACCTTAATCACTCTCATAAATAACAACATATATTAATTTAAAAAAGAAAAGAAAACAGAACAACCCTAAGTCCAAGTAGATAAATATGTAGGGTTTTTCCTAGCGTTCTCTTTTAGCAAGAGGTCACAGAGTTGTAGAAGATTTGCAAAAGAGGCACAATTCGAAGGGTTGAGGAAGAATTTCACCAAAATTGGACCCATCTTAGGTTGTGGAGGTGTTTTTCTGTGTGATAGGAGGAGAAGGTGGAGCAGCCTCTTCATTGGCCCCTAAAATTGTTCCTTTGGGTCTTTCACCAAAGAAAATTGGAGAAGACATTGCAAAGGAGACTGTAAGAGATTGGAAGGGTTTGAGGGTTACCATGAAGCTCACTGTACAAAATCGTCAAGCCAAAGTTACGTTTTTCCCAACATAGATTGCCTTGGTGATTAAAGCCCAAAAGGAACTTGAACATGACAGGAAAAAGATGAAAAACATTAAACATATTGGGAACATCTCGTTGGACGATGTTATTGAAATTGTGAAGGTCATGAAGCCCCGATCCATGGAAAAACATCTTGCAGGGAACTATGAAGGATATTTTGGGTACATGTGTTTGTATCGGGCATATTGCCAATGGCAAGGATCCCAAGGATTTATAATCAGAGATCGATGAAGGAGAGGTCAAGATTCCAGAGGATTGATCAAAAGGAAGCAATTTTGTTTTGGGTATGTTTTATTGAGTTTTAGTGTATTGGGTATTTGTTTGTTTTTAAGGTAGATTATGAAATAATGACTTAAAGATTTATGGGTCTTTCATTGAATAAAAAGGAGCACGCCAAATTTGGTTATAGTGGGTTTCGTTGCTTATTTAATGTTTGTGTATTTTCTTGTTTAATGTACTATGTATTTGTAGGCCTAATTTTCTTAATAAAACTGAGTTATTTTGGTAATGTTAGACTGTAAATATCAAGTTGGAAGCATTAAACCAAAATAAGAAGTAACATCTAGTAAGATATTTACTAGATAAGGTTTGTAATAATTTATTTTCACTTTACAAGACAAAGCTCGTTTCCTATGAATTTGGGGCATGAGGCTTAACTCATTAACAAACATTCTCATAAGTGGTGGTGCAAAGGCTGCAACAAGGTTGGGGTTTGGCAAGTTGGAAAATGGCCCGAATTTGTGATGGCTATGTTGAGGGAAAGGGGGTTCTGTTAGAAGTTGATGCAGAGGAGTCAACTTGGATTATGTAGTTTTGAGGTTTAAGGATGATGTAAGACCATCTACAATTCCATTCCAGTGAGATTTCACTACAATCAGATGAACTATAAACACAATATCAATGACGGGTTTTTAGTACCGGAGCAAGTATGATGGGAGCCTAGCGACCGCTAAACTAGAGCATGATCTTTTATTTTATCATTGTTTTCAAATTATTAAACTGTTGAACCTAGTGTCCACTATGCCCTTACTTTTGATAAGGAAAAATGCTTAGCATTCGCTAAGCATTTTCTATGACAAGATCCGATATGAATTATGTGTTTCAAACAATATACCTTATGGGAATTACGTAAGGCTTGATCCCTCATGTACCTTAATCACTCTAAGAAATAACAATATAGGAAATAAAAATTAGCTACCTTTAATATTGTAGGACCTAAAAAAGGAATTTTTTTACCTACATTTAATATTGTACCTTAATCACTCTAAGAAATAACAACATATATTAATTTAAAAAAGAAAACAAAAGAGAACAACCCTAAGTCCAAGTACAGATAAAGACGTAGGGTTTTTCCTAGTCTTCCCTTTTAGCAAGAGGTCGCGAAGTTGTAGAGGATTTGCGGAAGAGGCACGGTTCAAAGGGTTGAAGAAAAATGCCACCAAAGTTGGACCCATCTCAGGTTGTGGAGGTTTTCATCTATGTGACAGAGGAGAAGTTGGAGTGGCTTCTTCATTGGCCCCTAAAATTGGTCCTTTGGGTCTTTCACTGAAGAAAATTAGAGAAGACATTGCAAAGGAGACTGCAAGAGATTGGAAGGGCTTGAGGGTTATCGTGAAGCTCATTGTACAAAATCATCAAGCCAAAGTTACAATTGTTCCCAGTGCAGCTACCTTGGTGATTAAAGCCCAGAAGGAACCTGAACATGACAGAAAAAGATGAAAAAAATTAAACATACCGAGAACATCTCGATGGACAATGTTATTGAAATTGCGAAGGTAATGAAGCCCCGATCCATGGAAAAACATCTTGCGGGAACTATGAAGGATATTTTGGGTACATGTGTTTTTGTCGGGCATACTGCCGATGGCAAGGATCCCAAGGATTTACAATCAGAGATCGATGAAGGATAGGTCAATATTCCAATGGATTGATCGGAAGGAAGTGATTTTGTTTGGGTCCTGTTTTATTGAGTTTTAGTGTATTGGGTATTTGTTTATTTTTAAGGTTTGATTGGGGAACAATGGATTAAATATTTATGGGTTTTTTGTTGGATAAAAAGAAGCACATCAAATTTGGTTATAGTGGGTTTCATTTCTAATTTATTGTTTGTGCATTTTCTTGTTTAATGTACTATGTATATGTAGGCCTAATTTCCTTAATAAAACAAAGTTATTTTGGTAATGTTAGATAGTAAATATCAATTTGGAAGCATTAAACCAAAATAAGAAGTAACCTCTAGTAAGATATTTATTGGCTATGGTTTGTAATAATTTATTTTCACTTTATAATACAAAGCTCGTCTCCTATGAATTTGGGGCATGAGGCTTAACGCTTTGACAAACATTCTCATAAGTGTTTGTGTAAAGGATATAACAAGGTTGGGGTTTGGCAAGTTAGAAAATGGCTTGAATCTGTGATGGCTATGTTGAGGGAAAGGGGGTTCTATTGGAAGTTGATGTAGAAGAGTAAACTTGGATAATGTAGTTTTGAGGTTTAAGGATGATGTAAGACCATCTACAATTCCATTCTAGTGATATTTCACTACAATTAGATGAACTATAAACACAATATTGATGACGATTTTTCAGTACCGGAGCAAGTATGATGGGAGCCTAGCAACCGCTAAAATAGAGCATGATATTTTATTTTATCGATATTTTCAAATTATTAAATTGTTAAACCTAGCATCCACTATGCCCTTACTTTCGATAAGGAAAAAATTCTTAGCGTTCGCTAAGCATTTTCTCCCATAAGATCCGATGTGAATTATGTGTTTTAAAAAATATACCTTATGGGAACTACGTAAGGCTTGATCCCTCTATATGGTATGTAGTGCAGTTATTGTCTCTGCAGGTACATTCCAACCAACATGATATAATTATGATCAATGAAAAACACTAGTGATGCAAAGTTGTATATATGTTTACAATGACCGTAACGATAGGAGCCTCATCGTTGCTTAGCTAAGTCAAGATTTATTATTTTATCACAATTTTCAATAAAAGAAACTGTTGAAAGTAGCGTCTGATGTGTTGTTACTTTCGATAAGTAATGAAACTAAGTATTAGGTAAATAATTTTTCCAATACAAAACATTGTGAAGAGGGCCATACTTACGTTTAGGAAAAGTGTAATCCTTCCCATTTGTTTTTGATAGCTTGTTGTGGAATTTCCCACCTAGCACTACGCTTAAAATATCGTACTTATAGTAGTTATAGACATTTAGACATAATGAATAAAGTATGTCTGATATACATATATTTCACATTGTCTTATATAACAAAAATTATGAGCTATCACTAACTCCGTTAATGTGATTTGTTGCTCAAATACTCTCCTCAAAATACCAAACATTAGATCTTCCGACCGCTATCCTTTAAACATGTTCATTAGTCTTGTTACAGGCATCTAATCCTCACTACTATAGTATGACCGATATACACATAAATCACATAGTCTTGTAAAACAAAAATCCCAAGCTACCACAAACTCTCTTCAAAATACCAAATATTACATCTTAATGTCCTCTATGGTTTATCATTAAAAAGGTGTAAATGGATTAAAAATTGTTTTAGGTTGTTCTTTTATATGTTGACTAGAAGTCTATTTGCTCAGTAAAGTGTGTATTTTTTAACGTTCCTATCATGCCATTTATATAATGTTATGGCTTGTCGGCTCATATGTAATACTTTCAAAAGGTGCAAATGGTTTCATATCTTTTAATGCATCATAATTCAATTTCAGAATTTTAGAAAAAAATTGTTATTATTGATTCGATCTACAAAATATGAATTACCAGAGCGATTAAATGATACATAAGATGTCCTATCAAAGCCTAGTGGTCGCTAAACATTAATTTAATTACTTTGTCATGATACATAGTAAAAACTCTAAAACTTGGTGTCTGCTAGGTACTATTTACATTCCTTAACGAACAATGCGAGAAAAACAATTTAAAGTTTGCAAATGACCTAATTATTAATGTATTTTACTCTAAATATAGGTAAAATGCATTCCATTATTTGTGCTCCATTCAAAAAAAATCCATTCATCGCAAGCGGTATTTGTTGGAAGAAAAGAGACGAGGAATGGTTTGTGGAAATTAATTCCCCTAAAAACTACCACATCGACATGTGGTTGTTTTTTGTTATAGATGACAATCATGAGGAAGTTGGTATTGTTTTATCATCATAAGTTATTGATTTGGGGACATTGCATGTCCAGGTGGAACGCTTTGACTTTGAAAATAATAAGTGTCTTATTCTGGATATGGAGTTGGATGTTTCTTTGTCCAGAAATGGGAAATGCATGCCTCCATAAACAATAGACCATATTCTTGTTCAAAATATGGTTGGAATTTGGGGATTCTAATAGATTCTAAAAAAATTGGTTGTTCAAATGTAGAAGTCATTCAAAATGGTATATTTACAAAGTATTAAAAAAATTGTATAGAAACGAGAAAACATATTTTGTTTGTCATTTTTTGCATAGAAAAGGTTTTCTTTCACCTCCAAAACATGCCAAGTTATTTACTATGTTGAGGCAAACATATTTGACTAAATTGGAGATAGACCCATCTAAATCAAAATTGCATGGGTTGAAAAGGAATACTAAATCAACTGGGTTTTTGAGGCTAGTGTAATAGTAGATACATTTGATTCTTACTATCGAAGAATAAAAGGAGACAACAAAATGAGAGAAAAATTCTACATTATTTGAGAAATAAGCATCCAGATAATATTGTATTGACATCCTGTAGTGAATCCAATGTAATCGAAAAATTTAAATTGCATGAATCAAACTACCACCAGTTGTCTATTACTATTGGGTGAAGAGAGAAATGGAAAAATAAAATTTGATTCCCATGTTGGGAAAAAATGGAAAATGAAAAAATATCATGAGGTAGAAGAATTTTTTCCCATCATAGCTTAAACAAGTATTAGAAAACTATGTGATGTCACTGGAAGGAAATATACTAGCAAAGGTGAAAGTCATCAGATAATTTTTCTTGTAAATGTGCATATCCATTCCAACTTACATCAACTTTATCATCTATTCCTTCAACTAATCCTTTCAATTTTGAATGTGTGATCATTGATTTTTACAATTTGGCCAGCGATATTTCTTCTAATGTCATAATGGAGCTTCTAACAGTTATCAGAACTAGTGTGTTGGATTGTATTATTATTGTTCTAATACCAATTGGTTATTCAAAAATGTTAAGTGACATAGTACAAAGATACATGGAAAATTTTAAAGACATTAGAGTATCAATTATGGATGGATGCTACAGACTCTACGATAACAACGAGATATTCAAAAGTTTGTCTTATGTACACAATATCTTGTGTGCATAACTGCAACAATAACAATGACTATAGAGAAGAGGTCATTATGGATTAGATGGAGAAAATGCCACAAAAATTGGTAACTGCAAGAAAAATTGGTCTACAAGGAAACATCCATCCTTTTCTTTGTGAAATATCGTATGAGTTTTGGCTGAGATGTTCACTCAATGTTGTTCTGTAAATTCTCTAGTACTAGTGCTTTATGACAATAGTGTCACACTCTATGTATTGGTGGATTCCAAACTATCTGTCATTTTTTTTAGACACATAGTCAAGTGATGTTTCTAAAACATTACTATTCTCATATGAAGAAATGTTCATCTTTGAAAACAACTTCAACAAGTGATTTTGTTTAATGGATTTTAACCAAAAATATGCTACCGGTACAATTATTGATAATGCAAACAACCACAAAGCTATAAAATTTGATGCAAAATCATTTCACCGTGATGCTACACAACAAATTCAACATGTTGATTTACTTTCAATCATTTTATAAATAAGTTTAATGAGCTCTATCTTCATTTGCCATGGTTTTCAATTCTTTCCTTTGTGTGTGGCTTTACTTCATTCCATGACTTCCTTTCTCCTTCGTGGTTATCTTTACCTTTCCATGGCTATCTCTTGACTTTGGAGGCTTATACCTAAACTCCTGCCAACATTATCCCCCTCTTAAACTTTGTCTCATCCTCGAGACAACAACTGATGACAAATTTTACTCCTTCCTTCAAAAATTATTTTAAATTGGGATCAATGGGCATCAACCACAGGACTTAGACGTCTTAGCGTAGGGAAGGGTTCCCTCACTTGACTCATCCAACTAGATTTATGGGACACCAAGGTATAGAAGCATCAACCTCCTCAGGAACTTAGACATTTGGCATAAGGAGAAGTTCCTTTTCTCAACTCGCCTGACTGGGTTTATTGGGACGCCTCGACCTTTAATCTTCTAAGGTGTACTTTGCGGTATGTACTTTGTAATTTGGGGAATGATATTCTTTTCATAGTGAAGCCATGAAGTCAAATGAGAATGCACCTGATTAATCCATTCCTGTAGTTGTGTATTCTCTTGAATTAGTGACACCAATTCTGATGGAGTGGGATGTGCTTGTATTTCCTTCCATCGATCTTGTGCAAGTGTAGTTTCTTGTTACATCCGCATCAAATCTTTATCCAATGTAGTGCTACATTCTTACATGTCATAGATATTTTCTTGCCGCCCCCTCTGCTGGTTTTGATATTTCTCCATAAGTTCTACTAATTTCCTCCTTTGTGCACCATCCTTTTCTTGTAGAATGTCATATTCTATAGACATCTTATGTATGTCTTGTTCAATTTTTTCCATCTTTCCCTTGTCTTTTTGGTCATACTTGGCCATCCAATGGTATAGGTGTAGTATACCACTGGAATTGTTTAGTTTTGTCTCTAGTTTCTTCACCGCGGTTTGAAATTCACTTCTTTTTTTCGATTCTCCGCTACATGAGGTTTCTTGACATATTCTGGTATTATCCTATTACAATTTGGCAGATTGTTTCTTTCTCTGCCTCCAATTTTATGTGGTGTTCTTTTAGGATTTCCCCTACCGTGTATTCAGTAGATGCTAGACACAAATGTTGACCTAAAACCCCAACAGATTATAGGGATTAGGAAGTAATCGATCACGGTTAAGGATGTACGTGGGAAATACACCACATTTAATCTATGAACAAAAATGTAAATAAAGACACATAACAAATTTTACTCCAAACTCCAATATTTATTTATTTATCAATAATGATTACATCAGTTTTTAGTACATGCATATTCTTCCCTTTCTTACTCTCATACAAAATCTCAAAATGGCATTCACATATGTCTTTCATGATGCACACTTTACATAATACATTGATTATAATAAATATACAAAATACAATCTATTTCAAAGGTCACTTCCTTTGACTCATGCCTTTGTCGGCTTCTGACATGATCTGGCATGATTTATCTTCATTATATGGCTTTAAGTCGACTTCCACGACTTCTTCCAGTCTTCCACAGCTCTGCTTAGTCTTACGCAACTTTCTCTATGTCTGCGGCTTTGTTGGCAATTTCTTTCCTTTATGTGCAAATTTACTTCATTTTGCGGCTTCCTTTCTCCTTCGTGATTGTTTTTTACCTTTCCATGGCTATCTCTAAACTTTGGCGGCTTATACCTAAACTCCTACCAACAACAGAAAAAAAATATAATGTTCTCAATTTTGTAGTGAACTGAGTGAGGTTGTAAAATTATTCTTCAGTGGATTCCACACCACCTTCTCCTTTGCAATCTTCTATAAGACTGGTTTGATTCACATCGGAAGGCTCCAAGATAAGATCTTCTTTGGCAACATTCAAAAACCTTTGGGGATGAACACCCTGTGGCATGAATGATCCTCAAGTCTTCCTCCATGGGAAAAATTTCTTCTTCTTCTTCCTCTTGACAGAGTGCTTCAAGATGTTCATATCTCCTTTGAAAAGCTAAAGCATATCTCCAAACTTCATGATAGGCTTCGGGTCGGGATTTCTTTCTATTGCATCCGTAAGCTTACGCACATATTCCCTTCTTAGAATGTCCATTTTTTCGTCACCATACATAAGGAAGTCATCTAGAGGAAGGGAGATGAAAGACAGTGTCATGGATTTCTTGGTAAGATACGTGAAGTTAAAAAATTTACCTTTGGTGGATTTTGCACCATCTTGTTCTTAGTATAGCCTTTCGTTTCTCTTTTAAACCTTCTTCATCCATCTCTTATATTCTTAATTATTGACTGGAGTAATTCCCATTCTTTTCCTTTGGATACACTCTTCTGAATGAACCACCATGACTTGATATTTGGGTCTTCACATACGATGATTTTCTCTATTCTGGAAGTCTTTTTTGGCTTTTGTGGAGATAGTGTGAGCCTTATTTCCTTCACCTTTCTTGGCTTTACAGGAGATGTTCTAGAATGATGGTTGATCAAAATTTGCAATTCTCATTAATCCTCTTCTTCTTCTTCGTTGTCACTCATTGGTACTTCACTCCAAACTGGGAATTTCTTCATTGTGATGTGGAAACAAACATGACAGGGGTTTGTTCCTTGATGGAGTTACCTTCAAAAATGATTTTCTATTGAAATCTAGGTTTTTTTGTTTTTTGGATTTTTTTTTGGATTTTCAGACCTTGCAATCGTATTTTAGGTGCGAGATGTTGCTAAGTTTATAGCAGTGGGGCCAAAAATTGTTGGCGAGAAAAATTTTCAGTGGAAAAATTTATGGGTTTCTTTCCAATGCTCTAGGATTTGAAGTATCTCTACTTAAACTGTGCAACTTTTGTATTTGCATGCGTGTGAAAAGGTGGATTTTCCTGGTGGCCTTGTGGTCGGGGATCCAATAGGGGCACTCCACTGACCCTGCGGAAAAGCTAGAAATCACTTACTAGAGATGACTTTGTCTTGAGAGTGGGAAAGGGAGTGAGAATATGAGGTAGGAGAACTAATGCTGCAAGTAGAAAATCAGATTCTTGCATACACTAGTTAGAAATTTCAACACATGCATTTATGAGAAGAAACAACCAAAACTTCCATGCTACTGGCTAGAGGAAACCATGCATACAAAGATGCACACATTCATATGCCTTGGAAAACAAAAACTTATTCCTTACTTAGCATTTCAATTAAAGTTGTACATAGTATGAGAATGGAGGAAAATAGTGAGGGGAAAATAGAAGAAAAATGGTTATCTCCTTTGTTCTCTTTAAGCACAATGCACTCTTGAGTTTACAAAATCAATCACCAAACCTTTGAAATGGAAATGGATTTACAATTTATAGGAAGAGAAATGACTCTTCATTTTGGAGAAGAACAAGCCTAGAGCCTTCAAAAATCCATGTTTCTTCTTCTTTTATCCTCATCTAATCATGGAAAAATGGTAGCTATGGGTCTAATCTTTTGATTCTTCTTCGCTGCAAAAATCTAGGCGTGTTTGCAAAATCTTCCACTTGGATTCTAATGGCCTCTGAAAATGTGGATGATCGCAAAAAATCCCATGTCAATTTATGCACCATTCTTCAAGTTATGAAGATTTTTCACTTTGGGGCCAATGGAGTCATTTTGGCGAAGAACAAGCCTGGAGCCTTCAAAAATCCATGTTTTTTCTTGTTTTATCCTCATATAATCATGGAAAAATGGTAGCAATGGGTCTAATCTTCCGATTCTTCTTAAAACTCTTCCAAAAATGACATCCTTCCTTGGAATCACTGAGTGTGCCCGCTCAAAATGAACTCACCTAGGAATAATTTAGGGTTTTTCGAAAAAATTGAATGTTCCATCATGTAGAGGATCTTCTCAACTTTCGACGAGTATTTGTTTTCCTTCTAACTCCTTACGGAGCTCCCACAATCGTCTGATGAAGATCAAGTACCTATTTTGACTACCTTCTCTCACAGGGGCTGAGAATGGATCATAACATAAAACACGCGTAAATCATGGGGAGGGCACATTTCTATTTCCCCTATGTTCCTTTTCCAAAGGGATGAAAGGGACATCAATTTCCACTTCGCGCCTCATCGCAACACTTGGCGATCATCCATGTAGTGAGAGGAAAGGCTCCAACTAGCTCCCAAGGGCTAAATTGGCAATCCATGAGGTCATGTTGGTGTCTTGGGGGTGAAAAAGGGCTGAGAACATTTTTTTCCCCTTTTTTTCCTTTTCTGAAGGGATGAAAGGGACATGAAATCCCGTCAGGCTCCTAGTGTTGACAATGATAACTCGAGCTTCTAGATGAGTTTGGAGGAGAAATTTTATATTAATTTGATTGTAAAACACCCAATTAGTTGAATGGTGATGGTTTGGAGCTTCAGTTCTTAATTCATCACCTCTAAATGACCCCTTGTTTCTTGAGACCGCTAGTTTCGTCTTTAGAAGAATGAGTTACCTAGGGAGGAGCATAATGTTTCACGATGTCTCATTTTTTCAACCATTTATGGCATGGAAAGTAACTTCCATAGGTAATTTTTGGTCTCTTGAATCTTCACAAAACTCCCAAAATATTTGCTTTAAGTTTAGGAACTCTTTCGCAGTGTATGCTTATTTAAGCTCGAAAACCCACTTTTGCTGAATTGTTTCCAACACCTCGAATCTTCCCTGAATCTTTCAAAATCATCTCCTTGATGTTCCTAGCACTTGAATACTCCTCCAAAATGAGTCTTACTCCTCTGATCCACTCTAGGGGTGGTGCACTAGTCTTAGGAAGGCTAATGATATCCCTTCCCAAAACTACTTAAATGCTTGAATGCTCTAAAAGTTCCTAAATCACCTAGGGGATTGATTTTACTTTCCTAAATCACCTAGGGGGACACTTGAAATTCATATAGAGATCATTAGACTAACAAGATAGGACTGGTGATTGGGATAGACTGACCTGGGGGTGTCTTGGGGAGGTATGACTTTAAAAAAATTGACACGTGGTCTGTTGTCATGCTCGAAAATTGGAAATTTTCATGTTGCACATTTTCATGACAATAGTAGAAAAATTCTTCTATCTCTTGTTGGATGTCATGAAGGAATTGAACTGATCCTCAATATCTTCTATGTCGGTGGAAAATCAAATTGCACACAATGTCAATTTGTGAAGGATGTTGTATTGTTCCCAAAAGAAGGGTTGTTGAACTATTGGGAGGTCATAGATGCTTGTGATAGGATGAGACCGGCTAGGTATTGCCATCTAAAGTAAAGCCATGCTTACATAGGACATGTTAAATCCAAAAGATTGATAAAATTGAGACTAAAATGGTAAATTGATTGAAAAATGTAGATTGACAGGATCCTTGGCGATTCAAGGAATCGCGGGTGATTTAAGAAATCGCGCAACCATTGTGAAAATGAAAAAAATGATTTAAAAAATGATAAAGCTTTTAATGAATTATTTTTTATTTATTTATTTATGTTTAGATGAAATAAATATGATAATGCAATATAAAATAGTACCTTACAGTGTTGAAATAGGTTGGATAGCTTGTGTAGATGTTGGATAAAGCTGATTGGAGTTATTGGTAGATTATTGAGCTTCCTGGGAAGATGGTTGATGAAAATATGCTCCAAGATGAAGTATTGCAAAGGCTTGAGATTGATACAGGTCCTTGGTGATCTCTAGAGTGACATAGCTTCATTGCTAGAGGAATACAAAAGTGTAGAAACACGCAAAAGGTTTTGAATATCCCTTAGAGAGGTGCAAAATATCCTATTTATAATCACTGGTGATTAGGTAGAATCACTTGAAAATATGGAATTTTAGGGAAAACATTTAGGAAATGGTTGAAACCACTTCCTAAATGAGGTTTTTGGGTAAATGATGATGGAAAATGGTGTGGGGATGTTATGGACAATTTGGGGAGGTTAGGATGTTTAAAAAAATAGGTTTGAAGTGGTTTTTGAGATGTTAAGTGGTTTTAAAGAGGTTAAGGTAGTTTGGGATGGGTAAATAGTAATTTATGAGGGGGTAAAAATTGATTTTACTAGATGAGGAGAGGGTGACTTAGGATAATGACATAATGATAAGTTTTAGATTAAATAATGTGTGTATAAGATGAAATACGCGCGTTAACGAAAACTCGGTGTCTACAACTTAATATAAGTTGATTCCCTCTTCACTACCATTTACATTCCCTTATTCAACCTTATAATTCTTGAACTCAATAATCATGGGAGCATGGATTTATTTTACAACAATACACATTATTTATTTTATTTTCGGTTTTAACTTATAATAAGCACACTTAATCACTTGAAAGAGTTAACATTGGTGTAAAGAGTATTAAAATCTAAGGCATGAATCCTCTCTTATAAAAACTTCATAATTTTATTACACACCATGAATATCTTATGATAAGTGTACACTATCTGGTTCACATTTTAATTGCCATTAAATTACAAAACTCCATGTTAGTTATAAACATTTTGAACATGAGAGTCTGGATGGAGAGGGAGAAAGCGAGAGCCAATTTTGAATCTTTGAAGGAGTGGGAAAATGAGGTGGGTCTAGTTTGGGGATTCAAATCAGACCAGCATTTAACGGGTGAAAGGATGTTGCCATTCATGTAGAAAGAGACAAGGATGGTCGAGGGAGGGATCCCATAGTCACATGGGCCAAAATGGTTTCGAGTAAGAAACCAGAGCAAGTATCCACCTTCACCTTCAACATGTTTATAAAAAGAGTGTCATTTCATTGGATATCCTAGATTATGTGGTAGAGAGGCTTTGTTCCTTCATGTGTAACACCATCCTAGCAAAATATAAGGAAGTCGACTCAATATTGTGAGTTTAGGAAATGGCCTTGTTGTAAATGGGCACCTAAAGGATCTAAGGATGTTGTTACTTACACAAATTCCTTCTTTGTGGTTTCCCTCTCTTTAGATGAATATATTTTAAATATCCTTGCCAGGGGACCCTGGTTTATGGGTAGAGCTATTGTATTTGTTTAAAGATAGTAGTCGGGATTCAATCCTCTAGAAAACACCATTAAGGAATATCTTGTGTGGATTAGACTCTCAGGTTTACCGCTGCGAAATTAGGACTATGACATTATTAAGGGAATTGCTAAAGTTGTTGGAATGTTGGTTGTTATTAACTTTCTGTTACTAGTGCAAAGTCTCAACTATTATTTTCTCGCTTTTGTGTGAACGTGATACCGGATACTAAAATACCTCGAAGCATCAACCTAAACTCTAAATGGGGGTTCATGTATAGAAGATTGAATACGAGATAGTTCCTTTCATGTGCTTCTCATTCTTCAAAATGGGCCACAATTCCCAATGGTTTCCTAAAGCTAAAGAGGAAGCCGCTAGCAAAGCTCTTCTCAAAAGGAAAGGAAATCATAGGGAGGAGACGAAGGGAAAAGAAACTAGGGAGAGTGGACCCTCTAAACTGGATCTTACTTAGTTATAGATCCATAAGCATCCTACAACCACAAGTATCGGACGTGTAGCGAATGATGACCAAGTAGAGGATAGAAAAATTGTAGTTTTCTCGAAGCGAAATAGAGAACAGAATGAGGAAAATTGAATCATTACAGGAAGATAGTATTTTAGGGTCCATGGTGCCTGATTCGTTGGAGGAAAGTTTCTTTGCTCAAAGAAATGAGAAACTATCCTTGGAGATCAACAACAATTTTAATCTCTTGGTTCCTCATCTCAAGGACATTCCTATTGTGGATGAGGATTTACGAAGAATCGTATAATCAAGTAAGAAGGAAGGGTTGGAGGATTCATCTTTTGTTGAGACATTTTTTAGATTGAAGACATTCATAATGAGGAAGATGAAATTTTAACTTCTTCAACCCAGACTAAGGAGGTAGAGCATGAAGACTTCAAAGTAATGATTTCCCTGGTCTTCCCTTGGTATCGGCCAAGAAAATCCCAAATATATCACCAAAAAGGAAAGAAACTCCTAGGACAAGAGGGGGTACACAAAGTGGATTTGGGAAGAAATAAAGCTTCCCCTAATAGACTGTTTGAAAAGGACAAACGTGAAAGAGCTTCCAGGAAGGATGTTATGGAAGGTAAGCAAAGATCATTGGTGGTTAGCCAAAAACTCAATTCTAGTTAAATGATTGTTCTTTCTTGGAGTATAAGGGGTTTAAACAACCCTAGTAAGCATATCATTCTTTATCAATTTAGGAAACATAGAAAACCAGATATCATAATATTACATGAAATAAAAATGAATAAAGCCAAAATGGAAGAATTTCAAAAGGTTTTTAGAAAGAGGTAGGGTTTCATTTCCAACCATCATTAGGAGCTTTATGAGGTTTTTTTGTCTCTAGAATATGAATGTGTTGAAGGGATTTCCCTTTTTCAATAGCCAACATCATTTAGCCACCTATTTTACCATCCTAAGTTCCAAAAATAGTTCATCCTTTCCAATGTCTATGCCCCCAATTCATGTTAATGGTAGAAGGATGCTCTAGGAGGATTTGACTGGTTTCAAAAGGATGTCAAAAGAGTTAAATTGGATTATAGGAGGTGACTTTAACACTCCCCTGATTCCCTTGGGAAAAGAGGTCGAGTCATATCCTTCACTGAAAGTATGGAGGATCTCGCCAATTTCATTAACTGGAATGACTTTTTTGACCTTGAGCTTAGTGGTCCTAAATATACCTGGACAAATAGACGAAGTGGTGAAGATCTCATCCAAATCAGATTGGATAGGTTCCTAGTTAATTATCAATGGTTACAGGAGAAAAAATATTCTCTATCTTCTTTATCTTGTGTTGGTTCGATCATAATCCGATCCTTCTAAGCTTTGGAGAAATGGAAATTACTAAAGGTAGACCTTTTAGGTTCGAAAATATATGGACTACCCATCTGGAGTTGGAAAAAGGATTGAGGAATGGTGGAACATAAACACCAGAGGTAATAGTATGTTTCAAGTTATAGCTAAGCTAAAAATGTCAAGAATAAGATAAAAAATCGAATAAAGACACCTTCGATAACATCTTCCTGCAAAAAAACAAATTAATTGAGGAGTTGAGGGAAATGGAAGAAGTGGTCTATAATCAAGACAAAGAAAAGGAAAAATTCCTCTTGTCTCGAATTACACACTATTCTCAATAAGGAAGAAATTTACTAAAAACATAAGTCCCGAGTTAATTGGCTTAAAGAGGGAGATAGGAACACAAAGTTTTTAACATCTTGGCCACTATTAAGGCTAACAAAGGACATATTCGAGAACTTAAGAAACAATATGGTGTAGTGGCTATGGAGGAGAATGAAATTTCAGATACCATAATTACCTTCTTCAAACAATTATTTTTTGAGGGACATCATCCCGCTATTTAATCTATCAAAGATACTTTAAATATTTTTTGATACAACCATAAGTGTTGAGGATAACAAAGAATTTATAGCAATTCCATCGAGAGGAGGAGATCAAGGCCATTTTTTTGTTATTGAAGGATAAAACCCTAGACCATATGGATTTCTAGAATTTTTTTTCCAACTTCATTGGGACATTATGAAGAAAGAGGTGGTTGTGGCGGTTCAAGACTTTTTTAGATCTGGTAATCTGCTCAAACAAGTCAATCATAATTTCATAGCTCTTATTCCTAAAAGTCCTTAAGATAAATATCTATGAGAATTTAGACCCATCAATATATGTAACACCGTGTATAAAATCATTTTTAAAAAAATGGCATTATAAATGAGGGAGGTTTTCAATAACTTTGTTTCTCCTAATCAAGGTTCCTTTGTTCCGGGAAGACAAATACTGGACAACATCATCTCCATACATGAAACTATCCATTCCATTGAAAAATCCAAAAGGAAGCCATGCTCATCAAATTAGATATGCAAAAATTCTATGATCAGGTATCATGGAATTTTTGTTCCTTCTCTTACACAAGTTGGGCTTTGACCCTCACTTCATCAAGATGATTCAAGCTTGTACCTCTACACCCATGTTCTCGGTCATCATCAATGGAAATGGGTCTTAGGCAAGGGGATCCAATACCACATTTCCCCCATATCAGTGTGGAAGAATCCTTGAGTAGATTGTGCTCAAAAGCTAAAGGTGAAGGTTGATTAGAAGGTGTTAAGGTGGCTAATGGAGTGGATAACTAGTGCCTTCAACAATTTTGGATGACACGGTTCTTCTTGGCTAGCTTTCGATGTTTAGGAATCTCTATTATTCAAGGACATCACAAGAAAGTATGAGGAATTTTCGGGCCAAAAAGTGAACTTTTCGCAAGAGTTTTTGTTTCTTCATCAATGTCAACGAACAACAACAAAACAGATTAGCCAATATCCGGAGTGCAACATAAAGTATCTTTTGGATAGTTACTTGGGAATGTCACTTTGTGGGAGTAATTTGGATGACACAAGCTGGAATAAATTTATTGAAAGATTCCACAAAAAAATAGCTTCTTGGAAAGGATCCTTACTATCACAAGCTAGAAAGGCCAATTACTTCAAATCTCATTGCAAAGAGTCTTCATTTACACAATGTCGATCTTCATTATTCCCACCAAAATCAAAAGAGCCATTAAGAGCATCCAAAAGAGATTTTTATGGTCAGGCTTGGAGGTCAAGTCTAGGATTTTGTTGATAGCTTGGGGTAAGATCACCAAACCAAAAGACATAGGAGGTATAGGGCTGAAAAACTTGCAAATGATGAATCAGTCTTATATAGCCAAAATAGGGTGGAGAATGCATAAAGAAGAAGGTACTTGGATTGATATTTTAAAGGTGAAATATTTGCGAAATGTTGGTGGCACTTTTGGTTTCTTCTCGGATCAGGAACTTCCAAAAGGATCTATTTTTGGAACAATCTTGTTCAAACCAGGAAGTTATTGGTTAAAGGCACAAAGTGGAATCTAGGGAATGGCACAAATATCAAATTTTGGGAGGATCCTTGGATCAGAAATAAACCCTTAAAGCTTGAAGAACCTTGGATGAACCTCTTCCAATTTTATAGGAAATAATTGAATTTGGTAATAATTGGGATGGGGGATGTGTAAAAATGAGGGGTATGGAGATTTTAGTCACTAAAGATTCTATAGCTGAAGCCATGGGTTTATCTATGGAAGGTCTCAAACTCTTTAAAGATAAATCTAGGTGAAAGCATGAAATATCCACTTTCTTTGGTCGATGAGAGAATCCTCATGTATGATGATGGTATTGTGAGAACTTTCCTCCCGAGCATTGGCCTGATGTTTGCCTTGTGGTCATGAAGTATCTTACATTAGAAGGAAAATTTAGAAATATCTTTTCCTACCACTTGTCTATCCTCAACTACCTACGTAGGAATCAAGCTATGAGTTTTCCATTTTTTCTCCTTAGATCCCTTACTTCTTCTATCACTGACTACCAAAATGAAAAAGTGGATACTCCTTTGCATCATGGGTTGATTATGCTTTTGTTCTAGAAAGGTAAACCCATGCTCCCTCCTCAACCTCCCGACCACATGGAGGTGGAATCGGACAATGAAACCCTCACTGACCATATGAAATGTAGGAAAAAAGGAGGCGATAGGAAAATCTGGAGGGCATAGCAGTTAACATCCCTTACAATATGAAAGAGGGTGATAAAGCCGGAGGAAAGTGCGACTAGCAAGGAAAGGAACAAAAACGTTGGATTGGGAAGCTCGGATTCTAAGGGTGGAATCTACGGTGGACATGATCCTTTTGGTCAACAAAAATCTTGTTCAAGAAGTGAGGGAGTGTCACGAAAAATTGAGGTGCAAAATAAGAGAATAGGTGGGCTGAATGCGGAAATCGTCATGCAAGAACAAAGAATATCCATCCTACAGGACCAAATTGCCAAATCTGAAGCAGAGGAAGGAAAGGGTAAAATGCGCACTGGAGATGAGCATCTCGGAGGACAATGAGATCATGGAAAAGGATGAGAAATTTACTACTGTGAATACACCTTAAAAGGTCACTATCTCATGGAAAGATGAATTGGGGGCTGCCATGGATAGAGGGCCTAGTGCGAGAACTAGAAGTAGAGCCTCCTCGAGCAAGGTAAACTGATGGTGATCCTTTTGCTACACTTTGGTCTTGGTTCTGTGTTAGGTTTTGTCAATCTTGTTGTTATGGCATTTTTATGTATTTTTGAAAAAATCGTTACTATGTAGACCTAGTTTTGGTCGTGCCCTATTTTGGGTTGCATAGTTGGTCAAGTTTGTTTGACTTTGTGTACTCGAGTCTCTTTTTGGTGGCTTTGTTGCTATCTGGTCTCTTTTTTGTACATGGTTTTTTGGGTCCCTTCAAAACCAAACTTTTTTTACCTTATCTACTATAACATAAATAAACATTTTGAACACATATACATCACCCAACACTTGTTCTTAGACTATGGGTTTGTTTCTTAAAGAGCATGGTTACTCATCATTTTACTTAGTTTTCATTGTGAGGGAAAAGATCTCATGATGATAAGAGGATAATCTTAAGCTAATATTATGCTTGCGGTACATCTTGAAGATAGAGATGATTGGGAGCATTTATAAGATACAAAAGAGTAACTGTGGTTAGTGTTCAAGTCAAAATTTAATGTTCTAGAATATCATGTTCTCGAAGGAGACATCTCATTTTATCTTTAATGTCAGAAAATGGAGACTTAGCAAGGAGTTAAGGAACAAGTCACAATTCTCACCTTTCTAATGGGTCAACATCCTACCGATAACAATCCCATATGTTAAGGTTTAGATACAAAATTATGTCCACATATTAACCTCAAAAAGGTCCTAGGATTAGTTTTAAATTTATTCCCATTTACCCCAAGGGATCTATGCCCTACTACAGGCCAAAGCTAGCGTTCAACAACTTAATCCCCCAAGACCTCCGAAAACTCAAAGGTGTTCCTATAATCAAAATCTAAGGAAAACACTTCCATTCCTAAGGCATAGTGATGTCCCAAGTGGTGTTCGGTTCCACTATAGAAACAAGGCACAAGGTTAAGCTCAAAGGGGACCATTCCATACCACAAGGGTTGATATTTCAAACTATAAGTTTGGTTGACGCTTTCCACCCAAAATGGAAACACACACATGCAAGTTGTTATATTTTTTTTGAAGGCTAAGAGATTTCCTAGGTCAATACTTCCTAGCAGATAGATGAATTACGCCATTACCAAATTACTACCATCAATTTTGTTGGTACAATCACATCCAAAATTATGATGGTACAAACGGTTTTAAATAACATAATTTCAATTTCATTCTCCTAATGATGACGTGGATATAATAAAATGGATCCTCTTATATTGTTTTCCAATGCAACATGATACAATCAACTTCATTTACCTAACCAAATATACTAAAATATGACTAAGTGTGGAATTAGTCAAACATGCAAAAGTACAACTACGTAAGAAAATAATACATTTCATCAATATGCAACAATATGGTATACATCATGGAAACAATGAAATAATGCATTCTATTCATAACAATATCACTGATATATTCTATAAAATTACATTGCTTTTAGATAGCATGCTAATAAGAAGACACAAGTATCGTTGTACTTCTCCTTGTCCAGGTACCTACAACCACACACATGGTCAACACTATGACTAACATGGCATCTACCTCTAAACTAGCATGATTCATGATTTCAAATATTTCCAAGAATAATAAAAACAATACTTAACATACTTCTAAGGAGAGTAAGAAATGTAAATGCCATTTCAGTTCATTTTCGAGCTATCAAGAGAGAGATAGAGAGAGGAGAGAGAAAATGTTATTTTTCCACAATCAAATTATTTTCAAAACAAGTGTCAAAAGAAGTTTTCTACAGTCATATGTTAGTGTATATAAAGTTTCTTGATCGATAGTTTGCTTGAGTAAGGTCATACAACCGTTTTCCCCATTTGATTACAAGTTCCCAAAAATGATAAATTTAAGCAAGTTGCTCAAAAATCGGCATTCAAAAACCATCTTTGAGACTCAAACAACCACATAAAAAAATTCCTACCTATTCCCCTATATAAAAGGAAACACTCAGAGCTAACGAAACCCAAACTAGCAAACAAGATTAAAATGGTGCTCGCCTTTTCGGAGCTATTGATGTAAATGCACTCAAGCAACCTTGTCACCCAACGATCGAATGCCTACAAAACCTATCAGGACATCTAGCTCACGGGATGTTTTTATCTAAACTGATGGTTTGTAGTAATTGTATCGTATAAATATTAGAGGTATGTGGAAGCCAAAATTGACACCCAAAGTGCAAAAAGGTGGGACAAAACCAAACTACATTTCAACTTTCAACAATTGTTTAAAGATGTGAACTAGCCCATTGGGCTCCTAAACATGTTACGAAATAAGGTCAAATGAACTTCCAAGGGACAACTCTGTGGTTCAATTGGGCACTCCATATGACAAGGTACATGGCTAAAGTTTTCTTTTCACAAATCAGGGTTTATAAGAATATTTTGTGCCCCCAAGAAAACAGAGTTTTTAATAACATTACACAAAGTCACCTAGAAGTAGTTTTCACTAAGTTTGTCATTTATCACGCCAATCGGTGGTTTCAAGACCAAAACTAGTATAAGAGTTGTCCAAATATCTCACGAGGTAGATTAGGAGTAGAGTTTACATTCCAAATTTACTATTCTAGTTGCGTATAAAATAAAGGTAAATTTTCTATAAGCTGCTACGTCTCATTTAGATCACCGATAATTTAATCTACTTTAGTTTGATTTTCTACCACATTAAAATAAGAAAACTAGAATCATTAAAATCATGCAAGAAGAGTAAGATGACCATGCTTGGAGTTGGAATTGAGTTGGCGAGTGATCAAGAAGACAAAATGTGGCGGTCGTCCAAACATTTCGCCAAATAGTTTGCATTCATTCAAAACACTACCCCATACTCCACTTACATCGATTCCAAAGGTATTAATTCTCTCATACATTTGTCCAACCATTGACATGCCTTGTCAGGCTCCCACATTTTCATACACGCTAAACTCGGAAACGACAACAAAATTTAAACAAATTTTAGCTTTCCCTGAAGGGTGTTCAAGCCTTGTTCTCATTCTCCCATCTTGGCGCAGGCTGGGAGATAACAACAAAACTCTTGTTTTGGAATAGGCTCATGCTAGTAGGCGATGGTTGCGATTGAGGAGGTGGCTTAATAACTATCAATTTCATTTGTTTAGAAGTTTCCAATGCCTTTTTTAACAAACCAATTTGAGCACAATCCACATGATCACATTTTATGAGAACAACTCGCTGTCCTTACGCAGGGCCATCCCAATATCCTCTGTTTCTCCCCAGTTTATTTAGAACAAACCACATTTTTCAGGAATTTAGCTAAAAAAATCTGGCTCAGTGCTCTACTGGAAGCGCAGGCCTTCTTGATCATAGTATCCTGCAATTATTGATGCCCACGTGACCACACTAAAATGTGGAATTTTTCCAAATGGTTCGCAGCTCTACGCAAGGTCCATGTTACTCCTCTCTGTGGCGTCTTAGAGCTTAAACTACAGTCCACGTGGCCATATTTGTTTTTCCAAACACCTAGTCCACGCGGCCATATTGACAAGCTTACCTCCAAAATTTGCATACCTGTAGGAGAGTAGATAAATGGGTTGAATTCCCCTCCTAGCCAATAAATTTCAACAATTCATGCTCCATTTTGGATACTAGAAACACGAGAGGAAAGGAAAGAAGCATCTCGCCAAACCATGGAGGAATTCAACCACCGAATGCATATCCACACAAATCTTTCACGTATTTCTAAACATTACATTTTATTATTATTACGTCGAAGGCATTCCCCCTATCGTAGAGGACCTCCGGACGTTTCTACGACTACGTTAAATTTGACATCTGTCTTGCCGTTTTTCTGAAAGGTTTAAATTTGACGTCCCTTTACATGTTTTTCCTGTTTTTAGGCCTTTTGAGTTGCATGCATTCCTCGTCTATTATTAGTTTGTTGAGGGTCTCATGCAAAGTTTCGGGCTTTGTAGATATTCAAGCTACCCGGTGACAGAAGAGTTCGCATGACCGTTCAGTGATGATCTGAGAGATTAATTTTGCGTTCTGTGCAATCGAGGGGCCTTTGGAGCAACGACTATCCACGACATTCTTACAATCAAAGCTTACATGGTAAAGGTATGTTCCAAGTATTTCATTAGCTCTGAGATTTTGAGACCGTTCTCAAGCAAAAGGGGCGTAGCAGTTGACAGATGCAATTTTGATACGGGAACATGAGGCAACAACGCCCTTTCCTTGCTGAAACCCTCCTTTCCCCGCTAATCAGATTCCCATCTTTCCCCGCGAACTTGGTAGAGACCCATCTTTTGATCCCTGGTCTATATCCTAGAGACCGAGACTTATCGAAAGAATAGAATCCGCTTCGGTTTTTTTTTTGCCAATCCATGGTTGGAATTTAATGCAATTATCATATTTTACTTGAATCCTAGACCTTTTGTTAATTTATCGAATTTCAAAAAAGCAGTTGCGGGTGCCAGTGGGTCATGGCCTCTCCCTCTCGGCAGAGTGAAACCACAGGCACACATATTTTAACTACAAATTCGGTAAATGAATCCGCTTGCGATTCGGTAGATGAATCCCCTGTTGCTCTTGACTCCATCAGGTGCAGCATTGGCGGTGAAGATCCGGTTCAACAAGTAGATTTGCTTATTGATTTTAGTGAAATGAAGGTATTTATCCATCAGTTCAAATTGCAAGGCAGTGGTAGTTTTGAAGTCAGAAACACCAATTTCGTAAGGTGTCTTTAATGAAAACCCATTAAAAATCATTTTAATTTGTAGACGGGGTAGTTTTTAAGCTACAACAGATTTACAATTTCATGTCCGAGATCTCTTATAAAACCCCAAAAGAAAATCATTTTTAGCATATTAACCACTCCAAAATTGTTTTTCATTAACTGTACATATATTCAATGTGGGGTAAGATCTTATTAATCCGTTGTTAATGTGGGATATCATTGTAGGGCCTTTCAAAAAAATCATATACTATGGTGGATCGAGTTGAACTGTGGTGTCCATCACCGGCAGACAGGAAGTTGGAGCTTGCAATAGTCGTCCCCATTATTTGACATGTGTGTGGTTATACGTGTCTAAACATGTGTATGGTAATATATAAATGTGATGTTTGATAGTGGAGATGTTTTTAATGAACACATTGAAATATGTATGGGGATGTCGTGCTTTGGTTGTCACCATGAATGTTCTCTTGATATGTGATACAGGTACAAGATATTTGGAAAGGCCTTGAAGAGAATACAGAATGACAGCCAGGTGAATAGAAGGATCTATTCCTTTCCTTTTACACCAGTTTTTTTGCTTGGGTTACTATGTTGTTGAACGTGGAAAAGTTAACGTGTATTTTATTATCTTGGAAAATCTTTCATTGTCAGGTTAAAGTGCGAATAGGATCTCCTATAACTAGTTATGGTCATGAAAGTAGGAACCGTGCTGCCCTTTTGCCAGCGAAATTCCACACAGGACATGGACTGATGAAGATGGAGTTGAACGAGTTGAGATAGACACTAAATGTGGAGTGAATGATTGTAATACATGATGCCCACAAAATTAACTTCTTTTATGCAACTCTTTTACAACATAGCCACATATATTGTAATGGATCACTTATGACCTAGGTTGCACTAAATGTCATACCCCCTCCTGTTCTGCCTTGAAACATACCAGGTACAAATGGCCGGTACAAAACATACTAGGTATAAATAGACGTGTTTAGAGTTTAGTCCTCAAACTGTTCTTATTCAGTTGCAAAAATTGTCTTTAGAAACTTTTTTAATGGTTGTAAAGCATTCTTCTCCTATTTCAAAACACTCCTCACCAACTGAAAATGCCAACCCTTTCTTTGCGGTGTCGACCTGATTTTGGTCGCTTACTTTATTGCTTTCACAAAGCTAAAGTGGAAACAAATTGGCATCGTGTTTTAACGCTAAAAAGTATAGTTTAGGGTTTGGGTAATATAGCTGATTGGGCCCCCCATTTGCCAAATCCTCCGTGTTTACAAGAATTTCTCTCTTTAATTGAATTTATTGGTTATGTTAAAATGCTTGGGGATGTGAAACCTAAAGAGAAGACAAATTCTACAATTGTCAACTGTTACCCATAAAATGAAATCATGTAAACATAACATGTCCATCATGTAACTCATGTTATTGTACTAATTACCAAAGCATCATGCAGTTTAGTATAAAGCATTACCTGATAATGTGCAATGTGAAATCTTATACAAGATTAACGAACACATTATACCTCGAGATGTTTAAGGGAGTTTTCTAGTCTTAATAAAATACTTTTACTTGTGACTAAAATACATTATCCATAGGATTAGACAACACTATGACCTATAGCATAGAAACAAAAAAACTGAGCCATATATAAATAGTCAAGAGTCCTGAAATACATGCCAAAAAAATCAGTATAAACATACTTTAGCTGGCAAGAGCAGAGGACTGGGAGATTTAAGCTGATTATCGAGAACATGCATCGGTAGGTTTCCAAGTGGAGAAAGTGAATATCCATGTAGACTCAAAATATTTCGATGCTTGATGCTTCCAACTGTTTCCAGCTCAGTTTTAAATTCACAAGAGCTTTGTGGGTAGTGACTGCACAATCTCTTTATAGCAATTGGCTTACAATTCTTTAGAACACATTTATAAACAAAATTGGCTATGTTGGAACTTCAAACATAAGATAACCATGAAACTAAGTAAATTAGATATTTCCCTTTGTGGGTTCCCAAAACAGGGGCATCTAGGTTGACTATCATCTAAAAAACAACCTTAAAATTTTATAAATTAATGCATCAATCACAAAATGATATCAAATTTGTTCAAGAGCCATCAAATCCTACCCAACTTATCATTATATATGGTACAAAAGTAAGCACGATGCTCATGAGCAGGGAGCTTGTACCGAGGATATTTAAAGAGCATCTATAATTTGCATGACTTGTAAGGTTGAAAAAAGAACCTAATGGATGCACCTGCAATAGTCATGCACAAGCACATACATAAATCTGTAGACTCATCTGCAGAGTTGATGCCCAATCTAGATTCCTAGGATGACTGACAAGTTAAAGGTAAAGAAGCACATTATTAGCCTGCATAAATATGAGAAATTGTGAACAATCACTGCATAGAACAGGTCAAGTACCATCATTTACAGCCCTGCATAGTGAACATGATTGGGGACCTTCCTCTTGGTCATCGGGAGGCATATATTGGGCCATAATGGCTCGATTTTGAGTCCATTTATGATCGCATCAAGGTTGAGATATACAATATATCAAAAATAATACCATATAATTTGCATGACTTGTAAGGTTGAAAAAGAACCTAATGGATGCCCCTGCAATAGTCATATGGAGGTCATACAGTGTATATGTATCTTTATGAAGCTGAAGCAAAAATATCCTTCACGAGATCCACCGCTTCAGATTCTGACAGGGGAGTTGTAGCATCCTAATTGATAAGAATAAGAATGAACCATTAAACAGTTTCAAAACAAGAATATATTGGAGAAAGATGAATTCTGACCTGCCAACAAACAAAAATTCATGTTCTGAAAACACGTATACATCAAATGCTCAACAATTATAAATCCATGGTGCAAAATCCAATAGAATTCCAAGTAGACTTCTAAACATTGTATCGGTAAAACTCTTTGGGGTTTTAGCGAGTTACGTAAAACGGAACAATATTACATCTTTTCAGAATAACTTCTCGTGATGTAATTAGTGAATATCTCAATAATCTTATAAATTCATGTGCTTATTTTAACTTGAAATACTGTCATTGAGATGGAAGTAGTAAAATATGGAGCTAATGTGTAGAGGGTATAATGTGTTCGTTAATCTTGTATAAGATTTCACATTGCACATTATCCCAGGTCATGTTAACATGGAAAAGCATAAATGTAGGTCCAGTATTAATCTTGTGATGAACTTCAAAATCTACTGGAAACAACAATAAAATATTTATAGATTTTCATTTTCACGGTCTTACTCTCAGTTGTTGGAATGAGACCAATGTTGAAACTGATTTTTTTAAATGTTGGAAACAGAAATGTAAATTTTAATATTGCTCGAAAGTACATATAAATGACTCCCCTGAGGGATTAGATACTGACTCGGGATGAATTTAGGATAGTATAGACACTCTCTTGGCCCAACAAAGTCTTCAGAATTGTGCACAAGAACTTGTTTTAACAAAACGTGTTTTTCTTCTCTCTACCATTCATGAATTGGTTGGTCCTTGTTGTGAACCAAATTGTAGCTGGCTATTGCAGCCAACCCTAGGTCTTAAAATAGACGACAACTTTTTATGTTATTAACTGTGGGTTAGGAAAATTCAAAAATTTAAATTGGAAATGAAATAAAATATTTCTAAATTTTCAGTTTGATGGTCTCATTCTCAGTTTTATTAAGATCATGAAATTGAAAATTTTGGAAAGCTGGAAAAGCTCAACTCTGAAACTTATTGTCATTTTATTTCAAATTGGAGGGAGAACAAAAATTTAATATTTTCTAGAAAATACATAAAAATGAATTCTATGAGGGTTAAGTTATTGACACTGGCTGAATCCGGTGATCTCAAAATCCAGCACACCGAATATACTCTTCCACCACTCCAGGCATTAGTATAAGCGAAATATATCATATTATGAAATCCCCATTTTATCATACCAATCGACTTGTTCCATTCAAATCTGTGTATTTCACAGAAGCAAATGGCGTCTGTTTGTGAGAGGATTACATGCTTTTGTAGAATGTATCGTGCTAATTTTTAGTTGCCACAACTACTGCTTTCATTTTTAGAATGCTTAAACCAAAACTCAATGTCATGTGGCATTTTTAATTGAACATTATTCTAAGTAAAAATTGTATTTTGTACGTAGTGTATAATCACCCACGTTTTTGTTTCACATTTTTTAAATTGAAATTTGCTTCAAATTGGATTTTCTTTTAAAAATTTGAGATCAGATAATATCTATAAGCTTGCAGAGCTTATTTATTTGTTTGAATGATTGTCTTTCAATGCGACGCATGGCCCAAAAATACAGTTATTTTATTTATTATTTTTTAATTATGATAAACTGCGTCCCAACCACCAATATAAGCTCCTCCAACCAAATCATGGGAGGCATGTTCGACACATTTCAAAATGAGTGGGACAACACATAGACCAAGTTGCCAATTCTCCATCAAACCCCTTCTTCATCGTCCGTCATCCTCTCTCATTTTTAGCTTCCTCATGTTTTCATTCTACTATCCATCCTCTTCAGTGTTTCCATCATACATCTCATGAACGATTGCTAATGTATTGCTCTCAGTAGTTACCATTTGCATAACGAAATGAGCGCAAAAAATAACTTGTACATTTTGTTTTCTGTGGTCAAGGTATGTGGAAGTACTACTTTACTCAACACTTTTGTATCCAAAGCGGAAATGTCGTTCAAGGGGTATCAAATGTATTCAAGTTTAGTTCAAATAAAATTCGCCACAACAAGCTACCACTCATGATATAAAATCTGCAAATGTATGGAGGTCTTCATGTATTCATGTTTGGTTCAGATCTCATGATATAAGATTTGCAAATGTATATGTACGAATTTGTAACAAATTTGAAATGTACACATAGATCCTTTCAATGTAATGTTTCATCTATATTCCTACACTACCACTATCAATCAAACCCCTTATCAACATGTTATCGACAATACAAAAAAGACTTATTCAACAAAAAACCAACCAAATAACCGATGCAACCACCATCTCAAACACGTTGTAACACTAAAACAATTTCCCCAAATAATTACAAATCACATCAACAACAAAAGTAATTAACTACCCAAAGCGTTATCAATTGTATTCATGTTTAGTGCCAAAACAATTGCCCACAAAAGGCTACCACTCATGATATAAAATGTGCAATTTTTTTGTATTCATGTATTCATGTTTAGTTTAAATAAAATAGTCCACAAAACACTACCTCATGATATAAGATTTGCAAATGTATATTTACGAATTTGTAACAAATTTGAAATGTAGAGATAACACCTTTAAATGTAATGCTTCATATATATTCCTACACTTACAAAATCAATTACACCCCTTATCGATATCAACTACAAAAATAATAACCATCCCTCTAAATCAAATAACATATACTGTTCGGCGTTCACATTGCATTGTACACATGCGATTGCTAGTTATTATCATTACTATACTTAATGTATTTTCTCCTCTTGCAAGCATCCACACAAAGCCCCAAAATTCTATAATTCTTTCTTGAAATGAGGAGGGCAAGCCCCAAGTAGTTTGAGGGATAATAAGAACATTTTTAATTTTATTATATTTATTTTAATTTTTGTTAATAACATTTTAATCTCAAAAGATCATATCATTTTATCATCTTTGATGTTTGATTTATTTAATTTCTACCATTACTTTATGATCATGAAAAGAGGTCATGAGTGTCCATCGAGCCATCTACAAAGACGGAAGCGATAACGCGATGAATTGGAGGCTCTTCATCCATGAAGGTGGTGTTAACCTGTGTTGCATAGAGACTTGGTCCTTACAAAATGAATCGTTTTGGAGGCTTGTATTTTAGTGTTTTTTTAAATATAGAAAATTGCATTCTTGACCTTAGGAAATATGAGACATAGAGATAAAAGATCCATACAATTACTTTTATCATTTAAAACCTCTAATATTTCAATGTTAAGAAGGAGATACTATTTGTCCTATACCGTAATTAATTTTTTCAATCTACGAATCATCTAAAACATAATCATGGTGCTTAGAATGACAAACTCAATCAAAGGCCAATGTGAGATTATACAATTGTACTATTTATTTTCTATTTACTATATATAGAAAATCCAATATCATTATACGATTGTACTATCTATAGTCACCTACTGCACAAATCAACTACTACGCTCTCGCCTTATGACCCATATCTTGAGCCTAGTTCAATGCTCCTTGGTGTCGTTAATGACATTACGATCATGTTCTTAGCTTCGACCAAGTGAAGTAATCCACCTACACTTATCTTCAAAATTTTAATCATTTCATCAGGAACATCCAATACCTAATCTATACTACCCAATCTATTACTATGACTTTTTCACTACGCACCTATTCTATTTTTTCTTTTGACTCAAGCATTTAATCCTTCACATCTCACCCTCTCAGTTGAAAGGGGGGAAAATATCTAGGTAATCATACATAATGACCCTAACAATCCAATCAAACAAGTGGCATAATTTCTAAATCAATACCACTAATTCAACCAAATGTTAATAATCGAGTTTCAACACAATTCAATCATGACACAAATTCCAAATTCTAATCAATGTTGAAAAATTCACCCTTTAAATTGTTAGAGTAGGTATTTACCTTAGCTCATGTTCACCTAGGTACTTTATTTACCTTTATTGTATTTATCCTCACCCACTTATGTGTGTGGATATTTCTTTTATCTTATTTAGATATTAGGAGATATTATCTAGTTGTTAGGTATAGTTTTTCCTTGATCTATGGTATTGACTAGATCCTTGATGTTTAGTTCTCTCCTAAATCTATGGTCTTGACTAGTTCTTTGATGACTAGTTATTTCCTTGATTTATGGCTTGATCTACGACCTTGGTGGTTCTTAGATTGTTATTCCTTGCCTATTTAAGCAAGGCTCATTCTCAATGTATTGCATTGAGTGCCATAATAATATATTATATTGTTGCTCATTTGTTTGTAAAGGTTTTATGTAAAGTTATTTTGGTGAATATGGTATGGTCATATGAGGGCTTAAAGTTTGTGATTCCTACTAGTAGGTGCTTAACTTCAGCCCACTTTAATTTTATTTGTGTGGTGAAGGCAATAACAATTTATTTTGTTTTAGTGGCAACTAAAATAAATAATGTGAGCAAAAAATTAAAAAGCTTGCAACTTTTGATCGGTAACTCGGTTTTGAGTGTCATTTTGCAAAAGTGTTTTTTTTTGTGCTCTTTCCATTGGAAATATGGACTTCAAGAGGATATTGTAAAATTTTTGGAAGAAAATAGATCGCTCAAGAAGCGAAATTCTCTTCTACAATCACTCATTCACGATAAGGATACAATAATACACTTCTTGCAGAACAAACTTGCTAGCTTTCTACAACATCACCATCATATTGTGACAATGACCATATCCATGCTCCTAGTCCACTTACTGACTATTGTTCTTGAACCCACCGAAATTGATCCATCGGTCTTTGAGTCTATTCCACACGCTCTTGATGCTCATACACCTATGAAGCTTATTACAAATGCTCTTCCACATCTCGTGCCTATTACGGTACCACATGTTGTGTATCCTACTGCTAATTGCATAGATTTTTAAGAAGCATACAACTGCATTCAGTTCTCACATGCTCCGTTCTATGGGTCTCACTAGCAGAGTCATTGGCAGACATTCACAAGGTATTGTTTCCTCTATTCCACATGTTAAGTGGAATTCTCGTCATGACATTGGTTTTCGAGTAGATACTTCATTGGGATCACACATTGACATAGATCCTTTTTTGTTCACTCGACTCTTTCTAAGGATCATGAGCAACACATGAGTTTTGCACCTTCACTCAGGCTTAAGAAACTTGAGATTTCGGTTGTCAGACATGATCAACCTAACACACATTCTGATGTTCTTTTGCATGCACTCATTGTGCATTTTGCACCAAGTCATATGCAAGTATCTTCTTCATCCATCTATGTTGATTTGGGGTGGATATCTGATCACTCATGGTGGCGACATAGGCATTCATTGAGAGGACTCTACAGGCATGGCTCCTCCACCATTCAACCTCTTGCTCCACTTTCTATACCTTATGCATTGTGATGCTTCTTGTTTTGAGAATTTTTCTTTAACATGTGTAGTGTATCTCTCTTGTTTGTTGAGAGATTTTGTATCTGTATTTTCGACACTTTTGGCATGTTGACAGTATCTCTTATGGGGGATCTATTCTAGTACATTCCAGTGTTAGTTTGTCAGTGTTCGAGTAGTTGTTTTGACAACTCATTTGCCATAAAAATAAAATTAAAGGGGGTTGTTATAGTAGGTATTTACCTTAGCTCATGTTCACCTAGGTACTTTATTTACCTTTATTATATTTATCCTCACCCACTTATGTGTTTGGATATTTCTTTTATCTTATTTAGATATTAGGAGATATTATCTAGTTGTTAGGTATAGTTCTTTCCTTGATCTATGGTATTGACTAGATCCTTGATGTCTAGTTCTCTCCTAAATCTATGGTCTTGACTAGTTCTTTGATGACTAGTTATTTCCTTATTTTATGGCTTGATATACAACATTGATTGGTTCTTAGATTGTTATTCCTTGCCTATTTAAGAAAGGCCCATTCTCAATGTATTGCATTGAGTTCCATAATAATATATGATATTGTTGCTCATTTGTTTGCAAAGGTTTTATGTAAAGTTATTTTGGTGAATTGATTTCATCTTATTGATCGTGGTGTTTGATTAGTATCGTGTTCTTGACTTGAGTACGATATGGTTATCATTCCTTTCATAAATTACATAAAATGGGGAAAATCAATACATAATTTTTTTTTCTCAAAATTCCAACATACAATTTGCACACGTCAATGCACGATGGGAGAAATGAGAAGTTATTTCCTTTTCAACTTTATAAGGGTTTTCAATAAACATTTTTCCTAGCTCTGTCTGCAATGGTGGGGCCTTAATTTGGGAAGCATTATAGTGGGGGAAAAATAGACCACTCTCTTAACACTCTTCCTTTGGTGGAAGGATGCCCAAATCCATTAATGGCTCGGGAATTGATCACTCTTGATCCGCTTACCAACTTGAAGGCTCTAAATATCCCAAGTCTACATGAAAACAATTCCCCTCGATTACATATTTATGACAACATATATGGATTTCTTCCAACTCTGTGTGGACCAAAATGATGATCTACATTGCACCATGTCACAATTTCTCTTTCGACATGATTACAACTACATCTTCTTTAGATCTCCTTTGGTACACTCTTCTTATCTTGTTTATAATAGACACTTTCATTCACTATCATAAAGGGGGCAAATGTAGAAACTAAAAATATGCTCTTATTACTATTACATTACACTTTTAGTGTCTTATTACATAGGTGGTTTTTGAGCAAGAAGATTATATATCAGTGACACAAGTCTTTGTTTCCTATTGCTTTATATTTATTCGATTGTGACTCCTTATGGTTTTATGGAATTCTTCCTTTGTTTTTGGTCATCTCACAGGGATCCCTATCATCATGTCTTAATTGTTTTATTTTCCAAGCTTTCTAGACCAAATCGTATGGAATGGACCATAGTGCCCATACGTTATGGGCCATTCCATATGCTTTTGCACCACCTTATTTTCCTCCGAGTCTTTAGCATTGGGATTATTCTCACTCTTTTCTTATTCGAATTTTAAATTTGGGTTTAACCTTTTGTGTTACTATTGTCAGGATTTGAGTAAAGAAACTCATATATATACTTAGTTTTCTAAGATAATTAAGGGGGAAACTACTACTATCTACGATCATCCTTTGAGAAAAAAATTAGGCAAGAACTAGATTTAGATAAAATTATCAAGCATAGGAAGGGAGTCTCTTTTGAATTCCATACCAGACATGAATTGGGGAAAAATTAGTATAGCCCGCTATTTGGTGCAATGCGCACATGGAAAAACCTAGCTTCAATGGGAAATAATTGTAATACACACACACACACACACACACACACACACACACACACACACACACACACACACACAAACTCCAAAACTATAGACTTTGAAATGTAGTGTGGTGCTTGAGTGCAATCACGGTTGGGTGACCATCAAGGTCGATTCATCTCAAACATGAGAATTCATTTCTAGAATAATTGTTCTTAAGTCTTGACAAATTAGTTAGGTTTTTTTTTTGCATGAACAAGTACAAAGATCGGGTTTTTCAAGTAAGGTCGAGAGCGAGAAAAGTGTGAATCAAGGAGCAGAGAGTCAAGTTGTACATGAATTCGATCCGAATAACCTAAAGGGAACAAAGCATATAGAAAGGGTCATAACAGGGCTACACTTTGGTCATACCATATGCTTTGGGTTAGGCGGTTGTTCGGGGCACAATTTTAGTAGTGATGCTTTGTTAGATCATTTCTATCCTTTTCTAATCATTAGACCAAAATATATCAACATAGAAGCCAAAATATCATCAAAGTCATATTATCCTCCTCATTTCTAGTAATTCATTTCATTTATCTACCATTATATATATTATTCCATGTATTGTCCCGATATTGTTGTAATTGGATTTGGAAACTAGTTGATTAGGATAGTATTCAATCCATTACTACCCCTTAAAAATTAACCATTTAGGCCAATGGGGTTTGGGTGGATCGGTTAAGATGGACAATTGTGTTCGGATCCACCGAGTTCAAATACCGATGGGCATGATCCCATTCGGGGTGGTTTATCATTGGTGGCGGTTGTCTCATCATCGGTGGTTGTGACTAGTTACTCTTCTCAGGCAGTGGAGGACTCGACTAGCGATGGTTGGTGGCTAGGATGGTGGCTCGAAAACTGCTCTTGGCTTGGCTTGCATAGTCAAATTTGGATTAGCGGTAGTTGGTGGCTCTCCACGGTGGTGGCAAAATTTACATCGTTGGTGGTGGAGTCTGGTTTCTCTTCTCCTGGCGGTGGTGGACGTGGCTTGGCAGAGGTGGTGGCAAGATGATGGCTCGACGAATGGGCTTGGCTTGTCTTGCATCATTTGGGTTTGTGTTGAAATTTGTAATATCTGGTCTGTGGACATATGCATTGTAGGGTGGGGCCCCACCAACCCTCCGGTTCATAACCCGGTCAAAAGCGTTTAATTTTTTTAAAAAAATTAACCATTTAGGTTAAATAAGTTGGTATTATGAAGTAATATCTTGGCATAAATTTCCATCAAAAGAAAAGGAATTATTTATTCTTCAATCTAAGTATGCTCAAGAAATGTTACATAAGTATAATCTTCAAGATTGTAATCCCGTGGACACTCTAATTGAAAGTGGAGAAATATTATGAGAGAGTATGGAATTCATTAAGTTTGTGAAAATAATTTTAGGATAATGGTTGGTGGTTTGATGTATCTTTCTATGACAAGACTTGATATCGGTTTTGGGATTTCACTAATTTCTATATTTTAGGAAATCCATCACTAAAGTATTTCTAAGCAATGAAAAGAGTTTTTAGATATGTAAGAGGTACTTATAGTCATGGTATTAATTTCAAACAATATTTTTCATAACTGGTTAAACAAATTTATATTGGGGAGGTTCTCTTGATGACATGAAGTTTAATTTAGGTTATTTATTCACATTGGGGAGTGGGTTGGTTTCATAGTCATTAAATAAGTAAGCTAAAATTGCTTTGTCCTCTAATACTCCTTGTTGGTTTCAAAGAAGCTCAAATTGATCCTACATATTTTTGTGATAACAATGGGGAATACAATTATCCAAGAATCCATTTTTCCATGCTAGAACCAAACATATTAAACTCGAGAATAATTTTATTAGAGACATTGTCAATGATAAGCATTTTTCATTAAGTGCATGAGAATTTAAAACCATATTTATGATATTTCACTAAGGTATTTTTGCATAAATATCATGGAAGACTTAAGGAGATGATATGCATTTTTAACATAAAAGAGGGAATGTTGAGTATGATGCCAATATGAAAACCTAATTAGTTATTGTAATAAAAAAATATTGTGTTTAGAATTTTTAGGAGTTTTAGTTGAGTGATTTTTAAGAGAGTTTATTTGGGAAAGTGAAATAGTTCTATTTTTACAATAGAAGTGTCGGTTAGAGTGTAATTCATTAAGTAAATATTGAAACATAAATAAAGGCTAAATCTTAATTATGTTATAGTGCAATTATATAGCATTAAAGTACAAATTTGACACAAATAACTAAGTTAGAAAAATATGAAACCCTAGTTGCAAAAGAGAGGGTAAGATACTTAGTTGATTCTGATAAATCGAAGTTGTGTCGAAATTGAAAAAAGCGATGAAGTAGGAAAATAGAGTGTCATAACCAAGCCCAAAAAAATTGTGTGAATGTTGGAAATGTAGGGATTAGGGCGCTTGGGTAAGGTTAAGGGCTCTTGGGGCATTCGACCTCCTTTGGGCACCTATGATGGATCGAACCTCATAAACTCAATTTCATAGGGTCATAAGATGTTCATTGGATATCACCTTTAGTCGTATGTACTTTGCTACTTGATCGCCGAATTCACCTAAAACATACAAAGAGAAAGAACACATGCAAAACCCCAAAACATGTCAAATCCTAAAAAGAAAAATATGCAAATGGGGAGTCAGAATGACCTCGGTGGTCACCTGAATAAGTGAACTTATGATTCGGGTGTTGCACTACATTTCAAACTCCATATAGTTCTATGTGTGTGTATAGATTTGTGCCCAAGGTGGCTCTTGTGTAAGTTGCACTCGATATCGAGCATTAGCTAGATGTAGAAAATGTAGATAGATGTGTGCATGGAAAATGAAATTCCCCTCCTATGAAGTGTATGTAGAAGAATGTAGTCCCTTGTCCCTTAAATGGATGTTAGATGGATGCTTTGATGCTCTTATAATGCCTTTGGATGCAACCTTAGGTGATGATAGTAGATGTTTAGTGTTTGGTCCTTTATTATGGTCACATAGCTTTATATTTATATGATTCCCTTGTTTGAATTTCATAATTAACCACTAAAAGGTCGACCACCAAGAAAATAAGATGCCCAATAGCTAGAAAGGACCTAAAAGATGTGAGAAAAATACAAAGAGGTCGGGGGCACCCAGAGGGGATGGGGGCACCTACGCCATGGTGTCCAAACTCAAAAAAACTAAGGTGTTGCAAGTCAAACTGGGAAAGAAGGTGTGTAATAACAAAAAGGAAAATAGAAAGTAAGCAAAGAGGCCAAATATAGTGGGTGTTTTTCTACAATCCCGCTTCATCACCTGGTGCTGCTAAATCATTTCAGGCGCGAGGCCAAGGTGAGTTTGTCTTACTACATCCTGCAATCCTTGGAAAAGTCGAGTTAAGGAAGTTCATGGTCATAAAGGATTGTGTCATTACATCAAGGGGTTTTATATCTCATTCATCAAGTACATCATAGATGTCGTGGCTAGTGATCCTCATCCCCCACTTGCCCCACCACCCCACAGCAGTGACCATGCATACATTCCAAGAATCCCATCTATCATGACCATATTATTGAGCCACCCCCAAAAGGGTTCTTAGGAGCAACAAAGGAAAATAATTCATGGCGGTTAGTAGCTCCCCACTATTATTGATGTTTGTGATTAGGAAATTTTCCTAGAAAAATGAAATTTCAAGCTGAGACTCTAAAAACACTAGAAGATAATGTGGATTTTCTTCTCAAATCGAAATTAAAAACTTAGCGCTAACTCCATCTCAAGCCTCAGAGAGGAGTTTAACACCCTTTCCACCAATTTCAAAACTCTGGAAGATAAACACAACAACTTCCTGGCCATCCACAAGGTAATTCTCGACCTCTTGCAAGTGCACATCCGACAGATCTGCGATGTCAGTGGAATACCGACCTCTGCGTGGAAGAATGGGAAGCTCACCAAAAAGTTCAAAGCCTCAAATTGGGATCCAAACATCACTACTTCTTTGAATCTATACAAGGCACTCAGAATTGCTATCAAGGTCTACAAAAATCCATCAATTAGTGTATGTTTTTTTTTATGTTTGGTGTAGTTGTTGTAATGTTGTTATGTTGTTGTTGTAGTGCTACAGTTTTGCAGTTTTGATCGTAGTAGGGCTTCTTGTTGGTAGATGGCCCCTGCCCTAGTACTTTGTTAGTTTTTGCTTTTGGTAGGTGTGGCCCCCTTCTTTTTGTTAGCCACTTTGCTTTGTTTTGTCTATCTTGGCTATTGAGCCTTTGGTTGTACTCTTGGGTAAGGTCCCTCCAAAACCTTTTACCAATAAATTAAAAAAAAGACAGTGGTCAATTAGTACTTTTCTCGCTTAGGAATCATATGAATAGTGGCATGTGATTAGGACTAGAAATATACCCAAAGTGTGTGATTTAGTGCCTACATTTTCCCCACTTTATTTTTTGAGTGAATGCTCGATAACATAAAGTAGATAAGAGATGCATACCTGATAACCATGTAGATCGATGGTGAAAAGCGTGTCGAGGAGACAAGAAAAAGCATGGAGTGATAAAAATGAAGCGTGGAAGCTAGAGAAGAGGAAGTGAAAATGAACCTAGGGGTGAAAGCGTATGTGAATATGTCACATTGTACATGTTGTCGACATCACTTTATGTTTGATGATGTAATCTGTTGCTTCCCATAAGGATGGGCCTACAAAAGAGAAGAGCAAACGAGTAGTCAAAGTCGTGTGTATGAAAAATTTGATCCAAACGTGTAAAAAGTGTGTAAGAAAGTATGTAAAAATGTGAAAAGGAACATGTGCACCTATTCCGTGATGAGTGAAAGGATATAAAGGATCCTAAAGATGTTGTAGAAGAACTAGTTTTTGGGAGATCTCACGCTAGTTGCGCTAAGTGTAATTTTTTGGGTAATCTCACGCTAAGTGTGGAAGAAGTGTAAGGAGAAATGTCTAATGTTATTCTCCCATCTTTGACTACTTTCTAAAGTGTAAACACCACTGCAGATGGTGTATTCAAATCTGATCCATTTCCATCCAACGCAAAAATAAAAGAAGGTAGAATCTATGCATGTCTATTGTTGAAGGACTATTCTTATCCTGTAAAATCCATTGTGTAAACTGCTATGAATTGTGCCAAACTAAGAAAAATTGTGTAATTTCCCTAGTCATAGGATCCCGGGAAGGGTCGGGGGCATCCAAGTGTTATTATCGTGTCAGGTGCTACTCTTTGTTTGTCTTGTCTTTGAGGACCCAAGTCAAATTCTAGGTCATTCTTTGAGACCAGAAGATTGTGTTGTACCGATACTCAATTGTTTTTTACTATGACTATAAATTGTTGTATGGGTGAGTAATTCACCCAATGGATTCCCCCTCATTTGGGGTGCATGCGACATCACAAGGAGTATGTGACCTAAAGGAGGATCAGATGTTGTCTTTGAAACCGAATCCCTATAGGGGAGGGGGAATGTGCTTGGTAGAAACCAAGGCACACACAAACAAAGTGGCTAGAAAACAAGTGTTAGTACAAACAAGATAAACATGCATATATAAAACAAGATGTAAGATAACAAGCAAGAAAACAATGTAGACCGTAAAATACAAAGTTGTAAACATGGGACATCACTCATGATGTCGCAAGACAATCAAGGCCAAAGTGGCCAAAAGCGTATAATATGCACACCAAACAAAGGGAAAATCCCACAAACAATGACAAATAATGAAAAATAGTGGCAAGCAAGATATCGAGACAACCATGTTAAGAACGAGTTCCTACAAGACAAATGCTTCACATGAAGCACTGTTAGCATGTTAGAAAGATAAAACTATGTCAAAACATGTGTGATCGATATAGCAAAGTGTCTTTAGTGAAAATAGGAAGTAGTATTAAACAACAATAACACATGTGATGTGTATGAAAGTATATGCCCTCGGGAGCCATTGTGGGACTTGTAGGAGGTACAATGCCAAGAATTTATATTGTGTGTAATATATATGTGTAAATTCTACATTCACATCTAGAAGGAAAGTGAACACACATGTGTATATGATAAAGATAATGACATACGATATATCCGTCTAACATAATAAGCAAAGTGTACATGTGAGTATAAGTAAGCAAGAACAATGTGCAACCAAGATATATAGTATGTTGTGAGTGGGATGGAATGAAAAGTGAATGATCAAAGTAATGTGCCCTCGAGCGAGTGTGAATGAGCATGCATGAGATGAGGTTAATTTATAAAAGACCCCTCAACAATCGAGAATGAACCATAGAACAAGAGTGTGTCATCGGGAAATGGTTTGAATTGTGCGCTAGATGGATATGATCGATAAAGCGTAGATCATATAAAGTGAGTGAGTGTGGTTAGGTTCATTTCAGATTTATACCCTCAAAGTGATCAAGTATGAAGCTGTGGAACTAGAATGGGTCATAGGGAAGTGTGATATGAGAGAGTGTGATGCTAGAAAGATGTGTCGTGAATGCGTTGAGTGTGTAGTGTGCAATGTGATGATGTGAGGTTCATGAGTGTAGTGATCCCTCAATAGTCAAGTGTGAACCATAGCAAAAGAGTGTGTCATTGGGTAATGATAATACAAGTGTGTATCAAAGGGTTTGAAAGTGCTAAGAAAGATTAATCATGAAGTGCATGGTGCTAAGTATGATAAGACATGCTAGAAATAATTGATAGTGCTAGAAGGGGAAGGATAAATGTGATGCCCCTAAGTGTGTTAATGATGGAGATCTATGTAGTTACACGAGATGTACCATGCAAGTGTGGGAGAGAATCATTTGTATCATGATAGAGAGAGAGAGAGAGAGAGAGAGAGAGAGAGAGAGAGAGAGAGAGAGAGAGCCAACACAATGGTAGGTAAGAAACAGTAGGACCATCACATGGTGGTGGAGTTTGAAATGGGTCTTGAGGATCAAAATAAGGAATAGTTTCTTTGACAAAAATGATTGGTTGTTGAAGTGGTGGATTATTGGGTAACATTGTAGCAAACTCAGTAGGAGGAGGTGTTGAACTAATTTTTAGAGGAGGTTGCTTAGGTTGACTTGATAGCACTTGTAGATGACTTGAGAGGAGGCAAAGTGAGACTAATTTTGAGAGGTGGTTGCTTAGTTTGAGTGGATTACATAGGTAGTGCTTGAGTGATGGAAGAAGAAACATTATAAGTGATGACATGATTCTCATTAGACATAGATGAATCAAATTTAGGAACCCATTGAGATGTAACAAGTGGAGAGGACCATGTAACAGAACGTTGTGCAGTGAATGAGATAAAACCTTGATGCTCAAGATGTTTGATTCTTTGTTGTAAAGCATAACAATCATTGTCATTATGTCCATTGATTCGATGATAATTGCAATATGGAAGACCTTGATATTTTGTAAGTTGATAAGGAGGATAACAATGAGTAGATGGAAAGATGATTAATTGATGAGTTATGAGTTGTGAAAGAATATCTTGTTGCTTAGCATTGAGTGCAAACTTGAGAGGCGTAGGGAGTGGCAAGATTTGAGGTTCACTAATATGAGCACATGTAGAAGACATAGAATGAGGATGAGATGTAGAAGGAGAAAAACATGAGCCTGAGAAGCATCCTTAAGATGTTGGATTTCAGATTTAAGAGATATAATTATGGATTCCATAGCCTAAAATTTATCTTGAAATAAAGAATGAAGAGCTTGAATGGATGTGTAAATAGATTGATTGGAATTAGAATGAAGAGAGTCATTAGAAAGATGATCAAAGATAGTAATGACTTGAGTGGGTGGCGTATCTTTAGGAAGATACATAGTGTCTAAGGATTTTTGAAGAACCTCTTTGTAAGGTGAATGCATTTGAAGTAATTCAGACAAAGAGATTTGATGAACCTTAGGAGCCATAATAGAAAATATGAAACACTAAAGAAGGATCCAAGAGTATTAGAATGTGGGTTCACTAAATGAATAAGCAAATATTGAAAAATAAATAAATGCTAAATATTAATTATATTATAGTGTAAATGATATAGCAATAAAGTACAATTTTGACACAAGCAATTTAGAAAAATATGAAACCCTAGTTGTAAAAGAGAGGGTAAGATACTTAGCTGATTCACAATAAATATGAAGTTGTGTTGAGCTAGAAAATTGATGAAACATGAAAAGCAGAGTGTTATGAACCGAGCCGAGAAAATTGTGCGAATTTGGAAATTTTGGGACTAGGGCACCTAGGATGCTTTGTGCAGACCTCCTCTGGCGCTATATGACTCGCTTAGAACCTTAGAAACTCAATTTTGCAAGGTCACAAGATGTTCGTTGGATGTCACCTTTAGTCACCTATACTTCGTTATTTGATCGTCAAATTCACTTGAAACCTAAAAAGAGAAAGAACACATACAAACCCTAAAACACATCAAATCCTAAAAAAAAAAAAATGTAAATGGGGAGTCGGATTGACCATGATAGTCACCCAACTGAGTGAAATTATAATTCGGGTGCTGCACTACAATTTAGACTCTATGTATTTCTACACGTGTGTGTGTGTAGAATCGTGCCCTAGGTGGCTCTTGTGTAAGTTGCACTTGATATCGAGCAATAGCTAGATGTAAAAATGTAGATAGATGTTTGCATGGAAAAATGAACTTCCCTCTTATGAAGTGTATGCAGAAGAATGCAGTCTTTTGTCCCTTGAATGGATGCTAGATGGATGCTTTGATGCTCTTGTAATGCCTTTGGATGCAACCTTAGGTGATGATAGTAGATGCTTAGTGTTTGGTCCTTTATTATGGTCACATAGCTTTGTATTTATATGATTCCCTTATTTGAATTTTGTAATTAACCACTAAAAGGATGACCACTAAGAAAATAAGATGCCCAACAACTAGAAAGGACCCAAAAGATGCGAGCAAGATACAAAGAGGTCGGGGGTGCCCAAAGGACTTGGGGGCACCTAGCGCCGGTGTCCGAACTCATAAAAGCGAAGTGTTGCAAGTTAGACTAGGAAATAAGGAGTCTAAGACCAAAAGGAAAATAGAAAGTAAGAAAAGAGGCCAAAGACAATGGTCAATTAATAATTTTCTCACTTAGGAATCATATGAATAGTGGTATTTTTTTCGGGAGGTTAAAAAAATTCTTACTGGGAAATGTTAAGGAAGAGAGGTATGATCATAAAAAACAAATGTAGCTTGTGCAAAATGCAAGAAGAGACAATTCATCATCTTTTTTTGGAATGCATATTTTCCTTTCAAGTCTTCTTTCAATCCTTGGGTTCTTTAGGATAAATATGGTTCTTCCTAGGGATGTCTCCTTACTCCTGAATAATGGAGTTTCAATTTCCAACATGAATTGACAAGAGAGATATGGAAACTGGCTCTACCACACATCATTTGGGGTATATGGATAGAGAGAAATAATCAGATCTTTAGGAACCAATATTCAAGTACTATTAAGGTCATTGAAAGAGTGGGACAGCCCTTAAAGACAATGTCCAGATAATTAAGATCAAATCATCCAAGTCCTTCCTGGGTTGGGAAAGAAACATTCTTAACAGTATGAGCTTCAATCCCAAAATCCCTGAGACTAACAAGGACATTCATAAAAATAGAGTCAAGTGGTCTAGACCTCCCGAAGGTTGTTTCAAACTCAATTTTGATGGTTCAACTAAACAAAGGGGGGGTCTCAAGGGTGATCATCATTGGAGATGTCTAATAGCTTTTGTGGGACCCTGGGCAATCACTCCAACAATCATACGAGAGGAAAGAGCTTGGGGAATAAAGCAGTGCATTACCTTGAATATAAAATCCCTCATCATTGAGGGTGATTCATTATGTGTCATCAATGCCCTCAAAGATCAGAGAAAATGTGGGTGGAGACTTAACAACATAATCAAGGAGGCCAAGATGATGATGGAATCATTTGATAGAGTGGAAATTCAACATACTTACAGGGCTAGAAATAAACTTGCCGATGGGCTTGCAAATCATGGTAACAACATGAGTGATATGATGATGTGGCTAGGGGAATCCATACCTTGGTAGAATATTTTAAATTTGATAAATGATGATAAGATCTTGGAGGCAGTGTAATGATGACACCCGAGTTTCTCACACTCGATATCCTAATAAGGCATTTCACTTTTTAGGAAAGGACATGCTTCATGCTTATTCACATTTAAACTATCCATTTGGATCTAGTGGCTCCATTCTAGTTGTTTCAAAAGACGATAGGGTTTTGGCTTAGGATGGGTAATAATAGGGTCAGAACTGAGTTATTGTCATACCTTCACCTCTAAACTAACTCTACACTTTGGAGATTGTTGCGTAAAGGAGGGTATTCCAAGTTCATTCAACATTTAAAAGGTAATGACCCTCAACTCTCTATGGAATTTGGTAATGCATGGGTTGAAGGGGGATTCAATCTAAGGGGGTTGAAATTAGGGTTTATGAGGAGTCTATAAATGAGGTTACTTGGTTTAATTATGGAGGCTATAAATTTTTTTAAAGAAAAACTAGGAAGAAACATGAATTAGCTACTTTTTGGTCTTGGTGAGCGTATAGTGTCGTATGATGATGGCATTGCTCGCACTTGTCTTCCCAAATGTTGGGAAGATGTTTTCCTTGTGGTGATGAAGTATTTGACCTTGGAGGGAAAATTTAGGAAGATATTCTCTTATCACCTTTCTATCTTAAATTACCTTTGAAGGGATAAAAAATGAGCTTAGCCTTTTTCCTTTTAGGTCTCCGACTTCCTCCATAACCGACTTTAAGAACAAGAAAATTGACATTCCCCTTCATCAGGGTTTGATTCTTTTACTTGTTCAGAATGGTAAACCTATTATCCCTGCACAACCGACGATTACCAAGGATACTGAGTCGGATAATAAAACCCTGACGATTTCCATGAAACGTCTTAAGAAAGAGAGTGGGAAAGATAATTCAAAGGGGATTGCTAATGTCCTATGTAACTTGAAAAAAGGGGTCTAGGAAAGGGGTGAGGGTTCTGGAAGCAAAAAGAGAGAGAGGGATTTGGTAGACTGGGAGGCAAGGTTAATGTGTGTTGAGTCGATTGCTAACACTATCCTCATTGTTAATAAGAATTTGGTTCATGAGGTTAGATACTGCCACCAAAAAATTGATGTCCAAAACAAGAGGATTGGGGGTATGCACGTTGAGTTTGTTATGCAAGAGCAGAGGATTTCTATCCTGCAGGATCAAGTGGCTAAGACCGAGGGCAACAAACAGAAGATGAAGCTCACTCTTAGTAGCTCGACAATGAAGACTCCATGGACACAGAGATCGAGGATAAAGTTGATAAAAGGCCTAAGAGGGTAATCATAAAGGTTGTAGGGTCGAAGGATAGCTGGGGGTGAGTACTAGAACTCACAGCAAGTGTCTATCTCTAAGGCAAACTAATGGTGGGCTTTTGGCTGACCTTTTGGTCTTTTTATGTGCTTTTCTTGTTTTCTAATGCTACTACTCTTACTTTCCTTTTGTATCTTTGTTATAAAAAAATTGGTATGTTTAATATTGCAGGTGGTTGGAGTCCTGCTCTGTTTGGGGTGGCCCTCATCTCAAGCTTTTTGACTATAAAAAGGGCATCGTATCTTTTTAGTTGATGTGCTTGAACTTGCTTCGTTTTTTGTAAAGGGTTTTTGGTCCCTTCAAAACCAAATTTATTTACCTTATCTAAAAAAATATGAATAGTGGTATGTGATTAGGACTAGAAATATACTCAAAGTGTGTGAATTAGTGTCTACAACAATTCACATCATTATACATTCATCCCCAATAGGTGGGGTGATATGTTTATGTATGGATGAATAAATTTAGTCTTATCTAAGTCCATTTATATTTTTATGAGAGGTTGGGGCACCTAGGTTGGCTATGTTGAATGATGGGTTTGTATGTTTCACTTAAACTAATAATGACTTCTTGCATGTTGACCATATATTAACTAGTGGATGATACTTGTCATATTTACTATATTTTTAATCAAATTTAGTTAAATTCGGTTCATTTAGGAGTCTTAATTCATATTATTATTTTACTTTTCATGAAGTCTTGTGAGGCCATTGTAAAATCCTTTGAGAGTTAGTTTGTCTTGTGATATATCTACAAATTCTTGTCTTATCTCAATGTGGCCTTTTTTTTTAAATAGTTCCTTTTAATGTGATGTACAACGGTTAGGCCCTTTAAAAACCCTACATTTAACCTTATCAAATCAAAATTATATACAACTCTTGTTGTAATGGCTATATTAGGCTTATTTCGTGATTAATTGAAAATGCAATAGTGGGGTGAGTTTTTCCAAGTGGATATGCTTTCTACATTGATCTTATCTTCAATTTTTTTGCATTTTTTATTTATATAGATGTTTAGATTTAGATTCATTGCGTGAAGTTATAAGGTGCATATTTTTTCATCAATATCACTTACAAGCATACTATTTTAATAGCTAGTTATTCTTGGCAATATTTGATTATTGCTAGCTTCATTTAAGAAGGTATTTCAGATTTTATTCCAACTCCTTCCACATAACAAACTTCAATGATCACATTCTAATTCCAATCAACACATCTCCCTAACTTTTTCTTGACTTGCTCATCTCTACACTCTACGTTATCACTCTTTTAGGAATTATTTCTTAATCAAAGAAATAAATCACCCTTGTCCATCATTCTAGAACTTTTGGTTTTATATCACAAATTGCTCAAGAAACAAGTATATAGTTTTGGATAGAGTAGACTACAATTGCAGTCGACCTCTACAATACTTCCCCATTTTATCTTCTAACTATGCATTCAATGTGAATATATTAAGCGTGTCTTTTCAACTTCCTATAGCCATCCTTATTATAATATTTCACCTATATAAGGCTTGACAAATCTCATGTTCATACATTTATTATTTTGGAGACTTTCAAATGACTAGGTGGTTATTTCTAGGTTGATACATTATTTTATATTACTTATATTTGATTTAGTTATCATTATGACATGTTTTGGGAGTGAAATAGTTATTATCAGTTGATTGATTAGCAGTAGATGATAACATGTATATGCATTTTAGTTTTGGGATTATTGTTTATATGTTGCTTATAGTTCATTTCAGTTGATTTGATTATTTGAAATGGATAATGCATTGGGTACTCTTGTTTGCATGTGTACATGTGTTCTCTAGCTCGAGAAAGGGTATCATCTAGGAGAGGAGAAAAGATGTATCAAATGGATATGCATATAGATTTTTTCCTTGTTTGTTTCAAAGGTACGTAAAACAATGTTAAACCGTAAGTATTAAGTCATTTTTGTTTTCTACTATTACTTTATCATTGTTGCCTCGTGCAAGGAAACACTTTGTTAGTCACATCACAAAAACAAAAAAAGTTACACATGCTCATTGTGATGAGGAACACAATGTCATGTTACATACTTTTCGAGTGACGCATTATCACTTTATGAAAACGACACACTTGCATTACTTCGTGATGTCATTATTTTATGTTTTGTGTTACATGTTTATAGAAAGTTATGATATTTTTTCTAATAAGAAAAATAAGTTATTAAGGGTTTCATTAAAAGCATGTTTATTGTGGTGGGTACCTTGGCTTGTCTTCCCTAAGTAGCCTTCTGTATATATATGTCATATCTTTCCTCCATATCACCTTATGTTTCCTAACACTTTATTTCTCCTTGCTAACCTCATATTGTTCTCTTCTTCAGGTTGCACCATTGAGGAACCCCTATATTCATACACCTACCACCCTAAGATGATTCAAGTTGCACTCATATTCTATTATGACGTCACCCTCATTAATATAAAGATGACGATCTATTAAATTTATATAGCCTTCTCACCAACACAAGAATAGTTTTTGATTAAGTGAGGGTTTTAGAGTTGTAAATTCTATTCTATGATGAATTTTAGAAACTAATCTAACTTCACATGAATTTAATAACATTTAATTAGATTGTAAAGGCAGGAATCCAAACTCGTGATGAATCAATTACTTATAAAAAGCAGCTCACCGTCCACTTAGTTTTTCGGTTTGAAGTACACATTTCTACGCATATAAACTAACACGGTTTGGGTTTAGGCTTATTGATGGCATAGCAAAAGATTGAAGTAGGGTTTTTAAGAAAGGCTTTAATGGCTGTGACTGTGACTGTGACTGTGATGCCGCGATCTTCACGCTAAGTATTCTTGCTACCGTTCAACTTTTCTCGTACAACGTCGAGTTGGTGATGGACAGTTATAAGTACGTTTCCCTACTGAAAAGATGCATCGAAACCAGAGATATAAAACTAGGCAGGCTTATTCATGCTCACCTTATCAAGACTGCATACCAGGTAAACATGTTTCTTTTGAACAACCTCATCAATATGTATGCTAAATGCAATAACGTGGAGTCTGCATACCAATTATTTGACAAAATGTCTCAACCAGACGTGGTTTCATGGACTTCAATGATTGCAGGGTTTGCCCAGCATGGACACTGCGAGGAGGCCCTCAAACTCTTCCACCAAATGCAACAAAGAGGACCAATGCCAAACCAGTTCACCTTCGGAAGCGTCTTAAAAGCCTGCTCTGGCATAGCAGCTGCTGAAGAAGGGGCACAAATTCATGCCCATGTTGTTAAACTGGGATTAGAACTCGAGCTGTTTGCTGCAACTGCACTGGTTGACATGTATGCGAAATGTGGGAATACCAAGGATGCACGCCATCTGTTTGACAAAATACCCCAAAGGGATGAGGTGTCATGGAGCGGCATGATCGGTGCATATGCCCAGAATGGGCTTGCTGACGCGGCTTTGAGGCTCTTTTGTCTGATGAGAGGAGAAGGCATGAGGATCAATCCCTTTGCTTTGTCTAGTGTTCTTCGGGCGTGTTCGAATCTGGCAGCTCCGGAACAAGGTAAGCAGGTCCATGTCCATGCCGTTTATGCCGGATTAGAATCAAATGTATTTGTGGGGAGTGCCCTTGTAGACATGTATGCTAAATGTGGCAGCATAGAGGATTCGTGCTTGGTTTTCGATGATTTGTCTGAGCGTAACCTGGTCTCATGGAATGCTATAATTGTGGCTTGTGCCCAGCATGGGCACGGCATGAAGGTGTTTGAATTGTTTGATCGAATGCAAGATGCAGGCATAAAACCCGATTATGTTACCTTTATTGGTGTTCTCTCTGCTTGTGCAAATGTTGGTTTTGTAGATAAAGGCTATAATCTTTTCAATTCTATGAATCGAGATCATGGAATCACACCAAGAATGGATCACTATACTTGCATGGTAGGCCTTCTTGGCCGGGCAGGGCTACTGATGGATGCAGAGGCTCTAATCACGGAAATGCCATTTTCTCCTGATATAGTTGTATGGCGGGCTTTGCTTGGTGCCTGCGCAGTCCATTGCAATGCAGAGCTTGGAGCTCGAGTGGCACAACATATATTTGAGTTGGATCCAGAAGATCATGTGTCATATGTGATTATGTCCAATATCTATGCTGCAGTAGGTCAATGGGATGAAGTAGCAAAAGTGAGGAAAATGATGAAAGATAGGAGCGTTAAAAAGGAGGCAGGCTGCAGCTGGATTGAAGTGAAAAACAAGGTACATTTCTTTATGGTTGGGGACCCTGCAAACCCACAGATGGAGGAAATCTATGTGAAATTGGCGACATTGACAGAAGAAATGAAGAAGGCAGGGTACATGCCTGACACAAACTATGTGCTTCATAAAATTGAGATGGATAAGAAGGAACACCATCTTTCCTACCACAGTGAAAAACTTGCAATTGCTTTTGGGCTCATAAACACCTCTGAGGGAACTCCCCTTAAAATAATGAAAAACCTTCGTGTGTGCGGTGATTGCCATACAGCCATCAAGTTTATATGCAAGATTGTTGGGCGAGAAATTGTTGTAAGGGACAGCAACCGGTTCCATCACTTCAAGGATGGGTTCTGTTCATGTGGGGATTATTGGTGATGCTAGTGGGACAAGCAATAACAGGGATTTCCTATTTTGGTAGGCAGTGAGCTATTTAGTGCTTAGTCTGAGACCACGCTGTGAAACAACATATATGAGCAGCTAAATACTTCAAAATTTATATGAATTCAGTGTTGAAATGGGACAAGAACAACTTTTGATTTAATTGTAAGTCTAATGAAGGAACTTGTATTTCTCAGCTAGTTGGGACTTTATACTTGTAACGAATGCACAGTAAAGTGACTTTTATGGTTGATTATCAGCTTGCGAGAAGGTCAACCTATATTGGTGAACACATTAGTATTTGTTTTGCTTTCCTTGAGTAATAATAAATATAGTTGATAATTATTGACAGTTTTGAGGAGTGAAATATAAAAAAAAATGAATAAAAATCAGGGTCCTAAATGCCAATGACAACGTAATTGATTAAGGACATTGATGTCTTGTAAACATTTGTGATTGGGCTTCACTGATCCTATGATCTCAAAATATTTAATGGCAACTTTGAATCATGGAGTAAAGACCACAAAGAAGGATCCTTTCCTAGTTAAAGAGTTGCTGCTTAACATATATATGATTTGCTGGCCAACCAACAATCTACAGTGCTATCTACTAGGATCTAAGGAGGCCGACATATGTGGGATAGATCTAAATAGAAATGGGGAATACGAGGTAGGTTAAGGAGTATCAGACCCTCTAAAAGTGGCCTCATTGTAGTTCACGTTTGATTATAACTATAACATTCTTAGGAAACAACTTTTTCTTTGTGAAGGGTAAACACTTTTGACTGGAGCTATGAACTGGTAGTACAATTAGCCACTATTGACCACATATCCATTTAACACGATGCCTGTGAGAATTGAACCCAGGCGGGGCTAGATACAGCCCACCCATTTAACCAAGCAACCTACATCTTATCAGCCATTTAGGTAACAACTTGGATTCTTAGAGTTTCAGGAGCTATTTTAAAAGGGACCAACTTGCATTAGGACGGAAGCTACCAACAAAGGAGGAAGATCAGGGAAGCGGCTTACTGGAATCGGCGAAGTTTGACCTTGTAACTTATTGTAGCACTAGAAAAAGAACTACCCTAACTTTTTAAGACTTTTCAACAGATTGCATCGTTTTGAGGTATTTTAGACTTTTCCTAATTGGGATGCTTTTCAGTAAAAAATCAATAGAATATCTATCCTGCACTTGTTTTCTATGGTGACAGAAGTTGATATGGAATTCTGTTATAAAACTATTGTACCATGCCGATTCGTCTATGAGCTGATATATTTTTGTGGCATTACTGTGTCTGATTGTATCTTAACAAATTATTCTGGATTACATGATAATTACTGTGATAGCATGCACATAATCATTAAGCCATGACAGGAAATTGCCACTTAAGATGATGAATGGAGCTGCTACATATTATGTGATGAGGAAATCTACTATAATTACTAATTAGTAATCATATCCACAAGCAAGTGGGTAGATAAAAATAAATCAAAAAGCAGGTGGACAGAACGGTTAGAAATAAATCAAGAAGTATGTGGACAACTGGAGCAACCATAAAGGGTGATACATATATCACATACTATACAGTATTGTTAGCATACTCTTATCTTAATATTAGCTAGTTGTTTGTTTGTTAAGATTAGGCTATATATACAACCATTGTAATGTAAAAGATATGGCCCATGATTTAATCTTAGATGGTATCAGACAGGCTTATAGGATTTATGCTAAAGAGATCTGTGAGTGTGGGTTTGAGCATGCTACTTCATTATGTGACATGTCTATACTATGAAGATTTTCAGGACGTGCCAGCAAATCGGTTGCTTTGTCTCTTTTGTTAGCATTTGGAGCAATGTCACAATGGACTAAAGAAGACTGCTCGATGCCGCTTTATGATGGGTGGTCCTATGTCGCAGATATCGGATCATTGGATTTGGTGCATCAAATATTAGAGAATGAATCAGAGAAGGGTTTGCTACGATTTCGGTAAATCTCTTCTTCTTCGCTAAATTATTTAAAGGCTCCAATGCACTGTCACTGCGTTGGCACACAAGTGTGCAAGTAGCGAGCATGGCTAAATGAACTTAGTAAATGAATTTGCTTTATTGGTTGGGCAAACAAACAGAAAAGAAGGCATATCCCTTGCAAAGGCATGACTGAGAGGCATGTTTCATACTGAAATATGGCTCAAAAAATTACCCCAAGTAAGTGTAGGCTGATGTGATCTCCAAAGGTTTCACTTTGTAAAGGAACCGGAACTGGTGAAGAGAACAATTGGAGTTGTTAAAAAGCATGACCTTAGTTTTGCCAAGGTTGAACACCAATGGGTGAAGGTCGCAGGAACAAGCAAGGACATCAAGTTGTCTCTATAAAGTATAAACCATTAGCAGACTGAGAGAGGAGAACGTCTTGAAAAAAAAAAAAGTATGGTTATAACCACCTCATGTATACTGCAGCCACCATTGACATCGGTAGCTGTTGAAGAAAATGCTCCAGCTCATCGATGTAAATGTTGAAGTGGGTTGGTGAGAGAGGGCATTTGTGCTTGACCCCAGTGGTATTCTTCACTAAGAAAGACCGCGAGAAGTATGAAACTGCGACAACTATCTCATAGAGCCTCCAAGCGGCTGTAATGGTAATGAGATAATCTGGGATGCTGAAATCCCTTAACTTATGGAAAAGCAGATATCTTGGAATTGAGTCAAAGGCCTTTCGGAAGTCTATAAGACAACAAAAGACTTTGGAAAACCGATGATGAGTGTCCTCAATGATAGCCCAAAGTGTAAAGATGTGGTCAATAATCTGGTATTCTCTCTTGAAGCGAACCTGCTCCCCCACTCTAAGATAACCTCTCTCCAAGTGCCTTTATAGCTGCATGTCTAGCACCATGGCATAAAGTTTGGCAAATGTATGCCCTATCACAATGATCCTGTAGTTGCTAGGGTTGGACCTATCCTGAGACTTATGGATGGGATGGATAATTTGTTCGAACCAAGAACAAGGAAACCTCAATCAAACAACCTCATTATGAAGCTCTGTTAGTGGGAAAGCAAGGGAGTCCACACCATATTTAAGGAACCCAGCTTGAAGGCCCTCACAATCCGCTGCTTTGCTGGTACATAACTTCTGAATGGCTCTCTTGACTGTACTGGTAGAGAAAATAGTAGAAGATGGTGGTGGAGTGGAGACAATGACAGCTGGCTGCTCTAGGATGTTGTACAGAGAGCTAACTTAGGAGATCCATGTTTGGGTGTCAATGTCTGAAGCAGGGTTTTCCTCAGTAGGAGAGTGTGCCGAAAGGTCTTGGGGAATGGTGGAGGGCAGTAAGGAGAGCAAGTTGTCTAGACGTAAGAAACTCACATTTCTTTCGTTGGAGAAGACAACGATAATCTCTACAAATAGAGGGTATGAAGGGAGGGTCATGGGAAAGGGCAAAACAGAGTCTATGGTGTAGGGATTTACACTCGTTATCGTACCAACAATTCATAGAATAGGATCCATGGGGATGAGGTGAGCCAGAGTAGTAAACAGTGTAGGGCAGGAGTTGAGGGCTGCATCCCAGAGAGGCATGACGTAAAAACTCATTCATGGACATGTGGTAAGAAGAGGAATGGAATAATATCCGGACAAAAGTCGGGAGAGCCGGGCAACATGGTCAATGGTGTACTCATCATCAAGCTGGATAGTGGTGTGGTGAGTGTTGGGAGGCACGGTATGGGGTGATGGGGGATAGGAGTGGGAAGCAACACGGAGGTTGAAAGTCAAGGCAGCATGGTCAACAAGTGGGAGTGGATGGGAAATGAGGAAATCCTGGATGTGGGGAATGAGAGGTCTACTGGTGAGAACATAATCCACTCCGTTCTCGTGGGTAAACATGTGAATCTACTAGAATTAGGGAAACAAGACAGGTAATAAGCACTTGAAAAATGGTACTTGTCAAGTCATTAGTGATGGGATTCCCATCACTTGAAAATACATAAGTAATAAGCACTAAGTAGTACTTGTCAGGTCATTAGTGATGAGACTTTCATCATTGGAATTTTTGAGGCTAAGTGATCGATCATGCTGCAATAAGGGAATGGTAGAACCATTGGGGACGGATAGTCTCATCCAAGGGAAAGCCATGATTAAAGGTGTACCTCAAGACATTCAAGGTTGGAGTAGGTGGCAGGAACATGATAATAGGCCACTGTAGTCAGCACCGTGGTATGGTGTGCGGTAGATCTTCCATACTTGATAGAATTCAAGGTTAGAGTTGGCCACCATGGTTATAGTGTGTGATATGGGCATGTAGGTAGGACACCACGATAATGGTGTGTGGTAGATGTCTCAGGAAACTTCAAGATTGGAGAATGCGAGGAATAATATGCTCATAAGATTGACGCAAGCATACCCTGCTGTAGATGTCCCAAGAAACTTCAAGATTGGAGAATGTCAGGGATCAAATGCTCATAAGATCTATGCAAGCAATACCCTTGAAAGGTATATCACGACAATATATTGTTGTTTAGTCGTGGAATTACGACTATTTAATTATATTGAGATTAGCTAGCTCAATATGATATAGTTTTTTGTTGAGATTAGCTACCGTAACAAACAGTTGAAGAACTTAGTATTCAAGATAGGCCAAAATATATTGCACTTGAAAATCACAACTGAATAAACCCAATATTCAACACCACTTACTAATTACTCAGCGGTTGCAGTTGTTAATTACCCATTTACTCCAGTGAGATGGAATGGTGACCATAGGGACACTTGGAAATATTTGTTGCTTTGGCAGCAGGGTTACACTTCAATTGAGTTCATGTCTGGACTTAACCATACTCTTTGAGCCCTGTATTCTACACAAGGTCATGTAATAACTAAACCATGTAGATTGTAAGCGATTTAGTCATTAAGTGGGGTCTTAGAAATATTAGATACTATACAATATTGTTATTACACTGTTAGCTTAATATTAGCTAGTTGTTAGTTTGTTAAGATTAGGCTATTATAGGATTTGGTTGTTCCTGTGATGTATTAGTTGCCTGGTTATATATACAAGCCATTGTAATGTAATCGATTTGGTCCATGATCTAATCTTATAAAGGATAGATAGAACTGAATGAGAAGTAGGTGGATAGCAGGAACAGCTGGAAAGGACAGGTAGACAGCTAGGAGCATTAAATATCATTGTAAGATTTTTAGCCTATATATACGACTTCTCTTATATAAGTAAGAAATCAGGACACCCAGAAATAAAATTGAAAAGAATTATATCAATTGGTATTAGAGCCTTGTGATCAGGCCTTACTATATCTTAAATTTTCTGCATGTTTTCAAATTTCATAATACCCAGCCTTTTATATACTCCAGGTGTATATCTGGCACAACGCCTACAATCAGGGCCTTCCCATTCCTGAATTTTTCTGTTTGTTTCCAAATTTAAGATTTCCGCTCAGCAGTCTGTGCCCTCTCACTACAGCTAAGATACACATCAACGCGAGTATTTATCAGATTCCAGGTTACTGATAGAAACCTTCCTAATTGCAGATTTCAGATTTTCAGATCAGCATTCACCTGCTGCAAAACTTCTGCAGTCAAATTTCTGCTTTAAAAAATCTGCTGTCCAGTGAATTTATTGTTGCCTAATGTTGATTCCTTTTCTGGAATTTTATTTTTGATTTCTGAAATTCCAGACTTTTGATTTTAAGTTTCAGAGTTTCTAATTCAACATTTATTCAGCTATACATTTGGGTTCTGTCTGTCTTTATTGTGTATCGACTCTGACCTCCAGCCTCTAATACACTTGCCATTTATTCGAACATAGACCTTTTGTTGTCTGTATTCTTTATTCAGTTTCTGCTGTCAATTTTCTACTTGAAAATTCTGCTGTAAAATTTCTGTTGTTAATTATTAGCTGTCAATTTTCTGCAGTTTAAATTTCTGCTGTATATTGCTGATTCTGTTCTGGGTTTCATGTTTCTTGCTTGCTGTTCGAACGTACACATCTCAGCAGCAACTCATGTCATAATCAAATTTAGCTGCGTCATATCTGGTTTGCTGTTCTTGTTTTCATTAGGTCCTCTTGAACTAAGGTTCATGCTTGTGGCATTGTTCTTGTAACAAGAGTAGCTTGTTATTTTTTGGAACTCTAGTGTCAAGTTTGATTTCTTATAGATCTGGACCCTCGTTTTTTGTTTTTGATGGATAGTTTAACAAGTTCCTGGAGCTCAACCCAAAATCATGACATGTTATAACTGCTCACCCAAGAGCTCTATAATCGGCGATAGCAACATGATGCTTTTCAACTCCAACTTGTGTAGTTGATGACAAGCATGTTCCGGTTATCGATCAAACTTCCTGCAGAACCATGCAACATCTCAATAATGGTTACGTCTACCACCTTGGCTTCATCTAAACAACCATGTTTGTTGCCTTCACTTTCTATATTTGTCTAGGAAATGAATGAATTTTCTTTGTTCCCATCCCTACAAAATGCTCATCATTCTATCCATGAGGCACCATGCACTCCTCGGATGATTAGCTACATGACCAATGGTGAAGATATTATTTTGTGAGAAAGTCTTTTCCTATCACTCCAACTATAGTCCACTCTATTTCCTTGGGCCAATTTGCAATTCAACAAACCAATGATGAACTCCTTAATCTTCATTCCCAAAGTTGGCAGTGGGTCCCAATCCCGAGCGACCTTCCTCACAGCTCCAAAATGGACTCTTCACAACTTCAGTGTTGACATTTTTCCCTGTGTTTCATTGCCTCCCGTACATTCTGCTCATAGCAAGGAGGACACCTATGGACTTCTCTTTTGGAGATTCTTATGATCAAGTTCCATGCCTCGGATCCAACCCTATATTCACTACAAGAATATCTCCCCAATATGAAGATCTTCCATGCATATCATCAATTTCTGGAGCGTGGATCTTCATATGAGATTTTTTTGGCATCAACAAGGCATTTCAGTCTCTAGGGTATTTCAATCCTTGGATCTTCATATGAGAATCCTTTTGGCATCAACAAATCATTTCAGTCTCTAGGATATTTCAATCCAAGGTGTTCCAATTCCTCTTATTCAACATTATTTGGGGACTCCATTGTCACAGTTTGTGGTCCGCAGGAACTCTGTACCATCAGATCCCATTTTCTTCTTACTTATCTCGACAGCTACAAGGTGGTTTTTATTTATTCGTCGAAATTGGAGACAATTTCTTCTAAGCAAGGAGGTGACGAGGACATCTACTTTAGTTAATAACTTAACTATAGTTATCTATCAATAATATATCTATATGCAAGTGGGCAGATAGAAATAAATGCAAAAATAGGTGACAAGATGGAACAACTGTAAAGTTTAGCTAGAAATACATCAAGAATGTGGACAGCTGGAACAGCTTGAAATTATGGGTAGACAGCTAGGAGCATTAAATGTTATTGTAAGACTTTTAGGCTTTTAGCCTATATATACAGGTTTCTCTTATGTAAATAAAAACTCAAAAGACACTAAGAAATAAAATCGGAGTCATAATTATGATCATGTATATACTGTAGAGGGTAAGCTCATAGGGTTCTCACGATCCCTTATTTGGTGGAAATAGGCTCCCACCCCGAAGGTATGACTCTATTCAGTTTGGATATCGAATAAATGACCCTTGAAGGATATATCTAGTGAGGTTCTGCACTCCAAATGGGTTCACCGACCTCTACAATTACTGACAATTGGTTTGCCTCCTTTTGTGGTGAAATTTGTGAATTATCCATGGTTGGTGAAGAGTGATGCATGATAACCATATAGGGGTGGAGAGGAAAATGAATGTGTGTGAATGTGTTGGTGTATGTGTTTTATGTGTGTTGTGTGTGTGTGGTTGTGGTGTTGTGTCCGTGTGTGTTTGTGCATGTGCTTGTGTGTCCAATACAAATATTCCAGCTAGGAATAGGGGTTGACCCATTAAGAAGTATATTTGTGTGTATGTGTGTGCTGATTTGCATCAGTAATACAAATATTCCAGCTAGGAATAGTGATTGACTCACGCAGAAACAATCCCCTAATCTATTTTGATGGCCCCTAAATCTTTGCTTATTTGAGATAAGACGTTCAAGGCACCGAGTTAGACGTCTTGTGTTTGTACTCTGTAGACATGTGGTGTCAAGATAAAATCAAATGCCGAGTCTCCATGGAAATTTCCCTACAAGCATTGGCCAGACCATTTGTCCTAGCATGCATATTTATGAGCCTCAAAAAAATTTCAAACTGTTAATTGTGCTAGGAAAGATAGTTTTTCTTCTCATCCACCTTTTCATTAAATGCCCATTGTTTCAAACTTCAATCCAACTATATCCTGTCTTCTTTCTAGGCACTCTTATCTTTCATCCCACTTGCCAATTGCAGCACAGATGTAAGATAACATGGAATACGAGCCAAATGCATTGTCAAGTAGATGAGCATATAATATAATTTAGTTGAGCTCACTATTTGAGGCAACGGTGTGAAGATTGAATGTACCACAGAATGGGACTTGCTAGTATTATCTGAATATAAAGCTTATGAGATAATGAAGTGTTATTTGAAACAATTGGGGCTCAACTGATGCTAGGATTTAACATTTCAATCCTACATCCTGTTAGGAAGCAGTTTTTATTGAGATATTTTATATATGTCGTTATGGAGATATGAAATCCACTTTAGGAAGTAGTTTTCATTAAAACGTTTTATATATGTCATCATGGAGATATGAAATCCACTTAGTTTCAAACGAACTTAGAAGAGATGTTACTACATTTTGGCACTAAATTGATTTAAGAAAAACATAAGAATGTCAATGATTGGCTTTCACGTGAGTGTTGTCTTTAGAGATGTGATTTGCAAGGGAGCTTGGACAGATATTTCAAGGCTCATATCATACATAGCCACAAAGTACAATCATACATAGCCACAAAGTACAAATGACTGTGTAATAGTAGTCAGACTTGGGGGTGATATATGAAAGACAGTTAGTCTAGGACTTCAGATTTGATAATCCAAACGTGTAAGTTGTACAAAGATTTGAAGGTTCAAAGTTTTGATATAAAAGATAACCGTTGTGTTGAGGTCAGGAATGAAAGCTTGAGAAGAAGCAAAGTGTGGAAGAGGTTTGTCATAAAGAGTACCTTTCCACTGCTCAAGATTGATGATCTTATGGATTAACTTGATGGTTCCATATATTTCTCCAAAGTTGCCCTTTGATCTAGCTATATCACCAAAATTCCATATGGTTCCAAGATCACGACGCTTTAAGATTTGGATTGGGTGAAGCTCTTTCTCAATATATTCTACATGTCAATGCCATGCTGCATCAGTTCTTATGACTGGCTATATCAATCGTAGGTAGCTTTTAGCTTAGCTTGCACTTAGCGAAGACAGAAAGCGGACTGGTAAGCTATAGGCCTATAAGATTTTGTATAGTGAGGATAAATAAATACTGTTGCGACTGCTCTCTTGCACAGATGAGCCTGATGCTTCCACGCCACTTCTTCTAGTCAGGCAACTTGATTCTAAATTACTATACTATATTTGGCAAGTACTATTTAACTGAAAGGGGCATCCTTTGATTTGAGCACAGCATACCCCCTTCAAGCAGATAGACAATTTGAAATTTTACCAAATGTCTGGAAGGGTAATTGAGTTTGTGGTTTTGTGAATGTCATCAAGAGGGAAGTGACTCCACCTTGTAGAATATTTGTACAATTCAACACTTTCCTTTGCAACAAGTTCTACGAGATGCATAACAGTAAAATAACTCTCCACATAAAAGACTCGGCACATAAGAAGAAATAGAGTGCCTCTTTTAAGAATATAACAATGGCTCTCTCATCTCAACGATATCACAGTGATATCTGTTGATTAGTAAGTCTCCAAGAAATGCCTTTAGAATGTTCCTGAGGTATTGTTTTATAAAATTGCACCAGAAAACTGTTCCTATGTTTGCATCTTATAGACAATTGCTTAGATCCTCTATATGAGTATTCATATAAAATCTGACTACATATATTGCAGATTTCTATCTAATTCGATCTCTATCAGGCACAGAAAAAAGTTTACCCAAGTATTCCGTGACTTATTTATTTGTTTTTATCCTGTTTAGTCGGTCTGCGTCATTTTTCCATGAAGCTCACAAAACCTGCGGAATCCCCTTACTACCTTTCTGCATACTCTGAATTTTGGTTACTATCAAAGCCAATACAATCCTCCTATTCTTAAGACTTGTGGAAACCTTGTTGGGCTTAGAAAAAAATAAGTGAAAACCGAATTTCATGCCTTCCAGACAGGCCAAAGTTTTGATGTAAAATTAAAGTATGCTCTTGTTTATATAGCCAGATCAGTGTTTCCGAATATGGCTCCCTTTCTTAGTCCAGTATGTATCATCATTTAGGAGTGGTCTTCCTGCACCCATCAATACCGTCTGTCCTGTTATGAACTGCAAAGCTATGTAGTACCCATCAATCATCCTT